>OZ014482.1:17355329-18555329 GCA_963965965.1 Trididemnum nubilum | reverse complement strand
ACTCAAATAAAAATTGATCGAGTGTGCAACCCTGCAACAAAATATTTTTCGGGTAAAAATTGTATTGTTTTATTTAAGCCTTCTTCGCGCTCAGAAATCCCCCCATCTCCTAATGGAAACTCCTGGCTGCGTTTTTGTAGCTATACCTTTAATACGGTACTTCAAATATACAAATAGCTTTTTACAATTTTTTAGTAATTTGTTTCATTAAGTTTGCGTCAGTTTTATTGACCCATAATTCCTGACAAAAATAAAGGTGACCAGGCTTCGAGCTTTGAATAAGAGGCATTAAGTTTAGTTAAAGGATCTCTTTTTTTGGTGAAAATCTACATAAAATGATATGTTTAGATGTTTTGATGAAGTAATCGTCACTTGGACCAAAGCACTTTGTCATCTGAATCAATTTATATAATCATAAAACCAACTTATGAGCTCCAAAAACTTTTTTTCAAAAAATTAAAAAGTTATTGATGACGTCATTTTTTCGGTCTCGGTCTTGGTCTCGAACTTTGCCGGTATCGGTCTCGAAGCCAAAATTGAGATCGAGACCGATCTTGGTCTTGGTCTCAAAAAAATTTCTCGGTCTTGGTCTCGGACGAGTCAGTCTCGACTACAGCCCTGCCTATAGTCAATTGTTTTGACATCACCGTTGGCCATACTTGTGACTGTGACTTGTGGCATCATAATACAATTGTAACGACAAATTTAGAGGTTATAATGATTACTTGGGAACGGCCTAGACCAGTGATTCTTAACCGCAGCCCTTGGTTATCCTCTATGCGGCTCTCATTTACCTTATGAAAATGAATCTGGTTGGACTGTTTATGTAAACTTTATTGAACCATTCTTCATTTTAATAATAAACCAATACTATTAAAGCAATGAATTTCGTCAAATTTTTTTATTATTTAATTATAAGCATCCTTTTAGCCAGTGCTGGGCACCGCAAGTTTTTTTAAGTCCGCAACTCCGCAACAGAATTTCAATTTTCTTAATCCCCAACCGCAAGTCCGCAATTGCACGTTTAAAAGCTTTAGTTTGCAACCGCAAGTCCGCAACAACGTTTCAGGATTATTGAAGTTCGCAACCGCAGGTCCGCAACTGCAAGTCCGCAACTTCGTGATATTTGAAGTCCGCACCGCAAGTCCGCAACTTTTTATGAGCCGAGTAGAAGAGTTTTGCAATCAACCATGTTCCGAAATAATCTGCTCAGAGTTGATTAGCGAACATACTTTAAGTCAAAAGTTGTGACTTGTGAGAAGTATAGCAAGAGTATGGTGGATACATTCCACGCAATAAAAGGAATTACACACAATCGTTGATTGTAGTAAATGCACCACAGCGTGACTTTTACTTGAGCTGCTTTTTCGGCATGGCAAACTTAAGAAATGCCCAGCCCCTCTTACTTTCAGGTCCAATTCAAAGCAGATTTAAACGCTTGTATTTTTGTTTAAAGTTTTTAAGTGACTTAGCCGAAGGGGTTGTAGACCCCAGCCCCCTGGTTGCACTACTGCTTATACAATAGGTGCCTAAACTGCATGAAAGCATAACGCACAACCCACCGCCGAACCCCTAAAATGCTACAATGAAGCTAGGGATTTGAAGATTAAAAGCCATTGGATTACAGTGAGAAGCCATCAACTAGCAAAGCACAACCCATATTTCTGCTTACAGCAAGATATTCTAAAAAAAACATTTTTTTTTTCAAGGTAGGAAAAGGCTAAGGCAGTAGGAGGCAAAAAAATATTCATATCACTAATCGTGTTACTAAATTTTTAGTCCCTAGTTTCTATAAATGCTATAGGAACGAAATAACCTCACGCTACCAGCAGTGCCGTTGCCAGAGCAAATAAAGTGAGGGGGCCCTAGAAGAAAATGGGGGGGCACTAAAATAGGCCGAACTTTTGCACATAAAAACCAATGTTTTAAAGCTACATTTTTGTATTCATCTTTGAAAAAAGAGACGTACAAGCCCGGCAGCTTTGTTTAGCTCGTTTTGTATCCGGCCTTAAAATCGCTTGAAAAATCTGTTTGCAGGAGTGAACGCGACCAGAAGCGCAACCAGGGTTTCGTTAAAAGGCAGAGGGCTTGAACCAAAAGTAAATGTTTTTTACACAAAAATTGTCTAATTTATATCCCGTGCTAAACAAACTGTTGCAACTCAAACGTGTCACAGATTTTGCGGCAAAATTAGCGATTTTAACGCCATTTCAATCACATTTTGCATGTTTTCAAACCATATAAATAATTACGATAAATTGCTAAAATTCAGAAGTCATTGAAAGATTTACATTGTCTAGCCTCTTGAGCCCCCCGATTACTTCAGGTTAAGACCAAAACACCTTTAAACGCTTATTTTTTGGTTATATTTTCCAAACTTGGTTAAAGGGGGCTGATGCCCCCTTAACCCCTTCCCCCGGGTTGTGCGACTGACTGCGACCTAAAATAAATCTTGACTGTGCTCTAAAAAAACAAAAGTAGCTTGTCTTTAAACAGGGGCTGAACGAAGTTTGAATTTCGTTAAAAATTAAATAAATCAAAACTCTGGAGTTTTCTAAGGTTTCTGCAAAAAAAATTATTTCTCTCCGTTTCATCGTTACTGAGTGACATCATGTCAAACATCACTGATCCATTCCACAAATAGAAATTTACGTCACTAACTTCCGCGCCACAAGCTTCCGCGTCACAAGTAGTAATGCATGATAGAACGCTTGTTCAGTCAGTCAGTTCAGGATTAGAGCTTCGCCTGGTGTAGGCTAGGATTGAAAATAAGTAGGGTAACAGCGCAAACCAAAGATAAAGCATAAAATGTTGTTTTGTACTGACTATGTTAGGCCTGGTTTAGGTTAGTAGTAGTTAGACTAGGCCTACCGGTAGCGAGACCACTAGGCTAGTTAGCCTAATGCTGATGCTGGTGGTTGTATTCAAAGATTGGCTTAGCCTACTGTTGCATTGACAACAGCAACTGACAAGAAAATCAGTGATGTTAGGCTACCTACGACCTGCTGCGTAAGTGAAGCTCTATAATTGTTTAAATCTAGGCTATCTGTCTAGGCTATGGGTCAATCCATGCTTAATTTGACAGGCTGTCAACCCATCTTCTAGAATCTTCTCCAAACTTGGCATGGGGGTTGGTAGAACAAAGAAAAAAAACCTGTTTGCAAAAAATTTAACCTTTTTAGCACAAGCTGTTCCTGAGATATGGTCTGTTTAAAATTGTGCGAGAAAGTGAATTTTGAGGATACACATGATTTTTACATCTAAGGCTCAAAGTTGAGGTAGGAGGATGCAGTTAATTGCTACCCCCCCGTTTTTGACCATGCCAAATACAATAAAACGGTTATTTTTAAGCTGAAAAGATTGCTTTTTAAGTTATTTAATAATTTAGGTGTTTCTCTTCGCGCCTCGGTTATGGGGTGCTCTGACTTTTTTTTTCTTAAAAAATGTTTTATGCCCATTTTAATGACTAGTTTTCATGGCTATTATGAAACCAAGCTTTGTCAAACTGAATTAACATGCATTATCAGGTACCGGTATCAAATAATAGCTAGGGCATTGTTTAGAGTTTTTTTTTCATTGGCCACGTTTAAAACGTATAAACGGTAGGCTATAGGCTTCCCTAACCATATTTACATATCTTGGAACATGTTCACATCACTTTTATCACCCAATATCAGCGAATCAAATTGGATGCAAGTATATTTGCTCAGACTTAAACTTTTCTGCAACATGTGATTTTTTACTAGCAGTATACCAAAAGGTTAAAAGCATGGATTTTGTGGCATGCTGGTATAACTTTCGTTAGTGTGTGGGTCTCATTTTACGGGTAAATGAACCGCAACTGGAAGACGATGTTAAATTTATATGCCCACAGCCCCATCACTATCATTTTGTTAGCCTGGGCAAGATGACTTTTGTACTGTTCCTTAGAAACAAATTATTTGCGCAATTGACTCTACTTCACCCAGTGAATGAATCTACAAACTTTCTAGACTTAAGTCTGAAAACAATTGAACAAAATATTAACAACTAAGTCTAATTAGCTTTAAACTTTATTGTTTACATCGGCGTAAATCCATTGCACAATCAATTCAAAATTATTAATTTATTTTATCATCATTTGAAACTTTCGAACTACATGCCAATGATGCATCTTTTTAATGCCAATTGTGACGCATGTGTGCTTAGTTTTCCGCTTTTTTGTTTTTTACTCCGCTTTGAATATAAATGGCAACAATGATCTCGTTGACAACCGCGAAATGTTTACTATTTTAGGTCTTTTTGTGAGTGATTAAGTTGGTTGATGACCGAGGTTGCTTAGAGTTAAGTTTAGGTAAAGTTTGCTGTCTTGAACGTGGATGAAACTGTTGGAATGTTGTATCAATTAGATTAAGCTTTGGTACGTATACTATTTTACTAGTTTTAGCATGTTTCAGGCTCGTTCGGCTATGCGTAGTTTGCTTAGCCTGGGTTGTTGGTGATTGATTATTAAATGATAGTGTTGATTGCTGCAGTAGTTGAAGTACTGAACCGTTTTATACTGTCTTATTTTGCTGTCGTTGACTTCTTTTGCTGAGGTATCATAAAGGCTCGGATAGCTGACGGAAGCGAGCCTGCTGTAGTAGCCTTGACACAACACGGATTAGAGTTTGTAGTAATCTCATTTCATATTATTGTAGGCTTATTTACGTTCACGATTATGTTTAGAGATGCTTGGATTTTTTGTTTTCACTTGAGCCTTATTTGGATTTCGTGTGCATGGTACCCGCAAAGTCAGGTTCGTTTATCTGCATACCGTTACTGATTACCGTAGCCTACTGGAACAGTTTTAACTTGCTAATGCTGAATATATTGATAGCTTCGTCATACTGGGAGCATGGTTGGTAATACTTTGCTAGCATAGATTTGCCACTGTAACCTACTAGTGTAGTGCTGCTGATTATTTATAGTGAACGACAAAGATAAGTTTATTTAAATTTCATGATAATTTTTTCGAAGCTACTGTAATACTATTTAGTGTTGCTGGGCGTTGCTGTAAGTTAAGTTATTGCTATTATGTGGTGCTTTTTTCTTTAGTTATCGCTGCTATACTTGACAAGAGACAATTAAAATTCAACGATTCATTTTTTCTGAAGTTTGCTCTTTCCGGTTTTCGGCGAGTAGGACTGACTTGGTGAAACACCAATGCATTTTGTTAAATGCCAACTACATGCCAATGCATCCAAGGCTTAAAGGGCAATGTCAAATTGCTTGCTAATTTATTCAAATTTAGGTTTTATATTCCAAGGCTAGACATTGTGTGTGTATTTGAATTTATTTAAATTGTATGTTAAATCGACTTAAGTAGAGCGAAAAATGCTTGAAACCGGGTAACGTATTTATCACAACTTTGGCAATTGTAATTACATCTTTTCCCCTATTTATTAGGGTGAAGTGAAAAACCAAAATTTTTGAATTTAAAAAAGTGGTCTTGATATATGGCCCTAAATACCATATGAAATACTTTTATCACAATTTTGAGTTTTTGCACCCTCTAGTGGCCGTGCAATTTTATCAAACGTGCTTAAATAGATCACTTTTACCATATCTCACTACCCAGATATGCTAGAAAGCTAGTTTTTAGCTTCAAAGTTGCAGAAACAGCACAATTATATCTCCATGAAAAAGAACTTTGCCATAAAAATGTACAGAAAAAAAAAAACTACAGCCGAATTATTGATTACAGATTTACTGATTATTGATAAGTTTTCAGTGCTCAACTTCAATTGCATTGCAGTTTGCATTGGCATTGAAAATACGTCAGATGAGGTTTAAATTTATGTATATTTGCACTTTTAGTGTGCCATGCTGCCTTATCAGCTTAAAATAGTTTCTTTAATGGCAATTAGACTTACTCAACTGGGTAATGTGCAGCACAGTATAGTAACTAATGTTTAAAGTTATTGCATCATCCAGGATTGGTTGGCTCTTGCATTATCACTTTTTTAGGCTTAACTTGAGGAATTATATCTAGTTCATTCAAAAACAGGTAAGATTGTACAGTTTAATTCAAAAGCACTGAAAGATGCCAAAGTACAAAATTAGAATTAGAAAAGCAATTTGTACCATGATTAGAAAAGCTACTATTGTAATAGAAAGAAAATTTAGCAATATATTTAACAAACATTTTGATAGGCCAACCATTGTTTATTGTATTGTAAATACGGTATATACTGTACTACCTGGCATAAGTTCAGTTATTCCTAAAGCAGCATGCTAACTAATAAAAGATCCAAGTCTAATCTTGTAAAAAGTTTTTTGATGGCAAAATATTTTAAAGTTCCGATAATTTCCCTCCAGGATTTTTGCCAACCAAAAGACAAGTGATTTAGAACAAATGAATTTGGTGCAATGTTTATTCAATATGTGAGCTGAGTATTGCACAAAGAATTTCAGAATTTATTAATTAGGACATCGAAGTCGACTATACAGTCATCAAAGTTTACTGTAACAGCAAAACCATAAAAATCTTAAACATCTGATCGATACAAAGAACTTGAAACTAATTTTTTGCAAGATACTGATAAACTTTTTGATATTTTTTGGCAATGATAATAAACAAAGAAAGCAATGTGAAATTCAGTGTGGCTTGAGAATGACATTTAATGATCATCCTTTTTTTGAACATCAAAAGCAGAACACAAAGGGTAAATGTTTGGCAGAAATATCAGAAATTTAAAAATTTTCTCCCCCATACAACTTTGTACAAGTAACATTAGACTTGAATCTTTCTTTTTTGGTTAGCATGCTGCTTCACAAATAACTAAATTTATGCCAGCAAGCACAGTATATACTGTATTTACAATACAATAAACAATGGTATTAAATTGTTCATTAAAACATATTGCTAAATTTTTTTCTTTTTAGACCTGTAGCTTTTCTAATTATGGTACAAATTGCTTTTCTAATTCTAATTTTGTACTTTGGCATCTTTCAGTGCTTTTGAATTAAACTGTACAATCTTACCTGTTTTTGAATGAACTAGATATAATTCCTCAAGTTAAGCCTAAAAAAGTGATAATGCAAGAGCCAACCAATCCTGGATGATGCAATATAACTTTAAACATTAGTTACTATACTGTGCTGCACAGTACCCAGTTGAGTAAGTCTAATTGCCATTAAAGAAACTATTTTAAGCTGATAAGGCAGCATGGCACACTAAAAGTGCAAATATACATAAATTTAAACCTCATCTGACATATTTTCAATGCCAATGCAAACTGCAATGCAATTGAAGTTGAGCACTGAAAACTTATCAATAATCAGTAAATCTGTAATCAATAATTCGGCTGTAGTTTTTTTTTTTTTCTGTACGTTTTTATGGCAAAGTTCTTTTTCATGGAGATATAATTGTGCTGTTTCTGCAACTTTGAAGCTAAAAACTAGCTTTCTAGCATATCTGGGTAGTGAGATATGGTAAAAGTGATCTATTTAAGCACGTTTGATAAAATTGCACGGCCACTAGAGGGTGCAAAAACTCAAAATTGTGATAAAAGTATTTCATATGGTATTTAGGGCCATATATCAAGACCACTTTTTTAAATTCAAAAATTTTGGGTTTTCTCTCCACCCTACTATTTATTGGTTTTGAAACAGAAGCAATAAATTTCGAAAAGCCATCAAAGCGAAATGCTGGGAGCAATTTCTTTGCCTACACCCCGAAAAAATTGAAATTTGATATCGCCAGCATTTCATATCAAGATAACTCAGTGGGAGATCCAGATTATACCTTTCATGAAAGTATAGATTTGGATGCAAGCAAGCACGAATTTGTTTTTGTGTGACTACGGTACTTATAACTACGTTAGAAACAACTTGAAAAGGCTGTTAAATGTTAAAGGCATCATGAAGAACGTGTGGTTTCGCATTAGAAACTCATCTGTAGAAAAAAAAAAAGCAATTCATTTCATATCACGGCTGTTTACGTTTCGTGCTTGGTTTTATTAGTCTGAGAATAAAAACATGCCATAACCCGAGTTTGGAATGAAACATGTCTTGCTCGCAATCAGTTAGAAAGCAAGGAAAGTTTAACTACACAATCCACTTTCGCAGTAAAACCATATAGATCAATGAGATTTCGTTTCATGGTTCTTTACGTTTTGTACTACACCATCCTGGTGTGAGAAAATTACATGCCATAACCCCAGTTTGGTATGTACCAAAATTGTGGCAAATCCAAAATTAGACCTACCAAAATTATGTACCAAAATTAGGCCTACCAAAATTGTGGCAAGTCGGTTCGGTTTCACTGTGATAAATACAAGCATTAGTAACTGTGCTTCATAATTTAGTTTGTTAGACTGAATGTTCGACACAGAAAGCATTGGTATTTTTACCATTTTAATTGTTCTACTGTATATATAAACGAGATTTGGGAATCAGTTGCTTAAAGCTTGTAGATTAAAATTTATGTTTTAGACCAGGGGTGCTCAAACTTATTGAAAAGCTGACTGCATGACCTTTTTTTCTGAGCTTTAGTGGGCCGCAAAACTCTCATAAAATGCTTGGATAATTTTTATTCCGAATACTGCGTAATGCTCATGTAAGTTTTGAATTGCCCTACCATATTAAATCATTGCTAAACCGCGGAGTTAACCTTTAAAAAAATTTAACTTTTTTTTTACGTTATTTGGTTGGAACTTTTTAAATTACTTGGCTAAGATGGAGGCTTCAACCCCCCCTCCCAAGCAACGCTTATTTCCCAATAGTTGTACTACTGAACGCACCTTTTACAAACTATGAAGTATAGATCTGCTGTGACAGGCGTTTTGAAATGCAAACTGCGCGGAGATAAAAACATAAACACCAAAAACCAAAAAAGTTAAAGCGTAGCTTATGTAGTGGCCAACGAAACGCAAATTTGCTACTTTTCACGAAATAATCATGGGCCGCACATTAGGCAACCCTACTATAGACAGTGTCTTTTTAAATAAACGCTGCTACAGCTAGAAGTTCAATAAGCAAAGCTTTTTGAATCGGTTAATTATATTTTGGCAGTTTGTGTCAATTTAACTGTGTTATGTAGGTTTCTACTTAATTGCAAAGACGACCTTTCGGGTATCGGACTCAGTCACCAGCGGTCGTTTTGCGACAGAACCGCATCTGCGCAATGCTGCTCAGTCTACAGGTAGTTCCGTATTTTTTCAATAATGGATTGTCAGCATATTATGGTTGTTAACTGTGCCGCCTGATCTTAATTTCGCTTGAAATTCGTCCAAAATTGCAAACTTTGATTCAAGATATTGTCAAACCTCGGTTTAACGCATTAATGCGAAAATGCAATTGTCTTTTTTTAGAAAATGTCCGTTATTCGAAAAGACACGAATTTTACCTAGTTTAATTGTAGATGCGCACGTCAGTGACGTAGCCAGGAGGGGCAACTGCCCCCCCAAAATTTCACTTTGCATCAGATCCCCTTAATGAGTTGTCTCACATCAGGTCGGTCGCCCTAGGATGTGTCGCATCATAAACCAGGCTCTTTGTCACGATTGGAGACGCAGTATTTTTGCGTTGTCGAGTTGGGAGAAACTGCGGTTATATGGTATATGTAAAATAGCAACCAATCGATTTTTACTCCGGCGGCAAAGAAATATTATGGCAGTTGTTAAGACTATAAGTTTGATAAACATTCAGTTTAAATAATCAGGTAGCATTAAATCCAATCTAACGAAACAGTGAATTTTAAGATATGTAATATTTTGAAAACTTTCGAGAGCACTGAGCACCAAAGCAGTTCTGAACAGTTTTTTTATTGAAAGCAAATACCAACAGCTCTGTTTTGCTTTTTTTTTTATCCTCAGCTGTGTTTTGTCAATAAACCTAGTATTATCAGAGAAACTTTCATATGCACCATTGTTATGGCTTACAGAGTCCCTGTAAAAAGATGACTACAAAAAAGTTTACATTAATTTGCAGAAAATTTAGTTTTAAGCTATTCTATAGTTATTACGTATGATATTCGTTTTAATTAAATTGTTTTTTTACAGTTCCGGCAAGCTGCCATCGTCGCGCTTCATCAAAACCCCAGTCCATCACCTGAACGGCCGCCACTGTCCCAACATTGCTCAAGAATCTGTTTGGAATTTTTAGTTGGCGAGTTTTACGCCTGTAGTTTTTCTTGCGTTTATCTTACTGCCTTTATCTTTGCAATAAATTTTTTTTTACTTTTTAATTGTATAATTTATAAGAGAAGCAGTACGCTCTAGTTGGAAAACATAGCTATTCCATTAAACCAATGAAACTACGTGCCAATGCTGGGCCCAAGCAAACAATAGCCGCTTATTGTGAAATGCAGTTCCACAATATAAGTCTGATGCCAGTGTTAACTGCAGGCTAGCTACAATTTCTGGACGTTTCACGTACCGGTAGCATACCGCTGATCCAGTACGTAAATTGTAGGGGGGACGCGTCCGCCCATGGAGGTTTAGCGTTCCCTTGAGGAAATTCAGCGTTTCCTACTAAAAGAAAGCGTCATGGACGTATAGACGAAAAAATGGCAGATAAAATGTCAATTTCCGGCCGAATATTCCATCAAATTGCGGTGAAGACCTTTTTTGGTTTTCACGTGAATTTGGAGCAAGCTTTTCACCAAATTGCTCCAAATTCCGAATGCGTTCGGTCACGACTACGAAAGCGTTTCTCCATGCAATAGTTTACAGTTCAGTGCTGCTTGCATCCAATATTGACCTAACCTGCAAAATATTTTCCTATTATGCCGCAACTTACAAAAATCACAATGGCCACAATTATCTATTGTTACATTATAGATCAATTTTACCTCTTAGCATTACCTGGTTGGTTCTGTTTTGCGGAAAAATAACGGAGTGATTTTGATTTATACCCAAACACTAAATCGATAATTTCAAGCAAAAACCAAACTCAGTACCAAAAAATAAACTAGTTCGTGAATGTATGCTGCTATGACATTGCATTAACAGCCAAAAACTTAAAAACTAAATTTTTTTTTTGCTTGGGTTCAGAGTCACTTTAAAAAAAAATGTTTTCACGTATTGTTTCATTTCATAATCACTAACGAAATACCGGTAACGCTTCTACAGGCATGCATCCCTATTCCGCGACACGTTCTAACCTTATATTTAAGTTCCCCTCCCCTTAATAAATTTCCATTAAACACCTGCACAAATGCTGTAATATTGATTTCTTTTTTTGTGATCGTTTTTAGCTTAGCTCAGTGCCGTGATGAAGTAAGCAATGGGCTGGTGAAATGTTTCAATAACTTAAAAAATAAAACCTGAAGTAGTTGCACAAAACTAATTGAAAACTTTTGTTTGCGTGGCTGCGGCTCTTGTTAACTTTGAAGTATAAAATTTGGCTCTGCATTACAAAAAGGTTGAGAACCACTGGATTAGACTATGAGCACGCCAGGCAAGATCGCACAAATTTTTATTGACGCCTGCTCGATGCACAAAAAACGTTTAGTGGGCAAATTTAAACAGCGTACCAACCTACCGCACCCGTGCCATTACAAAAAACGCGTTCCGTACCAACGTACCGTACTTCTTAGGAAAAATTGAAGCGTACTGTAGCTACGTACCGTACGATTCTGCCATCCTTGAAATTACAGCAGCGCACCAAGAAACAAAACGATGCACCAGAATTTGAGGGGCAGCATTAGCATTTTGCGAATCATCAAATCTTTCATTATACTCGCTGTATAACGCCGGAGCGTGTAACGAGTTTGCGGGGCCTATCTTCGAGTCACTGCACCCGAGCAACACAGCTCCTTTCGAAGTAATATCGCAGCGATGGCGAGCGCTGTTGGCAACACTAAGTCTGATTTGACCGGCCCGAGTTTTGAACCTGAGACCTCCCGCTCCAGAGGCGAATGCGTTACCGCTCCACCTACTGGCCGTTTAGCATTTACTTTGGGATATATTCAATATCAGTAATATGGGGTTCAATTTGGAGCTTCTTTCTAATTTTTAGATTCAGGCCTGATCTATTCAACCAGTTAAAACTTTAATGACACTGCATTAATTAGGTGACTTGCTTTTAATTGACTCACTATTATGTCGTGAACTATTAGGCTTTCGCATAAATGTGCCTGCTTGTGAAGATATTTGGATTGAGGTCACTACAAACCAAAAAACAAAATTTTTCATTGGGACTGTTTATAGGCACCCACAACAAAAATTTCAAACTTTTGAAGCTGCTTTTATAAGAAATTTGAAACTTCGTAAAGCTTATAAAAAGTATGTTGAAAGGGCGATTTCAACATAGATTAAAACTGTAATTACACCAACGCAAATGTAAAAAACTATGCAGATGAAATAACTTGTTTAGGATGCGAGCAAATGGTTGTCTCGCCTACCAGAATTTCACCTAATCGGCAATTAATCTTGGATCATATTTACATTAAAAACTTTATGCATAACAAAATTATAAGTGTTGGAGTAATCCAATTTGATATTTCTGATCATCATCCTACTATCATAAAATGAAAATCAAAAACTCAGCGAAAAGATATTGCTAGACTTATGGTGAAAAGGATTTTAACCACTAAAATTGAAAAATTTGTAGAAGAATTAGACAAAAATCTTCAAAAACATTTTAGAGATGACCTAATGCATAAAAATATGAATGAGTTAATTAACTGCGTAAAAACCGTAACAGATAATATCTTTCCCGAAACTAAAGTGTCAAGAAAGCAATTCAAAATTGCAAAAACTCCTTGAATTACTGTAAACATCCCAAATGCACTCAAGCGTCAAAACAAGTTGTGCTTTAAATATTTAAAATCAAAAAAGGAATCTGATTATTGAATTTATAGAACATTCAGAAATAAAGTGACACGTATCAAAGAATCTTTCAAAGCAAAACACTACCAAAACCTTGTGGGAAATGGTAGTAAAGTTTCAATGACTTGCAAAGCCGTTAGCCAAATTCTTAGAAAAGACAAAAAAAACACATCTTCACTTACAACCAGTATCAAAGTAAATGACAAACTCTTAAGCAAACCTACCAAAATTTGAAATGCTTTAGATCAACATTTTTGCAGAATTGAAAATAAAATGGCAAATTATACGAATATAAATTGAGCCAAAACTCAAACCAAACGTTTTTTTTACAAACGTGTATTAAATTCATTGCATTTGGAGCCTACTGAGGTGTACGAGGTAACTGATATTATTAGTAGTTTAAATCCACATAAATCTTTGGGCGTTGATGACATTCCAACTAAACTTATAAAAGCAGCTAAGCATGTGTTAAACCCTTATCTTTCGAAATTGATAAATTATTGTTTAAAAAATGGACGGTCTTTTGACGAGCTCAAAATTGCTCGTGCTGCGCCACTTCACAAAGGAAGTTCCAAATCTGATTTGCAGAACAATTGTTCAATATCCGAACTGACTTCGTTTCAAAAAATTTTTGAAACAATTATAAAAAAAAACGCCCAATGAAGTTTTGGAGTAAGTATAATGTATTTACCGCAACCCAATTTGGATTTAAAGAAAATTATTCGACTACTCTTGCACTTTTCTAGTTTTGTGAGTCTATCAGAAACAAAACAGACCAAAACAATAATATATGTGCTATTTTTATGGATTTAGCGAAAGCATTTGACACAGTAAATCACAAAATTCTTCTGTCTGAATTAGAACAATATGGAATAAGAGGTTTAGCAAACGAAAATTTTTGAGATTATTTAACTAATCGTAAGCAATATGTACATGTGAATGGTGTTTCTTCTTTGCTAGAAAACATTAACATTGGCGTACCACAAGGTAGTGTGCTAGGACAAATCTTGTTCCTTATTTACATTAATGATATTGTTGATTGTTCAAATTTTAATGTTACTCTGTATGCTGATGATAGTGTGTTAACTCTGGCTCACAAAAATATGAACACCTTACAATCAAATCTAAATATAGAAATTCCAAAAATAAATTTGTGGCTCATAGCAAACCAATTATCTCTAAACGTAAACAAAACTCTAAGCAAAAACTTGAGATAAATATTCAACGTTCCAAAATTAACTAAAGTGATAGCATAAAATACTTTGGTGTATATTGGATGATAAGCTTAAATGGCACAAACATATTGACTTCATTGAATCTAAATTATCAGCAGCAAACGGTGCTTTATATAACTTGCACTAATACGTTTCACAAACCGTTTTGATTTCGATGTACTAATAATTTAGTATATTTTTATTTGCAATACTCGGTGATTTGCTGGGGAACTACGACAAAAACTCTTTTACATAAGTTGCAAGTAAAACAATATTATTTCCTATGAAATGAAAAGAAAAACCAAATTAAAACCATTGTATGAAAAATTTAAATTTCTGAATGTTGAAGATGTGTTTAGACTAGAAATTGCTAAATTCATGATGAAACGCAATACTAACAAATTGCCTGATATACTTACAAAAAAATTTGCTAAAGTAGCCTCTGCACACTCGTATTCCACGCGTAATTTTAGCTCCAATGATTATTTCGTAACAAGATCTTATCATGTAAAAACAAACCAGTCAATACGAATAACGGGTGCAAAAATATAGAATAACCTCCCAAATGAATTAAAAAAAACAAAGTTGGAAATACCAGTCATAGACTGATGACTATACAGCTCAAAGAACATTTTTTAGAGTAAAAGTTGTAGATAAAGTATTCCAATTTTACCAAATTTTTACTCTGATAAGTTTTTTTGCTTGTAGTTCTTACTAAATAAACTGTTGTTAGCTTTACTGCTTTACATTATTTATTGATACCTCATACCGTTGTGAAATTTATTTCTTGAAAAATGTTGATCCTTTAGTAATTTTGGTAATAAGCATCCTTTTTCTTATGGTGAAATTGAAATATTTGAATGAAATTTTGTTGCGTTAGACTTGAAGTTAGAGGAGTTATAGACTCGGCGACCGGCAAGCTATGCTTGCTACATAGTCTTTCGCTATTCCTCTATGAACTAAATGCAGCGATTCGTTTGTAATTTCGTACATTTTTTTTTGTTTTAGCTATATCCGTAAATTCTGAATTTGTGTTTTTGTTCAAAAAATAAACTCTCTCTCTCTCTCTTTAAGTTCGTAAAACAGTGCAGCAAAATCCAAAACAGATAACACCTATGATTTAGGTATTCACTAAACAACAAATTATTATTACATAAAAAAAAATTGTCAAACTTCGAGCACAATGACCGTCAACCATCAGACCGTCACTTTGGCTTGATTTTTCTGAAAAACTAAGTTATAGCATTAAAAAATTTTGTTTTCGGATTGGATGCAACTGATATCTAAAATTTCTTGTTATATTAGCATTTCGCTCGGCCAGATCCTGCCCTATGAGAATTAAATCCCGTCTCCAACCTTAAAACCCAAACGTTTAAAATACTTTTTGGCCTAGGAGATTGAAGAATCCAATTTGCTGTTAGGCATCAAGAAAACGTTAGGGCTAGACAAAAATCCCATTTCAGTCAGATTGCGTTTCAGTATCCAAACGTTGCTTTTTCCAGAGCAAAATAATCAACTGCTTGCTTGTAGTAGAAAACCATATTTTTTTTTGCAGTAGCTGTTTCGGAAAATTAAAAAAGCGCCTGAAATGGTGAACAAAACTATCAAAAATCTTACATAATGTATTCATGTAGTCGATTCTTCCTGTATTGAGATGTTTGCCACTCTGCACGCACTGTGTGGCTCTCTCATTGAATTCGAAAAGATTAGCGATGGAACGAGGTCGTCAAGTAGACAGCATGTTAACCGATGTTGGGTTGTGTCATCTTCTTCACACTTGCAGATTACGCTTGTGGATGGGTTAGTGAAGCCCACTTTTTCAGTTCTGTTTTTATCTTGCCACGCCAGAGCGAAGGCGGTTAAGGCAGCGCCACATTTTCCACTCTAATTTTGATCCAGTAGTTACACTTTAATCGGGTTTGATATTTAAATGATTAAATGATAACTTGACGCCAACTCTTCCAACTTTTTTCCGATGCATCCTCTCTCAATGTTGTAATCTTCCCTTCAAGAGGATCTACCTAGGCTGTACAGAAAGCTTTTTCTTGATTTCAACCTTGGTGCGGCGGGCTTGTAATTGAACAACATGTGACGGGAATCACATGCTGGTCTTGAGCGTTCTTGCTTGCTTAGTAGTTTCTCTGTATATCTCTGGGGAGACAATACCTTGCATAATAAAGAGGTGAAAATTAAAACTGCAGATACAAAATTATTAGGGCCTTTTAAAGTTATGATCGCTTAAATTGTAGCGATTAGTTTACCAGTTACCCATTCACGAGCAAAATGACAATTTTTGACGGTAAGAAGGACCTGGTTTTGATTTCGCAAGTTGCTGACAACCGCTTTGATTTCCAAACCAGCAATAATATGTTTTGGCGGTTCCGAGAAAAGAGCAGTATACCTGTTGTGAATTAGTCTTTTAGCTTAGCGGTCAAAACTCTTCTGTGTTGTAAAGAGTGTAAATATATGGTATACGTGTGAATAAATCAAGCTACTTTTTGAAGAACAAATTTGGGCTGTTTAACTTTGAAAAATACAATAAAAGTTACTGAATACTTTAAATGGTAACAATAACGCAGTAGCTATTTTTGCCAAGTCACCTGTGTCAACTAAGTAACTTTTTTGATGCAATATGCCGAAAACTGTTGAAAAATGTTTTTTCGGACAGAGTGGGCAATCGCAGAGAAATCGTTCCAAGATGCTTTTTCGTCTGCATTTAAATTCAACTTTCCAAGCAAACGATTCCAATTTAAGAACTCTAACACTTCAAGAAAACAGTTGAGTTCTATCCAAGCTGGCCAATTAAAAAAAAAAATTGCCTGAGACTGCACTAAATCGATGCCAAATTTGACTTCTTTCCAACGTAGTTTGTGTTGTTTGTCACCAAGGTACCGGTGATCATGTAGTGGACCAGCTTGCTACAGTGATTTTGCATGTAACGACCGGAAATCACTTTGTGGGAGGTTTGGGGAGAGGATAATCAAGTGCAAAGAGAAGGATGTATTTCAATTGGCAATATTTTTCTAAGTAGATTCAATTCGATAAAGCAAATACTGTAACTTCTCATCGATATAGCTTTCGGTAGAATATGGAGTTTGAGGTAGTTACAATTATTATGTTATAAAATTGACTTAATTCGCAGACAATGGAATCATTTTGCAAAAAAAATATCACTAATTATTTTTTCAGCTCGCACGATAAAGCAAAGCGTTGCAACGATGCAACCAAACCAAAAAACAAAATTTAGATGAATAACTCTTTCTAAATCAGCACGGTAAAAATTTTGTGAAATTATCAACTGCATAGAGCGAAAAATTCCCTGCCTCCTGGCCAAAAAAACTAAGTAAATAAAGACGAAACTATAAAAAGGAGAGATAAAAATTTCCGCCTTTTATCAAGTAAAATTAAAGCCTGTGGTCAAAAGTTTTATTCAATCAAACAGATTTAAATTCGAGATGCATTATTTCCAAGTTTGACTTTCTACAAAACAAAGTATGCAAAAAAAAAACTATCGTAAAGCGCAAGCGCAACAGAACAGATATAGCTTTCGCAAGTTTGTTTGTTTATTCGCTGAGTCGTGTTTTTGTTTATCGTAGTTTATTTTGGCAATTAGAAAACCAAGATCACAAAAAGCACCTTCTATTATGTTGAAATATTGGAACTTGAATTTAAACAGATTTCCAAGAATACATCTAAAATATAAATATGAATCATGAGAAATTTGTGTACTTCTGCAAGATTTATTAGCAGATATAGCTTTATAGCAATTGCAAAAGTACTTGATTTCTACTTAATTTTGTGACAGCATAGTTGCAAGTCGGGTCTGGCTTTTTGGGTTAGGTTCTGGTTTGGGCCGGGTTCGAGCCTAAAGTTGACAAAAATTTCGGGCTTAATTCGGGCCTGAGACGTACTTTTTATCTTAGGTGCACAGAAATGTAATCAAAATTACTTGGCAACATTGCTAAATTTTTCAGATCTAACTTAACTTTTGGGTTTTTTCGGGCATGATTTGGGCTTCAAATTAGCTTTCGGGTTTGGGCCGGGTTCAGGCCTGAACTAGCCGGTCATTTCACAACTCTGTATGACAGAATGAGTTCAAGTATTAGCGACTCAAAAGTTGGAAAAATTTTCCAAAAACACAGAAAAAGCCATTATTTCAAACTTGACACAAAGCTATTTTAATAGCAAGACTATGGTTAGTGCATACGAATGCGAGAATGAACATTGGAATTGACAAACCAAATTCTCAACCTCGCGAAATCCAATTCCTTGCTACTGCACTAACCTCATATGGAGCAGTATACAAGCTGCATGTTCAGTGTCAAGCATAAAAATGCTTCGATTTATACCAAGGGAATACATTCATCCACAAAAATACCTCTGAAACAACTGGAGGTTAAACTCTTCATCGTTTATCTACATGACACCTTTAAAAAAAAAACAGAACGAACAAAATTCTGCGTCACTGTGATGAAGTAATTAATCGAAAACTAATTTTCTAAAAGTTTTTAGGTAAAAACCAGTATCTAAAATTGCCAAAATTGATGTTTCATGAAAGCAGTTTAACAATTTTATAGGAGCAGTAATTGTTTCTAACCTTAACTTTGTGCAACAGCATGCGTTGTAGAATCAGCTTGTGTGAGCACTTTTTTGTCTCGCTAACGGGGGCGGGAGGCCCGCCCCTGGTGTCACCATTTTTGGGTGACACCATTTTATAAAACCACTCAATCAAAATAAAACAATATGTTTGATATCAGAGGTGGAATCCTCGAGGACGTCTTTGGCCTCGAGAACACATTTTGAAGTCCTTGGCCTCGAAGGTCAAGTCATTGGCCTTGGCATCGGAACCTCAGGTCCTCAAAAATTGCCCTGTCCTCGGCTCGAGGACAGCAGTATTTTTCGAACGGTTAAAATTATGTATTATTATTATTAATAGGCAGCGTTGCAAGCGGATCTGTTACCGTTAGGTAAAGTCCTCCTACATATTGCGTAGGCCTAATTTGGGCCCATTGCAACTGTAGCTGCTACGTTGCTGTTGTTTTGTTTGGTTACTGGTCGAACTCAGAAAGCCTTCCAGCTTCCTTTAAGTACGTGGCCGGTTTGTTAATGTTACATTTCGTTGCCACATCATGAACAGTTACATTTCAAAATTAGATTAGACTGTAAAATGTAACTTCCAAAACACAAAAACACCACCATAGCAATAAATATTTTTTAACAATCAGCTCGACAGCGTCAATGCTTATTCAAAAAGCGAGTGAATAAAAAGAAATGTAAATTACACGCAAAATGTTAACGAATTAACGGACTTTATTAACTTCCGTTAATTAAAGCTGAAAATAACGGATAAACGTTAACGGAGGTGGGAAGTTTGTTAACGGACTAGTGGTTAACGAAGCTAACGTTTTGCATTAACTTGCCCACCTATGATTTCCATCTATCTGTGAACCAGTCCTTAACCTTGCTAACACAAATGGCATACGGGACAGAATAATAAAAGGTTCAGGACCATGCATTTTTGATTTAGATCCTGATTTGGCTAGATAGTCTGCCACTTCGTTACTATGCTCCCTTGCATGACCAGTAATCCAGTAAATACTGACGTGGTTTTGTTTACCTAACTGATTTAGGTTTCTAATGCAGTTGAGCACTGTAATTGATAATACAGTGCACTTTATGAGTGATTTGATAGCTGCCTGACTATCCACTAGCACAACAATACTTTGATTGTGCATTTTTTCCAAAAGCAGGTTTTTGCCACTTCTGAAATGGCTAATCCTTCTACCTGGAAACAGTGCTGTGTATTTCATGCTGAAAAAATGCTTGCTTGAGGGAGTTGTTTGGGTATTCTGCATAAAAACTCCCACCTACTCTCCCATCTAGTTTCGAGTCATCAGTGCAAACCTTGACAGTGTTCTGATTTAGAACACTTTCATATCTGATAGCATTCTTTTTATCCTTAATTTGACATTCGAAATTTCTTCCATTTTTTTGGCCACCTTAGTTTTTTTTTTTTTTGGTCAGCTGGCATTTGTAGCAGAGTCGGCTTTTTTCTAACAAATCAATGCTCTACACGGCGCACAAATTCATGCAAAGCAGTTTCCGTAGAAACACTTGCGCGAAATCCGTACTGCGATGCAGAAAGCTTTGCATGCACGTCATTATCTTCATTAATATGATACAGAATTGGTCCTTCCAATCATTTCAGGTGGAAAGAAGTTAAAGTGATCATACGGAAGGATTTAGCTTCAAAATAGCTTTCCTTTCCGGGTTTGGGGAAAAATATACAAGTACCTTCTTTCCATGCCAATGGCATATACCTGTGTCTCAGGTATGCTTGAAAAATGACGTGGTAATATCCTTTCAGTTGATTTCAACCTTTCTGTAACAGTACAGGATAGAGCCCGTCTGGCCGTGGAGCGTTGAATGGTTGAAATTCGTTAATAGTTGCTTCCATACGCTGGAATGAACATATATTTGCAATCATTTTAGTGTCTTCAAGTCTCATGAATGGATTGTCCACTAAATCGTTCGCGGTTTCATGATTTTCTGTCTGCTGGCTACACGGTAATAAGATATCGAACTGATAGCTTAAAGTTTGTAGTGGAGACTTCAAGAATTCTCCGTTGTGTTTAACACGCACTGTTTCATTCCTTCGAATAATCTTAACCAGCCGAGCCGTTGGTATTTAACTATTCATGCTTTCTACAAAGCTATGCTATTGATTGCGCTTTGCTCTTCCGACAGATTTTTTGAAATAGGCTATGGCGACCTTTTGAGCCTCCCAATCTTCTTCTTGTTTTGTTTTAATGGCTTTTCTCTAAGCTCGGCGAGTTTCTTTTCGAAGGCTTGCCTGCTCAGAATTTCACCAAATGTTATCTTTCTTACGAAGCGACTTTCGCATTGGGCAAGCAGCTTCATATGATTTAGCTATAGCTGAATGAACCTTGTGTGCCAGCATATCAATGTCTTCTTTTGAGGAAGGTACTGGTATTGGTGGTAAAAATCGTTCATCTAATTTTTGTTCGAATTCGTTTACATACTTGTTCCAGCACGTACGACGAATATTTCGAAACATCTTAGCCTGGTTTTGGATTCTGCTTTTAACCTGGAACCTTATATACCTGTGATCCGAAAATGATAGCGCGTAGCTAACATGCCAGCCAGCTACTCGGTCCTACGCACACCGGTTCACTAAGGTTTAGTTTAGAATCTATTCACGCGTTTTAGTTCTGAATGTAGGATTGTTTTCGGAGGATCCCCATATAGCGTGATGTGCATTTGCATCGGTTTCTACAACAGTTGGAATTTGTTCATTTTTAAAATTATGCAGGAAAACTCCAAAAACCTCGCGGAAAATTTGCAAAAACATTTTTTGTTTTCCTTTTTTGGAGATCGCCTGAAAAAAATTTTGAAGACCTTTTTTGTTTGTTTGAAGAACCACCTGCGACTGTGTCCTTGGTCCTTGGCCTTGGCCTCGAGCGTTCCTGTCCTTGGCCTCGAGAGGGTCTGTCCTCGGAAGGGCTGTCCTTGATCTTGGCCTCGGATTTTTTTGTTTCCTTGGCCTTGACCTCGAGCCTTGTGTCCGAGACTCCACCTCTGTTTAATATCATTGGAAATGTTTACCACACTTAAAGGCGGTGAATCATCCAGCCAATTCCAGTGGTTTACGATAGCTAAAATTGAATTATAATTTTTGATATTTTTTGTTTTAATTTTGGGACGGCGGTTGCAAAGATATTCAACAAATACAAAAAGATATCCCCCCAAAAAAATTTTTAGGAAACTCTGAGTTTTGTTCTTCCTGCCAAAACCACAGTAGGCCTAATGGGTTAGAGAACTGTGGTAGGCCTAATAGTTTAGAGATAGTTTATTCCTAAATAGGTTATTTCTTAATAGTTTAGGCCTAATTAGGCCTAACTATCTCTAAACTATTATAGGCCTAATAGTCTAGAGATAGTTAGGCCTAATAGTTTAGAGATAATTAGGCCTAATAGTTTAATAAGATTACAGTAGGCCTAATACTGTAGTTTGGAGAACTGTGGTTTTGGCGGGAAGATCAAAACTCAGAGTTTCCAAAAACTTTTTTCGAGGGGACATCTTTTTGTATTTGTTGAATATCTTTGCAAACGCAGCCCCAAAATCAAAACAAAAAATATCAAAAATTGTAGTTCAATTTTAGCTATTGTAAACCACCGGAATTGGCTGGATGATTCACCGCCTTTAATGGACTAAAAAATGATTTAAAGCATCTTTTAAAACATTTATTCGGAGGTAAAGCGCTACTTTGTCAAAATATAACCATCAAATCAATAAAAACTATCAAAAATCGCCAAAACTAAGCAGTTATATTTGATCGTTTTTGAAAACATGCCGAATACAGGTTTCATACAAAAATATACAGTTAATTGCTCATCACTTCAACTCAAATATCGTTTCATTAGCTTCCAATAGTTTTATTGAAGTTTTATTAGAGTTTTATTGAGTGTTATTGAACTACTGTACTTATAAGATTTCACGATTTACGGTAGCCTACCAGCTTGTAAATAAGAGAACTGAAACTTTACCATTAAACACCTCCCACATAGCCATTGCTCATTTATGTAACCAGTTTAATCATTGCTAATTACTACTAATTTTTATGCCAGCACATTTCAAAAGCATTAATTTTCATCAAAATGGGCCCAAAATTAATTACTTTTGCAAAAAATACAAAATTTTTGAGCACTGGGGCTCCGCCCCCAGACTCCCAAAACTCCCGTTTGCAGATTTCTGACTACGCGCCCGAGTCTAATCATGTTTTTGCACTGTTAATTTTAAACCACCAGAATTCTACCCGACATAGGCGTAGCTAGGGAGAACCCCCCCCAAATTGCTATGCCAGCAATGATAAATTTGTGAGGAAAAAAGTCATTGTAGCTTCAGATTTTTTCGTTGGTTTGTTGTCAGGCCGCCAGACCTTTCTTTTTGTTTGTTTTGATCTTCACCTAATTTTTGGGGGACAAAATTGGTCCTAAGTTTTATGAAGACCTTTTTTTGTTTTTGTGTTTGTTCATGTCTTCAATGTGTAAGTTGTGGGTTGGCCTCCCCCAATCCGAAATTGAACTCCAACTACATTTCGCCCCCCCCCCCCCCAATCAGAAGTCCTAAATCGGACTGCGAAGACTTTTATTTTTGTGGTTTGGGCCCCCAATCACAATTCTTGGCTACGCCTATGCTACCCGATGCCACGTTTTAAAAGCATTAATTTTTATTAAAACAAGCCTAAAAATACGTTATTTTTGCAAAAAATATAAAAATTTTCAAGTGCCGGGGGCTCAGCCTCAAGACCCCGAATGGTTTCCGGCGGACGGCGGCGGAGCTTCCAGACCCCTTCCCTTCTACTGCAGATTTCTGGTCATGCGCATGATATTAAACGTGTGATGCTCATACTTCCAAGCTTTAGAATCTTACAATGAGAAGTAATTGAGCTAGCCAAATAACAACAGTTATGTAGTATCTACATTAAATGAAGTAGTACCGCTATCTTTGAAATATAACCTTTAGCAGCCTATTATACATTTTGAAGGGTGACACCACGAAATTCCGCCCCGGGTGTCACCATTTTTAGCGACGCCACTGTGTAAGCATGGCTTAAACCAAAGGCCGCAATCTTTGTGAACAATCGGATGGCGGTGATTGGTTCTTTCATGTATGAATTAAGTTGTCAACGGTGTCAAAGCCAAATTTAATGCCTATAAACTCGTGCTTTTCTGTAATTAAAGCTAGAAACGTGTGAGGTCAACGAAAACATTTCTGCTGGATACCAGCACACAAAAAATCTTTTTAACTACTTAGAGTTTTATAGCATAACGACATCCATGGTGCAGTTAAACGTACGGCCACAGGGCTAAATTGCTTTGGTTAAGAAGCTCCGAAACAGCATTATTATCAATTTTAGTTGCCTTACGATGTCTGAACACCTCCGGTTAGAGAGGCTCTTAAATCACCGGTAGTTTTTACGCAGCTGTTAAACGCTTTTATAATGTTTTATTACCTAGATAGTTTACAGTTTTGAAAGCAATATTGCACCCTAACTAGTTTCAACTCATAAATTTTCATTGTTCCAAGTTCCATGAGAGAAACTAACTACTAAATCTTTAGATAATATTTGTTCGTTGAATTCTAACCTCGAAGTTTATAGGAATTAGTTCAATAACCATGGGGCTTCCAATGGATGTACTAGTTGAATTGAGTGTAAGGGCCTGTTCAGCCCGCTTCTGGATTTACAAACGTCGCAGAATTGGTAATTGTAATTACATTTTATTCACCAAGTTGCCTTGGCCATGAGACAGCGGAGGAACCGTTCGGTCTTCGAGTCAAGCTGCCACGTGCCCACCTATCTACCACACACGGCGGATACTTCACACTGTCCCTTTAATTGCTGAACGTTACGCAGGGAAGCTGTGAATACCAATGTTTATAGTCTTTGGTTTGACCCGACCGGGAATCAAACCGGCGTCTACCGCTTTAGTAGCAGGCGCTTTATCCACTCGACCACTGGTTGGTAGCCTAATGGCATTCACAAACTATATACGCCCGGCCCGGGGTATCCTTATCCAAAAATCTTTACTTTATTAAATGAAGCTTTGTTATGCTGTGTCAATATTTGATTGCATAAACTGGCCTTTTTGCAAAAGATGAATAAACAAAAAAAGTAAAGATTATCAGAAGCTTGTCCGCAAAGCATAATGCAATAAAGAACGCATTTCGGTAACGCACTACTGAGAATTGTTCTGTAATTTGGGCCGGTTTTTCAGGCATAATTGGCGGGATACGTGCCTTATAGCTATAAAAAGACCGTATATACTCGTTTTACCGCCCGATCTTGATTAAGGATCTGTTTGAATAGCCGCCCGTGTGAACAGAACATAAAAATAAGGGCCCGCGTTGGAATACCCGCCCGATGTAAAAGCTGATTTTTCAGTGGTAGAGAACATACTACTAGCTGAATAAATATAAATTTTGATTTGTTATTTCTTGTGAATAATATAAACTAATATGAGGGAATTACTTCTAAGACGTGAATAATTAGCGTTTGACGTGACTAAACTGACATGGAAAAAGGATTAATGTCGTGAAATATTTGTCTTCAACGATAGTTTTTGTGCATCATTTTACTTTGAAAATAACAAGCGCCCGTGCTTGAATAAGGCCCCGGTAGTAAGTTTGGTTGAAAAAAATAAAGGCCCGGGCTACAAAACGAGTAAACAGAGTAGCCAAAATAAATTTGCAACACAGAATAAAGACTTCATTCAAGTATCAACACAATTATTAGTACACAATAAATTATTATTATTGCGTCACAATTTATTAATAGATTGTTTTATATATTCACAGCAGACTAAAGTCAAGAAGAAAAGAGCAATCTCGTAGGCTTATTCGTTTTCTAAATCTAATTTAACTTTCAGGCTGTTTTGACATACTTTGAGCTTCAAACTATTTTGCGGGTTCGGGTCTGAACTTGTCGGACCGGTTACAAATCTGGCACTGCGCATGAAATTTAATTAACATTAAACAGGGAATATAGGCGTAGCCAAATAAAATAGGGAAACAGGGAATATAGGCGTAGCCCGCCTCCCCCGCATTGAAATGCTACCAATGATAAAAACATCACAAAAAAGACTATTGTTTCTTTAGTTTCAGTTTCTTTTAGCATCTTTGCGTACAACAGTACACGCGTACAACAGTAATTAACAATAATATTGATCTAGAGGGCCCGGGCCCCCTCAATTTAATTTTTACCAACTAATTTAAATGGGCCCTACACTAATACTTAAATGGCCCTCAATTTAAATAGACCCTCAGCAATAATATTGATCCAGAAAACCCATTTATATGGCCCCCAGTTTAAATGGCCCCCAACAATAATATTGAATTAGGAAGCCAGGGCCCCTTTACTTTAACTTTTGCCAACCAATTTAAAAATGCCCCCTACAATAATATTTAAATGGCCCCCAAATTAAATGGGCCCCCAACAATAATATTGATCCAAGGGGCCCAGGCCTCTTCAATTTAATGTCTGGCAACCAACTTAAAAGTGTCCCCTACAATAGTAGTTAAATGGGCCACCTAACAATAATATTGATCTAGGGGGCCCGGGCCCCTTCACTTTAATTTTTGCTAAAAATTTAAAAATGTCCCTTACAATAATATTTAAATGGCCCTCAATTGAAATGGGCCCCAACAATAATTTTGTTCCAGGGATCCCGGGCTCCTTCAATTTAATGTCAGCCAACCAATTTAAATGGGCCCCCTGCAATAGTATTTAAATGGGCCCCTAACAATAATATTGATCTAGGGGGCCCAGGCCTCTTTAATTTAATTTTTGCCAACCAATTTAAAAATGCACCCGACAATAATATTTAAATGGTCCCAATTTTAATGGGCCCCAACAATAATATTGTTCCAGGGGACCCGGGCTCCTTCACTTTAATGTCTGCCAACCAATTTAAACGTATAACCCGATTGAAATTAAGGGTTTTTATCTTAAAAGATACTAACTGAGGCCCTCATCGAATTTTTTTATGAACGTAATGCAATAACCGTTAATCAGGGACGGATTTAACATATGGCACAGTGCCATGGGCCCTGCACTTAGATGGTAAGAATTTTTTTGGGTCTTCACCTGTATTTGGTAGCAAAATACTGCGAAAATCCCAAAGTGCCTGGGGTACAACTCAATGTAAATTCTGCCTGGGCAATAACATGATTTGTAGGCGTATCTATCGCTTGTACATTTTTCAATAACAATTTACCTCCACCTCGCCAGTTTTTACGCAACAAAATACTTTTGAAAAAAATTAGCTATAGTCACGGGAATGCTCATTGGACAAATTTTTGAATTGAGAGGGCCTGGGCCCCCTTGCCGTGTATGTACTCTTATAACTGGTTGTTTTCATGACAAAACAATAATCTCTAAGAAAAATATTCTACTGGATTGTTATTTACTGCTAAAATATTGCAGAAGGCAATGCGCTTTACTTCCCCCCACCTGGGCCACATCACTTACAAAATTTAACCCCAAAATGCAAGATTTTAAACGTGTTTTGGACTTGAATTGCAACCAAAAGAAGGACTGAACAACTTAATTTTTTCAATTGGCTTTCAAATGTTAAAAAATCTAGTACATTCAAATGGCTCTAAATACGTGCGAAATGTGATCAAATGGTATCAAAACAGCTTTTTTCCAAAATATTACGAAAAATCGCCCAGCGGCTGGGGGTTTTGCCCATAGATCCCCATAGCCTCCGGCCGCTGGGGCTCCCTCCAGACCCCTGTCTGTGATACGTTTGAATTACAGTACACTTCTTTACTCAAACACGTCTCCCAATTAAGACGTTTTCGGATTTTAACTATTGGCTTAAGCCTCTCTTTTGAACGAGTTTCAAGTTACGAGCCAACACCATGACACGGCTTCTGATTCTCCATTCTACGATATCTTTGCCCCACAAAAAATTCTTCTTTCGAAGTTTCTGATGACGTCATTGCATTTGATTTGTGGTTTGGGCTCCCCCCCCAATCCTGGCTACGCCTATGACAGGGAGAATGCATTAGATTGCTTCGTCTTTCTGTCAAGCAACCCTTTAAAATAATAAAAAAAAAAAACGAACAAACATAAATTCAGAAACAATATGTGACAACCGTTTTAACACAGAAATTATACGCTGAGCGATTCGCCGACCCTTGAGATTACGAGTGCTAGTCTGATTCTTTGCCATTGCGCCATCAGTAAGTTTCTCAAACATCTCTCGACAACTTCTATAGCACGGCTACTCAACTGGTGGACCGCAGTCAAAATCTGGACCAACGGAGCGGTAAATTCGGACCGCGGCCCGTTATCGAACCTAAATTCGGACCTTCACACTTCTTTTGGCGAGGAACTCAATGCCATGTAGAGCGCTCCATCCCTCAAATCGTGATGAAGACTTTTTTTTTGTCTTCAATCGGATTTTGGTCTCCAAATGCGGTGAAGACCGTTTATTTTGGAGTCCTCGTCTTCAACCAGAATTAGTTCTTCATATTTTTGGACCTTTTCCAAATTTTCTCGACTGTCTTAGATCCAACGAATTCCCATCCGATGGATGTGGACGTTTGTAGAACTTATTGAGTATCCCTGTTTCAATCGGTCAAGTCGAACAAGTAATCTATCCGAACGATAGTTTTTTGCTGTGTTTGAGACGAAGATTTAAAAAATGCTTGATTTCAAATTAGATATATAACTCAATAAAGCAGACGCATTTTAAAATCTTAGAAGTACTCACAAATTGTGTTTTACAAGGGCCCGAATTAATATTTTGGCAAAAATTTTCCAATTACGTGTATCGAAAGTTTGCGCGGCTATTAGGATTGAGCATAATTTAAAGTTTGCATAAAATTATACGGTATTAGGTAAAGATGTAGTCAAGCAATAAATTAGAAGGTGTGTTAATTGGACAAACTTTGACTCCTGGCGGAATTACAGCGAAAAAAAAAAGCGAAGAGCCATAAAATTCATTACATCTCGACTACGCCCGTCATATTTGGAAAAGTTGAAAAACATTCACAATCAGTAATGAGCACTTAAACAAAGTGCGTTTTATAAGTCAATAAAATTCTAAGGAAAGGATACATTTTTGCGGTAACGTTACATATTAAGTTGTTAGAAACACAGTGTAGCACGATATGGAATTTTTTTGCTAACGCAATTGATTTGAGTGAGTTTGGGAACACCAGTGATTAATTTAAACTTGTTCAACAAATTTATTGTCATAATTTAAGTGAGTCTGTAATTTTATACGTAGTAATTTTGACTTTTATCAAATCCTCCTTTTTAAAAAATTTTTAATTCATAAATTTTATAGAGAAACACTAAAAATATTAAATAGTAATGTTAGTGCTACCATAACTGATACCAACAAATTAGCCTTAATTGACATCTAAAACTAATTTACACCGGAAATTGAACGAAGCAACATCTACAACGTTTTTCGACATCGTGGTCTGGGGGTAAAATGAGGTGAAATCGTGAGAGCTTGAGCGTATCCTTAGTTTATTTTAACCAACTGACAACTTGTAAGCTAGTAAGGCGGTACGTGGGCGTACCAAATTTCTGTTTAAAATAAACTAAAAATGCGCTCCTACGCTCACCATTTTAAGGCACACTGTAGACTGGTCCTTAAAATCAACTTTTGCGTCCAAAATTAAGTATAGGTCTTTGCTTCTCTTTTATGTTAATATTACACAAGCCTTAGCCTTTAGCAATTAACCGGGATTTTCAACATTGCAATGTTTCGCAAAGCTAACAGTAATAGAACCAAATCATCACGTCCATCATTGTCTAACGTGAAAAAAAGAGAATTCAGTTTGTCCAGATTCAGGGGCTCAGGGGCGTATTTAGGGGAGGGGGGCACGGTGCCATCTTTTGGGTTGCCAGGATAGTATAATTAGCTTAGAATAGTACGCAAAATTGCGTTAAGGCCCCCCCCCCCTTTTGTAGCTTGGGCAGAAAGTTTGAGCAAACGAAAGGGACAGATTCTGGGTGAAGACCTTTTTTCTTGTTTTTTTTTGGTCTTCACCTAATCTCGGGGCCAAAACCGGACTAAATTTGTTTGAAGACCTTTTTTTTTTTTTGGTCGTCACCTAATTTTGGGCCAAAAATCGGATTAATTCTGAGTGGAGAAATTTCACATATTGTCTTCATTATTATCAAATTTCCTGCCCTCCTTTCGAAAATCCTGTATACACTGCTGTCCAGATTCATCATGATTTTTGTAGACTCCAGAAAAATTGCTGTGCAAATGAATTTCTCTCACTTTTGTATGTTGCGATTTTCATCATATTCCCATTTTGCGGTTAAAAGTTATCCTACAGCAAAGGCAATTCGGTTACCTGTATATTTGCAAATTAATCATAAGCACTAATTATTGCTTGAGCCAATTTGATTTCAGTTTTTAGCACAATTTTACCACAGATATTATTTTGAGTACATAAAATTTCAATGTACAGTATCTTTTATAAACCAAAAAGACCATTTAAGCAAAACATTTATATATAAATTAAAGTAATAATTGTCAGAGGTGGAGTCCTCGAGGACGTCCTTGGCCTCGAGGACGTCCTCGAGGACACATTTTAAAGTCCTTGGCCTCGAAGATCAAGCCCTTGGCCTTGGCCTCGAGGCCTCAAGTCCTCGAAAATTGCCCTGTCCTCGGCTCGAGGACAGCATTATTTTTTGAATTGTTAAAATTTTGTGGTTTTCTCTAAAAAAAATCTCCCTCCCAAAAAAATTAAGATCTTCAAAAAACAAATTTTTTTTCCTCGAGGGATCTGAAAAATTTTTGTGAAGACCTTTTTTTTTTGGAGAGCACTTGCGCTTGTGTTTTTAGTCCTTGGCCTTGGCCTCGAGCATTTCTGTCCTTGGCCTCGAGAGTGTCTGTCCTCGAAAAGTCTGTCCTTGGCCTTGGCCTCGAGCCTTGTGTCCTCGACTCCACCTCTGATAATTGTCTTAACCTTATCCCTATGCAGCAAAATTGCAGGTTCGTAGAAGTAATATCGCGGAATTTTGTTGGCAGTTTTATCACCAACAGATGCAGTTAGTAAATCAAATATTATTCTTTAAGTTGTCAAAACAAAGGTACCGGCAAATGTTAGAAAACGGTCAACGGTGCTTTGATTAAAAATTAGTTATTTTAATGTATAAAGTTTACTATTTTGCAGTCAGTAAAAGTAAATCCAAACACGTATTAGAATTACATTGTAGTGCAAGTGGGTATACGTATCTTCACTTTGCAGAAAACGAAATACCCAAAAATTGCCAACTGTTCAGTAAGTAGCTCGAGCGGTAACGCGTTCATCTCTGGAGCGGGAGGTCTAAGGTTCAAATCTCGGGCCGGTCAATTCAACACAGTGTTGCTATATAACGGCTCGCCACCGCTGTGACATTTCTTCGAAAGAAGCTGTGTTGCCGGGACGCAATGACGTGGAAATGGGTTTCGCAACTCGTCACACGCTGCGGCGTAATACATCGAATACAAGAAAAGATTTGATTCATATAATAAATTGTTAGTTTAATAACAATATAATGTTTCGACCAGTAGTTAGCAATTTTTAGGCGTGATTAATTGTATAACAATTGTTGTGCACTATTTTCGGAATTCTCGCAATTACAACCAAACTAAAAACGTATAAAAATAGAAAAATTTTGGTCAGGGTGATAAGAGGAAAAGGAGCAAATGAGTTCAACCATTCGCTGTTGGGAACGCATTTACCCTCATTTAGAGAAAAGCTGTTAATCGCATTGTCTTCGTTATTAGTTTTCATTGCAATACGATCAGTGACGTGGAATTGCTGGTTCCCAAACAGGATTTGTAAATTTGGACTGTTACGAGCCTTTATCTGTCAAGTCTAAAATAAAGCGCCTTCTAAAAACCGCGTGTTTATTGTAATTACCTCGTAGCTGGTATGCATCTTCAAACAAACAAACACTTAGTGAAAGCAGTAACATCCACAGGTGTGAAGCGTATATCACGTTGTTAAATATTGAAAGTTTTCGATATTCATTATTGTTTTGCATAAAACAAGCTACTTTTTCCATGGACTTTTTTGACATGAAACGTTGTCCTCATCGTAATTGCTTGTATGACATTTTTCTTTTTGTTTTTTGAAATAATTTAATGAAAAATGCTCAATTAAACGTAATTAAATTGTAAGCCGCATAAAGAGAACAAATTCGAGCTCAATTCCGAGTTGAGTGGAAACTTAAAGAACAACTTTGAGCTCAAGTCCGATTTGAATGAAACTTCAATGTGAACATGAATTTTAAGAAATGACAACAACGCTACAGTACCTCAGTTTAAAAGTCAGTAGCTCAAGTTTAACTTTGACAGTGTAAGTCTTACGGCCTTACTGTAAGAGTTCAAATCAGCTTTTAAATTTTCGAAGTATTTAAGTTTCACCAACGCCTTAAGTTTCACTTTCGTCGAATGGACTAAAACTTCCACAAAATTGTTAACTGAATTTTAAATTGCGAAGAAACGAGAACTCAAAATCACTGCCAAGCTTTTGAAAATCAAATCGAATTTTTTTTCATTGTCCGCACCGATTGAAACCCAAAGCATTAAAAAAATAGTTTTGTGTCAAAATTCAATTCACAATTTTGTCCGAGTTTTTGTAGTGCTTGTAATTATGCGTTCGTTATTCAAATGCGATTGCAATACTAAAGACTGGCAAACTTAAATTGGAAACGCCCTCGAACAGTTTAAACTTGAAGCCAAAAATACACACTATTATAATTTCTACGTTGATCATTGCACGTATAAAAGTAAACATACATACAAACATACATACACACAAATTAAACTACTGTACAAACCTTGTTACAGTTACTTAGGCTGTTTTGTGTGGAGGTGAAAGTGTCTAATTACTACAGGTATTTATTCGCAAGTTTCTTCTTTATATTGCAGGAATAATAAGCTGTGTTAAAATGTTTTTACTTCGTGCCGCGCTTTTGAGCGCTTTGTCAATACAAATTTTGAGATGTGAAAATGTCACAACTATGATTCCCGAAATGTTCACTAATGCAAAAAATGAAGAACTAAATGCACCAGATGCTGCGAGAACAATTGAAAAATCCTCTTCGATGCCAACAAACATTTCCAGTTCGGCAAGCGAGACCGCACAAGGGCGGATAAACCAAGAAAGGACAGTTTTGGACTTTTTCGCGCTGCAGCATCGACTAATACAAGCTGTTTACGGTATGTAATACACAACCGGCTAAACAATATTAGTTAAGACCACGTTTGACAGTGAATTGCAGCTTCTAAAACAACGAAAGACGAAAGTTGTTTATTGCTAGCGAAGCTGAACTTGTTTTTATTTAGATTCCGCTTGTCAAGTGAGCGATGACAATAACCCTCTTTTCAAGCAACCAGCAACCTGCCTCAAGGGTAATTTCACAGAGAAAGAGTGCCAAAGAAAAGGCTGCTGTTACTTCGCAGCAAAGTCACCGGTAAATTGCTGATCATCAATCACATTTTTGTCTATTTGACGATTAGCTGCGGCACGTCAAACTTCAGAAATCGATGATACTAAAAATGTAAATTGCCGTCATTTTGAAATAAAACTGGTTCAAACCGATTGTTTAAAGGGTGCAAAACATTAAGTTGAAAAATGTTTTCCTGATGTGTCTCGGAAAATTTAAATCGGAGACAGCAAAAACTTACAGCCAAATCAATATTCATTCATAGATTAATATCAAGCCTGCAACGCAGTCACAGATAAGCACAGTTCTTGACTTGTCATGACATTTAGTAGGTCGTTCGCATGACAAATGGACCATGAGACGATATGTGCATTTTTCAATAGTTGTGAGTTCGATTTCAAATACACAAACTCAAATACAAAGCTGGCATTATACGAGCTCATTAAACTCGTAGTTCATTAAAAGGTCGAAACTTGGTCGAAAATTGCAAATCCTTCTTTCCTGGCATTTAAAACATATTAGGAAACTGCAAAGGTATAAGCATAAGTGCTGGAGAAAGGGCCTGCACTCTCATTCCACCTTTGCTCAAATTCATAGCGATTCAATCGTAAAAGCAAGAACCAATTGCATAAACGTTTGCTTATGCCATCGCACCTATACCGTGCAGTTTCCTCATCCAATGCACTTGCGGTGAATAAGCAAGAACGCGAAACTTTTATGCAACAATACTTAAGAGCTCCCCCCATGTTAGAACTCTTTCGGTTCCGAAACTTGCAATAGTTGAAATATTTTCGTTTGCAATTTCCAAGACTCTCACAAACCTGAATTGAAGACCACAAAACCATCAATAGATCAAAAATTCCATTTTGTACTGATTTTATAAGTTCGTGTTCAGATTTTATAAGTTCAGGAACAGACCCAATAACGGACCTACTAATGAAACAAACTTTATACTACCGCTGTGCTTGCAAATTTAGTGTAGTTTTGAAATCTAAATGCAATTACACGGAATTGAAATGCAAGTGCGAACGCCTAAAACAAAGATGCTTCTGATAACTTAAGGCTAGTGTGGTTTGATTTTCCATGCACTAGATTTTATTTTTATATTCGCAGATTTCTGAGCAAAGTTGCTTGAAACACCAGTCCCGAGCTTACATTTACTCGGAACTTGAAGAAATGGATTTCTTTCAAACTCACGTCAAAGGAGTGGGAAAAAAAAAAGACATAAAAGAGGTCACAGAAATGCTAGAATTCTGCATCAATGGCGGAGGGATTGATTGTCGAAGTAAATAACAAATAATGTTTGTAGAAGAACTCATAGTAGGATTCAAATTTTCGTAAAAAAAATTGAAGCGTTCAACAAAATCGAAAACATGACGTTTGCATTCAAGTCGAATTCGAAAACGCATGCTCCGGATTCGATCAATCACAATGCGAAGAACGCCTGCCTACGTTGTATACTACTTAGGCAAGATTTATTTGCCTTTTTCGGATTGGCCTGCTAAGTGGAATTTAGCAATTCAAAAAACCGAGTAGGTTAAGTTGGTTCTACTTTTGTTTTTCAGTAAGATGTTAGAATTGGTCAATTTGAAATTTGCTACAATTTAAAACAGTAAACAACGAAAAACCGGTATTATACGTAAGCTTGAATGAGCTAAAGGAGCGTTTACTTTTTTAGCTGTGCTTGGAGATGACATGAGACGTCAGCTACAAGACATCATTAAGAAAGTACTTGCTGGAAACCACCCAGACGGTGTCAATCTCATAAGAGAAGGAGGACCGCGCTTTATTGAAGCTTTACGCAAAGTGAAAGTCATCGATCCTACGCAACAAGCCAGTTTACTTAGAATGGTTGGATCTCAACCGGTTCCTGGCCCTGTCATGCCAGTTCCGGGACACCCAGTCATGCCGTTACCCATTATGCCCCAACCACTCAATCCCCTACCCGTAATTCCACGACCAGTCATACCGCATCCAATAATGCCACACCCAATAATGCCCATTCCTCATTCAACACCAATGCCAACAGTTCATGTAGCTCCACCCCCAACTCAAAGTAAGCAATAAATACCTTTTGCTATTTGGATTTTTTCTGTTGTAAATGTCGCATTTTTATTTATTATGAAAAGCGCTGAGTGAACAAACACACACTAATATACACACTAAACAATAAGTTTTAAGTTTTTATTATCTTTGGAATATCTTTATAGCTGAGTCGTTTTTGTTTTTTTTTATTATAGTTGTATAGACAAACATTGGGATAGAGCATATCTCTCACTAACCAATCACTGCAGCTACAAAAATAAAGTCGAATGATTCTTTTATTGACAGAGTGTCATTGGTATCCGTGGGGAGCATGGGAAGAATGCAAAGGGATTTGTGGTGTGGGTGTTCAAAACCGAATCCGCCAATGCCAAGGATGCATTCCGGGAACAGGAGAATGTCAAGGTCCATTCAACCAAAAACGGTATCATAAAAATTATTATTTAAAAAAGTATGGCAGAACTTTCACGTCTGCTAACTTAACAGAGATGTGATAAAGAAATTACAACATTAATAAAACACCTCATGAAGGAAAGCGCAACAATTTTAAAAGTTTGTGCTTGATCAGTAGAATGCAACGTCAACAAAGAGAGCTGAAAGTGTGTTTTGTGTTTGCTAATCTAAAGTGACATCACTTGCATACTAATGTAGTGCGTAATGTTTAAATACAGCACGGCTAAATGCTATATACCTGCAATAATTACTTTAGTTTTTTATCAAACAGCAACCAATAACACTTTACGTGGCATTAGTTGGTGTACAGTCCCTAAATATTTAAAGACTAATGGTTGTTCTTCCATTTCTTTTTAAATAGCAAATATATGACGCGGGTTTTTTTATTCATCAAAAACTATTAAACAGAGGATGTGCAAACCCAGTTGGACAAATATGCGGATACTGGAGTGGATGGTCCGGATTCGGCGCATGCAGCACCACATGTGGTATTGGATCAAGAGAAAAGACACGCCGATGCTATGGAACACAGCTAGGACACTCAGGTGATATATTAATGGCGTAGAATTCAAAAGATAGCAGTTGTAGCAAAACAAAAAAATTGCTAAATCAGATGCAGTTGATCATGACTCTTTCTGTATATCCGCCAAATGTAATCATAGTAACCACCAAATAACCATCAACGCCAACACCACACTGTTTTTAGGCTGGTGTACCAACTTTATATGAGCAAGCATATCAACATTTACCAATCGTCGCTTTTTGTCAAGTTTCTCAATATCTATCATGTTTAAGAACCATTATTTATTACTAGCAATGCTATGTCAGTTATTGTATTTAAATTTGACAAAATAAAATCTATATCTACCGAAAGCAGTCAATCAAGAAGAGCTTTAAATCTACTGATTTCAGTTGTTTTGACATTTCGGTATTGTAAGTGTTTCTATAAGTATGCTGTTTCTAGGTTGTGTAGGAGAGACCACACAATCTGTTCCGTGCAATACAGGACCAGACTCAAATGGACGCTACATGTCTTGGACAATGTGGACAGCTTGTGGGGTGACGTGTGGCGGAGGCATTCAGACTCGAACTCAGGTTGAAATTTTTTTTCATTCGTAATCACATTTATTGATTGCGCGTTTGAATTATTACAAGCAAAATATTTGGAAATTGAATTCGAAATCATGTTAGAATAAACTTTCAGATTTGACTACAAGAACAAAGCAAAAAAATTGGCGTATACATTCTGATGTGTTCTTTGCAGCCACGAGAAGAAATGCTGGATAGCCTTAAAGTTCAAAGCTAGCAAATTTAAAAAGACCTTTTAGTTTACTTTTTATATATCTGAGCTAATTATTCTGTCACGCCGAATCAATCAGTTGACAGTAAACCATATCAACTAACTGTATATATCAAACCCAAAAAAATCTTAACCATCTTAAATTGCAGATGCACTCTTGTGGGCTTCCTCAAAACGAAGAAGTGAAACCATGCAACACTCAACAATGTTGCAGCAGATTACCTTGGTCTGGTTGGACACAATGCAGCACCACTTGTGGACAGGTAAAAATGATTTATTTTATTAAATCTTGATTCCTTCCATTCATCAATTGACGATTCCTGATATCGTTGAATTTTGATCACTACAGTTCAAGTTTAATATTTTTTCATTAAAAAACATACAAAAATACTATCAGTAAATGTTTTAATAATGAAATTGATGTGTCTGTTTCAAAAATAGGACTAAAATAATTGCATCAGCGGCATTCATCACTGAAAAAATAGTGTGCAATGCAGTAAAGTCTAATATAGCCAATAAAACTGAGTTAACTTTCACAAGCTAGAAAATACAGAATCTATTACTGAGCTAAGAACTCATTTCATGAACTCATTTGCCGTCCGTGTAAGAGCTCTATGTGAGGTAGGTTGATTTGATTTGCAGTTTTCGATGATGTTTGATGATATTTTTAGGGAGTAAGAACAAGAAGACGAGGTGATGTTTGTCCTCATGTTGCCGATGAGGTTGAAACTATGACGTGTAACTTAGGTGAGAAATATTTGTTTTGAACTATTTTTACTGTTACTTGCACTAAAAAATTTATGTTCCTATTCATTGGACTTTCTTTTTCCATATGGATTATATTAACGCAGCTACAAACAAGACCTTCAATGCAGAAGTTGTTATAACGACTAATTTCGAATCCTTTCTGATTGATTTAACTTCATGGTTCAAAAAAGGAAAATTAAAAAAAACTACTGTTTGAACTCTAAACCAACACAGCCATTGGTTAAAATCTGCTCAAATCAAACAGCTAATTTCGGAAAAATGGTAAATAAACGCTCAGAGTAGCAGTTTTACGTCATAACTAAATTAATACGCTGTAGTTTCTCCCAAATGTCTAAGTTATTTGGTAGGTTCCGGAAATTATGGAGATTGGTCACCTTGGGGAGGATGCAGTCGGACATGCCCAGGTGGAGTGGAGACCAGACAACGAGGGCACTCCTGTCTAGATTCGATCGATTCCGAAACGCGACCATGCGGAGCGCCTGGAGAGTTCTCTCCCTGGTAAGCTTACGTATCATGCAGAAAACACAGTATCAAACACACTAGCGTAAACAGGATTTTCGAAAGGGGGGGCAGGAAATGTAAGAATAATGAAGACCAAAAGAAAATTTTTTCCACTCAAAATCAGTCGTTTTTCTGCCCAAAACTATAGGTGAAGACCAACAAAAAAAAGGTCTTTACACAAATTTAGTCCGGTTTTCGGCCAAAAGTAGGTGAAGACCCAAAAAAAAAGGTCTTCACTCAAATTAAGTTCGGTTTTTGGCCCCCCAAAAAATGATCTTCACTCAGATTCTGTCCGTTAGTGTGATCATACTTTTGGCCCAAGTTATAAAGGGGAGACCAATGCCTCAATTTTGCATTCTAAATTCAATGCTAATTTTACTATCCTGACGACCCAAAGTGGGAGGCCAATGCACCATGCCCCCTAAATACGCCCCTGATCAAACATACTTCCAAATGAACATCTTTGCATAAAATCTGAGCAAAGACTGCTTCTCTGATCAAACTTAGGAGAAAAGTAATGTGGAAAATGCTTCAGGTACGGCATCGTAAAAACAAACGACATAAAAAGTGGGGCTATATTAAATTGTATTTTGAAAATTCAGCACAGTTTCAAGGTTTGGAACAACACAGCAGTAACATAGATTAACATGATTGCTTTTTAATTAATTTTTCTGGCCTCAGTGAATTCAACTCGGGAGCTACGTCGTTTGTGGAGCTGTTTCAAGCAGCAACATAACACCAAAGGAAGTAGTTACTTACACAAAGTAAATTCATCAGAGTCCGTCCATTCACAGGTCACAATATGGGCCTTGTTCTTCTTCTTGTCCTGGAGGTACTGCTACTCGAACGCGGAAGCACTCATGTACAAACCAGATGGAATCAGATTCAACCTCATGCGGAGTCCAGGCAGATTACAGCCCATGGGGAGAGTTCAGTTCTTGCAGCTCCACGTGTCGAGGAATGAGAACGAGACGACAGTTCAATCCATGCGGAGGACAACCTAACCTCGATACGCAGTCTTGCGGTTCAATCGGTAAGGCTTGTTTCGTACTGATTATTGTGCCTGTGAACATAGCCTTTACGAAACTCAGCAGTAGTTTCAGCAGTGATGTTAAAAGTAGAAAATCAGCCAGCCTGTATTTTCGTGGGAGTAGCAGAATTTGAAGCATGTGCTTGGCTAATGCGTTTCCACAATAACACTTGCATGAAGTTAGATTGGTTTGAAGCGCCTTCATTGCTTCGGGTTTTGGCAATTTCTGCACGAAGCCTTTTTCCGTAGCTTTTGATATGAACCCTATTTTAGAAGCTCAAGTAAATTTTTTTAGGAAATTGGGGTATGTGGGGTCCATGGGGACTCTGCTCAACAAGCTGTTTGGGAGGAACGAAAAGCAGAAAACGAATACAACCTTGCATAGGGGAAACGGAAGTAAGTGGCAGAATAGTGATAGCAAAGGGTCAAAACTTTGTTTTTATAAATTAACGTGTCTTGCATATCACACCACACTTTGAATGGTAATTAAAACATGACAATCTAGTTCAAGATTATATGAAATTTTTTTGCTGTAAATAGGACCAGCAAGAACCATGCGGAGATTTCGGTACTTGGGGAGTTTATTCAGCTTGGTCAACCTGTGATCGTTCCTGTGGAATGGGTCAAAGATTTCGAACTCGAATACACTCTTGTCGTAAGTGATACATGTTCCCTTTTGCCTATATTTTCTCAAAGATCTACCAGAGACAGTTAAGACTGGGACAAAAATATCACTGTATCAATTTTCGACTTTGTTTGCATGTTGAGTTAGTCCACAAATACACATTTACCAAACATTGCATGATAGGCGTAGCCAGGATTTTTGATTGGGGGGCCCAAATCACATGCAATGACGTCATCAGAAACTTGGAAAGAGGAATTTTTTGTGAGGCAAAGATATCATAGAATGGAAGATCGGTAGCCGTGGCCTGATGTTGTCACGTAACTAGGGACTAGTTCAAAGGGGAAGACTTAAACCAATAGTTAAAATGTGAAAAAGTCTAAATTAGGAGACGTGTTGAGTAAAGAAGTTGGCAGCCACTGGGCAATTTTTCGCAATTTTTAAAAAAAAAGCTGTTTTAACACCATTGGATCACATTTCGCACGTATTCAGAGCCAAATTTGAAAGTACTCGATTTTTAGCATTTGAAAGCCAAATAAAAAAATTTAAATAACGGACGCGTTGCGTTCATCGGGATAGTTAACCACTTCGTACTACCGATGAGTTTAATTATTGATTTTGACGTTTCGCTTCCCAAACCGGGAAGCTTCTTCAGAACAATTTTCGGCAGTGCTGTTTTTGCAGCTACAAAAAGATAAATGTTCTTTTTATATTTTTGTAACTGCAAAGACACCACTACCGAAGATTGTTCTGAAGAAGCTTCCCGGTTTGGAAAGCGAAACGTCAAAATCAATAAAAAACTCATCGGTAGTACGAAGTGGTTATGAATAAAAAAATTAAGTTGTTCAGTCCTTCTTTTGCTTGCTATTTAATTCCAAAGCAGGTTTAAAATCTTGCATTTTGGGATTAAATTTTGTAAGTGACTTGGTCCAGGTAGGGATAGTAAAGTGCATTGCCTCCTGCAATATTTTAGCAGTGAATAATCATCCACTCAAAAATTTTCCTTAGAGATTATTGTTTTGTCATGAAAAAAACCAGTTACAGGAGTAAATATACGGCCAGGGGGCCCAGGCCCTCTCAATTCAAAATTTTGTTCAATGAGCATTCCCCTTACTTGGCTATTTTTTTTTCAAAAGTATTTCGTTGCATAAAAACTAGACAGGTGAATTGTTATTACAAAGTGTACAACAGATAGTTACGCCTACTAATCATGTTATTGCCCAGGCCGGATTTACATTGAGTTGGACCCCTGGCACTTTGGGATTTTTGCAATATTTTCCAGCCAAATACAGTTGAAGATTAAAAAAGTCGTATGTGAGCGCGGGGCCCCTGGCACTGCGCCATCTGTTAAATCCGTTCCTGGTTACTGCATTACGTTTATAAAAAGGTTAGAAGAGGGCCTGAGTAAGCAACTTTTAGGATAAAAACCCTTAATTTTACTCGGGTTATACGTTTAAATTGGTTGGCAAACATTAAATTTAGGGGCTCGGGCCCCCTGGAGCAATATTATTGTTGGGGGCCCAGTTAAACTGGGGGCCATTAAAATATTACTGTAGGGGGCTCGTTTAAATTGGTTGGCAAAAATTAAATTGAAGGGCCCGGGCCCTCTGGATCAATATTATTGTTTGGGGGCCCAGCCAAATTGAGTGGCCATTGGAATATTATTGCAGGGGGCCATTTAAATTGGTTGGCAAAAATTGAATTGAGGGGCCCGGGCTCCTTGGATCAATATTATTGTTGGGGCCCATTTAAATTGGTTGGCAAAAATTAAATTGAAGGGAGCCGGGGCCCCCTGGATCAATATTATTGGTAGGGGCCCATTTAAATATTATCGTAGGGGGCCCATTTAAATTGGTTTCTTTTTATCTTTTTGTAACTGCAAAAGCAGCACTACCGAAGATTGTTCTGAAGAAGTTCTGAAAAACCGAAGATTGTTCTGCAAAAGCAGCACCCCCCCAGGCTACGCCTATGCATTGCATAGATTCGAACGAGCAAACCAGGAATCGTATGAGCCAGGGTCCAGGGTTCTCTATTGTCACGTCAACATAAAGAACCTTTGGTATCCTAACTGGTCGATCTTTCTCCAGAAAATGCTACCAGGACAAAACTAGAGCTTGCGCCAGTGAAAACCCATAATGGGGGTTTGAACAATTTCTCTTTGAGGCTAACCGGAATGTTTTGAAAAGAAGTGTGGTCATACGGTGGATAAGTTTCAGTCAAAAAGTTGTTCTTATTACTTGATGAATTAAGAAAAAAAAGTTTCCGTAAAACTGTTTAAATTTTCTAGCCAATGTGCTATCAGCAGAAGAAAGGGCAACAGGTCGTGAGGTGGAATCCTGTACACGAGGAATTTGCTGCGAATTTGGTGCTTGGTCGCCGTGGAGTGACTGCCCAAGGACATGTGGCTATGGAATCGTCAGTCAGCACCAAATGAACAGTTGCCCACATGTTGCAAAACGAGTAAAGAGAAAAGTAAGAGAAAAATAAGGTCGAATGATGAAATGATATAGCACGAAAAATTAATATTCTTTATTCAAATGTAAATCAATTGCTGTAGAAAAAATTTCAAATTGCTTTAAATATTGTTCTTTCTAACACTTTTGATTTATTGATCTATATTTATTCTTCAATCACGAGGAAGCGACCGTTGCGCTTTTATCTATTTTAGGCGAATTCGCACCGCATAAAAGTTGACCTCTTTCAAAGTTTTCCAATTAACATTTTGACTTCTTCCCACGTCGTTTAACACTTGAAATGTTTCAAATAAAGGTTTAGAGCTTTTCTAATTGGCCCAATAATTTTAACATTTTACCGCATTTTCTTAGCATGCGGACAATATTTCTAGCAACAGACAATCCCAATAAAACTTGAATCGTTTCAGTTTTGCTACATCAGCAGCGGTACATGGAGCGAATGGGGACCATGGGGTGCGTGCAGTCAAAGTTGCCCAGGAGGGAAAAGAACTCGAACCCGAACCCACACATGTTCTGGAGCAGTGCAAAACCAGTCCATGGTGTGTGGAGAAAATCCTGGGTTTTCTGAATGGGGACCTTGGACGGCATGTTCGAAGACATGCGGTGGAGGCACACAGTATAGAACTAGAACTAATCTCTGCGGAGTGGGTCTACCAGAAACGCAGAACAGGTAAACCTGCTGTTTTTGATCGTTCACGATTTTATTTATTTTTAAAATAGATTGTTTCATTTAAAAGAAACACTCAGAAAGGCTAACTACCCATACTATAGCAAAACGCAAACAAACAGGTTACTAAAACATTATGGTGACATTCGTCGAGTAGGCAACCTAACTATGGCAAAATAATTTGAAATGGTTGCAAAACCGCCGCAACTTCAAAGCCTTTCCAGATGTACGCCACTGATTGTTGTGACATGAGGTCATATATCTCGTAACTTTTCTTCCTGGCAACCTGAGGGAAAATCAGCTTTTGTAGGTAGTAATACTTTTTATTTTCAATAATAGCGGATATGAGTGAATAAGATTGATAATAATCTGTCGTGGACCATTCAAACTTTTTCGCAAAGCGGCATTACACGCACCTAAGACTATGCGAGGAGACCTCACTGTTTCTATGTTTGCAGAGAATGCAATACCGATCCTGGAATATACAACGATCCCTCTCCCTGGTCCACATGTTCAAGCACGTGCCCAGGTGGAGCACAAACTCGCTTTGCTACACACTCTTGTGGTCTTCCCAGCAGAGTTGAAAGACAAGATTGTGGCTTCTCGGGCACGTATTTGCAATGGGGAACGTGGGGCCCTTGCTCATCTTCCTGCACAGGAACAAGAGTAAGCTAAGGCAGTACTACAGTATTTGACTTAAAATACTACAACGCAAACTTTCTTTTTCAAATGTTAATCACTGATCGCAAGATATTTTAAAACTGTATTTTAGAAAAAAATACTAAAAACAAAAAAAAATTAGCGACTAAATTTGCCAAGACAAGACATTATTGTTGTTGAAGGTCATAAAAATGACCAATAACTTTTTTATGCGGTGGTGCATTCTTGCAATAAACATACTTGAAACCATGCTTAAAAGGCTTTATCAAAACATCAGGATAAAATGCAGTGTTAGGCTTAAAACGATAAAAGGCTTCGTCAAAACTACCGGATAAAAAGCAGTATTACTGATATTGGCACAACAACACTTCAATAACTATAACAGTAAATTATTGTTTTCATAGTCACGTTTCCAACGTCACGAATGTTCAAATGAAGTAAATGAAGACACGCAATCATGCGGATTTGGTGGAGCGTATGGACCATGGAGTGTCTGGACAGTTTGCTCACAGATGTGCACAGGAGGTAATGGAATTTTCCAACTTCTTTTTCGAGTACAACCTGCACTTAGTTGTGGATTAGCCTCTCGTAATTTTGGTAAACATTACGGCATGCTATAGTAATTTATAGGCTGTTGGCCCGGCGTAACTAAGAGGGCTACTGAAACAAAGCCACTTACAAAATTGGGCAACCTCCCAGACCTAAGAAAACTTTTTTCGCACTTCACTTAATGTTGATTCAAAAGAGGACTTGCGATTCGATAAAGTACATGGATCTCACGGTCCTGCTGCTTGCTGTAACCTGGCGCTGTCTAACCATGTATAATTAGCATTTTAAGTAGTTCACTATGTTATATAATTCAGTACACTCAAAGACAATTCAAATGAACAAAAAAAAAAATGAAGATGATGAACTTGCTAGTAAGGAACTTCTCATTAGTACTGTATAAATTGGGCAGTGTCTGACATCATATTTTTTTTTATCTTTGGCTGCGTTTGAAGGCACAAGGTCGCGATCAAGGAGTCATTCTTGCAATCCTGGATTGGATACGGAGTCAGAAAACTGCGGTCGGGCTCCGTACCACATGGAATGGAGTTTGTGGGGAGCCTGCAGCCGAACTTGTGGAGGAGGAAATCAGACCAGAATTCGAAGGGGAGTCTGCGGATATTCGGACGAAACTGAGGTGAATATTATACTTGCTTTGCAGATCTTTAAGTTTAAATTGTACAGCTAATTGCTGTGACCAGTTGAGCATCAAGTTCTAAAGTAAATAAGTTGGTAAATGTCATGAAAAGACACTTTTGAAAGGTTTGTCTTTGCAATAATTATATTGCAGTTGCGCCTCAAAATCTTTTTGAGTTTTTTCGATTATGATATTGAGAGGCCACAAAAACTGCAAACACCCAAGTATCAATTTTGTTTATTTTCAAAACCTTTCATAAATATTGGTGGCTGTAAATTACTACTGTAAGTCTCTTCATGATAGAATTTAATTTGCTTTAGCCCAAATTCTAGAGCTTGCAAAAGCAGCACCTACAAAAATCGTTGGAAATAGCAACCAACACCTCGAATACGAATCCAAACAATTTTTAAAATACAATAATGCGTGGATTAAGGCGAAAATGCACCGCATTAATTCAAAGAAAATTTTATTATTCATTATCCGTCACTAAAAAAAATTTTGCTGCAGCAACGAATGTGTGCCACGTCAATGTGCTGCTACATCCAGCCGTGGGAGAGCTGGGGAGCTTGCTCGGTTAGTTGCGGTATAGGCCAACAGAGTCGACAGCGATTTAGTAACTGCGCTCCAACTATTGCAGCCGACACTCAAGTGCATTCGTGCAATGCAGGAAGTAAGAGCAAAAAAAATATTTTCTAAATTGAATTGTAAATTTACCACTGAGCAGCAGGACGTATCAAAGTACAAAGTGGAACCGGGAATCGGTGACATATTTTACTCGACTGGTGAATTTAATTGTAATAGATGTTTTCAAAAACCAAAAAACTGTGAATTAAATACTGCTGATAAATTTTGACTTCGAATTTGAAGCTTCAAAAAAATAAGAATCCTTAACCAAAAATAGTTTGAGCAACTTTTGAAATGAAACAACGTGAAATCTTGAGCTTTTTCAAACACAATTTCAAGTGCAATGGTACATAAGCTCATTAAAACTCAAGCGTTACTCCATGAAATTTCTTTCTTACAGAAAATTACATTTAATGGGGTTAAACATGGGTTTAATTGGCGTCTTGGAGCGTTTTTTTACAACTTAATTAAAGTAAAACGCAACCACTTAAACTCACAAAAATAACGTTTTAGATGGTGTAACAAGTGAATGGGCGCAATGGAGCCCGTGTCCAGTAACATGCGGCAGCGGACAACAAACTCGCCAACGAACAAACACGTGTGCTGCCCGACCAGAAGTGGTGAGAAGATCTTGTGCCTCTACTAGATGTCCATATTGGTCCATGTGGTCCAACTGGTCAACTTGCAGCGTCACGTGCTACACAGGTTAAATTAATACAGTATTTTGTGTCCGACAGGTGTGTTCGTGACTGAAAATGCTTCGAAAGCTGTAATAAAGACAAAATCCAGCATAAAATTGTTCAATGAAACTTCATTACTGCCTATGTTAGAAGATAGGTTAGGACTGCATGTAAAAATGATGCATTACTCTTAGAATGAGTAAATTTGGACTTAAGAAGCAATTCAATATTGATTTTTTAAACTTTTTCATTATCATTACTGTATTACTTCCTTGCTGTAATGTTTTCAAACTTGTATTGAAGAAGCCTCTGAATTATTAATTTAATCTTTTAAAGTGAAACAACTGTTCTCAGAGAAAATATTATCAAAAAGAAAAAAGATTTGAAAACTGCAGAGCCATGAGTTGTAGACTTTTAAACTGGTAAGAAATGAAGATTTGATCAAAAAACCACAGTCCACGTGGCCATTTTGTAAGTGTCGTTCAAGAATATCCAACAACTAATCGATCAAACAGACTTAGCTACTAGAAATCCATTTTTTAAGACAAAGCATTGGCCTCCTTGTAACTCAAAATAAATAACTCGCATTTTTTTGCGACCTTGTAGTTTATTTGACTCTGTAAACCTTGCAATTTTTAAGGTGTAAGGAGTAGAACCCGCGAGTGTGTATTCGGAGAAATCAACGTCGGATGCATGGGTGAATCAACTCAGTCGTTACCATGCGACTTGGGCGAGGGGTCCTGGCAAAATTGGAGTCTATGGACAATATGTAGCGTAAGTTGTTATGCCTTCGGTCGTTTTTGAGAATCGAGATGGCAATATACAATAGTATGCCTTAAATTTTTACGCAGTAAAAGCCGTCATTATTGGAGGAATGTATTTTTTAATTTCACTTTTGTAATATTGGTCGTACACATTTTCTGTAAGGAGCATGCTTATTGCGGCGATTAAAAACATTTGAACTTATATATGCCCTGTTCACACTATGATTGCTGAAGAGGAAGTACTTTGTATTTGTGGAATTACCGGATCCCTTCTTGTGAAAGAATGCATGGAGAGATAACAGATAACGCAAGGTACATTGTGGATATGGCGCACTGCCATAATAACCTCAACCCTCAACGTAATACTTCACCAAATTGTTGGTAAGTTCAAAAAGATGAAGGCCATTCCACACGAGCAACTAAAATAGCAATCACTGAAGAGTTTTGATTGGACGTTTCCAACAAATCCCTGGTAAATGTTACATCGTAACTGCAAAAGTTTCAACTGCTACGAAACAAACTCTTCAAAATGTTCAAAAATTTCGCAATACTTTCAAGGCTTCTTGTGGAGGTGGTGTCCGCTCACGTACGAGGACAAACACGTGCGGGCAAAACCCAGAAAATGACGTTGAAGCATGCAACACATTTACAGGTAGGACCTGAAACAATCAACAGCTTTGAATTGTTCTGAGATGCCTTGGTTCAAATCTATGGAAGTTGAGAGCATTTGCTGCGTTCAAAAAGTTGAATCGCATTTATAGCTGCAGGTCTTGGAATTAATTTGATAAAGTCTCCGCATGCTATGTTCACATTCCACATAAATTGTAATTATCTCAAGGTCGCATGTGCTGACATTAAAACCATAAACCCAAAAATTAACTTGGGAAGCAAATATTTGTGAGTGTTTCTGTTCATGCACGTTTCATCAATCGCGTTCGTCCTTGGAGTGTTAATAAGTCAACATTTGAAATCTGATGAAACCTACGGCGAATGGTGACTTATCAGCATTCCTTGTAATCAATGAATCTTTTATTTACTAAAATAAAAAGTTAAAAACTGATCTGAAATTGATTAAATTTCAAATGTTGGACAAACCAAAAAAACTTCCTCTGAAAGCAAAACCATCCATCACACTGAATGGGTTACAGGATTCAATATGATCAGTGGTCGAGTGGATAGAGCGTCTGCTACTGAAACGGAAGACCTGGGTTTGATTCCCGGTCGGATCAAAACAAATTCTATAAAACTTGGTGCTCAAGGCTTCCCTACTTGACGATCAGCAATGAAAAGGACAGTGTGCTGAAACCTCCACCGTACACAGGTGGGCAGGTGGCAGCTTGACTCGTAGACAGTAAGGTCCCTTCGCTGTTATCCTGGCCAAGACAACTTGGTGAATACAATGTAATTACAATTACCAGCTAGCAAAGCAACTGCAGCATAAAGTGGTTCTGTATTAAACGTTTCGCACTGTAAATTGCGATACTTGAACCTTTTGAGAACTTGATTCTGAAAACTGTCCTCTCTGTTAAACGCAACAGTTCAGTTTGGTTGTGGAAAAATGTAGTCCAACCTAGTACCACGTACTTCAAAGAGTTTTACCTGTAACTATTCACTGTACTTTTAGGTGATTTCGGGCCATGGACGATGTGGACTCGCTGCTCTGCGACTTGTGGAGGTGGAATGAGAAGTCGGCAGAGAGTTCACAGTTGCACCAAAGTTACCGATCTTGCGCAGGAAGTTTGCAACCAGAACCCAGGAACCTGGACAGTTTGGGAGAGCTGGTCTGCTTGCAGTGCGACCTGTGGTGGTGGAACTCAAATGAGAGTAGGCTAAATTTCTTTCGGATCCAGTAAAGAAATAATGAGTTAAAACTCAAAACCAAACTGAGTTTGCCGTTACATTACTCTTGTTTTACGACAATGCAACGTAGTAACTAGTAACTTACCACTGATATTAAGAGTTCCATCTCTTGGCTTGTACATGTGCAGCATTAGAACTACACAAAAACGTAGCCGCGGAGCGAAGTCAAGCTTTAAATCCAAATAGCACTCTTCAAACAACAAATAATAAATCAATTATGCCAACCCAATCCCTTAGACAATGGATATTAAAACTGAATCACTGTTAGTGGGAAAGACTTAGCGCGTTAGCATACCACGCTTTTCGTCTACAGCTCCAGTTTTCTAAACTAGATTATTTTAACCAGTTAATTTTAACCCAATAATCGCTAATATTTTTCGTACAAAAGCATAAAAACTGCATTATGTCAACTCATATTTACCACAGAAACGCTCGCATACTTGTGGTCTGGATGATGAGTTTGACATTCAAGAGTGCAACACTTTCCTCGGAACGTACACCATGTGGATGCAATGGACACCGTGTTCTGCCACCTGCGGAGGTGGAACAAAAACAAGAACCCGATCACATACGTGTGGACTTCCTGATGACTTGCAAATTGAAGTGAGTATAATATTTTAGTAATTTGAGTTGAAATCCAGTTTTTGCTCTCAAAAACACGTTTCTTTTAATAAAACGTAGCCAGTGTGTTAACAGCTTTGTGTATATACCTGCCTAATAATTTTTTTAATTTTTGTCCGGCGCAGGTTAAAGTTAAGACTTCAAACTTAAACAACTTATCAGATTTTTTAACTTCGCCAACCTAAGTAACGTGATCATCTCTAAAAAGTCAATTTGTTTCAAATTCTTTGTTGTATTTGATTTGAGCTTAAAGCATTTCACTTTCAACAAGCATCTTACCTATTCACTTAGGCATGTGCCTCTGCCCTCTGTCCATACTGGTCTGGGTGGACCGAGTTTGGAGCTTGTTCTGCATCATGTGGTATGGGAAGACGCGCCCGGACGAGGTTGTGCGAGGCTGGGACACCAGGGGTGCCAGGGTGCCAAGGCGACTTTCGGGAAGAGACATTGTGCGATGCCGGGCAAGGGGAAATGTCAGAATGGTCGGAATTCAGTAAATGTTCAGCCACGTGCAATGGTGGGATCATGACAAGGTGTGTTTCCGTTAAAGTGAAAGAACAACCGTGTAATTCAATTGATAAAATGTTTGTCAGGTCTGGAATTAAAAGATTGTTGCCCTAGTTTGATGTTCATAGTCGCATTGTAACGATGTGGCCTTCAAGTAAACTTATTTTACAATAACAGGCCAGGGTGCAGTGGCCGTCTTCTAATATGTTTAGAATTTTATACAATCGACATGTAAGCTACAGTTGTTAGATTGAAGCAGAATGCCTGGCACTAATCCAAAGCAAATTAACGCAAACGTATTTATTTAGTCACGTTTGATAAAGTTAATCTCAACCTAATAAACCCGCGTCATGTTTGACTTCAAATTGATAGAAACTAAGTAACTTAACTAAAATTTTGTTCTGAGTTAAAAAAGATTTAAATGGTACACATTTAAAGTTCTTGTAATTTCAACGAAGCTGTCCATTCGCAGACTCAGACGTAATACTTGCGAATCGATACCAGAAATAGAAACAGTCGAATGCAACACAGACCCGGGGCACTGGAACGAATGGGAGTCATGGACGCATTGTCCAGTTACTTGCGGTGGCAGCACAATCACCCGACGAAGGTCTCATACTTGCCACGAGGACGACGAATTCCAAACCATGCCATGTAACACCGATACAGGTACCCTTAGCCTATTACGTGACAAAATGACAAATATTTTCAGCACTTATTGTTTTCATGGCTAAAAAGCGTCTACATGAATTCATATCTTTGACCAAGGTTATCTAGTACGGTAGTAAATTGATTGCTTTTGTAAAAAGCGTCTGAACACTTGGTAGACAAATTCAGTAATTAACTCCGAAGTTATTATTCATCTGACAAACTGGGAAAACTTAGCTTCACAACCTTTAACAGGGCAGATTGCAGCAGACGACTTTTCCTGATAAGCAATGTACATAGGTGGGCACAAGTCCGTTAATCCGTTCATAACGAAGCTAACTTTTTCATTAACTCGTTAATTCGTTAAAAAGATTTTCTTTATTAACGGACTAAATTAACTTCCGTTAAGTTCTGTTAACTTCCGATAAGGTTTTTATCGTTAATAATTTGCACTATTCATTCATCGTACCGGTACAAACCAGTTTGCACTGGTAATACTTGTTGCGTATTAGCATGAGTTTTATAGAAGAAAAAACGAAGAAAGAAGCTCTTTCGTGGCAAATAATAAGCTGCAGCCTCAAAGCTCTTTTAATTATCGCTGTTCGCAATTACCAAAGATATTCAGATTGCAGCTTCGTTAATGCATTTGGACTTATTTTTATCTTGAAATTATATTAGACCGCAAAATGTAACTTCCAAAACACGAAAAGACCACCATAGCAATAAATTTTTCCTTGCAATCACCTCAACAGCGTCAATACGTGTTCTAGAAGTGAGTGAATAAAAAAAAATGTAAATAAATTACACGCAAAATATTAAAGAATTAACGGACTTGATTAACTTCCGTTAATTAAAGCTGAAAATAACGGGTTAACGTTAACGGAGGTGTGAAGTTTGTTAACGGACTAGTGGTTAACGAAGCTAACGTTTTGCATTAAATTGCACACCTATGGCAATTTATTATATTTTGTTTGATTACATGTCTGGAAAGATTTTTTTACAGTTTGCGTCCAATGTATATAAATGATAAGTACAAGGAAGCACGGGTAAATGACTCGCAAATCGGTGAAAGCCGCGTCAGAGAGATTGGAAGCTGAAGATAGCCGGATTAAGCGAAAACGAAGCATAAAATGCGCACGAGTCAGTAACAAAATGAAGCCAAAATAAAATTAACTACTCTCGAATAGAATTCAGTAAGCTTGATAATTTTTCTTGCTGTTTTAGGATCTTGGTCCTACTGGTCCGAATGGACGACATGCAGCGCAAGTTGTGGTTTTGGCATTACTTCAAGAAATCGAATGCACACATGCAGAGGAGAAAGGGACGTTGAAACACAATCTTGCCAGATCCATCCATGTGCTATCTGGGGAGGTTGGACAACGTGGGGACCTTGTACCAGCTCATGTGGTCCAGGAACAGCGGTAATTATGCACAGATAATACGTAGTGAATAGAAGTTGCGATTTTGTGTGTAAATAATTTTACAATTATATAATTGTCTCTTGAAACTAAACGACTTAGCTGGCACAAAAGCAGCATTAAAGTAAAGAAGGCTTTATTCTAACGGAAATTTCTATCTAGCTTTTTATTGATTCCAACCCAAATGTAACTCAAACTTAACCAAAAAATCCATGGAAGATAAAGTTAAGCGAATCGTATTAGACTAGATTGGCGTTGATTCCATCCTTTTTGATCCAGCCGTTCCAGAAATATTCTACTTCAAACACGACGTTGGGCCCTGCAATGTCATCAATAATTTTTATTGGCAACCCTGACGTTAGTAGTCTTAGCGTCGTTAGCCACGCTCTCCAAGTTCCAACCCAAACAATGCCGCTATTAGGCTACTGCATCGAGTCGTTTTGCTGCGCACTAATCAGTTTGATCTTGTCAGCATAACAGATCCGAGCTGGTATGTATGTAGTCGATTCTTCCGGGGATAAGATGTTTGCCACAGTTTCACGCACCCTCCAGCTCCCTCATTTGAATCGCAGAGATTAGCGATGGAGCAAGGTTCGTCAATAGAGAGCATGTTAACCGATGTTGGATTGTGACATCTTCTTCTCTACACTTGCAGATTACGCTTGTGGATGGGTCAGGGTAGCCAAACTTTTTTAGTTCCGTTTTTGTTTTAGCCAGTAGCCACGTCAGAACGAAGGCGGTTGAGGCAGCGCCACATTTTCCGCTCTGATTGTGATCCAAGAGGTAGAGTTTCATCGGGTTTGATATTTAAATGATTGCTTGATGGCAACACTTCCAACTTTCTTTCCCATGCTTCCACTCTCCAATTTGTAATCTTCCCTTCTGGAGAGTCTACGCAGTGCAGAAAGCTTTTTATTGATTTTAATCTTGTTAGGGCGGCCTTGTAATTGAACAACATGTGGCGGGGATCACATACTTGTCTTAAGCGTTTTTGCTTGCTTGCAGCATCTCTGGGGAAGCTATACCGGCAAGCAGATGGAGATTGGTAATGTTGGTTGGTTTGAAACAGCCAGTAGTCAAGCAGCAGCTTTCATTTAAAACTGGATCAAGATAACTTGCATGGACTAAACGCTCCAAGACAGGACAAGCATACTCGGCCGCTGAGAAAGACAGTGCCAAACTGCCAAGGCAGTAGTGCGCAATCATGTGGTGATGCACCCGATTTTAATGCCTCAAGCTTTCTTAAATGTTATTGCCTGTTGACACTTTAGGTTTGGTTTTCGTGACATGCTGTTTAAAATGTCAAACTGTGGTCAAGTGTTACACCAAGATACACTGGATTGCCACAATGCTGGAGCTGCTGTGCATCCAAAATGATGTCAAGCTTTTTGTTGGCTTACCTATTTTTAAAATGAAAAGCACAACCCTGGGTTTTCGGTGGATTGGCTCTCAGGTTATTGAATATTGATCTTACACTACTCTTTCAGCTGGTTGAGTGCATTGCTTAAAGTCTCCTCTACGAGGCCAAACCGAGTATCTTGGAAAGTGATGCATAAATTATCTGATAAATTGTTTGGTCTGCAGGTCTTGTGGTTGATCATTTGTGTAGATGTTATACAAAAGAGAAGCAAGCACACTTCCTAGCTGGTAATGAGAGTAGGCTGAAAAAAAGAGTAGACTGTTTGGTAGCCTAGCGATTTCAAAAAAATCAAGCTGTCAGGTACATTTCAGTCTACATCATAGCCTAGCTGAGTAATAAGGTTTTTAATACTAGACTACAAACTACAAACTCATACCTGATAATAAGACTAAAGTACTTCAATAAGCCTATTGTATATTTCCTTACAGTATTTTGTGACCCTATAATCTGCTGCGGCATCTGCCAATAATGAACTTTTTCATTTAAGTTGTAAACAATGGCCTACAACTCTGATAAATTTACTTGCCTTTCTTTCGCTTGTTCTTAGACGTTGGCTGCTTAGGCTAACGTACAGTCCACTCCTTTTACCAGCTCGGATCTATTCTGCTTGCAAGATCAAACTGATTAGTGGGCAGCGAAACGACTCAATGCATTTGTTTAATAGCGGCAATGCTTTAGGTTAGAACTGGGAAGACATCACTTACAAAGCTAAGGCTATCAACATTAGGGTTGCCAATTAAAATTATTAAAATTTATGGCAATAGAGGCCCCAACGTTGTGCTTGAAGAATATCTCTGGACCGGTTGGGTCAAGAAGGATGAAGCAACTAGTCTCATGCGATTGGTCTAACTTCAGACACCCTCATTGATTTTGGCTTTAGTCCTTGTTTAAATCCTTACCTTAAAACGAACCTTAAAATCTAACCCAAGCCCTAATCTTGACTCTTAAAAAACAACTAAAAAATGCCCGGATGAATATTTTCCTTTTCGTTTTATTTTTATTAACTAAAAACTTTCGGTGAAATTCTTTACTGCCCTAAGAATGGTGGTTTAGTAATGTTTCGCGTCATTGCCATTAAAAAACCATGAGTAATTAGATTTGTTGGCAACCACTTAATAAGGCATTACTTACTAGTAACAGGCCTTGTCAGCCAATCTGAGCCAGATTTTTGAAGTTCATAACTTTTCTTGAAGGACTAAAAATCTTTTACCGCAAAGGTCTGCAAACGTATAATCAATTATTGTCGGTATCTATATTTTTATGCAAGAGTAGTATTATTTATTTATTATTATTATTATTTGTATCCTTTAGACAAGATATCGACAATGCCAAGGCGGAAGAGCTGGGGAAGGTTTTTGTTTCACAAATATTGTTGGAAACATTGATTCAAAGCAATGCGATTCAGGTACTTAAGCAATTAGCAGGCCAGTTGGAATTTGGTATAGTCGCATGTGTGTATATTTTCATGAGTAGACCTAGATTTTTACATCAGACTAGTTTTTTGAATGCAAGAACATCTTTTCTATTTTTTGAATTAAAATTTCCTTAAGTTAAAGCCGCTTAGAATTGCTTGGTTAATAAATTTTAACGTAGTTCTAATACTGACAAGCCAATGAAGTTATCTAAACTTAAGTGCCATTTCTACCAAGACTTTGTCTTTCAAATGTCATTTCTTTTCAGAGTTTTTCACCGATCAAAGCAAACAATAAACCGAGTTCAACTTTTGCAGGTCCTTGTTGCGAGTTTGATTGGAGTGGATGGAGTGCGTGTTGTCGAATGCCTATTAGTCACCAAGCCATTCAACTCCGTTTCCTAGGGAATGGATGCGGAGAGCCATGGCAGGTTTACAACCGCTCGTGTGCTGCTGGAGAAAAAATTTTGGAGAATACACCATGGTGAGTCAAAACTGAGATTAACATGTTTATTTTCTCCCAATACATTTTGATTTCCGTAGTCGTAAATCCAAGTGTATTTTATCGGTTGTAAATCGTGCTATTTGAACTACAGTAATGAGAGCTGTCAGTAGTTTGATGCACTCAGCAATGAACGCGTTTTTTTGTTTGTTTTTTTCAAAACATTAAATACAGTTGCGAAATTGCGGAAACACTAATTGATAGTTGCAACTGAAGATAAATTGCGGAGGCGTACCCGTACAAACTTTGAACGATTATACAGTGCTAGATTACAATAGAACCTAACAATCAACCCCGATAGAGTAAGTGCGCTTTGTTGATCTTACCAGTATTAGTTACTGCACCACTTCTGATAATGAGTCGTCTGGGACTTTGGAATCAAATTTCCGAGTCATTCCAAATCGAACAGTGTTGCCAACAGAGGCGGTGAACAGTGTTACAAACATCTTTTTGTAAAAAGCAATATTGTCAGCAATATCTCGAAAACGGGTCCGCAGAAACGCGACTACGACCTATTTTTTCAGCACCAACCTCGAGGAACTTTTTGAAACCGCCGATTCTTTCCGAACATTGACGGAAGACAATGTAATGAGACGTCACCGATTGAATCAACTGTCATTTCCTTGATTTGCACATTCGCGAGAAGACTACTTCGAGCTGCATTAACTTGTCTTCTTTTCTCGTTTATTTCTATTTAGGCCAGTTAGCAATTTTCGTATCGTAGAAAAATGGCTTCGTCTCCTAAACGAATTCATTTCACTCTATGTCAAATCGCTAAATCTTAACCGGAGCACTTCAAACTGGAAAACCTTTGGAAGTTTCACCCCGAGAACGCGGTGCGATGTTTCTCAATAAATTAAGTTTCATGCCCGACAATGCGGATTTATTTTCCAAATAAAAGCGGATTAAAACATTTTTCACTTTACAATATTGGTTTAGAATCATAAAATTTCTGAACTAATTTTTTTTTGTATTTTTCAAAAATTTGTTGATTTATTCAACTACGTTACTTTGCTGCGTTTCTACGGCATAGATTTCCTTCGAGTCAACTTGGGCATGAGCTTTTTCATTAAAGAATTTTATATTTTGTTCTACAATGGCCCAAAACTGTAACTTTCTACCTCAGATTGATCATCGTCAAAAATAGTGTTAGGTTATTTGTAAATATTCGATTTTGTTGTACCTTTATTTGCATTGCAATAAAATTTATCCTTTTAACCGCATGTGGTAGTTTGTCAAATTGCTGACAAAGTCTTAGAAAAGCTGGAAGTAACAGCATTACTGAAAGGTAATGTTTAATCTAATCTATATTCCACAAATTTCCGACCTATAAAATGGCAAAAACCAATGTGCGCCGCATGAATTTCGTTCTATGTAAAAGTTGACGATTTCATATCGTTCTGCGTAAAAGCGCTCTAGATTTTGATCGTTTCTAGTACCGTCACTTTAACTGGCCTATGCTAATCCAGTAATCCACACGCACAATATTGTGTGTAGTTAGAGAGTCAGTTGCCGAGTAATCACAAGGCATCACAGTACCTTAACATTTTCTGCTGGCTCATATTTAAATTTTCTTCCGCTCAAAACTGTACAAAAAGACCACCTGAAGATAAGCAGCTTTTTCTCATTCATTATCCTGCGTCAAACGAGAGCAGTTAGAAATCATTATTGCCATTTTGCATGTAGTATATACCACAGTAGTTGATGATTATCGACCAGTAGCCCGAAGACCAACAAAAAGCTCTATTTTAATCATAGTTTAACCAATTCCAGTTTTAGAAGACGAGTATTGAGTAATTTGGTAATGGAAATTGCAATAACGGTTTAGACATTGGTATAAGTTAGCTTCAGCCAAGCTGCGTCACGCCAAGTGTGATGAATCGCCTAACTTTATACCTTTTTCTACGCTAAGAGAGTGCTAATTCTGGTGGCTCTATTGTTAGGGGTGATTTGTTTTCGCGATTTCAGTAATAGCTGCGATTACTACTTTTTTTTTTTTTTTTTTTTAGCAAAAATTACATGTAAGTTAATTGTTACCGGTACGTCTTTGTCAAGAATGCGATTCATAACATTAATTCCAAACCCACGATTTATTTATTATGAGTAAAAACAGAACTCAACTCATGTAAAAACTGAAAATTACCTACTAACAGGTAAACTAGTGTAGCAGCAGTAACACGCAACTGGGATATAGTGGGCATCCTCCACGCTATGACTTATTGCGACTAAATTTGCAGTTGCTCGAGTTCTTTTCTGACCGCAGATTCGGAGTTGATTTTCGTAATTTGAAAATTACCTACTAACAGGTAAACTAGTGTAGCAGCAGTAACACGCAACTGGGATATAGTGGGCATCCTCCACGCTGTGACTTATTGCGACTAAATTTGCAGTTGCTCGAGTTCTTTTCTGACCGCAGATTCGGAGTTGATTTTCGTAATTTGATCTTGATTCAATTCTTTGCCTTCTTGTTGCTCACGTTTCAACTTTTCAATGGCCGTTAATTTCTGGAGATCAAAAAGATTTTAAGTAAATTTTAGTCAATCTTATCTTTAAATGCATACTTTCATTGTCCCGATTGCCAATTTGCACAATTTTTATTCGTAACATACGTTGTTACTAAAGGTGAGAAATAACACCCGGGCCTTGGACTGTATTCCACAAAAATGTAAAATGAACTGAGAGCGCCAATTTTGAATTTTTTTACCACATTGTAACCATTTTCGTCGTATCAAAGAAAAATTGTGCAAACTGCAAAGGTATGATAATATCATCTAAGGAAAATGATCGCAGAATATCCTTACAAAAGGGGTAAAAGGTTGTCATATAGTATTGGGCAAGGCTTTTATCAATCAGTTCCAACGGATTCGTAAAAACTGAGGTAGTTTTTCGATATCTAAATAAACAGTAAACATAATCTTGAAAACAAAAATCAACTCAATCAAATGTTGTAGTTACCTTTTTCAAGGTTTTCATTCGTTTTTCTGGATCAACGTTTTGAGAAGTCGGCTTTTGCGTCGGAGTCGCATCACCAAGGAGATATTTAGCCATAGCTACCGCATCTTGTTGCTCGGACGTCCTAGACGATGGAAGACCAAAAGAGGGGCCTTGTTCCAATGCTTTATTAGCCTCTTTTTCCTTTTTCTTTTTCCGCTTTAAAGCAGATTTAGATAACGTTTTTTCCTCAACCGGTTTGTCTTCATCTTCTTCTAAGCGATTCTATGAAGAAAAGTTAACCTATCATCACTCCATCATCTACTGCTATTTATGTACGACATGCACATCTAGCAATAAATTAACTTTAAATGTCTGAAGAACTTGTATTACATATTTATTCTCCTGTTACTGAACAGCGTCAGACGCAACGTATTGGATGATTTGTAAACTTTTCACTGCGATAACTACTTATTGGATGATTTGTAAACTTTTCATTTCATTTCAAACTTTTCAGACCCTACGTATTGGATGATTTGTAAACTTTTCATTGCGATAACTACTCTGTGCTTGGAGAAATCCGTACTTTCTTTTGAGTTTCCAGTGATCTTGTGTTTCTGTAAAATTTTTCGAATTCTTGTTCACTGTATTTGCTACTTGTTTGAAATCACCAAGCAGAAATAATCATCGCAAAGCGTCTGATCCAGAGGGTGCAGGTTGAACCCACATCATGCGATTAGAAGCTCCGCAAAAACGACGCCATTACCCTTTCGGCCACGCTGCAACCTTTTTATATCTATGATTAGAAACTAATGGCTATAGAAACGCCATCAGATCAATGTGTTAAGCAAAAGTGCTGGGTGCCTGACTATATCAGTTAGCTGCATCATCAGGCTGGTGCGCATCGTAAAAGAGCCAAAAAACGCTTAAGTAAAGCTTTCGTAGCCATAAAACTAAAAAATCAACCTAATTTAAAGTTTTTAATCATATTTCAGAGAATCCTTGGCAAATAGATTTAAACGACAAAAAGAATCTCCTTTTTTGCACCTTTCTTGACCCTAGTAAGAGATTTGCAACTTTTATTTCATACTCCATTGCCACCGGGGGCAAAGCGTTCAGCAGAAACTACGTTCAATCCTTGCGGTAAAAACTGAAGCATATCCTTATATTAGTCTGGTAATAAATTTTGCTTAAAAATTTGCGCCAGTTATGAACTTATGAGAAATCATTAACAAAAGTATTGTATCATTCTCACTTTGGCAGCAGCATAAGCAGGATTATTTCTAGCGTGAGGTGGGACGTATGAAGCTGGTTTTGAAGCGCTAATGATTGCTTTGAGATCACGCTGTGACACTTCGCCGACCACAGGAGCTTTATATGTTCCTTCCGGTTTTGGTTGCCATTGAATTTCATGCAACTCGCGATCTACTTCGTGATGATGAAGTGCACCGTCTGAACACAATACAGTGATGCAATTTTTTCTTCTCCCAAATGACCAAATAGCTGGTCAAGCAGTAACAGGTTTGTCTCAGAAGTGGGAGGTCTGAGGTTCAAATTGAACATAGTGATGCCTACGGCTCACCACCGCTGCGCCATTTCTTCGAAAGGAGCTGTGTTACCCGGCACAATGACTCGGAGATTTTGGCCCCGCCAACTCGATACACTGCTAGGCGAGTATAAAAAAGATTCTCCTCAATAAAGTTTTAATTTTCTAGTCAATTGAATTCTAACTGCACTGATAAGAGGTGATACCTCGAAAACAGGCAATTAAGCAGCTTTTTTTTACTTAAATCCCAAGCACGCAAACAACTTTTTAAAAAATCTTCAAAAATAAGTGAATAGCCATTGACATCCTGAGCTCATACTAAAGAATATGCTCGATCCGATACTTTAGCGTTTTTATCAAATAAATTGTCTTTTCACCAAATCGAAAGTGAGAAATTTATACTGTTGTAAATAGTCAAACAATTTGCATTCACTTGGTATTGCATTCAGAACTGATGAAAACTATTACCTTTGAAATGCCAAAGTTTGTACCCATTTCCAACTCGCAACCTTGGTGCCGTAGTGGCTGTGACAAAATGTGCCCCATCAGCGCACCACTCGAAATGGGTGGTATCTGGAGACTGATATTGCGACACCTGGCGTCGTTTCTCGAAATCCCAAATTTCCATATTGCCACGGAGATTACCAAATCCTGCCAAAGCCAGCAAATTGCCCTGCAATCAATTACAGTAACTCAGGTAATTGTTCTTCTTGAAACGGATTATGCACCAAGAATAATTAATCTTTTAAAAACTTCGCTTTACGCCGATTAATGGGAGAAAATTGAGAATTCTTGTTTTTTTCCGTGGTGGCCAATGTTTTGGAAAGCTATTCTTCGTTAACACGCTGCGCAGATAATGCTGGCAACCTTCAAGCGCTTATACCAGAAGTATCAAAAGTCCTTCGAGACAAGCCTAAAAATATTTTTGCCTGTCGAGATTACAGAAATGTCACCAAGCCACGACTATCACAGCAGTACATATTATTAACCGGAAGCAAAAAAAAAAGAATTAGTGAAGCCTTTCCGCAGCTGCAATCGGGACTAACAGCAATGGTAATACCGAACATCAACTCATCAAACGAAAAAACAGTACTGCTCCTTGTTACCTATGAAATTTCCTCTCCAGCAAGTAAACACATACACTTAAAAAAAACTTCAATAAAACATTAACGAATTATACATACCTGCGGATTAAAATAGCAAGCGTTCTTTGGCGTAGGTCCGAATTCAAATACTGGATTGCACTTTAAATCGAAGATGCAGGCTTTCGCTGGCATGAATCCAAAAACCACACAAAACTGAGTTGAGTTGGGAGCCCAAGCAGCGTCGTAAATTGGACCTTTTTTCGCTACAAAAATAAGAAGTTAACTCAGAGAAAGGAGAATAAACAGGTTCTCTCGCCCGAATAAAAAGGAAATCGCTAACCGCGAAAACAAAGAAACACCTTTCTAAGACGAAAGATAATAATTTATAACTTAATATTTTGACTTAATTCTACTCACATAAAGTTACAATCGCGGAGTCGCCTTTGATTGAAATATAATGTAAGTTTTGTTCCCCATAATACGATTCTCCAGTGGTATCCACTTCAAGAGCTGTTTTTACCAACAAACTTGTTCCTTGTTTATTCCAAAGCAAATCAACCTGTAAGCAACCAAAATTACTCGGAAACAAAGTTCCATCACTACAGCCAGTTTTTTGGCTCATGAACTACATTCTTGTAATTCATTTATTTTTTTTATTTTTTATTTCTTTTTTGCAAAAAATGCTCAATTGCAGTGGTGAGTACATCGCTACTTCGATGGACAACAAAACTAAGAAATATCAATGGACACTGTGCAGTGTGCGCTGCACTACAATTCATCAGCAATTTTACTGCAAAATCATTAACAACGAAGTTTTTAGCATTTTTAACCACTAATATGGATTGCTCACGTTTTAAAATATTGCAGTGTTCTTCCGCTTGCGAAAAATTTAAACCTTAAAGATTAAGTTCAGCACTAAAGGCATGAAAAATCATTGAAACGGTTCAGTTAAAATTTTTTGCGCGTCGGACATACATAAAGTCATCACAATATAAAATGCAAGGAAACGAGAATAGTAGCTCGTGCAAACTAGAATACACTCAACCTTGCTTACCGTGTCGGCCTTAAAGAAGCTTTTGTTAGCAAGTGCATCGCCATGAGAAAATCGAGGATATTTAAACAGTCTAACAGACGAAGGAGCACCCTTCGAACCACGAATAAAACAAGCTACTCTGCAAGGTGACTGGTTGTTTGGTGCCAACGAAAAGCTTTCCAGTTTGTCGATTTTTAATTTTGCAGACGGTTGTTCTGAAAATAAATCAAAAATTCAACAAAAACGCCATATATATGTAAAACACAATATATATCGGTAGTTGATCTTAAAACTATTTTGGGAATAATACCATAAGACAGAGCAGAGTGGAAAAAACAAACCTTAACCCAAAACTAAGTTTTGACTCTCCATGCGGTAAAAAATATCATTCATGATATCAAATATATGCAATGTTTAATGAAATTCTATAAAGTACGAAAAAGTAACCATTTAGTTAAACGAGGGCTAAAGGCAAAATCAATGGGGGTATCTAAAGTTAGGCCAATCGCAAAGGATTAGATAGGCGTTGACTCCTTCATCCTTGACCCAGTCGTTCCAGAGATAGCCTATTCTACTTCAAACACGACGTAGGGGCCTCTAATATTGTAATTTTTATTGGCAATCCTGACGTTGATAGACTTAAGCGAAGACTCGTGACCTCAGCGTCGTTAATGACACAAACCCAGTTCTAATCTAAAGCAACGCCGTTATTAGGCTACTGCATTAAGTCGTTTCGCTGTCCACTAATCGGTTTGATCTTGTCAGCAGAACAGTTTTCAGCTGGAAAAAAAAGTAAACTGTACGGCAGCATAGGTAGCAAACGACTAAAAACAAGCAAAAGTAAGACAAGTAGAGTAGCAGGCCATTGTTTGCAACTTAGTTGGAAAGCCAACAAAGAGCAACTGGGGAGACAAAAGAGTCAACAAATACAATAGGCCTACTCAGGTACTGGTAGTCTTATTATCAGGTATGATTTTGTAGCCTAGTAATAAAAGCGTTATTGCTAGGCAGGGCTATGATTTACCCTGAAATGTATCAAGCAGCTTGTTTTTATGAGATCGCTTGGCTACCAAACAGTCAACTCTTTTTACCAGCTCGGCTCTGTTATGCTAACTAGATCAAATTGATTAACATGCAGCGAAATGCAGTAGCCTAATAGCAGCATTGCATTAGGTTAGAACTGGGATGGCGTTGTTAATGACGCTAAGGCTATCGATGTCGGGGTTGCCAATAAAAATTATAACATTAGAGGCTCCAACGTCATGTTTGAAGTAGAATGTCTCTGGAACGGCAGGGTCAACAAGGATGGAGTCGGTGCACATTTACTTTCAATACGATTTGCCTAACTTTAAACACCCCAATCCCCAATGATTTTGCCTTTAGTCCTCATTTAACAAACGATTTTTCAGCTCAATAAATTGAAATTGTAAGTAATAAAAATTGCAACTACCATGAAAGCACGATATCATACAACATTCAATGATGCACGTAATAATATCCAAAATCAAAAACAATTCACTTAAATACCCAATAAAGTTAGTCTTACTAAAATTATTATCTTTGTAGAAATTGACAGTGTTTCCAACTTTTTTTGCACAAATATTCAGTTTTTCCATCCAAGATGGTTCCCATCCATCAATTTTTTTCTGTACAGTGTCATAAATGCATTCACCACTCGCAATATTCCACATTTGTAAATTTGATTTTCCTTGAGGATTATCTTTAGTAACTGCAAAGCAAAACAAAAACTTTTTATCTATATAAGTACTTATTGTTTACTTTGACTTAAAATGTGAAATATACAATTCAATGCGAACTCGTAAGAAAAAACTAGCAATCAATAAATATGTCAACATCATGCCAATATCAAACATAGAATTGTTATGATTGCTTTAGTTGAAGAATATGCAGCATGTTGAAAATCATATTACTGATATTCTACCAGAATAGAAAATGAGTTCAAAAATTAAGGTAGCAGCATCGATATGTCGAGATCTCTTCAACCTTTACCCTAATCAGCACACAATGATCATTAATCAGAAAGCCAATAGATACACTGACATAGCAATGTAGTTTCATTTACTACAAGGCTAAGTGCCAAGAAACAAATTCAGGGACGGACCACCGATACATAAATTTGTTTACTCTTCTGCATTATGCAAACCATGATTGCAAGCATTAAAAATCATTTTAAGACATGTTTTGATACCACAAAAATATGTTTGATAAAGCTGGGCATTGGAATGAACTCAGGAATGGAACTGATCAAAAATGCAAGTTTCGTTCAAAGATATGCATTGATTTAATACCTAAATAATGATTAAATGCAGAAATCACATAAATTCAGAATGCTCAGATTTATTGGTATACCTGCAAATGGTTCCCATGTACTTAGTATAGTCTCATCTGGGGAAAAACACATTGTAAATGTACGCGAAAGCTCTTTGGAAAATATTATATTCTTTGAACTTAAATCCATTACTTCAACTCTAAAAATATGGTACCGAATATACTACAATCCAGAGTTAAAATCACAATTTAAATCAACCAATAAAAATCATGATATAATCACTTAATAAAGATACGTCAAAATCATAGAAATTTTAATGGAAAATGCAAAAGTTCAATAAAGTTATTGGTTAAAAAGCAACTTTTTTGATGAGCAACGGTAGTTAGTTTTACCAAAGCTGCTTATCAGTCTTCAAAAAGATTAAAAATAAAAAGGGCATTCAGGTTGGAAATTTTTTTGGTGGATTTTATCTAAAAAAAAAATTAACAGATCTGAAAACTAAATCAAATAAATACTCGTAAATCACGTTCAGCAAATTTGAGCTTTCTACGCGCTTCCATTCCTGAGATATACCAAATTAGATTTTCATTTAGAGAGGCTTTTTCCCTAAGAAATTTTGCCAGGATTGCTGATAAGAAACAAAATTTCAAAAAATTACTGCATGTTTGCGGCAGAGTTGTTATATATAAAACAAAGTAAAGCTTTAGAACTGCAAAATCAGCTGCTTTTTAATATTTTGAGCCAGTTTACTCAAAGTTAATCTTCTGTCACAATACTGACAAAATGGCAACACTGAAATAAGACAAAAAATCGGCAATTTTAAACAATATCTTGAAAACGGCAAGACACAAAAAGTTCAACTTTCAAGAAAATGCATTTTAGGCTTTTTTTAACATTTTGGTCAACAGCGAAAAACTTGACTTGAATGCCCTTTAAAATGTGCCAAAACCATTTCAGCAAAACAAAAATGGAACAAATGACATGCTTTGTATGACCAACCAAAATTCAAACTTTATTCGAATTAGATTATATATAACCATTATGTTTGAAATTTGTTTGAAACATCACTGGGTAAGCAAGGATCATTCTGAATGTTAACTGCCAACCCCCCCCCCCCCCCCAAAAAAAAAAAGATTGAAAACTTTTAAAAATCTGATTTTAAGATTTAAATTTAAAAAATTCAATTTATTTGATTGTTTTTTAGTTTTGAAAAAATCATGATTTTTAACAACCTTGTTGCCATCACATTGCCACTATATGCTTTCAATCATTTCACAATGTTATTACCAATTGATCTTGACAGATTTACAAATCATGAACTTCACCAATTATTCCAACGCTGCAATTAATACAATCGTGAATTGTACTACAGTAATATGTTTAAACAAAATTTAAATGGCAATAAAAGGAAAACTAAAACATTCCATTACATATCTTCTTTGTTCAGGCTTCATACTGGTATCTGATATGAGCTGGATATAAAGTGTCATGTGTTACTATGTTGAAACTTTTAACAATGATAGGTCCGATATACTAGATGTTTCTTGGCTTAATCTATGATAAGATGAAAAATGCCCAACCATTTTTACTCTGTTCTTGCATCTTTACCAAAGACAAACTACGTCTAACCAACCAACTGCACAATCGCCACAAGACTTCTTTTCAGCCAGTCAGCTGTGTCATCCAATGAATGCAATCTCCAATGCACACTTTTGGGAAGAACCACACCCTGTGCAGCAATACTTAGTCTAACCACCACACCATGACTACAGAAAACATTTCAAGAAATGAACAGCATATTTTTTGTTTATTGAAAACAGAATGTAAAGTATAACCTATGCACAAAATACTGTATACTTACAATGATCCATCACACCAAGCTAACTTTGCACCACTTTTCGAAAACTTCATAACTCTGCATGTTTTATTGCTAAGCCTGAAATCATAAAAAAAGTTTTGACATTAGCCTACATTGTAAGTAAAAAAATTTAAATTTCTTCAAAAATTCCATTTCACATTAACTGTTTAGACATTTTTATTCAAACTTTTTCAGTTAGTAAACAGTTTCAACAATAAGGTAATAACAGATAAGACTGATTTTTCTAGCATTAACAGCCAAAATTAAACTAGAATAAAAAAGCATTTCAAAAATGAAATATCTATAGCCTACAATAATTTTTATACCACAAGCATAATACTGAATAATTGCTTAGGACTAGCACTAGCAGTCAGTTAATGTACAGTAGGTAGCTATAAAATGAAAAACTTACTTGTAATTTTCAGATGGTTCTGTTTTATTTTCACCGAATTCAATGACATCCAAACCATCAGTTCCTCGTGCTAAAAGTAAAACAGTTCAAAAGATCTGAGATTGTTACGAAACCCTCCGCTTTTGTCCTGTAGTAGCAAACTTTGCAGCTTTATAAAATTGGGTGTCTAAGGATTACGCTACGCTATCCATACATCTGACATGATACAAGTGATAGCCTGACAACAATACAGTTTACCAATGGACCTTCGTTATTAACTGAACATTGACTTATCAGCAATTTCGACTTTGTAATGACCGTTAGCACAAGCATGTTTAGGCCTAGTTGTTACCAAACTATTACTGTACCGGTATGATGTGCATTTACTACCGATACATGGTCAAAACTGTTAAGCAGTCAAGAACATAGCCTATTATAAAACAAAACAAACCTGCTAGAAATGGCAATCCCAAATTTTTTAACATCTTTTCTTGACGACATTTACCATATAGTATAGTATCCTGCAACCCAGGTTGGAAAGTTGGATTTTCGTGAGCCGAATTTTTGCGCCATTTAAATTTCTGCTCATATTTGCGCCACGCCAAAAATTAACAAGATTGCACGCCAAACTTTTCTCACCAAATTTAAGCCAGATTTTTTAAATTTAACAATAGTTCAATTAATCATATTTTTAGCAACTAAAGTGCATAACCAGGAATTTGCTGAGTTGGGCAGGGTCGAGAGGAGTTTAAACCCCAGACTAAAGTTTATCTGCTTGACATATTTTGACATATTATGCTTTTAACGCAACTATTATACACTACGTATCTGTACAAAGTGCGCATAATTAAAACAACAGTATATCCAGGTATAACCTAACTACCTCATGAAAAGATGATAAAAACGTACAAGAAAACAATACGTTCAAGCAGGGATTTTGAAAAATATTTCAAGGAGGGATTATATAAATATTTCTATATAAATCTATATAATCCATATCTATATAAATATTTCAAGGAGGGATTTTGATAAAAATATTCGTTATCTGGCGCATATTCAGAATTTTGCAAAGAGGAGAGGGTTTGAACCCAAGGCTAAAATTTATCTGCGTTTTTTCATGATTCCTTATACTGAAGTCTGGGGATGGAAACCCCAGCCGCCGGAATCTAGGAGGTCTGAAAGCGAAGCCGCCTGGTGTAAATCAATTTTTGTGATTTTTCTGCAAAAAAATATCCCTTTCAATGTCATTTGAATGTTTTTTATTTCTATTTTTCATTGACTTAGCAATTCCACTTGATATCAACTGAAAAAAAACACTGATATTGCGTAAGAAATATCTATATGAAAACACTAAAAAAAAATTAATAGCTTAGCTCGCATTTTTCTCAATATTCGTTCATTAACTCACACTCTCACAGTATCATTCTATTAAATATTTACTACTATCTAATGATCTAACCAGTAGCGTAGCCAGGGGGGGTGGGGGGGGCTCGAGCCCCCCCCCATTGGCTTGCGAAGTATGCAAAATCGCATGTTTTTTGTGCTTTTGAGGCCGATTTTCTGTGAAAAATGGAAAATATCCCCCCCCATACGAAAAGAGCCCCCCTCAAACGTTTGAACATGCGAAATTGGAAGAAAAATCGCCCTGAATTTTGGCGAAGACCTTTTTTTTTTTTTTTTTTTGGAGATCACCTAATTTTGGGCGGAAAAAACGTTTGAATTTTGGATTTCGGCCGAAAAATCACTCTGAATTTTGGCGAAGACCTTTTTTTTTTTTAATTTGGAGATCACCTAATTTTTGGCGGAAAAAACGTTTGAATTTTGGATTTCGGCCGAAAAATCGCTCTGAATTTTGGCGAAGACCTTTTTTTTTTTTTTTTTTTGGAGATCACCTAATTTTGGGCGGAAAAAACCTTTGAATTTCCGAGACATTTCGTCTCAAATTTCGGACAAACCGTCTGAAACTGATTCAAGGTCAATGAAAATTCGAGTCAAGGTCGTTTGCACACTTCTCACTGTTTCAAAATAGCCCCCCCTTTTCCAAATCCTGGCTACGCGCCTGGATCTAACTTAGTATCTACCTCTATTCGACTGTGATTTCGTCTAGAAATATCAGAGGTGGGCAAAGCGCAATTAGAAGCGCAAAGCATAACTTCCGCAACCTCCGCAAGTGCGTAAGTTGCGTTGCGCTTTAATTTTTTATTTTGCAACATTGCGGAAGTTGCGTTGCGGAATAAAGCCTTTAAAATTTGTTGCGCTTTAATTGCGTTGCGATTTCAAATTTTGTTTTGGTTAAAAGCGCAATTCTATACATTGAACTTAATTTTGCTTCATTTCCATCGTAATATTGATAAATTTCGGGCTTGTTTAGCAAATTATGTACTTATTTTCAGTCTAAAATTGCAAAAAGCGCACTATTTGCATTGTGTTGTGAAATTTCGATTGCGGAAGCTAGGTTGCGCTTTAACTTGGCACGAAAATATCGTTCCGCAAATGCGGAATTGCATTGCGCTTCAACTGAATCAAAAAGTTCATTGCGGAAGTTGCGCTGCGCTTCAGAAAGCAAAAAAATTAAATTGCGCATTTTGCGCTGCGCTTTTACTGGTTGAAAGATCGTTGCGCTTTGTTGCGTTGCGTTTTTGATATAATATTATTTGTGCCCACCTCTGAGAAATATCCATCTAGCAACATTTAAAAAAGCAATTTTAAGAAATTCTTTTGATACCGACTCAAATGTGCCGCAGTAGTTTATGAATACAACTATAGAATACATATAGTTTTAGAAAATATAAAAATGTGGTGACGTAATCAGCATTTAGGTTTTTTCAACAACCAATCAAAAATAATTCAACAGGTCCTATATGGGGCGCTAAGCTCCATATAGGACCTGTTGTAGGTGTTGTAGGTGTTACTATTATATAGGACCTGTTGTAGGTGTTGCTACGCTACTGTATGTAGGTGTTGCTATTATATAGTTGCTGTTAACACTATGCTCTACAACAATGGTTTCCAATCTTTTTTAAGTCATGGAGACATGGACCCCATTCAAATAATTATTAAGCTTACGGACCCCTACATTTTTATGACCAACCTTAAACAAATAATTTGGTAAACTACGCTTACTTTTACAAACGCTTGCGAACTTTACATGCAATTTTGTAAGTGTGAATTAAATTACAAATTGCTCAATCATAACGTTTTTCTTTTACGACGTATCAGAAAAGTGCGGTAACTTTAAACGAATACAGGTGTTCTGGTCCATTTTAAAGAGAAGCCGCTACTGTTGTCGTTTATGCACCAAAACACTTAACTGCTAATGCTGATCTACTGCTATGCGTAAGTAAAGCGTGGCGTAGAACTGGAAGAAACTGTGATATCATAAAGGCTGGTTCAACGTGTGATTTCAATCTCATAAGTTTGGATAAAGGTCACAATCAGCAAAAAAGATGTTGATTAATTTTGTCGAATTCAATGCACTCGCGGACCCCCAGCAAGCTTTTTAAGGACCTCTTAGTCTTAAGGGTCCGTGGACCCCTAGTTGGGAACCACTGCCCAACAACATAAAAAATACAATAAAAAGTTTAAGTCAGGGTTTAAATTTGAGTTAATTTTTGAGTAAACAATTTTAAAGACAACAATATAAAATCAAACTTTTTAAGGAAGAGTGCTTGCCATAACAAACTAAGCGCAATACTCTCAAGTACACGGAAGTATAACCGAGCGTTTGAAGCTATTATAAAGATTTTCTATTACCGACTACTTTATTTGTTTTTTTCGCTAATTATGCTTTTGCAGTAAGTTAGTTATTACTGAGCTAAAAATCAAATCTAATTCTGCTGTTACACTTCTTAACGTGTGTGACGACGAACACGGAGACTGTTTCAGATAATTTAGAATGTAATAAAACAATGGCAATTCTTAGATCGCTGAAACTATCAATCATCAAGACAAGTGAAATGAGAAAATTGGAATCCAACTGCGTATGATGAAGTTAGCGGAAAATCATATCATACTTTTCTTTAAAAATTCAGACGGCAAGGTCCACTTTTCGATCCGTTGATGTTATTAGCGATGTTTTTAAAGTGAACCATATGAGGAGTGGTTTCTTATGTCTTGAAGCAGTTTTTGTGGAAATGTTAAATAAATGCTTTATTTTACTTGGCTGATTTTCCATTGTTGAAAATGTAGAAAGGAAATGGAAGAAACTTAGAGAACGATGTCATAATATGCAAGTCCCCCAATTTATACCGTATCACAGTGGTTCTCAACCTATGGGTCGTGACCCAAAGTTGGGTCGCCTAAAAATTCTTTTGGGTTGCTAGTTTTTTTTTTTTGTAAACATCTGCAAAGAGTGACACTTGTAGAAAGATATAATAAAATAAACGCAACGCCGTTTCTTAGTAGCAACCCTTGTTGGATTTTTGTAAACAAAAACTTCCAAGTTTTGAGCTTAATTCTGGAGACCACATAGTTGTAAATCGCAAACTACATTAAAAATGTACAAAATTATCGGTTTTAATTTTTATTTTGCTTTCTTTTGCTATAACGTACTGCTTCATTGTTACAAGTCTGAACATAAAACAACACCTAGATTTAATTAATCGGCGTGGGGTCAAGGTGGAAATTCTTGGCGTAAATATCAAATTGTGTTGAAAATTGGTACTGCTTTTTGATTGTTATTCTATTTCTGTTTTTTTGCTGCTTTTTTATTACAATATGGAAAACCTCATTTGATTCAATTAAAAGATGTAATGTTTACGTGAAAATTTTTGACACAAAACACCAAATGTAAAATAAATGTGAACAAAACTATCGTTTTCAATTCTTATTTGGTATCTTTTTGCTGTATTTTTTTACGTAGATCAACTGCTTAATTATGATTATACAACATGAAACAACAATACAACCTTGATTTATTTATATCCTTGGCATTAAAGTTGAAAGTTTAGAAGCAAAATATCGATACTGTTCAAAATTATTGTTCTCATTGTCTATTTTTTCTACTGCTTTATGGTCATAACATAAAACAAAACAGTATGATTAGATTGAATGGCGTAGCCTCAAGATGAAAAAAAACTTTTGCGCAAAAAATCTAATTTAATTATCCGTTTTATTTTGATTTTGCTTTCTTTCACTGTGTTTTTTTTCTGTTTCAACATGAAAATAACACTTTAATGTGAGGAACTGGCGTCGCGCCAAGAAAAAAATTCTTAACATAAAATACCAAATGTAAACTAAATACAAAATTATCGTTTTCATTTTACATTATCTTTTTTTGTCACTTACTGTTACATGTTTACAGCATGAAACAACAATTTGATTTATTTAAAAAATTTGGCATTAAAGTGAAATTTTTTGGCGCAAAATATCAAAACTGTCCGCAATTATTGTTTTTATTACAATACCTTTTGTCGTAGCCTATACTGCTTTATGGTCATGAGGTAGAACAATGAACTAATTATGATTGAACTACATTGCGTGGGTAGAAAAATTTGGCGCAAAATTTCAAATGTTAAATGCTACTCATGCAAAGTTATCGATTTTTGGACTTTGCCTTCTTTTTCTATTATGTTCTAATTGATTGCTATTAGTTTTAACATGGCAAAAAGATGGATATTCTTGGCGCACAATGCCAAACCTGTTCTAAGATATTGTTTAAATATTCTTTTATTTTTATACTAATTGATGGTTCTTAAATATGACTTAAAACTACACATTTAATGAAATTACGTGGCGTCAATGTCAAATGCCTGGGGGCAAAATATCAAATGTGGAAAATATCTGTGCAAGGATCTTTGTTTAAGTTTAATTATTTTGCAATTAATTTTGTAATGGTAAATGCTTTTCGCACACGGCATCAAGGCAAACATTTTGGTGCAAACTTCCGAAGGGTTATGATAAAAAATGAAAAAGTGAAGGTATGTTACATTTTTTTTTCATTTTGCTATTCATTTTTTTAAAAATCGACTTAGGCCTACATGAATGATGTGGCTGCAACCCAAAAAGTTTTGGCGCAAACTTAATGAAATTCAAGCGATTGTCTTATCAATTCAATAAATCAGTAAAAAAAACTTAAAAATTTTTGACAAATATTGAGTAAAAATAGTATCATTTTGACGCCACGCCACTCAAACTTTCGTGATTTCTGCGCCAAAAAATATAGGATTTTTCAAAATTTTTGCGCCGGATCCGGCGCAAAGCATCAACTTTCCAATACCGGTATGGCTTGCGACTTTGAGTTCAATTTTCATTATAACCTCAACGTGATTGCAAACTAAGCCAATCTACGATATTGTTTAATCTCTGCGCCACGAAAATGTAAATGGATAAAAACTGTTGCTTAGCAGTGAAATTCTTGATATACTACCTTAAAACCTCTCGGGGATTTACCTCACGTCAACTTGAACCCCGGTGACTATGTGCTTGTTTCTTCTTAGATCAAGACGCTCGCTGTACAATTTATGTCTCTGCTTGGCAGCCTCTAACAAAACGAATAAACAGCAAATTTACTGCACATGTAACAGAACAAACAAGCTGCAAAATTAATGGAAAAAAGTCAAACGTCAATCAGAAAATTTTAAAAATGATCAACTTTAAAGTAGAAGAAGCTCATCAAAAGAACAGCATCACCATCATTAGGTTATTGGAACAAGTGGATAAAAGTAAAACATGCTGGTATTTGACATGCATCAGTCTGTAGCGCCATGGCATTAGCATGGCTGCAATGCACAACACTTTCAACCAAGGATGGTAGTACAGTATGGTATGTTCAGAATTTGCATACTACGTACCTCGCATCTTGAACCGTACCGTACTTCAGTTTAATTTTGGAAGCGTACCGTATCTGTACCATTCCAAAAAAGGCATATTGTACCAGCGTACCGTACCGTACTTCTTAGCAAAAATTGAAGTGTACCGTACTTACGTATCATATCGCACTGCCTTGTGCCATTCTTGCTTTCATCTACTCGCTACTTTAACTGACTTTGAAATCACTAGTCTATAAATCAACTATCTCAATTCACACTTTTAAGGTCGGCTTCAGCTGTTTTTTGTCTCTGCACACAAAAATCCGATGCAATGTGCAAAAAATCTGGGTGTTTAATTCAAACAGCGTACCAACGTACCGTACCTAAACTATTACAAAAAAGGCGTACCATACCAACGTACCGTAACCGTACCTTTACAAAAAAGGCTACCATACCAGCGTACTGGTAGGCCTATCGTACTTCTTAGCAAAAATCAAAGCGTACCATACGGTACCAACGTACAGTACCTTACCGTACTGCCATCCTTGCTTTTAACATATTTCTCATTATAATCGTGCGCCATTTATGACGCCATAAGTAATTGTAATTGTAATTACATTTTATTCACCAAGTTGCCTTGGCCAGGAGACAGCGAAATGACCTTTCGGTCTTTGAGTCAAGCTGCCACCTGCCCATCTGTCTACCACACACGATGGAGGCTTCACACTGTCCCAGGTCCCTTTAATTGCTGAACGTCAAGCAGGGAAGCTGTGAATACCAATTTTTATAGTCTTTGGTTTGACTCGATCGGGAATCGAACCCGTGTCTACCGCTTCAGTAGCAGACGCTCTATCCACTCGACCACTGATCGGCTGCTTAGGTAGTTTACTATATTGAGTAGTTTCTGCATATAAGGTAGTTTACTATATTGAATAGTTTCTGCATTTGGTCAGTCTCTTGTTTTGTGTGTGTTTTTCAGTTTTGAGTTTTGTTTGCAAGATTTTTTCTGTTTAATTTTTTTGTTCGGCCGGCCGTCACAAATCTTCGAACATAAAAATTAAACTGCTGAGAATTCCTTCGTGAAGAAAGAGAGGTGGAGTTTGAGATGGTTTGCTGAACGAACTGATCGACTTTGCGAGATGAAAGCCCTGAACGGTCATTAGAAGGTTATTCTCAACCAAACACCCCCGTTTTAAGTAAATAATTTTTTGGGACTCTGCACCGGATTTGTCATGCGTAAATTGCCAACTTTCTAGTTCCTGGACAATAGGCTACGACTTTGAGCTTTCCTGTCTTTGATCTCCAACAGTACAATGCTGACCAAAGCCAGACATTACGGTTGTCATGCAGCCTGCACCTGCATCAACATTTCAGGTGCCTTAGAATGAGACTCAAGGCACGACTCTTAATGCAACATGTTGCTTGTTGATCCATATTCTGTTCATAGCCTACTCATGAACAGTAAAGCTTAAGCTATGAAAATGCTTCTAGTTGTACTGTGTAGGCTCTAGGCTACTATGGTATTGGTATATCAGATATATCTGTATATGCTACCCTGTACCAGATTGAAAACTAGTTTGTTATGTTTTCAGTTTACTGGTTTAGATGTGGTAGGCCTATTGGTACTGGTAGCTTACCAGTTTACTGTGCTGTGCTGTAGGCTTAGGCTACTGTAATACATGTAACTAGAATGACATGTGAAAATTACTCGGGCTTAATTGTTGCTATCATAGCGATATTTTTTGGAATTTATTCATGGAATGCAAACTATATTTTGAGCTTTATTCCATTTCATATTCCATTTTTAAAACCTGTAGAAATCTCTAATGAATTGGCAGTTGCAAATTCGTGGGCTAAGCTGATCACTCCCCCTGATGCTAAATTTTCTCAAATTGCGATTGGGTAAGTGTGAAGTTTTGGTATGCAGCATACTTTTTTGTTAAACTTTTATTTGTAATGTTTACAGTAGTCTGCTACTGACTGACTGATATTATTAGTCTTCTACTTCATGACTCTAGCTGTCTAGTGATTGTCTCATACCAGTGAATTAGGTCCAGTTTTGAGGGTACTGTTGCATAGCAATGAAGCCTGTAGTGTATTAATTGTTCTATTGTCTCAGATCTAGTAGATTTAATGTGCATGCCTGATACTATGCTGTATTCTAAAAGTTTATTTATCTTCTCAAACTCAGGATTTCGGATTTTACTGAATAGTACTGCAAATTCGGAATTATTGGCTATTCAATTATTATCCTGTACCTAATTTACGATTAGTAGTATTTTGAGCTAAACTTGTTTGTTGTTCACAATAAAAAAGTGAATAACATCATCAATGAATAGGCTATTCTGGTAATTGACTTGTTATTGCTTTAGTGTACTTTTCTGTCTGGTATGCCTAAGTCTAGTTGTAATGAGCCTGTGTCACATCAGATTTTTTGCCTGTGTGTCATGACCACCAAAAGTTGTAGAACCGTTACAAAAACAAATTATTGATAATTGTAGTGATAGAATGTTCCCATCTATTCTTGATGAATTTTCAAACCTATCCACTCGTTGGTTTGATTTTGGAGTTTGTTGTTTAGAATCGCCTCTTGGCCTCATTCTCTGGTATTCTCTTTTCAGCTTTATTGGCTTTTGATTTTTGTTTGGCCTTGGTACTTTGCAAAGTGTTCCATTTTTTAAACACAACTTTGCTTCCAAAAAAAATTTTTAGCTCAAAACTCATGGCTGATTTCAACGGCTAATTTGCATAGTTTTTTTTTTCGGCTCATTAAAACTCGTAGCTGATTTTAATGCTTTATTTGCATTTTGATTACTGGCGAAACATAATTTTGACTTTCGAGCATATGGTTTGCGTTGCTGATTTTTTGCTCTTTTGTTTCTTCTTTTTTTTCAGCTTGGCCTGTTTTCAGCTATCTGAAATTCTATAACTAGTGAGAAAATTTTTGTTTTTTACTCATTTCAATTCATGCTAGCTTAGCTGACGAGGTTTGGTATTTACCGAAATAGCGCTATCCTTAACATTGCATGGAGGGTTATTTTGCTCTCAAAATTCTTTTTACTCCAGAGAATTTTTTTTCCTGCTCGACTGTTTTGCTTAGTGGTGGTTCAGTCAATAAATTGACAGAGCTCTATACCTAAACAAAATAGTTATGCATTGGACTTTGCTGGTACCGATTATCAATCAGATTTTTCTAGCCATTATGCGAATCTTGAAGTTATGATGGCTTAATAGTGTTCCTCGGTTTGCAATGAATTTTAATGCAGTTTCTAGCCTTTCATTTTGTTGTTTCTCTGATTTTAACACTTGCCACTGAGCAGATTACTGCCTACTTCATCTTTTTGACAAAATTGATGTTTGCGATCTCCAATTTTGTGGCTGATCCCATCTATTCTTGATGAATTTTTAGACCTATTCAGTAACTGATAGAATGAATTTGATTATCTTCACAATTTTTTAATTGTTTCAGAGTTAACGGCAATGTGGATTTAATAGTGAAAGGAACAAGTCTCTTGAAGCTTCTTGATCCAGCTTCTAATGCAACTGCTGTAAAGCATTTTGATCATGCTCATCTATCAAGTATTAAGGATTTACAGGCGACTTTTGGATATTTCCATGAAAGAGGTGCTGGAGGTGAACGTTATATGAGTGATAATGATGCTTTTCAACTTGTCTTAAAAACTGCACAAAGTATTTCAAATGCTCAAGTAAGTTTTTTTCGTACCTGTAGCTTTTGTAAAGATTATATAAAGAGAACTGTGATACCAGTATACCAGTATTATATATACTAGTATTATATAACATAGATAACAATTGAGATGTGATACCAGTATTTAGCAAATTTTGTGTCATTCAAAATTAATGCATTGGATTCCACAATATATCCCCAATAGTCAAATGCACTTATTTTTTTATAAGAACCTTAGGTTCATTTTTGCTCAAAATTTGCGATCAATGCCAGACTCAGCAACAAAAACTAATATTAAAAACAACCGAAAAAGAATTAATTTCAAATCCAAAAAGAAACGAAATTCTGTACTGATTCAAAATAATGAAATTTGAATGATTTTCTGGCATTTATAAGCAGAATTGCAACAATTCTTAGACTATAGAGTGCTGTTGCACACTGTGCTGACAGCTAAAAATTTTTAGTTGTCGTTAAGTATAAGTCGTCTGCTTTTTTTGGAAGCTCTGTCATCCCTGTATGAGTGCATACGCTCTCTCTCCAATCTAAGCTATTCCTCGAACTCTAACCCTAAGCTATTCCCCGAAATCTAACCTTAACCCTAATGACTGATCCAATCTAAGCTATTCCCCAAAACCTAACCCTAATCATAAGCTATTCCCCAAAGTTAGCCCTAACCTTAATGAGTGCAGAATTGAGAGGAGAGTGCATGCACGCTCATGCATGGGTGGCAGAGCTTCCAAAAAAAAGCAGGCAGCTTACACCTAACAACACCCAAATTTTTTTGGCTCTTGTCTTAATAAAAATGCTCACTTTTTCGCTTCTGCAATTTTACGATGCTGCAAAAACAGCTAAAAATTTGTTTGCTCAAGCAGACAGAACATTAGGAATGATACAGTTTTACAAACATTGTCACCATAATTGACATCAATGCTCTCAAAATTTAAGAACAAATGAGGCTAAAAATTGGCAAAAAATGAAGAACAGCCAGTCTCAACTCAAAATTTACTGGTTCTTATAAAAAAAAATATTAAATTGTTCTATTTTGTGTTGGTGTTTTTTATATTTTATTCTTTATTGCTCATTATTACATGCAGGTTGCATGCTTCATCATATTCTTAATGTTGCTGTGATAAAATTCCAAAGTAATTTAAGGTTTCTGCTCAAATTTAAAATCCATGGTGTTACTAAGCCTTCTTTCTAAAAGTCATTTCACAACTTTTTTGATCTTTTTCATTGCATGGAGATCGCAATCATAGGAAGTCTATTTTCTGACATCTTTCGTATATGGTGGCCAACTGGCCATGTCATCTAAGTTAAGATCTTTTAGTTTAGCATCTTAATGTTTTAAGGTTTTTTAATCTCACTGCTTTGTTGGTATTTATTTTAGTATTTTGTTGGTGGAAATGCTGCTTTGATGGCACAGAAATTTGCTTCAGAGCTTATGGAAGAAGGCCAGATTCTAATTGGATGTCCAGTTGGGCCAGTGTTAAAGCCACTTCTTCATCCAAACATACTAACCACAGCTACAGCGCGTGTAAAGCAAGATGAATATCATTTGATACTGGAATATGAAAAAGGAGAAAAGTATCTGAAATTCATTCGTTGTTACGTTGTTTACTTGCGCTAATGACATTCGACTAGATATAGTGTTTAATCGTTTTGCGTACTGTCTGGCCAAAAGTCTACCAGCACGGAAGCCTCTAAGGAAGAGCCACCAAAACATTTACTCTTCCCTAATAGGCTTTTGCGCTGGTAACCTTTAGTCCAGACAGCCCGCAAAACGATTAAACATTAAAACTCTGGCCAATTAATTATCAACATCATAAAGAGGGTATTGCTAGTCATTCTTATATGCTATTTCTTCAGCATTTGTTCTTTTAAGTATGAACAAGACAAATGATAGGTTAAGCGAGCTGTTAAATACCAATCAGTACCGATCGTCAACTCATGGGGTCCTTGTCCATTGAAAGAATCATGGGGTCTTTGTGCAATGAAAGACTTGTGACTGCGCCCAAAGAAAGCATTGTGCATTGTCTGGTTACATAAACCACAGAGTGTATCATATGGTTCAATTGATTTATTTAGAAATTACACGTGTTTGAAAGAAAGGGTTGAATGAATTATAACATTTTTATGATATTTTAGATGGGATGGTCGCACTGCCCCAATCGCTAGTCGTTTCATTTTCTCCCATGACATAAATAATTCAAAAATGTTGTCACTGGAAGGTCTCATATCAAGCTTAGAAAAGTTTCAGCCTGATCTGCTGGTTCTTTCAGGTAACAAATTGCAATTAAAATTGACTTTTATGACTTTGTTTCAAGTTTGAAAACTTGCCATTTTTGTAATGCTGTCCCTGCAGTTTATCAAAAAATTTGCTATCATATTATGTTGTTATTTATTTTGCATTAAGTGCAGTAGCGTTGTTTTTCAGTCATATTTATTTTAAGTTTTGTGTTTTTTTAAGCAAAAGCGGTAAATTAATACTTTGGCCTAGATGAGATTCTTCTAAAAAATAAATTGTATTCAAGCATTAACTCTCTTTTTTGACCTGGATAGGCCTACATTAATGATAGAAGTACTCCAGAAACTATGTATAAAAAGGTAGAATGTGATTCTCAAAAGCATTAATTTTTCAGTGATTAAAAACTGAGAGATGACAATAATATTTTGCACCTTTTCAGGATTCCACTTGCTAGAATCACAAGAACACAAATATCGCTCCCAGCGTTTGAATGAGATAGCTGAAATGTTGCGGTCTGTTTCAAAAAATATTCCAATTCACGTGGAGTTAGCGAGTATGTCTGACAAGATTTTCGTGAAAGAATTAGCCAATAAGGTAAACTTTGCTTTGGTATGCAAACTAATGGAAAAGAGTACCGATACGTAGTTTAAATGCTTGTAAGTCTTTATTTTTTGAATTGAGAACAGAAGGCAGATGTTGGATTAGGTATTTTGGTAAATGCAATTTCACTACCAATACCGGATTGTATTAAAAATAATAATTTTACTGCAACTAAAACATTAAGAAATTTAAAAACCAAAAAAGCATGGTAAAGTAGCTATAATTTAAGAAATCTTTTTCACAAACATCGTGGTTTTCTTCAGATATTTGCTCTGGTTGATTCAGTTGGTTTAAATGAGCAGGAATTGTGGCTGCTGTGTCAGGTCGGTGGTGGACCTCATTGCTCCTCCAGTTCTCTCAGTGGTCCTCCTCCTGCTGGAGAAACAGCCGACGTTGCAACTTGGATGTTGCGGAAATTTTCCAGTGTTTCCAACTCGCGCTTAAGTCGCATTCATTTCCACACTCTCACGTACCACATCGCTTTGACTCGGACAGAATCAAGGTGGAAAAATCAGTTCTCGTCTGTTTTGGCTGGCACCAAGATAGCTGCTAACCAAGCATGTGATGACGACGCCACTGTGCGACCCGAGAAATTTGAATTGCGAATCACAGGCAATGTGAGTCTTTCAGCCACCCCAAACACCAATGCTTCCCCACGTAATTCTAAATTACATCCTAATTTTCCAGTTATTTCATGGCGTAATGAAGACATTAAATTACACTTAAGCCCAGTGTTGGTTTGTCGCAGACCATTGAAAACAGTAGGTTTAGGCGATGCTATTTCAGCGATGGGATTGCTCTTCTCTGGCTATGTATGACAGAAAACTGGCTTCATACTGCTAGGCGCTTTAGGCGGTGCCATATTGTATAAGAATAATTTCTACGTCGAAATCTGGAGATAGTTTATTAGAAGGCTTGTAGCTTGTTGAAATATGCAAATTTTAGCATCCTCTATTTCAGTTTCCGATTATGTAAGAAATTGTGCAGTACAATCAGTGGTGTTACATACGCAGCAATGACTTTTTTGGAAAGGATCTGTTTTATTCTTATCTTGGCGATTGTTTCTGCAGTAACGGTCTCAAACTGAAGTATATTGTTGATTCATGATTTCAGCTCAATACTCACAAATATTTTCAAAGTATAAACGTGTTGGTGTTGGAAAAAGACATTTTGGGAGTTGTATTGCTACAGCCATAGGTGGGCAAGTTAATGCAAAACGTTAGCTTCGTTAACCACTAGTCCGTTAACAAACTTCACACCTCCGTTAACGTTAATCCGTTATTTTCAGCTTTAATTAACGGAAGTTAATAAAGTCCGTTAATCCGTTAACATTTTGCGTGTAATTTACATTTCGTTTTATTCACTCGCTTCTAGAACACGTATTGACGCTGTTGAGCTGATTGCAAGGAAATATTTATTGCTATGGTAGTCTTTTTGTGTTTTGAAAGTTACATTTTACAGTCTAATCTAATTTCAAGATAAAAACAAGTTTAAATGCACAACGAAGCTGCAAGATATTAACGATAAAAACCTTAACGGAAGTTAACAGAACTTAACGGAAGTTACTTTAGTCCGTTAACAGCACTTAACGGAAGTTAATTTAGTCCGTTAGCATGAAAAAACTTTTTAACGGATTAACGAGTTAATGAAAAAGTTAGCTTCGTTATTAACGGACTTGTGCCCACCTATGGCTACAGCTAACTTGGAGCTATCTTCAGTCAGAACCGTAATCTTTGTGTAGGGTATTTCTCTTCCATTACAATCGCCAAATAGGATTACTAGTTCAGTGGGGTTCAAATTACTTACTAAAATTAAGAATTTGTTGTGTTCTGTGGTCTATCTCTAATATTTCCTGAATTTTATTGCTTAATCATACTTTTTCTGGAATATTGATGTATTTGATTACTAAGAGTAACTGTTTTACAATGTGTTCTAATTTGTGTCTGTCGTTTTGAAATTACCTTTCCGCATAATGTATGTACGTATATATATAGTTAGTTTCAATCAAAAATGGTTACAAAATTGTGTACTTCTGCATGACTCCAGCTGTTGTACGCAAATTGCTAGTGGTCTTCTCTCTAGTATCCTCTAGTTACACAACCAAACATGTATTTTGCGGCTTTCATTGCGTCAAAAGCGTCCGTCATACTATCTACGTATTCTATTGATATTGCGAGTGCAATAAATGTATCAATATTTCCTTTGCTCCAAATTTTTGTACTGACATTTTCATTTTTGCTGTGTTGTTTTCGTTAAGATACCTGTGAGGCATTAGACAAGTTTTTTTTTTTTATTACGTACATTTAGTAGATAATTGTTGGCTTGTTGTGCCTTTTGATTGTGTACAATGTTGCATTAGTGCGCTTGAGTGCATTGAATTTTCTGTATAATCTATAAAGACTTATTATCTTGTGCAGTTTCAAAGAATCTATTCGAAAATCCCTACTTTGTGCTCATGTATAACGTAGAATGTTCGGCTTTAAATTGTACGAGACTAGGTGTCACTTAAAATTTCAGTTTGCTATTTTCAATCAAAAATCAAACTCTGGTACTTTTTTTAAACGCGGGGTTTAGTCTCCATGCCCTCCAAAAACCATAAAATACCCCGAAATTTTGTATCTACGTCGAGGATGCAATGAGGCGTTTTCTTATCAACCGATTCCAAAACATGCTCAATAGGAAGGAGGGATAGATCGTAACTTATATCATAAACATTGCACAAATTGCAGTAGCGGTAAAATTAAAAATCCGTTGTTAGGATCAACAGAGTCATCTTGACGATATGTATGTAGTATGCAAAAAGTACACTTCGTAGTAACAATAAAACGTATCATCCGTTATCGGGATCACCATAGCTGTTTTAATACAATGTCAGTGTAATGTCAACGCTATACAGAGTGCTTTATCTTTTTGTCGGGCCATGATCAGAGCCGGATTTACCATATGGCAAGGTGCCGTAGGTACCGCGCTTGGCTGATAATTGCAACGAAAATCTAACGAAGACCTTTTTTTGTCTAAATCCTTTTACGTAGGAGGTTTCATCTCTCCAGAGAGTCATAAGTGCCAAGGGCCCCGCGCAATGTAAATCCGGGCCTGTTGATGATCCCCCAGAAGGTAAAACACTTTAATACCCTTGAAGATTCTGATAACGTAGGGTTTTAAATTTTACCGTTGCTGTCAGTTGACTTTGGTTCCTAATTCAAGTTATGCGGTCAAAAAATGATCGAACTTTTGTCCTGCCATTTCCAAAGCTAGAAGATTCGTTGCGATTGTAGCTCAGTGCGTGAGCAGAATATGAAGTTAAGTATCAAAAAAGTTAGTTAATTTTAAAGCTGCTTTGTTCTTTGAGACTGAATTAAATGTTTTGATTCCACAATTACGTCTTATGGCCCTAATATTTAATTCGATACACTCTAAGTTCTTTACACTCAAAACTTTTAACTTATTTTTCAAGATTGCTTGTATTTTAGGCACTCTTGAAATATCTGGTGTAGTTTTGTCGCAAGGGTGCAAGAGCAGCCAAGTGCCCCAAGCGTTGCGTTTAACATGTGTGATATTTATATAGCGTTTGTGCTTTTATTTTTTGTGTAGATTTTGCATCTTTACAGATTTCCAACTGCTTATGTCTTAACTGAAAAAGAATATGTTCACCATATTCGTATTTACCACACTTAAACGTTAAAAATCATTTTGCTAGTAATTGCAACAATTTGCTGATAAATAAAGTGCACTAAAATTTATGTGACGATTTAAAGAGGTGTTTTAATTGCAGCTGTAATGCGTGCTGCGTCACAGTGTGTAGTTCATTCAGTAGCAAAGTTAATAGGTTTTAAATGCTCTTCTAACAATGATTTGAGTAGACTGCCTCTCTCAATTGGTCTGAGTTTCCAACCCCTTTTTTTTAATTTGTCAATTAAATTGATTTAACCGGTCAGTTTTTAAATTTGTCAATTTTTAAATTTTGTCAAAATTTGAATAAATTTTTTAATTTAAATTTTTTAATTTGTCAATTTTTAACCTCCGGTCAGTTTTGCAGTTGATCGATTTGGATATCTAAGAAAAAGGTTTGAAGGTTTGCGTGCTATTTGGAGAGCTAGATTTCTAGCACTTTCTTAATACTGCAATTAGATGTGAAAAAGATACCCTATGATTAAACTTCAGGGTCTGCGGGTAAACGCTGGACAACCTTCTGGGCTTATAGTTTTCATAATTTTATGTATGTTAATCGCAGCCTTGCTTTTTTGTGATGTACTTCCTTACGTTATTGAGTACTTTTAGAACATGCATGTCAGCCACATGTAGGATAAATACTGCTTTATGAGTTCACTGAATTTCGCTCATTTAAGTAATTATCTTACTGATGCAGTGTGCTAGATTTATGGCAGTTATTTTCGTGCTACGAATTGTACTGCTAAACAAAGGATTAGTGCATGTTACTGGGCGAAAATTGCCACAATAAAGAATATTGATTATTGAAACTTACGGTATGGTATTTTTGGCTGGAACTGCATTTTGAAAACAATACAGAATATCATTCACAAAATATTGTTTACCTAGTACAACAATTAAACCAGAATGCTGGTACCAGTTTGTTTAACCTTATTTTACACAGGGGGGAGGGAAAAAATGCTCTCCCCTGTCTAACCCATTAGCCAAATCATGGGAACGCCAAATTTGGCATACGATTTGGTGTTCACCAAAATTTAGAAAGACTAACTTTGAGTCGATGACGCCATTGTAATGACATCACGGCCATATTTTGAAAAAATGAAGTGATTTTTTCGTTGAGGTAGGTTATAGGCGGCTCAAATTTTGTACATACGAGGTTTGTCATATAAGTTCTAGGACTGTGAATCAAGCCTATAAGACTAAGTTAAATGGCAGACGATTCAATAACTGCTTGGGACTATTTAACCGCAATTTCAGCTCACTGTAACATTTATTGTGCAGTTCAGGAATAGAAAAAAATCGTTTACATATGTACTGTCGTTTTACAAATTTTATTTTTTTGTTTCACGATTTCGTAATGACAACAGAGCAACAAATCAACCTCAAATTTCCGGTCCGTTTGGGAAAATCTGCTTCCGAAGCTCTCTATATGCTTCAACAAGTCTACAAAGAGCAAACGTCGTTTCAATGGACAGTTTTTCTTTGGCACAAAAGTTTCAAAGGACGTGAGAATGTTGAGGATGATCCAAGGTGTGGAAGGCCTTCCACCAGCAAAAATGAAACCAATGACAAGATTGCAAAGAAGATGGTGCGTGGAAATCGTAGGTTAACTGAGCGACTGATCTCGGATGAAATCAGATTAAACTGAAATAGTATTTGGCAAGTAATCACAGAGGATTTGGAAATGCGCAAGTTTATGCTAAGATGATTTCACACCTGGGATCATCCCCAACATTCTCACGTCCTTTTTTGAATCTTTTGTGCCAAAGAAAAACTGTTGAACGAGACAAAGTTTGCTCTTTATAGACTTGTTGAAGCATACAGAAAGCTTCTGAAGGAGATTTTCCTAAACGATCCAGAAATTTGAGGTTGGTTTTTTGGTCTGTTGTCATTACGAAATCGTCGAGCAAAAACATAAAATTTGTAAAACAACTACAAATATGGAAACTATTTATCTCTACTCCTGAACTGTACAATAAATGTTAAAGTGAAATAAAATTGCGGTTTAATACTCCCAAGAAGTTAATTAATCGTCTACCATTTAACTTAGTCTTATACCTTGATTATAACTTGCACAGAGAGCACAGTCCTAGAAGTTTGTGACATACGTCGTACGTTTATTTTTTTGAAACTGAATTATAAAATGCCCAAGTCAAAGTGGTTACGTCGCAAAAATGTCTTACGATCTCATTTAAGGTAAATGTGGGACATAAAATGCTCATATTTTCTTAAAAAGATTTTGGCAAACCTCAAACTTAGGAAACTAAAAACCTTAATATTTTCAAAAGTCGTTTGTGAGTAAGTTTGACTCAAGTCAAGTTGATTTGAAGTATATCAAATTTTTCATTATACTCGCTTCATTACCCTGAAGCATGTATCGAGTTTGCGAGGCCCATCTCCGCGTTATTGCGCCTGCAGGCAACACAGTTCCTTTTGAAAAAACGTTGCAGGGGTGGCGAGCCGTTAGTATCACTGTGTCCGATTTGACCGGCCCTGGATTTGAATTTCCGACTTCCCAATCCAGAGTCGAACGCATTTCCACTCGACCAAAAATGATTTGAAGTGAAATGATCTTTTCTGAAGAGATCACAAAAAATCTGAGAGGGGAAGCATTTTGCGATCCCCTTGTAAAATAGAGTGAAGACGTTTCGACTGATACTGAAATATCGGCGGGCCAGAATTTTGTTCCAGGGTAACGTAAACCAAAAAAGGCCTATAACTTTCCGAAATTGTCATTTTTGCGGATAAATTCTGGTAAAGAGCAATGAAAAAATATCTTTAACAACTTAGACGTCTTCTTTTACAGGCTGTGTTTCAGGTATGCACATTACGATAAAAGGCTTAGCTACTTCTCTCCCTTTTAAGTATTAGTCAATCTGAATCTATCCGATTGATAATAATGACTGAAGTGGAATGATTATCTAGCTTTTTTTCGTCATTCAGTAACTGCAAATTGCTTTTAAAGTCCAATTTTTATGCTTCGAATATTGTTAGAAAGTCAATGAGTGTTCATAATATTTGTTTGATTATTTGATAAGTTTTGCTTTTTCATTGACTAATTTTGGCGCGGCAACCGAATGGCGAGTGACGCAAGGTAGGATAAGAAATTACTTTCTGTTTGCTTTTCGTGTGCTTCACATCTCTATACTGTGGTTTGAGAATTTTAGCCGGAAATTTTGCTCAATCAAAAAATCAACAAGCAGAAGAATCCGAGCTTGATAACAGACCAGGACTTGCTCTATCTAGCCTTGGAACCCTTAAACCTCGGCGTGTTATAGGACAAGGTCACGGTATCTTAAAATCTTACTACCAAATTCTTCAAGTTGTCATATCACAAACTCTCACATAAGCAAACACTCAAAACGTGAGAAAAAGGCAGCTGGTATCTTGAACAAAACTTTACAACGAATCGAAGCGATTCTTCTACTTTCTTTCAGATCTTGACGTAGGATTTTGCATCTTCAATTTGCCAGGTGTCTGCATTGCTTTGCATCATGATAAGCATCCAAGTGGGAGAGCAAACAGTTACCCAACTTGTTCCGCTGATGTATAACCTATTAAACAATATAATTAGGTTAGTCTGCACGCGATTTGCCAAGCAATTCGTGGGTGTTGCCAAGGCGTTGGTAAGGTGTTGCTAAGGCGTGTATATTTTTAATGCTACTTGGCAAATGCAGTACGGTGGTAATGTTTAGGCCAGGTTATCGATTGGCGTAATTTTTGGGATTTTTCTCATGCAAATTCTCTGTCAAAACATCTTAAAGTTGCAGAAGATGTTGTCGTTTTTTTTTCTCGGCAAAAGTGCATCTGTAGCGTTAGGAAAAAATATGCTTCCCAACGTCCATACTTTCGAATTACTATTATAAAATTACCTTTTCTCGAAATTTTTCTTACTTCTTTGCTTGTGATGAATTAAAATAATTTGAAAAAACTATATGAAGTAACTTTAACCTAATTAAAATAAATTTCTGCAAATCAAATTTATCTGTTCAAATCAAAGCTGAAAACTTAGAACTGAAGACTAAATTGAAACAAAATCCAGTTTTTGAAGCAATGAAAAATCAAAATGTGCGCTTTGCTTGATTAGTGCAAAGCGCACATACTGTAAAATACTGCACGTAGAAAAGCTGCAAAAAAACATAAAATACCGGGTTCCAATCTAACCGAGAACACCACACATTGCTTCGGCAAAATGCTGCCCTACTTTTTGGAGTATAACTTCAGGTAGACGCGACGTAGCCAATAATTTTGATTTCGGGGCAAATTTTGGCAACGATATTACCAATTTTATAGTGATGCCATGAATATTTTGACGAACCATAACGCTCAAAAACTGGGGCCTTACTCTTGGTTCACGGGAGATATGACACTAAACTACGCCACTGGTAAATGCTTGTAAGGCTTGCATTACACTTTTTCAATTTCGAACGGCCTGCCAACTCGATCAATTTTTATTCGAGCTCGGTCTATTTTAGCAAGTTTGAGTTTAAGTTCGAGTTCTTTAGTTTATTTTTTCGAGTTTAAGTTCGAGCTCGCAAGTTCGGCAAAAGTATCAAGTTTTTCGAGTTCACGCTGACAAAAATACTAAGTCCACTTTGTGACTCAATCACTCTGTTTTCGTATCCATGCTATTTTTCTAGGTCGCCATTGCATAAACAAATCAACGACAATCTCAATTTACAGAGCATATTAATCAGCAAAAAATATTCTTTCCCAGAATTTTTTTAATCTTTAAACTTCTTTTTAATGAACTTGAACAATTTTATTCGAGTTTAAAAAAATAATTTTTTAAAGATTGAATTTGGCAAAACAACTGAGTTTTCTCAAGTTCGAGATCTCAGCGCTGCGTATTATTCATCTTTAACGTTGCACTGAATAAATTATGTTGTACTTTGTAATTTAATTCAATTATGTATTCATAACGCTGTCATAAACTCACACGCATACGGCTCTAGGATAACCGCAGCATTCCGTTGATGTTGTGCAAAAGTGGCCGAGTTCGGCGCATCTTCCAAGCGATCCATCGACGTCGGGATCATTTACGGGAGCATCAAGAAGATTTTTCAACTCATTCGAGTTTTTCAATAATCCTTCTTCGTGCAAATAGTGAATTAGCGCATATCGGTCAGTTTCATTTTTTCTAAAATTTTATAATTTTCATCATTTGTCTAAGTGCAAAAGCAGAACTTCAAATGATTCTCTTCAAATCAAAAGCAGAATTTCAAATAGAAAATAATGCCCATGAGTCCCAATCAAGAAAACTTTTTTAGGTCACTCAAAATACTATATGTCGCATGTTCCTCTTTAATGTGGTGTTACTGTTACTTGTGTAATAGCCATATATAGCATGCAAAACTTTGATTCAAAGATGTCTTTGCCATCTCATAAAGCAATCAATAATGTCAAGTGGATAGAGCGTCTACTACTGAAACAGTAGACTCGGATTCGATTCCCGGTCGGGTCAAACCAAAGACTCCAAAAATTGGTATACACAGCTTCCCTACTTGACGTTCATCAATTAAGCGGACAATGTAAAGCCTCCTCCGTGTGTGGTAGATAGATGGGCAGGTTGATTCGCAGACCAAAAGGTCCCTTCGCTGTCTCTTGACCAAGGCAACTTGGTGAATAAAATATAATTACAATTACAATAATCATTAACAATACTCATATCGTGGTTGACTTACTTGTTGTCATTTAATGTTTTTTCTGGTGTAGGCAGAGAAACTGTAGAGTGTATCTGAAAAAGCATTATTATGCATGAAATATAAGCTATTAAAATTACATAATTTTTTACCCTTATCTGATATTCTTGTTTGTTGGCTATTTATCTTGTTGCAAGTTTTGCTTTGAGTTATCGGTACCTAAAACATTTGAAAAATACGGAGAGAAATGAAAAGTAATAAGTGTTCCAGGGACATATCAGTATTGGGCCTTTTGTTACACTCAAGCAGGTTTCTCTACTCATGCAAAATATCTGTGCTTATTGTTTCCAACTGAGATAAATTACAGCAGAATAAAAAGTAATCAGACAAAAAAAATTAATAAGTCACAAATCATAACTGGCATTTTCAATGTATTGTTGCGTTTATATTTTTATATCCATGCTTTTATTCTGTTTTTATTTGTTATCAAATTTCAAATGTAAAGGCAAACGTTTTTAAAAACATTGACACTTTATTTGTTTTAATTCAACAAAATTTGACCGAAACCGTTTGAGTTTTGGTGCTGATGTAAATTTAAGGTAATTTAAAGGCATACAGATGCAATAAGACGTATAAAAAAAAAAATAATCATTTTGAGACATTCATAACATCAAAAATAGTTTTTTGAAAAAATGACACATAGACTACCAAACATCGGCGTAGCCGGAGGCCCCCACCCCAAAATTGATATGCCACGAATGACAAACGTGACAAAAAAGCTTATTGTTTCTTCACTTTTAGTTTCTTTTAACATTTTTTGCTCACATGCATCACATGCCCCCCCACCCCTAAATTCAATTTTTTTCCAACCAATTTAATTGTATTACCCAGGAGAAATTGAGAGTTTTTGTCCTAAAAGTTGCTATCTCAGGCCCTCATCTAACCATTTTATGAATGTAATCCAATAAATAGGGACGTATTTACCATAAAATGGCACAGTACCAGCTAGGGGCTACGCGCTCAGATGGTGAGACTTTTTTTGGTCGTCACCTATATTTGGCAGAAAGATGTTGCAAAAATCTCCAAAGTTCCCAAGGCCCCGTACAATGTAAATCCGTCCCTGGCAATAATATTGTTAGTAGGCGTAACCATCTACTGTATTTTACCATTTTTCAACACCTCCACCTCGCCAGTTTTTACTCGACGAAATACTTTAAAAAAAAATTAGCTAGGGGAAATGCTCATTGAACAAATTATTGAATGTATTGAGGGGGCCGGGGTCCCCTGGCCGTATATTAACTCCTACAACTGGTTATTATTATGACAAAACAAAAAACTCTTAGGAAAATCTTCGAGTGGATTATCATTTTCTGCTAAATTATTCCACGAGGCAATGCACATTGCTTTCCCCTACCTCAGGGGTCGGCAACCCTTTGAACTAGTCGGCCACATTCAGTCCTAACAAGGTTTCAGCGGGCCGCCATTATTTCAGCGGACTAAAAGAGAAAGGTCTTCGCCAGAAATTGAGGTCTTTTTTCAGACGAATCGATGGCGAAAACCAAAAAGAAGATCTTCGCTAGAAATTTAGGCCTTTTTTCAGACGAATCGGCGGCGCAGACCACAAAAAAAAGGTTTTCGCCAGGGGATGAGAATCATTTTGGCGGTTTATTGCTGCATATCTATCATTTAAAAAAGAAAAAAGGTCGCAGGCCGGTTAAAATGCGTTGGCGGGCCGCATTCGGCTCGCGGGCCATGGGTTGCCGACCCCTGCCCTACCTGGGCCAAATCACTTACAAAGTTTAACCCCAAAACGCAAGATTTTAAACGTGTTTTGGACTTAAATTGTAAGTAAAAGGAGGATTTAACAATTTAATTTTATTAATTTGCTTTCAAATGTTAAAAATCTAGTATTTTGAAATGGCTCTAAACACGTGCGGATTGTGATCCAATGGCATTAAAATAGCTAGTTTTTCCAAAAAAATTAAAAAATTTGTTCAGCGGCTGGAGGCTTTGCCCCATACCCCCGTCTGGAATACGTTTGAGTTACACTTGTTTGCTCAACACGTCTCCCGATTTACACTTTTTACTTTGTGTTGAAGTTCTCTCCCTATAGCAAAATCCTGGTTATGTACCAACACACAGGCCACAGCTTTTGAACTTACAATCTACAATATCTTTGTCTCACAAAAACTTTCCTTTTTGAAAGTTTCTGAGGACGTCATTGCATGTGGTTTGTGGTTTGCCCCCCCCCCCACCAATCAAAAATCCTGGCTTCGCCTACGCTAAGTAAGTTATTCCCGTTAAAAATATTGTACAATAAATATAATTTTGACATTAACATTTTGCTGGATCCAGTTTTATATCAACAACCAGAGCTGGGCACCTGGTGCTTGAAAAGTAGCGGCGCTGCCGCCGCCGCTATTTGGCAAAAAAAGCAGCGGCACTGCCGCTTATCGCTACTCAAATAAAAAAGTAGCGCCGCTGCCCCTACTTGCATGCAAAACAACGGCCGCTGCCTCTTGTCGCTGCCGCTACTTTAAAAAAGTAAATAGTACAAAGAACGAAGACATTCAAATACGGTATCTAAAGGTGAAATTTCAACTTTATTTACGAAAGTTAATTATTCAAGACTTTTGGATATTGGTTCTGGTTACAACGGCATTAGCAGACTTAAATGGTAGGCAAGTAAGCAAATCACCATTCAATTAGGTGTTGGCATGCTCCTTTCAAAAAAACAAGCATTTCAAAATGCTGATTGGTTAAACCAGCGCTTTAGAAATTACTTAGGAAGTTACCCTTGGAAGGTACACAACGAAGTTAAATTCCTTATCGCATTTTCTACACAAACAAAAGGCAATAAGAAATATCGACTCAAATAAGTTAAGGTTTTGCCATTAAAGTACAATGACATACAGTATTCAGCTTCTATACAATTCTGTCCCGGCTCTTGTTATAGATCTGAAGTAGTCGATCTGTTTTTCACACTCTCGGCCCTCAACCACTAAAATAATTCTTCGCGTAGAGATCCGAAAGGAAAATTTATCAATCGACCGAGTTACAAAACATTTCTTGGAGTTTTGTTGAAATGGTAGGTGATTCACATCCCTGCGATGATTTCGTCCAACTTTGCCACAAAAGTAGATCGAGCGTTTAAGATATTGGTGTTTACAAAGTCGAAGGAGATACGTAGTAATGACATATTGACGTACGTGTTAAGCAAACGATGCTCAATGCGATTCATGTTACACTGAGTATTTTTTTCTACGAGTATAACTCCATAACTAAGTTGCCTTTGAAGCTTATTTATTACCTGGTTCTATTTGTTCGTTCAATTCTCAGCGCACTATAAATTCAATTCTTAGTTTTACTGTTAACTATTGTACCAAAATTTATTTTACTACGCATTGACGTAACTACTCAGGCCCGGCGCCACGGGGCATAGGCGTAGCCAGAGGGGGGGCAGGGGGCCTGGGCCCCCTCCAATTGAAATGCTACCTATGATAAAAATGAGACAAAAAAACTATTGTTTCTTCAGTTTTTCTTTCAGCATTTTTTGCCTACAACGGTAAGTAACAATAATATTGACGACCAGGGGGCCCGGGCTCTCTAAATTCGATTTTACCAATCAATTAAAATGTATAACCCGGATGAAATTAAGGGTTTTTATCATAAAAGTTGCTACCTCGGGCTCTCATCTAACCTTTTTAAAAACGTAATGCAATAACAGGGCGGGATTTACCATATGGCCCAGTGCCAGGACCCCTGCGCTCAGATAGTAAGACTTTATTTTTGGTCTACACTTATGTTTGGCAGGAAGATGTTGCGAAAATCTTTAAAGTGCCAGGGGCGCCGCGCAATGTAAATCTGGCCCGGGCAATAACATGGTAATTAAGCGTAACCATCTATTGTACGGTTTTCAGTTACAATTCACTTCCATCCACCTCGCTAGTTTTTACGCTAAAAACTGCGTTTGAAAAAAAATTATCTACGAGAAATGCTCATAGAACAAATTATTGAATTTAAATTGAGGGGACTGGGGCCTCTTAACCGTACATGTCCTTCTACAACTGGTTATTTTCATGTCAAAACAAAAATCTCTATGGAAAATCTTCGAGTGGATTATTTACTACTAAAAATACTTATAAAAATTTAACCCCAAACTGCAAAATTACAAACGTATTTTCGACCAAATTGTAAGTAAAAGGAGAATTGAAACAATTAAATTTTTTTCAATTGGCTTTCAAATGTCAATAATCTACTTCTTTCAAATGGTTCTGAACAGGTGCGAAATGTGATCCAATGGCATTAAAATAGCTTTTTTTTAAAAAAATTCCAAAAAATCGCCCAGCGACTGGGGGCTTCGTCCCCAGATCCCCGTCTGCTGTGATACGTTTGAATAAACTAGTTTACTTACACAAGTCTCCCAATTTAGATATTTTTATTTGTAACTTTTGGTTTAAGCCCTCTCTCTTTAAAAAACTCTCGGTTAAGTGCCAAACCAGGCCACGGCTTTTGATCTTCCATTCTACGATATCTCTGTCCCCCAAAAATTTCTCTTTCGAAAATTTCTGATGACTTCATTGCATGTGATTTTTGGTTTGGCCCCCCTTCCAATCAAAAATCCTGGCTACGCCTATGCACGGGGGATGCCATTTCGATCCGTGTCCCCCCAAATCACTGCTTGAGCTCCGCGAGCGAGAGTAAACTTTTGCAGTAGCACAACTAGCAAACTTTTGCTCAAAAACAGGTAACCACAAACGCTTTTTTCTATGAAACAGCAAGACAGATCAAGTGAACGTAATCAAGTAGCCTTAGATTTTGCGATGAAGACCTTTTTTTTTATTTTTTTAGTCTTCACCTCCAAATTTGAGGGCAAAATCCATACCAAAGAAGGATAACACAGGGTTTGGAGCAAAATATTCACCAAATCGCTGCCGCATTCTGAATTCGTCTGGTTTCAGCAGCGTAAGCGTCCCCCTGCCCAAGTTTTTGTGCCCCCTCCCCCAAACACACTACTCTGGCTCCGTGCCAGATACTGTACTGTTCTATTCGCAGTGCACGATCTATACTATGGTCTGTGACCAGACAGCCAACGAATTATCTTCATTCGTAATGCTAAATGCTAGCATTTTGATGAAATATCGCGGAAAACCGTCTTTGCGATCTGCAAGTTTTTAGCAATTTATCGAACTCTAATTATTGCATTTTCGTTAAAGAGATACTGCTCGAAATCGGCTTTATTGAAATCGGTTTTATCAGTTCAAATTGACCAGCTACTAGACCACATTATTTGTTCAACTTCGATTGAGAAAAAATCGCACCATGTTCGATAAAACTCTCCTATACATACAGTATAAGAGCAACGACAAAACGTAACAAAGGTCTTGTATGTTCTACTAAACTGAAATAACGAGGTAACAGGAGCAGAGTGAAAACAAGCGGAGAGTAAAGACTCCAAACGGTAACGTGTAAAAATGTGAATTGAAAAAGTCTTGGAAGGAGTTTATTAGCAGTAGCGGCAGCGGCAGAAAATTTGCTTAAAAAACAGCGCTGAAGCGCTGCCGTTTTTTCGGCTAAAAAAACAGCGGCGCTGCCGCTACCGCTACCGAAAAAGTAGCGCCGCTAGTAGCGCCCGCTGGTGAACAGCGCCGCTGTGCCCATCACTGTCAACAACAATCAAAAAGATACTAAATATTACGTTGTTCCCAAAGTATGCAGCAGTAGACCTATAACCTACTGAGCTGCAATAACTTTAAAACTGTAAGCTTGACTAAATGGTCAATCTCAATACATACTTTTGAAGTTAATTATACGTATAAATGCTGCTCAAGTGCACAGCAGTATTAACTAAAGTAAATGCACTGTTGTTTATTTTCAGTTTTTTTTAGCTAAGCTGACTTACCAAACTAAATAACAACATAAAAACAAAGATCCAGATTGAGATTCCTGACGTCATTTTCATAATGGGAGTTGCAAGAGCCCGTGCAATTACTTGAACTAAGCCCATTGTTTTGCTACCCTAATTAAATACGGTGTTGTGTTTACCAAAACATTGCGCCGCCGCAGTTAAAAAAATATTTGTCGTCAAACAACAGGTCATTTCAAATTTTCTCCCAGGCATTTTTAGGTCAATTATTTGAAGGAGATAAGTCACACTTTAACTTAAACACCTGCAAGTGGAAGACGTGAAAGTGTTTTTTAATCGTATAAAGAAGTTTTATTGTTTTTCACTAATGATCGCTGGTCGAGTGGATAGAGCTTCTGCTGTTGAAACAGTCGACTCTAATTTGATTCCAGTTTCGGTCAAACCTATAAACCTTGCTATTCATAGCTTCCCTGCTTGACGTTCAGCAGTAAAACAGAACAGTGTGAAGCCTCCATCGTGTGTGGTAGACAGGCATGCAGGTGGCAGCTTAATTTGAAGGCTGAAATGTCCTTTCGTTGTCTCCTGGCCAAGGCCACGTAGTAAATAAAGATGTAATTACAATAAATGGCTTGAGAATTTGATTTTTTAATGTTGTGTTTTTGATGCACAAAAACACAAAACGCACACAGGCCTTCATGCACAAACACACAATGGAGGCTTCACACTGTTTTGATGGAGGCTTCACACTAAGTACCGGTAAGTGAATATTGTTGTAGTTCTAAAAACAGTTCATACTGTAATAGTAAAACATATTTTTTTCGGAATTTTTTCAAATTATTAGAATGTTTAGCAGCAGCTAGCCAATTCATAATATTTTACATTTTGCAGAATTTGCTTATCTCAAAACTATCGGAATTCTCTTCGCATATTTGTGATAGTGACAAGCAAATTTATCAACTAAAAATACAAGCAAAGTTAAATTCATTCGGTAAAATGATCAAAATTTTATTGAAGTGATCAATGCTAACTTGATTCTTAAAAGTTCGGAATTAAAGCGCACACTTTTTCCAAAAAAACTCAGCATGTGAACAGTAATCCCAACCAATATCAAATAATTTGTGGTAGCACTTAAAGCCTTGAGGCTAAATAATTCAACAATTTTTTTTTAATTTTTAAATTCTTCAGAATCAGAGCAAATCAAACTAGATAAAACAGATCTATTAAGGCTTTTGAAGCATTGCCACGACTTCGAAACCTGTGTACCTCTGGTATAGTTGCGGGCATGGGTTCAAATCACTTCCGTATGTTCATTTTTTTTAACAACAGCAGAAAGCTGATCCAGCTTATGTTTATTCCTTCTATTTTTATTAACATAAAATTTCCAAACTGTAAAGTGGACTTGACTCTAATTGCGTCTTTGCCCCTTACTATACAAATTTTAAACTTAAAACTATCTACCATCGTTGACCATTTATTAGTCCGCCACAATGGAAATCCATAATAAGAATTCATTCATTGCAGTCGTCAAACAAAATGCCATGTGTAATGAGCGGAATATAAATGACGGCAAAAGTGACCTGATACCAAAGCCGATTTGTTATTTCCGGTTTTATTCATCATGCCAGAACAAACGGAAATTACTGTTCAAGTTTGAAACAAGGGCTAGAACAGTGATTCTCAACCGGGGTCCACAGGACATTGGGCAAAAAATTCCCCTCTTTTGGACTTGGATGGAAATTTGGGAAAAAACCCTTTCAAATTGTTGTGAAGACCTATTTTTTTCTTTTATGATCTTCAATGAAAATTTGGGGAAAATTTCTTGGAATTGTGGTGAAGACATTTTTTTTTGTTTTTAATCGGTTTACCATTGGGATAGAAAATTTTAAAGCTGCGTGGGGGGCCATTGGTCAGTGGCGTCGCTAAGGGGGGGGGCAAAGGGGGCGGCCCGCCCAGAGTGTCACCATTATTGGGTGACACCATTTAATGATACCAATCGAACAAAAAAAAACAATTTGTTTAACATCAGCGGAAAAGTTTACTAGTATAGCACACTGAAACGGACTTAAAATTGATTTAAAGTATGTTTTGATACATTTATTTAGCAGGGGATGGGGGGGGGGGCGCTACTTTGCCAAAAATATAGATCACAAATCAGTAAAAACTTTGAAAAGTCGTCAACACCAAGCAATGAAATTTGATCGCTAGCTGAAACATGCTAAATTTAGGTTTCATAAACTCAGGAATGGGGGGGTGGCAATTTAGTATTAGTTGACTACCAATCACTTCGACTCAAATATCGTTCCATTTACCCCCCCCCCCCCCCCCCCAACCAATTATTTTTCTCTAATTAATACACACGAATTGTGGTTAATCTTTGTGAGTTTCATTGAGCTAAAAGATTATATTATTTACGGTACCAGCTTGTAAATAAGAGAAGTGAAATTTTACTCCACGTAGCCATTGCCCGTATATGCAACCAGTTTAATCATGTTTTTGCACGGCTGATTTCTGCCACATTTCAAAACCAATAATTTTTTTCAAAATAAGCCTAAAATTAAGTTACTTTTGCAAAAAAAAAAAACACACGCAAAATTTTCAAACGCTGGGGGCTCCTCCCCCAGACCCCCGAAACAGATCCCACTGCAGACTTCTGGCTACGCGCCTGAATCTAATTATGTTTTCGCACTGCTAATTTCTACGCCACCAAAGTCTTACCTGATGCTACGTTTGAAAAGCAATATTTTCTATCAAAATAAGCCTAAAATTAAGTTAGTTTTGCAAAAAGAAAATTTTTCTAGTGCTGGGGGCTCTGCCCCCAGACCTCCAATAGCCTCTGGCGGAGCTCCCAGACCCCCAAACACAGCCCTTCTCCCCACAGCAGATTTCTGATTACACGCCTAATACTAGACGTGTGCTGCTCATACTTCCAAGCTCTGGAATCTTACAAAGAAAATTTTTTGAGCTAGCCAAATAATAGCCGCTATCTACAGCAATAAAATAGTACCTCTATTCTTTAAATATAAGCTTTTGCAGGCTACTATACATTATGAAGGGTGACATCACAAAAATCCGCCCCGGGTGTCACCATTCTTAGCGACGCCACTGCCATTGGTATTGAGAGTATGTAGAAGGGGGCCACAGACCATCAAAAGTTGAGAATCACTGGGCAAGAACTAATTCAGCTACTTCCAAAAGAGGGAAGAATCAGACGGAGGCTGTCATTACACCTTTAAAATGAAGAAATGGTAAATAAAGCGTTTGAAAAAATCTGAACCAAATGTTTAATTTTTTATACGAAAGCTGTATCTACAACTCTTGCGTTCAGCAAACTGAGGTATATCAAGTATAGAACACAAACGTGGATTAGACGATTTTTTAAGTTTTTATAAAAACATCAAATAATTTTTCACATTTTTAAAGCCATACAAAAAAAAATATTGCTGCGATAAAAAAGTTTTACTTTCTTCAGATACCCCTCCCCCCCAAAAAAAATTACTTGCTACTGATAGTCAAGTAGTCAAAACAATATAAATTGGGCTAAAACTCTTTTCAAGGATTGACTAAATGAGAGGCTTTAGCACCTTTCCAGTTGGGCCTTCGCATAAAGCTAGAAGAACCGAAATATTTTTTATTGAGTCATTAATAAAGCACGGTAATAGTGTATCAATCTTCGAAGCATACATTTTTCCTCACAACTGGTACTATGGTCTTCGATTGATGGATTGATGGCTTCAAATTTATCCTCCTCTCACAAGGAAGCGACGGGGGCGCTTTTATTTTGGACGAATCCTCTCACCTGGAATCCTAGAAAGAAGAAACTAAAAAATGGCTAAAACCACGAATGTATGTTAAATATTCGAACCGTATGTACTGTGCAACCTTATCTTTGTATTCAGTTATAATTCATTGTGCTTGAAAAATCGAAAACAAAGTTGTTATCATTTCGTCATCACGCCGTCATAAACCGCAGTCAGTCATACAAGTGCATCAGCGTGACGAATGCTAAATGAATTGTAAACGCTTTTTATGACATAACCTAAATATTTATTGGTATCGATGATGAATAGTTACAAAAGTACTGTATCTGTTTTTTAAATTAGTATTCATTTCGCGATGGTATTTTTAGTAAATGACTTTTTCGTTTTTGTTTTTTTCGTTTAGCAATGACGCGTTATTACTGTGGCAATGATCAAAATTTATGCTGTAGTCAGAGAAAAAAATCAACTTGAACTTAAAACTTCATTTTGAAGTAATTTATTTGTTATAAACTAATATGCAGTGAAATTGATTTATCAGATAGCAGTTTCACCTCAGTGCTCTACAGCTTTATTCAAGATGGGAGTGAACGATAGTCTTGCAAAGTCATGTACATCGATCAAGAAACGTTTAAAAACCAATCAAACGTAAAATCACGCAAAGAATTTCGATCAATCTTGTCTGAGCAAAATCAACATGAAAGGTGAAAAGTCAGAAAATTACAAGTTGTGTGGGATGGCATAAGCCTGGTTGTTGTGACAGCTGCTTTGTTGAAATTTCTAGAGTTGGTTTTTTAACAAAAATACCGACCGATTTTCGAGTTAAAAATTAAAAGAAAGTAAAAATTCCGCATTTTGAAAACATTTGTTTAGCTTTTGATTTAATTTTTTGTTTATACCAGTCATTTGGAAGGCCTCCACAAAATTTTAAGAAAATAATGGCAGAATAAAATACCTTAATCGTTTGTATTGACAACTTACGTTAACTTCAACGTTGCTTTCAGTTTTAGTGAAAAACTAGAGTCCTGTTATTGTTTTTTTGTTTTGTTTCACAAAAAAATTTTATGGTGGTTATGTTAAGCTTCTTTTGTATACATTTTCGGTTAGGACAGTTTTAAAGTAAAGTTAAAGTCGAATCAAATTGATTTTTAGATTATAGAATGCCTCTTGCAAGCCCAGCCAAATTATGTAACACATACTTTTATTCCTTAATTACTGGTAAGTTGATTGGTCATCTCAAGAAGTAAATAGGTCCATTCATGAATGGATATTGCTTATGGTCAGGAAGGAAGCCAAGGTTTAAATTGAAAAACAGAGTTAAATAAGTAGCCATTGAATAGAGGAAGTTAATATGGCGCTATCTAAAGCAAAGGGATGTTACGCCATCAAAATTGGGTCATTAAAATCGGTACATACCGTTGCCGGTCAGAATGTGAAAGGTAGAAAAAAGTGGAGTCATGGGCTTAGTAATTCTGTGCTTACTGGCTAGGGATCAGTTTGTCCACGTAAATGACGCTAGATATTAGATTGGGAAAAAATATCGAAATTTGTATTTGCGGAATTGAAATAAGTGCGTTAACCAAAATAAAAATTAATTCTATTTTTCCGGCTATTGTTTTTCTTTTTTTTAATACAATTGCGTTCTCGCGTCTTCACTTGCAAAGTTACGTGTGATATTTTTGTTTGTTTTTTTTTTAATGTAAATGCAAAAATAGGAAAAAACAAAATTGAGCACAATCAAATGAAAAACGCATTCTGCCGGCATAGAATACACACGAACGGTAATAAAGTACTTGTTATGCTGCGTAGTGCGTAATTATTATTTATTTTTTTATCTGAAGAGTTATGATGTGATCGTCTCAGATGCTTAAGAAATATATGAAAAGCTCTTTATTGATGTGTTTTCAGCAATTGATACTAGAGCCATCTGATTTATAGCAAATTACTGCATTTCATATAGTTGATAAATATGTTAATAGGGTAGCGGTGTAGTTTGGAGCTTGTACTGCACCACATTTGCAAGTCGCAGTTGTTAAGGCTTCCACCACTTCCTTTTCACGTTGGCGGTAAATTGAATTAGGATTGGCGCATAAATTAAGTTTATGCAGATACAAATTATGCTTACAAAGCAGCAGCCAAGATTTGCTTGCATAAGTGCATCTATATAACCTAATTAGTAGTGTTGTTGATTGTTTACAGTTTTACACCATCTTTTTATCTTTTTGACTTTTGATAATTATATTTTAGCCCGTTTAGATACTGTTTGGTTAGCGGAAGAAATAGTTAAAAGAAAATCAACCTTGATGGGTTGTGCTATGATATTTCATTGCAAAGTAGATAACAGAAAAAAAAAAGTAACAATTTTTATTATTGTTTTGCACATTTTTTTCTGCCCATTGTTTGCTATGATATTGTTGTGATTTCTTTCTGCGAGGATAAATTTAATCAGATAATGTCAGAAAATAATACCGCTGTTTCTTTACAATTATATAAGAATCACCTTTACAAAAATTCGCATAGGCAAAAATTTCTACTGTAGATTTTCGACGTGGTAATTTTGATGTTGAAAGTTTTAGCAGAGAAACCAGCCTCAATAAATTGTCAAAAACGTAACTTTTTTTAATCTATTAGGATAAAATAACAATGACTGATGATAACCTGCCTGAGTCGAAATCGATTTTATCGCTAAAAAGTACCGACAGCCGAGTTACCGTTTCATTTTGATTATTGTCTTTATCTGGTTCTTGAAGTTGAACAAGATTTAGTTTTTTAAACATTCTTGAAAGCTTCAGCAGGCTTGCAAATTGCTGAAAAACGACAATTAAAAGCTTTATTAGTTCTTTGTTAGGCTTATTTTTTTACTTATTTTTTTACTTTTTTACTTATTTTTTACTTTTTTACTTATTTTGCTTATTTTTTTACTTTGTTACTGATGTGACCATGTTTTGTAGGTGCCGTTTTTATGCGTTCTTTATTTATTTCATTTTCTGTCGGTTTTCATTGCAGTTTTTTTTTCAAATTACTTCAGTGTTTTGTTAAATACGAGTATAACGAAGCTACGTTATGGCCAAATGCACGAAAATCGTCGTTTGAGAAATGACAACACGTTGTTATGTCATGAACCTGAATTCTACTGGCCACCTGCAGGTTTAATCCGTCATTTGGCGTCGATAACCGACAATTTGAAGGCGCAGTTTAAAAATTATCAAAAACCGGCCAAAACTTGTTTAATTAATTCAAGCTGTGGCCATGGTGCACATCTTGTGCTAATTTCAGTGAAACTTAATCTTGTCAATGTCATTAACAACCTATTATGCTTGCCATAGCAGAACAGAATAGTGATAATAATTTTTGCAATTTTCCGGCAAGAAAACACAAATTTTAGACAAAATAGCAAGTTACAACTCTGCAGCACGATGATCTCAGTTTGTATTGAAGTACAGTTTTCAGTTGTAGAAAAAAACAAGTATTATTAATTTGTTGGAAAACTTTAATCCAAATGTATTTCTGCATACTAAAGTAAAGTTGATTATTATATTCAAAATGTCATATAATACCGATGAAATTTATGACGATGCGTCTGGAGGTAGCATTACTGCGGACAATTACTCATCGTTCTCAGGTATATGAATAGTGTAAAGCATCCATACTTTTTATGGTAGACAGATTTATAGTATGTTTCAAGAAATACATACTAAAGTAAAAGAGCGTTTCAGACGTTTAAATTGCTTTGATGATATTCTAATGCTTGTTTTTGTGATTTTGAAATCATGAAGTCGTGTTTGACATTCCTAGTTGATGTTCAAAAATGTCGATGCTGACTATCCAGCAACTTAAAAAGTTATTGAGTTGTGACATAAAAAAGTATTGTCAAAGTGCAATGGCGGTATTGCACTTATTTTGGATGCAGCTTTGATCTGATCCAACTAAGTCAACAATCAAAGACATTTTTGGAAAATTTACTGCTATTGGGACTGTTTTTAGCCAAAATAAACCCCACAGTGGTTGAAAGCGAAGTGATCGGTCTTTGGAAAACATTAAAATTGCCAGAAATGTTGTAGCTCAAAGTCAAAAAAATTTGGTGCATCGGCTCTTTGCAGAGACCACCATCTTCTTGAAGGAGCGTTGTAAGTCGGCCGGGCTTTTCGGGTCGAGTTCGGGTTCGGGCCTAAAGTTGACAAAAATTTCGGGCTTAATTCGGGCCTGAGACGTACTTTTTTTCTTTAACGCACAAAAATATAATCAAAATAATTTGGCAACATTGCTAAATTTTTCAGGCCCAACTTAACTTTCAAGTTTTTTTGGGCATGATTTGGGCTTCAGATTAGTTTTTGGGTTCGGGCTTATGTTTTCGGGTTCGGGCCTGAACTAGTTGGCCAGTTTACAATTCTGCCTCAATGTTGGTATGTCATATCCTCAGGACGGACATAATTTTCTTACAAAATAAAACATAAACTGAGTTTACTAAACCTTATAAAGCTAAATGGTTAACCACCCCATATCGCAAGAGAAACACGAGCATTTTTACGCCAACATTTTCGCGTTTTGCGTGAAGAGATGCAATGGTTACTGTGCTCCCCAGACCTCACTCCGTCAGATTTCTTTTCATGATGTTATTTAAAGGATCAAATATACTCCAACCATAAACCTCATACGTTGCAGGATAACATTAGGAAAGAAATTAACGACATCCCTTGGGAAACATTTGCTAAAGTGATAAGGGATGTGACAGTTCGCATGCTGTCAGTTATTGGTCATCGCAGAAGAAATGTTGAACATGTCGTGTATAGGAGATGTGTGCTAATTGCTGTCAAATCAGAAGATTCAAGAAAAATCAACACAGCAGAAAAATTTTCAACCTTATACCAGTTTGCTATGATGACTTTTTTGTTTCACAGAATTAATTATTTCACCAAAATTTTGTGCAGCTTTTACAGATTTCACAGAATTAATTATTTCACCAAAATTTTGTGCAGCTTTTTGCATACACGTTTTTGAATGTATTTACATCCAGTACTTAAATTGTAGGCCCCATCGCGAGTTAGCGTCCTCCCATCGAGATTTAGGTGTTCCCCCATCGAGATTTGAGCGCTGGATGATCAGAGGAAAAAGACCTACAAAATCCGGTCGAATATAGCACCAAATTTCGAGGGAAAAGTGATTCAGAATGAGAAACACATCAACCGTCGGCGAAGACCTTTTTTTTGGTGCTAAGGTTTGGTCAAGACTACAAAAGCGTTCCCCATGCAAAATTTTACAATTTAAGTACTGTTTACATCACTTTGTTTCGCAATAAAATTTAAGAACAAATGAGGCTAAAAATTTGCGAAAATTTATGAGCCGCTAGCCTCAACCCAAAATTTACCGGTTCTTAAAAAAAAGTGCACTTACTTTCATTATCTTTTTAGGTGAATATGACGGATATGATTATGATATCGTGAAGTGCCCGCAAGGTCCCAGTTTGGTAATTCCTATTCTGTATTCTATCATCGCTTTTGTTGGTTTAATGGGAAATTGTTTCGTTGTCTTCATCATCTTAAAGTTCAAGTACGATAATCAAGTTTAACTTTTTGATCCATTCTATTTTGATTTTTTTAATTTTATGTTTGCATGAAAAATGATTTGGTATACAATTTTTTCTCGCCATTTTTAATTGTTGAATACTAGATTGTTTTTGTTCATGAGCCCAAGCGATGAGCCGAACCAAAAGCACGAAATCAGTAGAAAAAAAAAAACTCAAAAGTTTGAAAGTTTGGGAAGCATGCTCTCTTTACCACTAAGGCGCTCTAGCGTAACTTCTTGGGGCGAGGCCATGTGCCTCCAGCCCTCCTACCCTCCCCCAAATGTAGGCCCCTGTTTTGATTTGCCAAACAGTTTTTTTTTGTAATGGCTGAATTCCCAAAAATGAAGATCTGCTACAACTTGCCAATCAGACCCGTTTTGTGCTTTCTGCACGGTAGCGATGCGGAGTGTTATAACCAAGTTCAATAACGTGTAGAAGAGCTACGCTAAACTCTCCCAATCCCTCTCTCCTTGGACTAGCTGACCACTTGATTAAATTATTTTTTAAAGAATTTATTATTATAATGAATGAACAAAAATATGGAAAAGCGGAGTCGTCACCAAATTCGATGTAAAGGTCAATTCAGGGTCTTTTTTCCACGTTATATGACTGTTTCCTCACAGTTGTTACTCAAATTTATAAGAAAGGGGATCTCAAAACGCAATTTACCAAAGTTGAGCAGCATTAACACGTTTCATAAAAACTGACACTGTTCTTTAGCATCCTTGCATTCACTACCGAACTCCCAGGCTCCATTAACCACGATTTAAATCATTACAGAGAAGTGACAGCACGTGGTAGATTGCTTTTGTCTAGCATCCAAATCCGGAAATCAAAAAACAAAGGTTGGCAGCTGGCAAAGATTGAAGTTGGGTTTTCAGTCCCGAGTAAAAATACAAGGCAGATTTTTTTTTAATGATTTTAATAGTCTCCTACTTAGAAATGCCTCTCAGGCGCAATGCATTTTTAAAAAAGTCTTTTACTAAGTCCGGCGGAAAACAAACAATTCTTGGTGAAGATTTTTTAAAATCTTATTCACTTAAAATCAATTGAAAATCACCAAGTTTTTTGAGAAAAAAATTTTTTGGTCTTTACCTAAATTTCTCGGGAAAAATTTTTCCCAAAAGTATAAGCGTTAAACGTGTTTTGGACTTCATCTGGAAGTTAGGTAAGGCTGAATGGGCTAGGCAATTTAAATCTTGCTAATAAGTTTCGATTTTGCAATTTTTGTTCTTCAAGTGGCTGAAAAGAGAAGGAAAATATGATCTAAATGCCGTTAAAATGGCTATTTTTTTCAAAAAATTACGAAAATCGCCCTGCTGCTGGGGGCTTTGCCCCCAGACTCCCGCTTGAGATCCGCTTAGTGATACCAGTTTGGTCACCACGTCAATTAAAAGAAGTCGATTTTCGAAGAAAAAATTTTAGCTTTATGTTCAAGGCCCTTCCCCCTTAGCAAAATCCTCGTGGCGAGTCTGATCATGGCAAATTATTATTAGCTGATTCCACCTGTGGTTGATGTCTGGGTTTCAAATAGAGCTCGATAATGAGGAGTTAGCGCTTATAATCTTTTCTCTTCGTTTTGGCCTATATAATGAATACATTCTCTTATTTTTAACGGACTGACTTGCTCCAATTACGAACTATCGGCTCTTATTTTTTCTGTACGGCTTTTGTTTTTGTTTTCATTTCTTACGTCACTGTTTCACGTGATCTAATATAGCTGTTATCCATAGGTGGACAAGTTAATGCAAAACGCTACCTTCCTTCCACTAGTCCTTTAACAAACTTCATACTTCCGTTTAAGTTGATTCGTTATTTTCAGATTTAATTATCAAAAGTTAATGAAGTCCTTTAATTTGTTCACATTTTAAGTGTAATTTACATTTTTTTTTTATTCACTCACTTCTAGAACACGTAATGACACTGTTGAGCTGATTGTAAGGAAAAATTTATTGATCTGGTGGTCTTTTTGTGTTTTAGAATTTACATTTTACAGTCTAAACTAATTTCAAGACAAAAATAGGTTCATATAATGTAACGAAGCTGCGATCAGACAATCTTTGAAAGTTGCGAACAGCGACAATTAAAAGACCTCTGAGGCTGCAGCTTATTATTTGCCACAAAAAAGCGCTCTTTTCTGCGCTTTTTCTATAAAACTCGAGCTCATACCTTACTAGTGTTACCAGTGTAACCGGATTTGTTCCGGTACGTACGATGAATGAATGGTGCAAGAACTGAACAATGAAAGCCTTAACGTAAATTAACCAAACTTAACGCAAGTAATTTCGTTCGTTTCCATAAAAAAATTTTTTAACGATTTAACGAGCTAATGAAAAAGTTCTTCTTTCTTCTTCTTTCTTCATTGCCCGCTTTTCCGTCAGGGTTGGGGGGGCAGCAGCTCGAGATTAAGCCACCACACTTCACGGTCTTCCATCACCTCCATCATTTCGCTTGGGTAAAGTCTCAAGCAGTTCCATCCAAGATCCTCAATGTAATCGGTCCATCTAGTTCTAGGTCGTCCAACTGGTCTTTTCCCATTTCCTTTGTCAAGTAAAGCTTGTTTGAGGAGTCTTTCTTGAGACATTCTGCTTACATGGCAAAAACCATTTAAGCTGAAATCTTTCAATTCGGGGAAGTAACGGCTCAATGTTAAGAGATTTTCGAATCTCAGAGCTGCGCACCTTGTTAAACAGTGTAACTTCTTCGATTTTTCGTAACTTAGCTTGGTTATTAACGGGTTTGTGCTCACCTATGCTGTTGCCGCTTGGTTTGTTTAAATATACGCCAATTCAGTGCAGCTCATCTGCTTTGCTTGGGAAGTTTTGACGTAGTTCGAAGTTTAGTTATAAGCTTTGAAGTTTAGATTTTAATTTTAATTGTCTACATTTAAAATTGTTTAGATTTACCCTTGATGATCCCATTTACCTGTGAAACCAAGGGCGTACGCGGGGGGGGGTTTGGGAGTTCAAACCCCCCCCATTGGTCTGTCCACTAAAATGCACCGTAAAGAAAATATAACGTTTTTAGCACATCTGAGCCTGTTTTTTTGCAATGACAAGGACTCCAACATGATTTAAAGCAACTTTTGAAGCATTTAGAGTTTCTTAGGGGGGGTTAATTTGTCACCGATATGGCTTATAAATCAATAATAACTTCAAAAAATTGCCAAAATTAGCACATTTAACCGCTAAAAATGCTTAACATTGGCTTCATCAAAAACATAGAGATCGGGTTTCAGTATTAGTTGATTATTAATCCACTCAAATCTCGTTCCATTCGCCCCCTCCACCCCACTTTCTCCAACTGTCTCACTCTATATAAACTACAGAATATAAATGCTTGTGAGTTTTTTAAATTATGATTTTATGATTTACCGGCTTGTAAATTAAAGGACTGAAACGTTACCATTAGCCATCGCCCACATAGCTCACTTATGCGCAAAGGCGTACACAAGGGGGTGGGGGTTTAAACCATCCTCCTTATTGATCCGACGTATATTGTTCAAAATATCGCCTTATCGCGCAAAACAAGCAAGCTCCTTCTTTACTTTCATATTAATACGAATGTTTAATTATAGCAAATAATTTTTTGTTATTTAATGCAACATTGTAAGCGAGTAAATGTAATACGGAAACTCTGGAATGTCGTGTTACGAGTCAGAGTAACTTCAAGTAGCATAGGTGGGGGGGTTATAGACCCCCCATTGGCCTGTCTACCAAAATGCAGAATAAGGAAAATACCACGTTTTTAGCACTTCTGAGACTGGTTTTTGCACTGGAATGGACTAAAAAGTGATTTAAAACATCTTTTAAAACATAAATTTAGGGGGGGGGCTAATTTGTCTAAAAGAAAACCCACAAATCAATGAAAACTTTGAAAAATGCCCAAAAACAAGCAATCAGATTTGATCGCTAGTGTAAAAAGGCTAAACATAGGTTTCATCAACAAACATATTATAAGCTTAGGAATAGGGGGGGGCTACTTAGTATTAGTTAATTACCAATCACTTGTCTCAAAATTTTTTCCGTTAGCCCCCCCCCCCCCCCCCCCATTTATTTTTCTCTATAAAATATAGACGAAATAGATTACTCTGTGTGAGTTTTCTTAAACTGGGATTTTATGGTTTACCAGCATGTAAACAATAGAGCTAAAATTTTACCATTAGCCACTTTCCGCATAGCCCATTTATGCAAACAGTTTAATCAGTTTGCACTACCAATTTCTATGCCACGTTTTAAAAGTATTATTTTTTATTAATACAGCCCTAAAATTAAGTTATTTTTGAAAAAAAATGCAAAATTTTCAAGCGCTGGGGGCTCCGCCCCCAGACCCCCAAACACAGCCCCCCGCAATTGCGAATTTCTGGCTATGTGCTGCCCACGCTTTGGACTGTGTATAATCGTATGGAGGCTCGTAGCTTTTGTTTTGAACAATTTTTTCTTCACCATTCAGTTGCAAACCTTATGATGTTTACTACAGATGTATGCTAAATGCTTAATTGTTTTTTGTTTGAAAAGTTTTATTTGCATTACGCACTGTGTGACTTTGACTCCATCTTGTTACATTACGCTAAGTTATTTATTCGCCAAAGTATAGATCACGAACAAATTTTTGATGTCACTTTTGAAAACCCCCCCCCATTGAAAAATCCTGCGTACGCCACTGTGTGAAACAGACCATTGGGTTCTATTATAGACTAAAATTTTTCATGTTTAATACGGTGTAATCAATTGTAAGATTGCCAGCCATTAGCTGATCCCAATTTCAGCCAGTTGTGCAAGCAAAAATTCACCATTCTATACTGAAAAACCGAGTAAAGAATGTATGACCTAAAGATCGGCATCCCGATCCTGGGTACCAAAAGTTTTGATAATAGCAGCCATCTAGTCATTTACATTTAAGACGACCTATTGCATTGCTCCACGAATTATAGTGCGCTAATGAGCGAAAACAATTAACTGCCACCATACTATTATTTTTACAGAGAGTATCAAAAAACTGTAACCAATTTTTACATCCTCCAACTAGCCATGGCGGATTTCCTTTTCCTGTTCATTCTTCCATTTGATGCGGCCAGTCTTGTCTACGAGGAGAGATGGATTTACGGAACAGCGTGGTGCAAAGTCTCTGAAAGCCTGCGGTGAGAAAAACACAATTACTACCACTGAGTGGTCGTAAAACGTTTGTCGAGTGAAAGCTTAGACCAGCGACTGTCTTGCATTAGAAGGCTTAGCTGTAAAGAATCGGACTTAAACCAGTAATGGCGAAGATTCTGTTCTTTACCGTTGCAAATACCGCAAGTGCGTGTAAACCTGCATCGGAAAAATTGTCTTGTGTTCTTTCTGAATTTATGTTTGTCCTGTTTCTACAAAAAGTTGTATTGGACTTTTGGATTACGCAACGTTTTTGTAAGTTCATCTAACAGTGTGCAGGAGTTGATGGTATGAGTGATAACTGACAAACTGCTGCAAAATACATACTTGTCCTCAGGGCCTCAGAGAGAAATTTTTCCAGGAGGTACGAAGATCGATGCCGGGCCCCAAAAATTAGGTGAAGAACTAACAAATAAATCAAAAAAGGTCTTCATTCAAATTTGGTCGCATTTTTTGCCCAAAATAAGGTGAAGAGCAAAAAAAAAAATTGGTGAAGAGCAAAAAATAAATAAATAAATAATGTCTTCACTCAAATTTGGTCACATTTATTGCCCAAAATTAGGTGAAGAGCAAAAAAAAAAAAGGTCTTCACTCAAATTTGTTCATATTTTTTGCCCCCCCCAAAAAAAGAAAAAAAGGTCTTCACTCGAATTTGGTCCTGTTTTTTTGCCCAAAAGTCAGGGACGCATAATGGTCAGGGATGTTAAAAATTTTGGTCCAAAACTGAACGCGACGACCTTAACTCTTCCGGGCCCCCTTAGCCCGGGCCCCCCTTGACCCTGGCCCCGGTACGATGTACCCCTGAACCACCCTCTCGCAGGCCCTGCTTGTCCTACGTGTTTTCAATTTTTACGTAAGTCATTATAGACACAATTCTAACACAAATGGCGGTTGACAGTGCCGTCGCCAGAGTAAACGAAGTGAGGGGGCACTAATCGACAGTGAGGGGGCACTAAAATAAAGTGTATTTTTGCATATAAAAGCTGATCTTTAGACGTTGTACAGCTACCAATAAGCGCAATTTCAAAAATTCTGTATTCGTATCTAAAAAAAGGAGACCTATAAGGCCGGTAGCGTTTCTTAGCTTGTTTTCTCTGCGGTCCATAACCGCCTGAAAAATCTATATACAGCAATGAATGCAACCAGACATGCAACCAAGATTTTGCTTAGAGGGGTGAATCAAAAGTAAATTCTTTTTGCACAAAAATTGTCTGATTTAGATCCCATGCTAAATAAAATGATGCAACTCAAGCGAGTCATAGAATAGTCGCTAAATATTTAGTGACTGTGGACGGGGACCTGGGGGCTGATCCCCCAGCCACTGGGCGATTTTTGTGATTTCGCAGCAAAAAATAGCAATTTTAACGCCATTTTAATCACATTTCGCACTTTTTGAAGCCAACTATGAATAACTAAATTGCTAAAATTCAGAAGTTATTTCAAAGAAATTAAATTGCTTAGCCCCTTCAGCCCCCCTTACTTCAGATCAAATTTAAAATAAGTTCAAACGCTCGTAGTTTGAGGTTAAATTTTTTAAGTGACTTGGCTTCAGAGGCTTAAGCTCTTTCACCCTGGTTGCAACTCTGACTGCGACTACAAAATCTTGAGTGTGCTCTAAAAATCAAAACAGCTGGTCGTTGAAAAAATGTTTTCACGTATTGTTTCATGTCATAATCCCTAACGAAATACCAGTAACAATTCCGCAGGCTCACATCTCTCTTTCGCGACACATCCGTAAAGGCACGTTAATAAGACGGATTATTGCGTCAGATTTATGTACAGCATTTGGTTGCTAGCAATTTCGCAAAAGAATCGAGAAAACGTCAAAGGAGAATAATCATGTTGAACGTAACTATTACTTTTACCATCATTGTCTGTTGTCTTGCCATTACGTAATGTTCCAAAAACAGTACTTTGAGTAAACCAAAATGGGGGCACAAGTAGCCGTTAGGGAGGGCACGGCCCACTTGGCCCCGCCGTAGCGACGGCACTGGCGGTTGAGTCCAGCTTGAGCTTCTGATTGACAAAGTTGATTATGAAGGCTCAGTTTAGTGTTAAAAATTGGCATTCAGGTCAAAAAAAAATTATGCTTGGTTTACTCTGAAAAAAATTTGACAAATCTGAAAACTAGCTTTACCAAACTTAAGCTTCCTACGTTCCTGAGATACAGTAGATTTGGTTTAGCCTTGGAAGGATTTTTCTCCTTAAAAATTTTGTTAGGGTTGCCAAATAGAAACAAAATTTTAAAAAGTTACTGCATGTTCTTGATTCTCAATAAATATTTTGCGGGAGAGTTATTATAAAACAAAGTAAAGGTTTAGAACCATAAAAATTAGCAGCTTTTTAATAAAAGCCAACTTTCAAAACTTCATCTTCTGTAACAATACTGAAAAAATGGCAACACCTAAGTTAGAGAAAAACGGTTAATTTCGAACTGCAGTATCTTGAAAACGGGAAGGCGTGGAAACTTCAAATTTGGTGAGAATGCATTTTAGGTGTATCCCAACATTTTGGTCAAGAGTAAAAACTTTACTTGAATGCCTTTTTAAGCTTCCTGTAAGAGTTCAAAACTTTGCTAAGTAAACTTTTTTATGTCAAGTCCGCAGTTTTATGCTTAAATAGGCTCTAATTTCTACGCTAATTGCAAAATTATTGATTATATAAACTAGGGGTCGGCAGGCTTGTTCATGGGACATATTTTTCTGTCCCATCCCATTCATTAGCAGTTCGTGCTTATCTCATCCCATCCTATCCCATGGGATTCCCATCAAAACACAATTCAATAAAAGTTAATAAATTTCTAAAAACTTGAGTATAATGTGTACTAGATAGGACTACACATACAAAGAGAGATCCAAAACGACAAAATTTATTGACCTTGTTAACTTTAAAATTCAGAAGAGGTCACAATTCGTTATCATTCTGGCACTCATATTCAGAGTCAGTGTGCTTATTCAGCAAATTTTCAATTTACCGCTCATCAATTTCTGTCCCATTGGTTCCATGGGAAATGCAGCAATGCGTGTTGTCCCATCCTATGGGACATTTCCCTTGGGACGTTCCCATGGACAAGCCTGGAGATTGGCAACCTATTTTATGATGTGTACCGGTTAAAAACAGAAAATTTTTTGCGGACTGCCTTGCAAAATCACAAATGTTTTGCAATGAAAATGTAAGGCTAATGCAATGGGGAACAACACCAAATTTAAATGTTCACTCTTAAATTGATGATATATTTGCATTGTGGTGTAACAAAGCTGAATTGTTGTAGTATTTCCTGTGAACTGGAATTATTTCATCACAATATGCTACAAATATATTCCAAAGTATAAATATGAAAAAGTTTACGGCCCGGTAACGAACTCTACACCGTTGCCGACCACTGGATAAACAAACGTTCGTTTTGCTATTGCTTTTGTTTCATAATGCATTGCATAGTCTAACCCAGTGGTTCCTAACCGGAGGTCACGGGACATTAAGCAGGGGGCCACGTGGCCTAGGACGAAAAAATACCTATTTTGGTCATGAATGTGAACGAAATTTTAGGAAATATCTCAAAGAAAATTCTGGAAAAAAAAACTTGCGGTTTGAGATGAAGACTTTTTGTTTTGTTCTTCAACGAAAATTCGGGGAAGATACCTTCAATTTGAGACGAAGACCTTTTTTCTTTGTTTTTTTTTTTTTGGTCTTCAACGAAAATTCGGGAAAAATACGTTAAAGTATGGTCTTCAATCGGTTTGATACTGCGACAGCCAATTTTCTAGCTGCGCAAGGGGCCACTGCTGTTGAGAGACTCTAAAAGGGGGCCACAGGCCATCAAAGGTTGGGAACTTTTGGTCTAGCCACAGCCAAATGAAGTTTTACCATACGTTAAAAATACTTCACGTGAAAACGAACAACAATATCTAATTGCCCTTACTCTGCTACAATTCGCCCAACACAAATAGCGATGTAAAAAGTTAAAGCCCAAACGATAACCGCAGCATTCCTATTCTTCCCACGCGACGGCAAACAACAAAAGCACCTGCAGTTCTGCGGTGGTATTGCTAACAGTAGCCTATAGCAAAAAAATGTTTTAGTGCAATTTCTACTGTTGTATGGCTATTCTTTCAATGTTTTAGTTGTTTGCACAGTCTTACATTAACAAACTTTCAATCAAGCTCTTTGAAAAGTAATACTGTTCACTAAGCAATATATTGGATACGGTTCTTTCAATTAACTGATCGAAAATTGAAAGTTTCTGATCAGTTTCAACGTTCAATGTTCAAACTACTGAATCAGAAATAAAAAATAATATGAGAAACTTGATTGTCTTTCACGTTAGAAGCAAAATACATAAATTTCACTTAATGGGATTCCCCATTGTTGCCCCCAGCAGCTTTCTATGCATCGGTCTCGTTTCCCGCCGTTTGCCTTTCTGCACCCAGATTTGAAGCAACTGTTACAATATTTCTCAGTTTTTAGGATTTATCTGGATGCACTTTTTGATGCTCAAGACTGAAACAAAAACTTTTTAGCTTTAAACACATATCAAACTATACGTCCATTACTTTTTAGAATGTTGAACTACTACGCTTCCATTCTTTTTCTTACTATGATGTCAGTGGACCGGTATCTGGCGATCAATCATCCAACTAATAGCCGAGCGTTAAAGTTCAGAACTAAACGTTCCGTTGCTATCATCAGTTCCATCATCTGGCTGCTGGGATTTATATGCGTTATCTACGTTATGATCAAGGCTAAAGTTGTCGACTGTTTGTGCGAAATCGAATTTGGAGATGGTAATAGTTGATTTTTCGATAGCGGCTTACGTTTGAAATTTGCTTTGTTAGTTAAAAAAGGTTTAGTTGATGTTTTCATTTTTACTTAATATACTCCTTTTAATAGCAAATCTGAAATTGGTTTAATTTGAGGTCATCAAAATTATGAATAGCGAGAAGACGTCAGCTTTTAAAAACTACAACAAAAGTCATAACGAAAAGTTGACATCTTTCTCACTCTTGATAAATTTCAAATTATACGAGACATAGGCATAGCCAGGATTTTTGGTTGGGTAGGCCCACATCACATACAATGACGTCATCAGAAATTTTTAAAAGAGGAACTTTTTGTTGAACAAAAATATTGTAAAATGGAAGATAAGAAGCCGTGGCCTGGTTTGGCACCTAACCAAGATTTGCTAAAGTGAGAGGGGATAAACCAAAAGTTAAAAACTCTCAGTGTCTTAATTTACAGGCGCGTTGAGTAAATTAGTTTAACTCAAACATATCACAGACGGCGCAGAGACCCCAGTCGCTGGATGATCTGTTTTAATTTTGGATAAAAAAGCGATTTTAATGCCATTGGATCGTATTTCGCGCGTGTTCAGAGACATTTCAAAGAACTAGATTTTTAATCTTTGAAGGCTAATTGAAAAAATTGAATTGTTCAATCCTTCTTCTACTTGCAATTCATGCCCAAAACAAAATTAAAGTCTTGCATTTTAGGATTAAGTTTTCTAAGTGATTTGATCTTGACAAGGGGAAGTACGGTACATTGCCTTCTGCTATATTTCGGCAGTAAATAACAATAAACCACTCGAAGATTTTCCTTGGAGATTTTTGTTTTGTCATGAAAATAACCTGTAGTAAGAGTACATGTATGGCAGGGGGGGCAAACCCCCTCAATTGAAATTCAATAATTTGTTCAATGAGCATTTCCCCAAGCTAAGTTTTTTGTTTCAGAAGTGTTTTGTCTCGCAAAAACTGGCAAGGCGGAGGTGAATTGTTATTGAAAAACGCTACAATATAGACGGTTACACCTACTATCCATGTTTTTTGCCTGGGCCGGATTTACATTGCTCGGCCACATGGCACTTTTAGGACTTTTTGCGACATTTTTCAGCCAAATATAGTTGAAGACCAAAAAAGTTTTACCATCTAAGCGCGGGGACCCTTGGCACTGTGCTCAGATGGTAAAGTTGACCCTGGTTATTGCATTACGTTTATAAAAAGGTAATATGAGGGCCTGAGTTGGCAACTTTTAGAACAAAAACTCTTAATTTCACCTGGGTTATACTTTTTTGAATTGAGGGGGCCCGGGCCACCTGGTCGTCATTATTATTGTAAATTACTATTTTGCACATGTACTTTTTGTACGCGAAAAAAGCTAAAAGCAACAGAAACTGAAAAAACAATAGACTTTTTGTCACATTTTTATCATTGGTGGCATTTCAATTGGGGGATGGTGGACCCCCTGACCCCACATGGCTACACCTATGGAATGAGACAAACTTCGGTACGAAAAGTACACGTTTTTGATCAAAAAAATCGCAGCCAAAACTAAACAGTTGTTTTTTGATTAAAATTGGAAATAGTTTTAACGTTTTTCAATCATATTAAAAGACCTCTAATTCAGATATGTCTCGTTTAATCTTGGCTGTAATAAAATTGAAGAAAGTTTTGCTGCGATTCCGTCATCAAAGCCGACCACAAGTAGTGCCTGACATAAAACTTGGCGCTAGTGTTTTTTAGTGTACAAAACAAAACACCGTAAGCTACTACAGTTTCAGATTATCAGAAAAAGGGATTGATTGATTGACCCATACTTCCTCCACTCACAAGGGAACGACGGCGGCATTTTTACTTTGGACAAATTCTCACCCGCTGAGGAGTTGACCGTAATTCAAGTTTTCTGGTTGATGTTTCACTTCTCCCCACGTAAATTTGCTGCTTCTTAGAAGCCACCAAGCAGAGATAATCATTGTAAAGCACATTGTCCAAGAACGCAACAACGTGACCAGGGTGCGTGTTGAGCCCAGATCATTCGATCGGGGTTGTCGTAAAAACGACGCCTTAACCCTCGCGGCCACGCTGCCGACAAGTTAGTAGGGATGAGATTTGAACCTAAGCCCTCACCAATTTTTGTTACCTCACAATTTACTTAACGTTGTAAAAAAAAGAATAAAACTATATTATTGTTTAAAATGATGATGAATTTACTACTTTTGGCAAAAATGGCATCATATAGTCAATGTAACAATGTATTTTTACTGTAGATCTCGTCAATAACGTTGTTATCCCTGAAGGATACTTTGACAATCTTGTTGGTTCAACGTAAGAAATTATCATTTTTTAAAGATTAGATTACACTTGAACAAACTAACTTCATTGTTCATGAGCGTGTAATTAATACGAAAAAGTGGTGATTATTTTTGAATCTCCGACAAATTCAAATAATCTTTGAAATTAATGAAAGTTGTACGTGTTTTCTGTTGAATCGTAGGAGTGAAGCATCCAAAAAGTTAGAATTGTGATAAAAAGATAAAGATAACCTAAAATATAAGTTAACCAAATTCTAGTTTTCTACGTCTTATCTTTTCCGAGATGTTTAAAAATTTTAACCTTTTTCCTGCAGTGTTGCAAAATGTAATTTTAGTTTGCACTACACTTTTTTTTAAAGAACAATTTCATAAGAACACGAAGCTCAGTTTTGCTCAAAATTTAAAAACGATACCAGCCTTAGCAGTACAAAAAAAAAAAAATTAAAAACCAAGGAAAAAGAATACATTCATATCCAAAAATAAACTAAAATTCTGAACTGATTCAAAACGAGAAATTTGGTGATTTTCCAGTTTTCAAGCAAAATTGCAACGATTCCGAAATTACATATTGCTGCTGCGCATTGCTCTGGCATTTGAGAAAACTATTAACTCTTGTTCAAATCAAAAAACTCGCTTTTTTGCTATGCATGGAAAAGCAGGAAAAAAGCATTTTACTCAGGCTGACAAAACATTCGGATTTAAAGTTTTAAAAACATGGAGGCTGAAACTGATATCGATGCTATCCAAATTTAAGAACAAATTAACTACAAATGAGGCTGAAAATTGACTAAAATCAAAAGCAGCCAGCCTCAACTCAAAATTTACTGATTCTCACAAAAAAAAGTGCATTTGGCTCCCACCTAGTTTTTTCGAGAATTTTTCGTGACAATGGCTCATGCCTAAAACTCGATAAGTCTCAGAAAACTGAAATTCAGCTAAAATATGCTTTGGATGTTCCTTTGATTTTGCTTTTGGTGCATAATCGCAACTGGATGCTTCACTATACCTTTAACAGTTGGACTAACTTTCACTTTTTACAAAAGTACAAAGGTCATGAAGATCTTAATTAGCCCTATATACAGGGCTGCCATTAAGATAAACCCCAAAATAAGAACAGGGGTCGGCAACCTTTTTGTCCCGAGGGCCATGCCAGGCCCACCATGGCTCCGGCGGACCATTACCATCATTCCAGTGGACCAAAAACAGAAGCCTGCGCCTGAAAATTTTGCATTTTACCCCCGGTTGAAAGGCGATGACCAAAAAACAAGAAAAAAAAAGGTCTTCGCCTTATAATTAGGCATTTTTACTGCCTGTGAAATGACGATGACCAAAAAAAAAAAAAGCAAAAGGTCTTCCTCTGAGAATTAGGCATTTTTCGCTTGAGATTACTTATTCTCTAAGTTATTCCTAGCTGATTATTCGAATTGACCAAGCTAAGTGCCCGGTATAAGAACCTCTTCTGCTAAGATAATACATAACATAAGGACACATGACAAAATAAGGACATTTCTTGGAAAACTAAGACTAAACTGTTTACTAAGACACAGACCATCAAAATAAGAACAAATCTTAGAAATAAGGACGTTATGGCAGCCCTGTCTATATATCTAGTTTTGATGCATTTTGTTTTGTTTTTACAGTGATGAAGTTTACGATTATTATTTGAACATTTTACCTGGTCACTGCAGTTACAAGGGATACGACGAACTCAGCCGATGGATCGTCATTAATTTTGTCATCGCCTTTCTGTTTCCCTTGATTGCCATTTCTGTTTGCTATTCGCTTATTCTTTTGAAAATCTCCAAGTCAACTTCTGTTAGTAAGTACATCTGTGTTAATAGATTAAAAGCATGTCTTTTGAGGTTCGTATAAGAATCTCTAAATCAGCCTAAAACTCCCGTACTCCAGAAATTGTGGAGGAAATCAACATTACATTTTATTCGATTGTTTTGTGACGTTGTGCTGAATAAGAACGTCTATCCCTAAATTGGTAGAGTTGAATTTTATTCATAGTTGGTTTTCGACTCGAAACAAAGATTAAAATTGGTGTTATCTGCTTTCTTAACATAAAGAACATCAAGCAACATGCAGAACAAGTTGCATTTCGCTGCAGCTTGTAAGCACGTAGCACCTTGATTAAGGCTGCAATGGTATTGTAGTTCTGACGCCTGCGCAATTAAATCAAAAATCTATTGGATTATGTAACTAGGCAACTATGGTAGGTAACGGTGCTAGATTAAATTTTGATTGATTTGGCTTTTTTGCATTTTATTCGTTGCTATGACCATCTAGAAAATCAGACTACAAACTTGACTTCAAATCAAATAGAGCGTTACATTACAAAACAGTTTTTTAATTCTAAGATTACTTTGATCATTTTTGGATTCATTGTTGGATCTTTTAAAGATTCTTCACAAGACCCAACAATAAATCCGATAGTGATCAAAGCAATCTTAAAATTTAGTATCACTGAACAACTGTTTCGTAAATTCTGTCGAAAATTTCTAATATATAATGTTCTTACTAACTTGTCGTTGTTTAGGTTCAAAATCAAAATCTTCGAATAAGGCTCGAAAACGGGTCACGTACATGGTAATTGCGCTTGTGACTGTGTTCATTTTCTGCTGGCTTCCATACTACATCTTCAATCTCTCTCGTGTGAACGACAGTCAGGTGTCTAAATATGTGTGTGAAGGCCTCACTCACTTTACTCTTGTTTTTGCCTTCATGAACAGGTTAGAGTTGGTATAGCATGAATGGATACTTGGATATTCAAAAAACTTTCAAAATTTCAAAAATGAATCTAAACTGCATTGAAAAAAGTTTGAGAAAATGAGTTGGGTTAATTCAAAGACTTTTGTAAAAATAAGTGGGCAATGAAAAGATAGAGGGAAATATACTTTGTTCAAGATCTGTTTGGTAGTTTTTGCTATTATTTGATTTGTTTTTAACGTTCTAAATGATTGAAATTGATACAAAGGCTACCATTTTTTCCGTTTTCAGAGCTTTATGGTAAATTTTCAATGCTGTGCTTTAACGTTTCTATTCTAATTTAGTGCACTGAATCCATACTTTTACATTTTGATGGGAAGCAACATTAAAAAACGATGGAGCAACGTATTGCGGAGAACAAGATCGTTCAGAAGGAGCATCAGCTTGACTGGCTACAATCAAGGAAGCATCAAAAAGAGGAGGTACTTCATCTGATTCTGCAGTAACATTTGGACTGGAAATAATAGCAAATTATGCATTTAACCTGTTTTTTTTAATTGTTGCATTTGCGTATAGTCTTAAAGTTTTGTTATGCACTGTGCTTGTTGCTATCAGTTTACCTTACGCATGTTTTGCCATGCTAACAATAGATTCGACGTGGTTTGATTCTACAGGCGGTTTAATCAATGACTTTTAAATTAGATCTTTCGTTAGTTGTTATGTACCAAGCATTCTGCGTCTATCTAACCTCGCTAACGCAGAGCCCCCTTTTTCGGGTTCTCTTTTCAAGTCTTTTGTCGGGCTGCTGGCCATCACAACGGGTAAACTGCTTTGCTCCAATCGCAAATAAGTGTAAAGTGTGATTCCAAAGAACACAACGACGCACTGCAAGTCCGAAAATCCACCCGAGAGTCAGCAATCTTTCCATCACTAACTCGTTGCTCTGCCAACTGAACTGCCGCCTGACGTTACTCGCAGATAGTCACTGCTTTCCAAATTGACATTTGTCAAGGGTGAGATTAATTTGAAGCCTCTACCATAGAGTAGGGTGGTAGACTGCTTAGCTAGTGGCAACCCCAACACTGAATCAAATAAAAATTTCAAACAAAAACAATGCAAACCGTCTACAAGTACTACGCTTGTCGGTTCAAATCACTTCTATTAAACCATCAGGTATTTCTCGTCTGCAATCAACAATTTTTGCAACAGACCAAAGCAGAAGCAGCTCTTGTTTTTGCTGCATAGAAACCACGCTGTACAGTATGTACTACACTACTAACAGTATACATTCACATTGCACAGTTACTGCGGAAAATGGTTATGCGCAATTTCAATGCTATCACTGTTTTATCAATTTAGTGATATTACGAGATAAGGCTCGAGATTGGTTTTGTTGAAGAAATGAGAAATATTTGAGGTAATACAGAGGTGCCTCAGACCTTATTCCACTATTCGCGTATTTGCAACAATAGATTTCATCGTTAGATCTGAAAAGAATGACTTTGCAAAATTTCTTGCAGAATAAGCAACGCAATGTTTCACGATCGAACGAACACCGCGTTGCTTAATGCTTATTCTGCAATAAATTTTGCAAACTCATCCTTTTCTGATGTCAAGAAAGTTCGAACGCAAGGTTGTCTGTGGTACGGAGTGAAACGGATTAAATCTATTTTCGCAAATATGGGTAATAATAGTGGAATTACGTTTGGGGCTCCTTTTTGTGACCTCAAGTAGTTCTCATTTCTTCAATAAAACCGATTTCGCGCAGAATCTCTTTAAGTATAATTTTGCTTTCTGTAGATCTTCACAAATCCCCAGCAGATCTGGTAGTTACAAGGGTACGGAGGAAATCAGTTTCAGTCAATCACATAACCTCACAAAGCACACAGAGCTTCCCAATCACGATGCTTTGTTAAATCAAGAAGAAGACAAAGTTTAGATTTTGTACGATGAAATGTTCTTCGGAGTAGAAACTGCCGAAAGGAAACGAACGCAACGCTATCTATCTCGGTCAATGCGCTCAGAATTTTTTTTTTTTTTTTAATATTTTTAAAATACTGAACAATTATTCAATTTCATAATAACTGTGGACCGAGAAAGTGGGACAAAACGCGTACAAACGTTTTTATTATGCAATTGCAGCTCTAACACTTCGGCGACTTCGACTGCGACTCCACTGCGAATTGTGCATTTTTTAGCTTTCTAAGTCTCCACGCAGTCTCAGCGTATTCGCATGTCTCTCAACGCATTCGCTGAGGAGTAGTGATGTAAATAAAAAAAAACGAAGCTTGTTTTTTAAAAAAAAACGTTTTTTTTGGTTTCAAAAAAAACATTGTTTTTTTTGTTTTTAATTGTTATTTTTAAATAACATCACATTGTTGTTTTGTAACACCCTTTAGCGAGCCGGTCCTGAAAACCGTGAAAATCTTTAACAGGTTAAAAGCTTGAAAAAAGACATCAAAACTAATATTTTCTTATTGATGGATTGCACGTGACGTCATCACGCTGCTAGTCAAACCGCTGGACGTCAAAATTGCGCATCGGCCCTATGTAAATGCATGCAAAAACAGTGATAGTTAAGATATAGGGCGTATTTTCAGGCTTTAAATCAGTTGACTCTTTGTAACATCAAAGTTGAATAGCAGATAAAAGCTTGCAAAAAGTGAAAAAGAATTTAATTGGTCAGAATTCGGTTTTTGTTTGCTTTTTTCAGTGATGTAAATTCGGCTTGTTGTCTAGTAACCACGAGAATTATGTAATTAAGATGGTTGTATTTCTATTCGGTTATCAAATCATGATCAAATTCGAGGTTATTTTTGACGGCGCTGAAATAGAACAGTTGTATCTCCTTCATTTGTGACAAAATTAGCACTTCTTTAAACTTTTATAATTTTATAAGTCTATTTTGCAGGATCTATATTGATTTTTTAGATTTAGTGTTGTTATTAACGGCTAGCGCTACGGTTGCTTATAAGTCAAAACGCATAAACTGTTGCTTTCATTGAGTTATATTTCGTAGGTATGTCATTTAAGTTTAAACTAATGATTTAACTGCCCTCAGTGTAATGTTTTTCGAGCCTTAATTTGCATCTACTTCGACTTTAACTAGTGGTGTTACAATTATTCGTAATTAGTGCTTGATTTAAACTTTAATCTATCGCATGGTATTGCTGTGGCGTAAAATTTTATGTATTTTAGGATATGGCCAAATTTACGGGGTGAACCAAAGCCAAAAACCGGGCAAAGTAGACAATAGCGGGCACAATGGACGAAGAGATTTCACAAAAGGCATAACTTTTTAGATCGGTTAAGTTATATAAGCTGCTTAATTATTGCTCCTGATAAATTTCAACTAAAGCCGGCTACCTACAAAAGTTTAAACTTTAAAATCAAATGCTTTAAATATGCCCACTGAACAAATTAAACATTGGTTTTTACCTTTAGTCACTTTCCATATAGCCACTGCCCATGTATGCAACCAGTTTAATGATGTTTTTCACCGCTAATTTCTTTGCCACATTTCAAAAGCATCAATTTTTATCAAAATAGGCCTAAAATTAAGTTATTTTTGCAAAAAAATACAAACTTTTTGAGCGCTGGGCTCCGCCCCCATACCTTCAGAACAGCCCCATTGCAGATTTCTGGTTAAGAGTCTAACCATGTTTTAAAAGCATTTTATCAAAATAAGCCTAAAATTAAGTTATTTTTGCAAAAAAAAATTTTTAATTTTTCGAGTACTCGGGCTCTACGCCCAGACCACCAATGGCCTCCGGCGGAGCTTACAGACCTCCAAAACAACCTCCCCCCATTGCAGATTTCTAGTTACACGCTTGAATATAAACGTGTGCTGCCACGGTGCTGCTCATACTCCTAAGTTATCGAATCTTACAATGAGAATTTATTGAGCTAGCCAAATAACAACCGCTATCTACGGAAATGAAGTAGAACCGTTATCTTTAAAATAACACCTTTTGCAGCTTGCTATACATTATAAAGGGTGACACCACAAAATTCCATCCCGAGTGTCACTATCCTTAGCGACGCCACTGCGAATTGTAATGAAATAAACCAGTCAGTGAGTAAGAAAGTAGCAGAGTTGCCATTTCACCTTAACTACCGAAACTTCCGCATTTTATTCTCTCAGCAAGCAATTGTTAGGTCTATGTAGCTCAAAAGAAGCTCAGTACCTAACCAAATCTTGAAAAACCATTTAAGTATTCTCAATCATCTAAAAACTACAATTACATATAAAAAAAAACAAAAAAAAAACAAAAAAAACAAAAAAAACGACAAAAAAAAACAAAAAAAAACAAGGTAAAAAAACGCCCTTCAAAAAAAAAACTGCTTTTTTACAACTCTATTGAGGAGTCGCCAACGAGCAGAAATTTTTCAACCTGTTCAAAAATTTTTCAATTTGCAATTGCAATCTCCATAGTGTCTGCTTAGGTTCGTAATGAATTCGCCATCATATTGATGAAGACTGCATTGCGACTTCACTTCGAAGTGTCATTGCGGCATTAATATTGTACTATTTAGAATGAACGTTGCCAGTGAATTGTTGTTATCGAATATTGAAAGGTATGACAGAAACTTTTTTGTTGTTAAAGGCTTTTATTTGAACCAAGTCTAATCCTTTTGTCGGGCATTTTTATTGCTTGTATTTTGAATCAAGTCTTTACTTTTTACACCACTTACTAAGATTATTAACCCTGTTTCGCACCGTGAGGGGGAAATGCCCCTTTCTCGGTTTTTCAATAATAAACCCCTTCAAAAGATTTTTATTTTGAATCAACTTGATTTTAAGTCAAATTTACTCACGAATAACTCCTGAAAAATTGAAGTTGCTAAAGTAAAGGAGAAATTTCCTAATTTCGAGGGTTGCCGAAGTCATTTTCTACAATCTGAGAATTTTCCGGCCAATATTTATCTTGATGAAGTCATCAGATTATTTTTGATGTAATTACTTTGACTTAGGAAATTTATAGTTCAGTTCCAAAAAGCAAACTAATGCACAAAATTTTACCCGCCTATGGCACTTGTCGCAACATGATTTTGGCGTCACTATGATGACGTCATCAACTCAAAATTACTTTTTCGAAAATATTATAGTGAACTCTGACCCGCATGCCAAGTTTGGTGTCCCTATGACTTTTGGTTTAAGAGTTAAATCGGGAGGCATCCCCCCCACGTAAAATTGGGTTAATGCGTTAAGCAGCTGTTCTGAATTAAACCAAGCATGTTTTCGACTGATTGTAGTTATTTCGTAACACAGTTGTAAACGGGCCGACTAGTTCAGGCCCGAACCTGCCCGAACCCGAAAATTAATTTGATGCCCAAATCATGCCCGAAAAAACCCGAAAGTTAAGTTACATCTGAAAAATTTAGCAATGTTGCCAAGTTATTTTGATTACATTTTTGGGCACCTAAGACAAAAAGCACGTCCCAGACTTGAATTAGGCTCAAAATTTTTGTCAACTTTAGGCCCGAACCCGAATCCGACCCGAAAAGCCCGGCCCGGCTTACAACTCTGTTTCGTAAGCATTGATATTTTAAATATACCTCGGCTATAAGCTATATATGTTGATCCGATTTGAGGCTTTATCTAATGAGGAACTATATTTTATTCTAATTAAAATTTCTCTTAATCATCACTACATTCCTTATCTGATGTAAATAAGGATATTACGAGTTATTGCAAAAGCGGATATTAGCGGAGCTCATTTCCTCAATATTGTTCTGATGGACTTGAAAAGACTAGTCGCGCTGTGGCGAACCGTTGGCCATACCGAGCTCTATTTGATAAGCTCTAGCAGGAAGCGAGTACCATCGGTCCCGAGAAGATAATCATAATCAATCGCAAGGTCGGTGTACAGTAGAGTTTACCGCGAATAGTTTTTACACCGTGGATTTGTGTACAGTAAAATACAGATTATTTCCTTTACTGTAATCTTTTAAGCAAAATTTGGAAAGAGAGCAAGACAATAAAAAGGAGGAAAAAACTGCAGCACCAGCATAGCTCCTTTATAGCCTCATTCTTGTTTTGGTGTTCACTGTTGGCAGTCTTGCTTTTTTTTTCGTCAAAAGTAATCAGTCATGTAAAGCGGGTGCTGTTAAGGAAAAGAGCACTTTTTCAATGGCCCTAACCTATATATTACATGCAGTATGTTCCAGTGGCCTATCGTAAACAAATGCGCACAATCTTGTAGCTTCATTAACTTACCACTGTTATTCCGCTTGCAACACGGACTCCAATTTGAACGCTGTATACTGTGGTCTGAGAACTATTGCAGAATGGATGCCGAGAACCGTAGCAGCTGAGAATCGTAAATGCAGCGGCAGGTTGGTGATCCTCGTTCCAACACATTAAAATACCTGTACTCTGTTCAATACGATAGTGTTGTAATTACATCAGTTGGTCGCGCGGTAAAGCGTTCATCCCTGGAGCGATAGGTCTGAGGTTCAAATCTCTGGCCGGTCAAATCGGACACAATGTTGGCAATGGCACGCCTACGCTGCGGAATTTCTTCCAAAGAAGCTGTGTTGCCCGGGCGCAATGACGCGGAGATTGGCCCAGCAAACTAGTTGCACACTTCGGCGTAAAACAGCGATCATAATGAAAGATTTGATTTACTAAATTGCTTCAGGCAGAAAACAGCGAAGAAACTTTTTAGTGTCTCCTACAGACGGTGAAGACTTCACACTTTTCTTTTTTATATCGCTAAACGTCAAGCAGGGAAGCTGTAAATACCAGTTTTTATAGTCTTTGGCTAGACCCGACAGGGAATCGAACGCGAGTCTACAGCATCAGTAGCAAACGCTCTAACCACCTAATCACTGGTCAGACCATTGATAGGACGGAGAAGGTAATCACAAATTATAATTTTCAGAATTTAACATGGCATTGGGCTTGGTGAAAAAACATTTGTATAAATGACAACAATATTATACAATACAATACTTTATATTTCACCGGTAATTATCCAACGCATTCCACACAGGTGAAGAGAGCAAAATGCTCCAATTTAATCTTTAAAATTGAGCACTGAGCATGAAATTTGAAATATGTGGTGGCATTCACTTCAATTGTGGAAAAAATTGGTTTTGAATTTGTTACGTCATTGTAAACACATTGAGGCTAATTTTTAGCAAAAATGACGCCCTAGACAGTTCAAGTTTTGCACAAAAAGATAGCCTTTTGAGTCTGAATCATGACATGTAAAATTGAAATAGTTTTGTCGCAAAAAGTTCTTTTAAGGTTGCTTATCTAGGGCCAAAAAGTTTTTAAGAAGTGCTTTGTACAAACCGCAAAATTTGGAAACTTTTCTTTGTACCAGCAGCTTTAAATAATTGTCATTTGCTATTCGTAAATTAATTGGACTCAAAGTTATATTGATTCAAAGAGAAAAAAATATTTTTTCTACGTGAATCAACGAGAAAAAAAATCAGTTTTGTCCCCTTCGTAGTGTAAAATACTGTAAGGTTGAATGAGTTTAATTTAAGCTTTAGTTGTTTTGCAAGAAAAAAAATCAAAACTTAGGCAAAGAGGTGGATTTGCCATACCATATTAAGGCAATAAGCAGCCACTTTGTTGGGTTCAACATTTCTTATTAATAGTAACACATATCAAACGTATTTGAATTAAAACAATTAAGCCCTCAACAGGATATTAATAATTATGCATAAACATCTGCAAAGAAAAATAGAAAAATTTCGGCAACATAAATTACGTATAACTGACAAATACCTACAATATATGAGTAAATACTTAAAATTATTATCTAACAAAATAAAAATGCCTTTCCAGCTTTGGAGCAAAGCAATCATGTTGAAAGTACAGTCAAGCAAAAGTAACAGCATAAACTTTTTAGCGTGAAAATAACCAATTCAGTTATGAATAACTATTAATAGCTATATTATACTGTACCTTAACCAAGGGCGTCGGCAGAAAATTTTTTTGGGGGGGCCTATAAGAATAAAACCAGTATTAACTACTAAAAATGGAAAAAAAAGAAGAAATTTGGGAGGTTTCAGAGAGAGAGTGTGTGAAAATCCAGGGGGGACATGGCCTCCTTTGCCGACACTCATGACTAATCTACTGACCTTAACTAATCCATTGATAGTTCGTCATTCTAACTGAATTGGTTAATTTCACGCTGAAAAGTTTATGTTGTTCTTACTTGACTGTAATTTTACTATGAGTGCTTTGCTCCAAAACTGAAAAGGCGTGTTTATTTTGTTAGATAATACTTTTAAGTACTTCCTCATGTAATGTATGTAGGTGATTAATGAGTTATACGTGATTTATGTTACTGCAATCCTTCTATTTTCCATTGCAGATGTTTATGGAAAAAAACTCGTATAGTAATTTTGGTCATTCTCCGTAGTGCGAAAAGTAGCTAGACGATTAATCGCAATTTGGATAACTATAGCATGATTCATTAATCCATTTAAGCGGTATGCTGCATCTCCAAAATCGATTCATCATTATTCTCTTGTATCTATAATTTTTGCAGATGCGAAATTCATTTCCTACAGTTAGCTGCGATTTGAAGCATTGGCGATCATGTCATTTACTAATTACGTTACACATTTTTGCCAATTTGCAACTTTCCATTACTTTGAACAGGATTCAATCTAAACATTATCGAGCAAGTCATAATATTGTGCTTGGTTTCGATTTTATTGCTTTAACAAATTGCGGACTTTATATTTCGCTTTTCTGTCGTGGTGCATAATTATATTTATCAATATTTCAGTCAAAAATAGCAATCGGTTAGGGAGGATAGATTGAAAAGTATTAAATTTTCCAGAGCTTAGAAACTTTTTCAGCAGTCTAAGACTATTTTTCTCGAAAAATGCAGGTTCTACGGAAAAAATTGCGAAATAATTCTTGAAATTTATTTACGCAACATGGTTGAGATTGTTGAACGACAAAAATCTGCGCTAGGAGTTTTTACTCAGGAGTTTAAAATTTCTGATGAAATTGTAACTACGAAAGAACTAGCATCCGCTGTTGAAAGCATCACTTTAAATGCGACTTCAACCACATCAAGATGCGATTTGGAGCCTCAAAACCCATGGTGTGGACAGTTTGGAGCTCAGCAATACATAGAAGTTGCTTATTTGACAATCATTACCATATTTGGAGTTTTGGGAAACTTGGTTGTAATCTTCTCGATTATTTTGGAAGGGAAAATTTTAAAGCAAGCGAATGTATTTATCGTCAATTTAGCTTTAGCGGATTTTTTGGTAAGAAAAATACTTTATCCAACATTTTTTTAAAATATATAAAACTTAATCCTTATATTTATCAATATTATGCAGAAAGTTTAAAGTAAGAGATGGTGCCTCTTAAAAATATCTCCTAAGTGAGAATATTCCAAAAACAATATTTCATACTCTGAAACTTGTATTACAACACGTAATTTAAAAGAATAACAAAAGATTTTGGAAAACAAATTCCTAAATTTTTTTTGACTAAGAAATATAGCTCTACACTAAAAAGTTTTCTAAATACGGTAAAATATCACGCTCGAAACGATGCTGCAAATAATGGTTTTATATATCTTTTAAAGTTTTGTACCTCATGTTAGTTTTAACAATCGACAATGCAAAAATAAAAATTACGGAGCAGAAAAGTGTATCTGTGTACCGCTATCTAAAGCATGATGGTTTATAGCCTAAGGTTGAGATAATCAGCATCTCTTAATTATAGGCAGCCGGCATTTATACACCAGTGGTTATAGCCAATGTGATTGAGTCTGGCAGTGCTCTACCACTCATCGGTTGCCAAATCTTTGGTTATATAATTGTTGTGGCATGTTCAAGCTCAATGTGGAACCTGGCTTTCATTGCTATAAACAGGTAGGATCAAATTTCACCGAAGCGTCGGCGGAATACCTCTTGTCACTGCACCTGCGAAGTGCAAACAACACAACTCCTTTCAAAGAAATGTCGCAGCCGTGGCTAACTGTTGGCAACACTTTATGCGATTAGATCTGCCGAGAATCTTACTGAAGGAATGTAATGATTCCACGAAGTACTATCTCCGCGTCTTTACGCAGCGGGCAACACAGCTCCTCTCGAAGAAATGTCGAAGCGATGGCTAACCGTTGGCAAAACTGCATCCGATTCAATTTGCCAAGAATTGAATTCCAAAAATGCATGTACTAGAGGCGAACGCTCTATTATTTGATTAAATTGATGATTTACTCCGTCATTTATTCCGTAATCGTACTGGTTAGTAGTCCCAAACAATGGATGAATTAACCTGATAATGTGGGAGATTTTTCAATCTGCAAGTGGTTTCAGTTTGCTCGCTTGCACAACACGGACCAATTTGTTTTGAAGGAGATGTGCATGTTTTTGAGACAGGTTATGTGTAACATCTATGTTTTTCAGATACATTGCGATCACGCAAAACAAACTATTCAAGAAACTTTTCAACAAGCGTAAGTCCTATACTTTGGTCATTTTTACGTGGGTTATTTCGATTTTATTTGCTTCACCCGCTCTATATGGATGGACTACCTTGGGGTATGTTAATATGCTAAATTTCCTTTTATATCTAGTTTTCGCTTTCCTTCTCTTTTATTCCGTAACGCTTGCAAAATTTTTGGATTTTTTGTTTTTTAGTTGTGATTTATGCTGATAGTCTTGACAGAAGGATTACATTGGTAGATTAATTTCGAAATAATGCCATGTAAATAGATTATTTTGTGCTTTTTATTCAAATATATGTTGCAAATGTAGATACGACTACAAATCAATGGTATGTGCTTGGGACGACACTGTGGCGTCATTCGCAGTGTTTCTCATCAGTGGAGCGATTCTCATCCCGCTTTCAGCGACGATATTTTGCTACTGGAAGTTGTTTGTGTAAGTTGAATTTGTCAACATTCAAGTGGGGCCACCGGATATTTTTCAGAATTCAAATGGTTTTGCGCGACTGCGGTAAATTTCACAGGGACAGGTCGCATCGGGTGAAGTCTTTCGAGGCTTAACTCATTAAAAAAGATGATTAATATTCAATGAAACAGAATTTCTGAGTTTTTGTCACAGGGTTTTTTAATTTTATCTGCAATACTCTCTTCGTTTCTAATAATAGATGGCATCTGTAATATGAACCGTTCTATCTATCATTCAGTTTTTTTTGTTTTTTTTTATATTCAGTTATTTATTAATTCAAATTTGCAGTGAGTAATCTTCATTGTGACGTCACAAATACCACCAAGCTCAAAAACAACGAAGATGAAGAGGATGGAAATTTCAATTAAATGCAAAAATTCCTTCTGAAAATATGAAAAAATGAAACAGAATTATGAAAAAAAAAAGCGAATTCAACTTTGTCATTTATTGTTACATCTTTTAAAAAGTCTTAGAAAACCCAACAATTATTTTGATTTGACGTGGCCGGCGCTTTATTTCTTGAAGGAATTTTTATTAATTTTGCAGTATATTAATTACTTTGGTTATGAAAGCAAACACCAGAGTGAAAAGAAATTATAAACGTCAAAGAACAGCAAGATTTAAGTGATCGAGTACACAGTAAAATGCAGAGTTGTAAACGGGCCGACAAGTTCAGGCCCGAACCCGGCCCGATCCCGAAAATATAAGCCCGAACCCGGCCCGAGCCGGAAAATTAATTTGAAGCCCAAATCGTGCCCGAAAAAATCCGAAAGTAAAGTTAGGTCTAAAAAATTTACCAATATTGCCAAGTTATTTTTATTATTTTTTTGTACAGCTAAGACAAAAAGTACGTATCAGGTCCGAATTAAGTCCGACATTTTTGTCAACTTTAGGCCCGAACCCGGCCCGAACTCGGCCCGAACCCGAACCCGACCCGAAAAGCCCGGCCCGACTTATAACTCTAGTACAATCTACAGTACAACTCTACATTATTATGTATGGTACGAAATAAAAGTACTTAGCTTATTTATTGATTGTCAACTGTTGTTACATTTATTTTCCATATTAGCAAATAATTACTAACAGCTATACACAGTGCTTCATACATTTGCATTCGTCAGGTGGTTTTGTTCAAATGGAATAATAATTATTCTTATTGAAATAGATTGTCAACTTTTTTTTTAGTTTTGTGAAGTACCGTAACAGAATGTCGTTTAAAATAATCGCCAAAACTCAAAATCAAGCCGATACAGACGTGAGAAAAAAGACCTTGCAAAAAGAAATCAGCTTATTGAGGACACTTGCGACGACTTTGTTTGTGTTTGTCCTTTTTTGGACCCCATATGCTGTGTGCTCTTTTATCAACACTGTTCCTGCTTTGCTCAAGAAGGCAAGTTGTAAAATGTACTGTATAGTGTATACCCTAATAATTTTATTTTGAATTTGTGAAAAAAAGTCACCCTTGTGAGTTTGATTCTCTAGCGTAGCGCCACCGCGTGTAGTTGGTCGAGCGGTAAGCCCTTTGCTTCAGAAGCAGAAGGTTTGTGATTTGATTATCAGGCGGTCAGAACACAATGCAATTTTGTCCACGGCTTGCCATTTTTTCGACATTTTAAAAGGAACTGGGTTGCCCGTAGGATCAGTGATGCGGAGAAGAGTCTATGAATCACCTAGTTACGCGATTCGGCGTAATTCCGCAAGAGCAAAACATAATGGTTTAATTTTTTTTTTCCGGAAACGAAAACTTATTGTCCCTGGGTGATTGGAACGATGACGAAGCGTCGTTTTCATGTAAGGATTCAGGGTTGAACTATCACCCAGGTCACGTAATTGTGTCGATGGATAAAACGCTTTCAAGAAAGACTCTAGTCTTAGCTCTTTCTAACCAGCAACGTATGTGTTAGAAAAAAAAAACAAGCTTAAGACGCAAAAAATGCTGCAAGGGCATTTGTTCAGACATGGTAGTGCTTATTTGTCCGAAGGGCAACAAGTTGTAGCCTATGCACTCTCTTTATTGTGATAGTTTAATATAGGGTATAGAGATAACAAACCAAAAACAAGTTTTCGATGATTTTAGATAGTCACTTGGTTTGGACTCAACAATTCTGCGGTGAACTTCATTATTTACGGAGTGATGAACGAGGGCTACAGACAAGGATACAAGAAGCTCTTTGCTATTATTTTTTGTAGAAGGTACAGGCAAGTGTGCATATTCAAAAATTTTGATTCTAAAAAAATTTATAAAATTTAAACAAAAAATATTGTAAAATTTAAAGATTTACTGCTACCACATGGTATATGCTTAGACCAAAACTAAAAGCAGTGCAGTTTGAAGCGGTGGCAATTTTCGCGAGTGACGCAATGCAAGGCATAGCAAAGACGCCATAAAGACTAATATTATTATTGGAGAGCAAAAGTTTGGAATCTTGTAGTAGACTGCACAGTGCACCCCACGCTTACTGCAATTTCATTTATAATTTGTAGAGTAAGCGAGACGCTTATTGGTTAAATGCTTCTTTTTGAAATAATTTTGTCGGATGCTTGTCAAATAAAATAGACCAGCAAAATTATTTTATTGATGCCCTATTATCTTTAATTTTATTTCTGCAGAAATTCGAATTTGCAGCGCAAAGGTTCGTTTTACTATCGATATCCGGTAAGAAAAAATTTTTAATTTTCCCATACTGCGTTTTCAGGTCTCGCAAGGACTACGAGCCCTTTTGAGTTTACTTAACATAATTTTAATTTTTAACGAAAAAAATTTGTCGTATAAATCTTAATAACCTAGAGTCATTATGAGGACATAAAAATGAGGAAATAGTCCACTTTAAATTTTAGTGAGATATCGGGGCAGCTTGCTGCTCACGTTTGAGCCTTTATTTTTTTCTTGTAATAATCCACGAACGGAAGAATGGTCTGCCAAGCCAGCATTGCTTTTCCAGGCTGGCCCTTTCTGAGCAATTCAAACAAAAATCTTTCTCTAGGAAGAGAAAACCGGCGTTGCTTTAATAGAGTCTGATGCAAGGTCAGACGCCACAAAGTAACTTCCATAAACGGAACTCCAGAATCCAATCAGCAAACATTTGTCACGTCATTCTAACAAGCTGCCCGGCTCTCAGACCATTTTGCAATGACTACGACGTTTTCACGACTTCCCTGATTGCATGATGTGGGTTCAACACGCACCCGGCCAGGTTGTTGCGTCTTTTGATAAGGCGCTGTACGATGATTTTGATTGCTTGGTGGCTTCGAACAAGCAGCAAATTTAATTTATGTGGGGAGAAGTGAAACGTTAAACAGAAAACTTAAAATGTGGATATTTCGAAGCCAGAGCGACTTTGTCCACAGGAGAGCGTCATCGTCGCTATCTCATTACAGGAAGATGAAATCCTTCTAGATAAAAAGATCAATCAATCAATAAACGCTTAAATGTGCATTAATCAGTAGAATAGCGTACCGATAGACGTACTTGTCTAGTGTCTTAAAATAAGGTAATCATCCAAGCATTATAGGAAAACACTGATTTGAGCACTGAGGCCTGGTTTATACAATGGGCTTAAAATTGTGAGCTTACCAGCTTGTCCTTAATTTATTTGAACAGAAATTCAGTACGCTCGGTGTATCACCTTTCCAGTGTACATGCTGCCAGTTGGTTAAAATAATTATAAACTAAAAATACACTCGTACGCAGGGCCTACGAAAGGGGGGGCAGAGGGGGGAGAATTACCCTTGGGCCCATGCACTTTAAGGAGCCCATTGGCTTCAGGGGGCCCAGCAGAGAGCCAATGGGCTTCAGAGGGCCCATCGAAAAGACACTGACAAATCAGCATGTGGAAGACAGAAAACTTTTTTTTTTTTGAGATCACATCAAAATCCTGAGAAAACGGTGGCATTTTTCCTTGAAGACCTTTTTTTTGTGGGGGAAGATCACATCAAAATTGGGACAAAACTGTGGCCTTTTCCCCGTCTGTTTTGGAGTTTACAACACCGGAAATCCGTAATATTTGAGCTGGCCCCAGGCCTACGTTCCGCTCTCGGGGCCCCTGTTCGTACGTTCACAACATTAACCGCCCAAAGCTGCATGACCAAACGCCCAAAAGATATATAACCAAGGGTCATCGAGTCTAATAGGCGTCTATCTCGAGTCTCAAGTAGTATGCCTACCATTCCAAATCTTCGACGACGTAAGAATGGTCGACCGATAGTCGGCAATTAGTCGGAAACCGATCTTGATTTGATTGTAAGCATGATTCGATATTCCCCAAAATATTTCCCACCAATAATCAATTGTAAAGCTTATTGTTGAATTTAGAATCGTTCTCGATTTATATCTATTACAACGTCAAGCTTTGGGAAATCAGAGTATGTCAGAAAATATTCGAAGACTACCTCTCTTCCATAAGATCCACCAGATATCACTGATAAGTGATAAATATGAATGATAATTCGCCATGACGTCGCTTTGCATTTGTTCGATTTGGATTTGATCTACTAGTGGTGTCCCATTGGCAGTACTTTGCTTACTTTTCCACTAGTAGTACTTACTAGGTTCGACAAGTAACCTGCGACATAATCTGCACTTTTGTCTCTTTGTTTTTGTTAAATTTCCGGGTGTTATCGTACTTTGGCGCAGAGAGCGAAAATTTGTCAGTCATAAATTTATTGTTTTTTTCCCTTGAAAAAAGGGTTTGAAAAATTCAAAACCAACAAATAATCGCACCTTTGTGCATTCTTGATCACAAACAGGGTTGAATCCATTCATTTTGTCTTTAATTTTTAAATTCAAATTTATTGACTTTAAAAAAACTAAATTCAAATTTATATTCAAATTCATTGTTGACTGTGCGAAAGTTGATTCCAAATGTATTTTTACTTTTATTGGACTGATATAAAATTATAAGTTTAAATCTGCAGTTACGACTTCTAAATTCATAAAATTCGATAATACAAATTTACCCCATAAAATTGACAAACCAGACGATTGAGAAACTAACTTAGATAGGAATAGGATTAGAAAAAACTAAGATTTTTGAGTACTTCTTGCAAGTTGTGCAAAATAATTTTACTCGGCGTATCCGTAAAATTAGGTAGGCCTAACTCACGGTATGAGACAGTACCACATGTATAAACTCGTAGTTTTTATAAAAAAAAAAGTAAATAAACAAAAAAAAGGTAGAATAAAAGCACACGAAACAAGTTTTGAGCAATTAGTTGTGTTCTGATGTAATTGCAAGTCTTTTTGACCAGCTCTTAAGTTGCTACTTTCACAGGGTAATATTCAATTTCACAAGTTTTGATTGAAAAAATCAAATTCATCAAATGTTTGGTTAAGACATTCAAATTCAAATTCATTGACTTTGCAAAAACTAAACTCAAATTCAACTTCATTGACTTTGTAAAAACTAAATTCAAATTCATTGACTTTGCAAAAGTCGAATCCAAACTAAACTCATCAATAATTGAGCGGATTAAAATTCAAAAATCAAATTCAATCAAGCCCTAATCACAAACAGATATTCAAGTGGTTAAAGGAGGTGTAAATTTACAACTTACTTAACAAAAATGCCAATGTCGATTTTCGTTCATTGGTTTTGGTTTTGTATTTTCATAACCTAATCTGTTGAAAAAATTTTATTAATTTTTAGGCTATGGACTTTCGCTTTAATACTCCAAATATTATGCATTATTTGTGACCTTCTGTAACACGTCAAAAGCACGCAAAACTCACAATAGCTTAACGTTTGATAAGGTTGCAACAATCTACGTGAGCATAAGAAGATGTTTAGAGTTAGACGATATCACTATTATAGACATTAAAAATTGTACCTTGTTGCAAGCAAAATATCGCCAGGGGGACCTTACCATTATCTGACGAGAGTGGCGCAACCAGGGGGAAGGGGGTTAAAGGGGCTTTTCCCCTTTAGCCAAATAACTTAGAATCTGCAACCCTAAAATACAAGCGTTTAAACGTGTTTCGCAATTCACCTATAAGTAAGGGGGGGGAGGGGCTGAAGCGGTTGGCAATTTAATTTTTTCAAATGGCTCTAAAAACTAGCGAATTGTGATCCAAAAGGCGCAAAAAAGGTAATTGTTTTGCCAAAAAATCACAAAAATCATCGAGCGGTTGTGTGCCTTGACTTCGGGCCACCATGGCCTTGCTTTGGCTGGGGGTTTTACCTCCAGATCTCCGTCTGTAATACGCTTGATTTGCACCAGTTTCCTCAACACGCTGCCTAAATGAGGCATTTTTCAAACAAAGATCTTTACTTTTGGTTCGAGTCCCCTTTAGCAAAGTCCTGATTGCGCGCCTGCCTGACGAAACAATACTATAAAAGCTTTTAACCCTATTTTACACTGGAAAGGGGCATTTTCGCCCCATCTCGGTTTTTTGTGATAAATCCCTTCAGAAAAAATAATTTTTATTTCAAATCAACTTGACTTTGATTCAAAATTCATTGCAAAAAGCTTCTGAAAATTTGAATTTGCTGAGATAACCGGAAGTTTTCCGATTATTGACGTTTTCCGAAGTCACTTTACAAAATCTGAGCGTTTTTTGGCCAATACTTAACTTAAATGACGTCATAAGACGTTTTTGCAACGTAACTAACTTGACTTAAACAGTTTATGACGCAGTATCAAAAAACAAACTTATGTACATGATTTGAATCGCTTGTGACGTCACCGCAAAAATGATGTAATTTTTCAAAAATATGGCGTTGACGTCACAACGATGATGTCATCAACTCAAAACCAATTTGCTAAGAAATATTAGTGAACACCAATCCGCATTCCAATTTTGGTAATGGGGCATTCCCCCCGTGCAAAATACGTTAGTCAAATACCCCTTGCAAAATAGGATAAAAATTGTACGGTCAGGGGCCAGGGCTGCATTTTGCTGGAGATTTGGAACGAATTCTAGTTGTGTACTCCCACGAAAACCAGCAACAATACTCACTTCACTAATGCACCCTATGTACAGGATAGGCTTATTGAATTCGCTTTGATTTTGGACCTATTATTTTGAGACCAAAAAACGCTCATTAAGACCTTTTTAGTTTGTCTCGACTTATTTTTTACTGCCCAAAAAGCACCTAATGCATATTTTTATCACGACAGAACCTGGGGAAAATGCTCCCGAAGCATCCCCTTCTTTAGTTATTATTGTTACACTTTGTGACCCTACGAAGCGCAGGAATAAAAGTTCAAACAGCAGCTGAAGAAAATCATCGTGTTTTTTGATTGATTGCCTTTTGTAAATAAAATGTGCCGTTTAATTTGTATTGTATAGACAATAGAGCCAAGTCAAGTATATTTTTTACAATACGTTAAACGTACGCAGGTAGGAAGCAGCAAAAGACCATACGGTTATCTACGTCAACTGCACCGATAGCAATACTGAAACAGTGACAGACAAAAAAAATACAAATTAGCACTAGTCTACATACAATGTTGTCAACTGCAACTTTTTCACGAAAAAAAATTATAACTTACGTTTTTGAAAAAGTTGTTTGTTTTAAGATAAAAAAAATGTTATAGGTTTAAAAAAAAAAATCTTGTTACAGTTTTTTGGGTCAGCAGAAATAAAATCATGGCATAATATGACGAAAAAAAGTCAGCAACAGCCTACACCGTCCCCAGCTAAAACATAATTTAGGATGGATTACTCTACAATCCATACTGAACAACTGCTCAGTTGATACATCCAGAAACCATTATGTGCAGATTACCAAAGCACTTCGAACACTGATACGTGGCACTGCTAACCAAATTGGTGGCCAACTCGCAGTCAACCAACCTCCATGTAAAACTACCAACATGATAAAAAGTCGTTGGAAAAGCGGGCATTCCATCAGGGCCTCCGAGAGGGGGGGCAGGGGTGACAATGACCCCGGGGCCAATGGTCTTTAGGGGGCCCATGAAAAGGCCTAATGGGCTCCATAGGACCCATCGAAACGAAACACCGAAGACCTTTCTTTTTTTCTTTTTTTTTTTTTGGAGATCACCTGAATTCGGACAGACAAACCGTTTCAATTTCGGTGAAGACCTTTTTTTTTGGAGATCACCTAAATTCGGACAGAAAGACCGTTTCAATTTCGGTGAAAACGTCTTTTTTCACCTGAATTTGGACAGAAAAACCGTTTCAATTTCGGTGAAGCCTTTTTTTTTTATGGAGATCACTTGAAAATCCAGGAAAAAGTGTGCAATTTTCCTTGCCTGTTTTCGACTGCACAAAACCAGAGATGCGTAATATTTGAGCTGTCCCGGGCCCACCCCCGGCTCTCGGCGCCCCTGCATTCCATTAATTTTGGCGATTCACCCTGATGGACGGCATTCACTAAGTCACTATTCTGGCTAACAGTGCACTCCGCTCAATCTCTTTTTTTTTTTTAGACACCGTTGAACCACTACTAAGGTCAATAATCTTCCAAGGTCTTCTGAATTAATTTACGACTTGCATTAAGCAAAAACTGGCTCCCTAACTTAATTCGTTCAAAAAAACAAGTTTTTGGGGGGATTCTTGAGGTAGCGACCCCAAAAATTTTTGGGAGAAAAAATTGCTTTTGTAGCTCACCAACTTTGCACGAAAACTAGTTTTTTATGTTTTGTAGTTTAGGAGAAGAAGAGCGTACACAGATGTCGGCAACCTTTTGAACTAGTGGGCCACATTCAGTCCTTAAAAGGTTTCAGCGGGCCGCCACCATTCCAGCCGACCAAAAAAAAGATCTTCGCCAGAAGTTCAGGCCTTTTTTCGGACGAATCGATGGTGAAGTCAAAAAAAAAGGTCTTCGCCAGAAATTCAGGTCTTTTTTTCAGCCGAATTGATGGCAAGGACCAAAAATAAGATGAGAAGCATTTCGGTGGTATACTGCTGCATATCTATCATTGAAAAAAGCAAAAAGGTCGCGGGCCGGATGACAATAAAAGGTCGCGGGCCGGGTAAAATGCCTTTGCGGGCACATCCTGCTCGCGGGCCGTTAGTTGCGACCCCTAGCGTACAAGATTTAGGAAGAAAAAAAAGGGAAAAAAGTAAAGGAAAAAAAGGGAAAAAAGAAAAAAAACTTCATTGCGCCCAAAAGTGGGTTGGTAGGGATGAAAAGGTGTCTTAAGTTTCATAACCGCATGAAATATTTTTTAGCGTACTTAAGCTGTTTTTAAATAAGCCGCTTTTTACGCTAAAACTTCAGGGTGGTTTTTGAGCCCTAAAACCAAATTCACTTGAGTTATTGCCTCAAAATATGGTACAAGTATGCAACTCATTAATCTCCAACTGCTGTAAAAATTTCATGCTGCTAAACCGAACCGTTCTGGAGTTATAACGTAAGCAAAAGTTTGAAACTTCGCACTCTTTAGTTGGAAAATGGCGAGTAAAAACAAAGAAAGACGCGACTCCGTCGTTTCAATAACAGGCAAATTTTATTCCACCATAAAACTGGATTAACTTTTTTTAATTAACCCAAACTTATACTTAGCCACTAAACGGGAGAAATAAATCGACAAAGAGAAGTATATTTACGTGTTCCTTTTGTTTGCTTTTTGAGATAAATTTTCGGGCGAAATGGTCACACTTAAATAATACTGCAGACTTAAGTTTGCTCAATCATGCGCACCATTTCAAGAAAACTAGAGCACATTTCCCACCAATGATTAAGCAGTAAGAAGAAAGCAAAAACAAAACAAAAAAAGAAAAAAAAAAAGGAAAAAAAGGAACACTTTTAGCCTTTAAGTTACAATGTTATAATCACATCAAATTTGCAGGCTGTATTGGTTTACAATTGACTTTTTGTAATACTATTCAAATTTGAAAAAAGAACATTGGCGATAATTGTGGGGAATATCTACCCTTCTCCTTTTTCTTTTTTTATTGCCCGCTTTTTCGTGAGGGTTGCAGCTCGAGATTAAGCCGTCACACTTCATGATCTTCAATCACCTTCATTTTTTCGCTTGGGTAAAGTTCCAAGCAATTCCATCCAACATCCCTGATCAGGGCTACTTGAAAGATATGGTACCTTATAAGTATTGGCCGTGCTTATTTTCATTCCAGCGGTGTCGCATGCATCTGCAAAGCTATTTGGTGCGCACCGGAGGCCAGATTTGGTGGAAGAAAGCAGAGCCAGATCATCAGCGAATAGCAGACGACTGATTTCGCAATTTCCAGTCGTGATACACTAATCAGCTTGGTTGCATTTGTCCATCAAATTCATGTAAATAATAAATGGGAGAGGTGACAAAATGCACCCTTGCCGGAGTTCAACGCCCGCATGGAATGGCTTTGATTGCTTGCCATTTACCCAAAGCATGTAACAACTAACCATCAACGCCGTACTCCTGCAAAACCTTGCAAAATTTATCCCAAGGAACTCGGTCACATGCTTTTTCAAGATCCACAAAGCATGCACAGAGATCTTTGCCATACTCCCGAGGTTTCTTGAAGGTTTGCTTCAGAGTGAAGATCTGGATCGTCGTGCTGCGACCCGAACGAAAATCGCACTATAGCCATCCTCCAGTTTTTATTCCATTATTTCTCGGCATTTCCGTATGAAGTGCTCAGCATTATATTTTCGCTGGCAAACCAAGGAGTGATATCTCTCTGCTTGTAATCATTGCTTGCGATCGCTTGTATTTTTGAAATAATCGTACTTTGCTTGCTTGAACATTGCTTGCGATCGTACATTGCTTGCGATCGCTTGTTTTTTAATGTTGAAATAATCACAGCTATTGCCAATCTCTGGGAGTTTTGCAAAACTGCCACGCAGCTTGACTCACTCATGTTAACCAGAGAATTCCCGAGTGTGTCAAGTTGCGTGGAAGTTTGGTTTGGCAAGAGTCGAGGCATTGTCACTAAATATCACAAGGCATAGTCTCTTAATAATGTTAAAATTTAGTGACTATGGTGGAAGTTTGGCAAAATTCCCAGAGATTGGCAAACAGGTGTGAATATTCCAATATTCAAGAACGGAAACTGACGGTTTTGTCTTTTTTTCTTCACAGTTCGTTTATTTTAAAATACGGCGATTCGTGCAATCAGTCTGACTTAATTTTTTCTTCACGGTTCACACGTTCTTCGAATATGTTCAATCAAATCAGTCGAATAATTGCACTTATATTTTATTCACCAAGTTGCCTGGGCCAGGAGACAGCGAAGGACCTTTCGGTCTTCGAGTCAAGCTGCCACCTGCCCATCTGTCTACCACACACGATGGAGGCTTCACACTGTCCCTTTAATTGCTGAACGTCAAGCAGGGAAGCTGGAAATACCAATTTTTATAGTCGTTGGTTTTACCCGACCGGAAATCGAACTCGATTCTACCGCTTCAGTAGCAGACGCTCCGTCCACTCGACCAATGATGAGTTAAAATATGCATGACCGCAAAAAAAACTTCGTAACAAGAGCAAATTAACTTTTTTTCGCCAATGCTTTTCTCTTTTTCTCCGCGCGTATGTTTCTAGTCAACTAAATAAAGAGTCTACGTTCAAACAGACAGAACAGATGTGATGAAGTGTTTTCTACCTACTTCTGAGCCCACGCAAGCTTGAAAAAATTCATTTCGATATTTATGTCACAGTATACTAATATATAGTCTTCATGTCTTGCATTAGACGTCTGTATACAAACGCGACCAATTGATTTGATTTAGATACGTTTCACTAATTTGCGGATTTTTTCATGCACTAGCAGCTCTGACCAGTAACAACAATGAACAATCGACAGACAATTCTCAAAGCAATCCTCAAAAGTAGGCACATACTGCAGCTACAGAGTACAGATATCTGTAAACACCCCACACTGACACAACTCCGTAACAGCTCGGTGTGTCCGTGTTCAGTTACATTATTCCAATCAAACATTCCAACAATCCCCTAACAAAACACATCAAACAAACTATCACATGTGGTTGCAGGTAGCGAAAGTTTGCAGTGCTGGAACAGTAGCAGTTAAATTCTCTATTCGAAAAAACATCAAAGTACTGTAGCCAAGCCTAAATAATAAAGGTCTAGGCCTTCTGTAAATCGGGGCTCAGGACAGGAGTAAGTTTTTGCTAAGACTTTCATCTTTTTTTTTTTTTGAACAGTACCGGTATTGAATAGGCTAGGCTACAAACAAATGAGATTGGCGTGATGCAATGGTGCATAGGCTAGCTTAAGCTTACCCCAGATCTGAGTAGTCCAGATTCGCAGTCGGCTAATCAGCCAATTGGTGATACTTTTACAGCATATCTGTATGAATCAGAGTATACTGGTGTATCAATGTTGTACTGGTAACACTAACAGTGTAACTGGAAGTCTGGAAGTACATAGCAATAGCATACTGGTAACCTACTGTATAGGTCTATGTCAAGTGTGCAGTGCACAGTGTAGTGTACTGTAGTTTAGCCTACTACTATGGTAGACCTACTAAAATACCGGTAGGCTACTATAAAATAAACTGGTAAACTCAGCTGATGTCGACCACTGACCTAACCACTTATCTTGGCTTTCATTTAGTTTTTAGTTAGCCTGTAAGGATTTTTATTCCACCCATAAGAGTAAGTAATTCTGAATTGTTTACAATTTACAATGGAAGCTGTGCTAAAGAAAATGAAAATTCAAACTGGTGTTGTCACTAGAATTGCAAAGGAGAAAACTATGTATGAAAAAGAAATTGTTACCATAGCAAAACAAATCGAAGACATGAAAGCAAGTGGAAAGGATGAGTATGATATAAAAAAGAGAACTGAATGCCTTGACGAATCTCGAATGATGATTCCTGATTGTGAACAGCGTCTTAAATCAGCTGTTGAGGTTATGACTTCACTGTTGGCTGACAATCCTGACTGTAAAAATGAAGAAGTTTATCAAAAAGCCCAAGCTGCTCTGGATCAAGTTCAAACTGTCAGTGTCTCAGGATAATTTAATTTTTAATCAAACCTTTACTTCTGGTAATGTAGATTTAGCTTCAAAATCTGCATTTCATTTCTTTAATTCTGAATTGTTGAAAATGCTTAAATGCATTTTATTTTTAGTAGGACTCTTCGAAGTTATTGAAGCAAAAAGTAATTTGTACTACACCTTATACTCCCTGACTTCGGTGCACCCTATAGTCTGAAAAATACTGTACCAGTATGGTTTGCAGAAGTAAAGACTAAGTATCGAATAGAAGGATCACTAGAAATCTGTGTAGTTTCAATTTTAGGGTTCGTTGATTTATTGTGTGCCTCTAGCATTTTTTCCTGTTTCTAATATTTGACTGACATTGCTTTTTGGAGTGTTTGGTTCAATAGCTTTGTAACTATTAAACTGATTTTAACAGAGAATTAGCATTTGTTATTAGCTACAAACTAATTATTTATTTGTATTATGATTAAGGAAAATTCTTGGTTTTGGGTTCCACAACAACTGACTGCAAACAAACTGACCACGAACCACCTGACTGCCTACTAACCTCAACGTTGGCATCAGCTAGCGGTGATCAGTTGAGTTGGTTCGTTGGTTTTGGGAGCATTAGCTGACTTAACAAAGTGTGAAAACTTGGGATATCAGGTTTTAGTACTATTCGTTCAGTGTTTTGTTATTTTTATGTAAAATGATGTTAGTAGCTTTTTGAATACTTAGTGAATTCAACTTGTCGCCATGCTTTTTCAAACTCTTTTTTTGCAATTAGATTAAATTTTCAAACAAAGGTTTGAATACATATTGTGGGATTATTGTGTTTGTACATTATAACAACCTTTCAAATTTTAAGCTGTAGAAAGTGAAGTGTTTTTTTGACTAATTTATGGCTATTTTGATGGACATTGTAGTTTGTTTACAACTTCCAAAGCTTGGCAATATTTATTATGTTAGCATGTGCTAGCAATGTTTTTTTTTTTATGATTCATATTTGTGTGTATCATTTACAAGCCTAAACAGCAGGTAATTATTTTGCATTAATGTTTTTTGGTGCAGCCTGCTTATAATATGGCTTAGAAAAAAAAATTGTGTGGGTAATAAATATCAACATTGCTTTCGAAATTGCATACTGCATTTTTACTGCATGGTCTCTTTTTTTTGGATGATCATAACTTGGTATGTTTTGTATATCAATGCCTGAGAGTAGTTAGTTCCTTAAGCAACAAAATTTTTAAACATTTTGGTTTTGAAAAACAATTGATACTGAATAGCTTTTTTCGTCACTGATACATGCAAATGCTTCTTTAACAGATTTGTGCAGTACTGACCACTAGGCGATGCTACAATATTTCATGTGCAAGACTCATTCCTTGCTCTGCTTACCATGCTAAACTTAATTATAATTGCAGCTCTGCTAAATAGATTGCATGCACCTTGAATTAAGAGTATAATTTGTCAACTAGCTTTGGTCATGATAGCCTGGTTTTTACAAAGTGAGATTTCTTTACATGGCAATTTAGATATGCTTTCAACCATCTTTTACGTTTGTAGTTCTTGAGTGAATGATTACTGATTAGTCTAGACCCTAGTTAGAATACTTGATTGTTGCAATTTTTGTAGGTTAATAGTTGTTAGGACATCCTTACATAGTGCTGCCGGTTTAAACTGGTAATAGCTTACAAAATGAAAAACCTTAAGTTGCTATATGAAGAAACTTGCATAGTTGAGCCCAACTGTAGGCTTTTTACAGTTGACAATGAAGCATCTAAATTTTATTGTGCTGGTAACCATATTGTAAAAGGATTTTCTGCAGAAACTCACCAACTGAGCTATAATTTAGACATTTCTGCTCAGTCATTCTCTGTTAATAGCGATTGCAATATCAAAATTGTTGGAATTGAGTATTTGTGTGGGGAAGAACAACTTTGTATTGCTTTGCAAAATGGAGATATTCTGCTATCCGGAACAACAGATAAACAAGTTGAAGTTGTTGGGACTCTTGAATGTGAAATCTTGTGTATGTCATGGAGTCCTGATCAGGAAATTGTTTTATTTGTCACCGATGCTGGCAGTGCAGTTGCCATGAATCATGATTTTGATCCGATCGCAGAATTAGAGATTTTAACTGGTAGTTTTGGAGAAGGAGACTTTGTTAATGTAGGGTGGGGCAGCAAGGAAACTCAATTTCAAGGATCGGCCGGAAAACTTGTGCCTGGAAGAGAGAAAAAGCCTGAATCTGCTCAAAATTTGTATGATGATAAAGAAACAAAAATAGCTTGGCGTGGAGATGGACAGTATTTTGCTATCAGCAGCATTGAAAATTCTCAGCGCAAGTTCAGAGTTTGGAATCGTTCTTGCCAATTGCAGTACACCAGTGAAGCACTATCTGGTATAGAGAGTTGTTTTTGTTGGAAACCATCAGGTTCATTAATTGCTACGTCTCAACGAAAAGTACACCGGCACGATATTGTTTTCTTTGAGTTAAACGGTTTGCAACATGGTGAATTTACACTACCATTTGCACAAAACCAAGCGCAAATCCATAAGTTGGAGTGGAATTGTGATTCAACCATTTTAGCTCTGTCTGCTACTGACATCAGCACAAACCAAGTTTTTCTGCAATTGTGGACTGTTTCTAACTATCATTGGTCATTAAAGCAAAGCCTTGAACTATCACATGAAGTTACATACTTTTGCTGGGATTCTGAAAAGCCGTTTGATTTGCACGTAATTGCAGAAAATGGATTGTATACATTGTACCATTGGTCTTGGTACGTTAGTTCTTCTAAATCAACTTGTGTAAATGAGCATGAACATCAATCTCTGAATTCGTCTTTGGTGTGTGTGGTTGATGGCAAAACACTTAGAGTTACTCCATTTAAGCAGTTAATCATCCCTCCTCCAATGTGTGCATTTCAAATGCAATTCAAAGAGAGCATTAACTCCACTTGCTTTTTAGAAGATGCTACACAGCCAAACAACCTTGGAATTTTACTCAATAATGGCACATTTTTAACTTTCACTTGTGGTAAAGCTGAAGTTGAGTCAAATGATGTTAAAATTGAACTAATGGCAGCTGGTGGTAATGGTTATTCTTCCCAAGTTACTCCTTTATCAATAGATGGTATTTTTAAACCAAGAAAGAGTGCTGCCGTCACTTTTAATTGGTGGCTTAAACTTCGCCATCTTGTTTGGCATAGCAATGGTAATGTAAGTGCTATTTCAAACCATGAAGGTGCAGAATTTCTGCTTTCCTTGTCACTAGACAGATCTAGTTTTGAGTGGACGTGTGTGAACTCCTTTGCCTTATCTGATTTTGCTGTCAGCTTGTGTGCTACTGGACAACCAGGTTGTATCTTGGTGCAGTTGAAAAATGGAAGTGTGCTTGAATATAGCAACAATGAGCTTAAATCGTACATTTGCTATATTGGAACCACTGTTTCGTTCAGTCTTCCTTGCCCTGAAATGCAACTTTGTAAGTTTGCCTGTGAAGAAGCTGCAAATAATGTTTATGGGCTTATTTCTTTGTCTCATCAGAACAGGCTGTACTTAGATAACACCGTACTTAGTTCTGAGTGTACTTCTTTTTATCTGCATGAAGAGTACATTATATACACAACATCTTCTCACAAGCTATGCTTTATTCCAAAATTGAAGAGCTTTTTAATAGAGAAACAGCAAAAGGCATCTGGGTTAAACATGAAGGAAGGCAATGAAATAAGTCGTTCTGTTGAAAGAGGTGCTCGAATTGTTACTGTTACTCCTTATGATACCAAAGTGATTTTACAGTTACCTCGTGGAAATTTGGAAGTTATTCACCCACGACCGTTGGTCATTTCATTAGTGAAATATGATTTGGATCATGGGCTTTACAAAAGCGCTTTTCTTCATATGAGAAAGCATCGGATTAACATGAACCTCATACACGATCACAATTCTCAAATGTTTTTGCAGAATGTCAATCGCTTTATCAAAGAGTTGGATTCGGTTGAACATCTGAACTTGTTTTTAAGTGAATTGAATGAAAGTGACGTCACTCAAACCATGTACAACCAGTTCTACTCTGCGCCAGTCACAACAACAAAATCTCTTTTAACCAGCACAGAAAGCAAAGTGGAGAAGATTTGTATTGCTGTCCTTTCAGAGCTGGAAAGTTTTGATATTGTCAAGTATTTTCTGTCTGTTCTCACTGCTTACGTTCGAAAACCAACTCCGGAAATAGAAGAAGCTTTACAGCGCTTGAAGACAATGAAAGAAAAACAATTGTTAGATGAAACTCTTATCAACAACTCACTTCGCCATCTTCATGTCATGGTAGATGGAAGAATCTTGTTTCAAGAAGCTCTAGCCACTTACGATTTGGAGTTGGCTTTAACAGTTGCACAAGTTTCAAACAATGATCCGAAGGAATACATTCCTTTTTTAAACAAACTGAAGGGCTTAGAAGAAAACTACAAGCGTTACAAGATTGACATGCACTTGAAAAAGTACTCCAGAGCTTTGGTGAATATTGCAAAGTGTCCAGAATCTTTCTCTGAATGCATCGAATTAATAAAATCGCAAAATCTCCATAGGGAAGCGTTGATGTTGTTCAAAAGATACACTCCAGAGTATCGTGAAATCTGCAATCTCTATGCAGAAGTATTGACTGCGGAGCACAAATACGAAGAAGCTGGCATTATTCTTGCCAGATGTGACAACCACAAACGAGCCATCAAGTGTTTCACTGCTGGCGGCTGTTGGCAACTTGCTCTTAATTCAGCTTCAGCTCTTCAATACACTGCTGAAAGCTACTTCGAATTGGCAAATTCTTTGGCTGAAAATCTGGCTTCCAAAAACAATCATTTAGACGCAGCAATTATTTTAGAAGAAGTGAAAAACCTCCAAGGTGCAATTGAAGTATTGTTGAAAGGAAAATTGTGGTCATTCGCTTTGCGCTTGGTAAGGTTGCATAAACTGCAAGACATGATTGGCACCGATGTGGTGCCGAGTCTCACACTGGCATGTACTGATATGAAAACGAATCTTGAAAGTTACAGAGAGCAATTCAACAAGCATTTCACTAGACTGCAGGTTGTAAGAGAAATCAAGCGGGAAAAAGCACTTTTGGTAATTTTGAATCAATTTTGATGTATTTTGTAAAACTTTTTTATTGCATTGCGTATTCTGGATGCAGAATTTGCTTATCATTATTTTTTTTTTCAAATTCCCATTCAAAAGGGTACTTGCCCAATGTATGTTTTCAAAAAATAAATAAATAAATAAAACAAGTAAAAACGAAATTTCAGCTTGATCAAGTTCTGAGATGTATTGTAAAAACAGATATCTCAGGAGCCGATTGATCATCGTTATACCGTCTGTAACCATTTTGCGTGATTTAGCTAAGCTACCCCATTCAGTGCTCTGTAATTCTTATTTTTGCGATTTTCCTGTAAACTTAACGGGGTTAAAAGTTTATTTACAAGCTTGGCTGTGGCTGGGTTTTCGTATTAACAATAGATTTTGTTTAGGCTTTGACTAGTGGTGATGGTGCCAGTGGTGACCTGGAGTCCGATATCTATTCTGATTTTGGTAGCACTGTGACTGGTTCTAGTCGAAGCAGTATTAACAGTCGAACGAGCCAGAGAACAGCGAAAAGCCGTCGAAAACAAGAACGAAAACGCTTTACACTACGAGAAGGTTCTAGATTCGAAGAAGAAGGCCTCTTGCAGGCCTTGCGTGAACTGTATACCAAGCTTAAATCTGTAGAAGAAGAAATTCATTCGCTTTTGACACACTTGGCTCTTTTTCATTTAGACAGCGACGCTGATCTGCTACAGAGTCTCCATCATTCAACTCATCTTATTTTTGCTCAGAACAAAAACAAAATTTGGGTTTTGCCGGACCCCGACTCTGATTCAATAGCAGGCGGTGCCCAGTCGACTGTTAATAGCATAATCGCTTCTCGGTATGCGGCTTCTGGTAGCAAATTTAGTTTTGAAGACTTGGAAATTCGTGTTCCTCCTAAATTCAACTTAAGTACAAAAACCGGTTTACATCTGTATTCGAATAAGGCATTATAATAAAGAACTAACTCAGCGATTATTGAAGACATATCTATCATTCAGTTGTGCTGTATCGGTATTGTGAGGACACTACTAGGCTGCTATTGCATCAAACCAATCGCCGATGTCTGAATGTAAGTTTCATCTGGAGAATCATTTTGTATGGAAAACTTTTGTAGTGGTACAGTATATACAACATTATGGGTCGCATGCACGAACATGAGTTAACTCTAATCCGCGAAAAATCAGTTTTTGTCTTCTACACCGTCGAACTTTCAGGAATAAAATAAACTGAATTCGCAAGTGCAGATAAGTAATCATTAAATTACCGTAGCAATAAGCCCGGCCATGTCCAAACTTTTCTTCTAAAGTTTGTCAATCTAGGATTAAGGTTAATCCACGGTGGTGCATACGCGATCTACGACATTTGGGCCCAGGGGCATAAGGGTGCAGAGACGTAACTTTGCAATCTGCGCTAACACTTTCGTGTTTCGCAAAATAGTTATGTTATTAAAGAAATGAAATTGGTCAATTTTTTAATAAATTGCAACAAGAAAAAATTTAAAAAAAAGATCGATTTCTCTAAACTCTGGATAACGACTTCTGCTAGTACATGTGCTTATTGTTTGCTTAACAGATTATGTGCAACCGTAAAATGATCGCTTGAGAAAGTAATCGCTGACCTGTCGGCATTTTTTATTTTTTTGAATAAACTTTGAAACCCGACTTACGTTTTAACAAAACTCGAACTTAAATTCGAAAAATGCTCAAAAATTAACTTTCAAAAATTGAATAAAATACTCATTAAAAAATGATTAAGTTCGTTTCTTTGATTACATAATTATTTTCCAAAGCACGAATATGTTAGCGCGATTGCGGACTTACGTCTCTGCGCCTTAATGTCCCTGCGAACGTATCTCCTTGCGCCCTTATGTCCTCGTGCCCTTACGTCTAGCGCTCTTATGTCGGGTTTCGTGCTTACTACTCTGTGCGATTACGCGTCTTAACTTGAAAGCACCGGGGATACTTATTATACTGCTGGTATGAAATGTTCAATATTGATGTTTTAACCTGGTTCGTAAACAGTTAAATGAATTATTTGATTTGCGTTTGTAAGGGCTTATGAAGTGTACTCTTTTGATTGAAACAGTGTTGTGTTTCAAGATTGATTTAATGGTAATGTTCCAATTCCGAATTAAGTTTGTCATTTCAATCTAGGGATTTTACTGCCATATTTTGCTGCTGTTTTTCGTTAAATTTTTGTGGTACTGTTTAACATTTTTCGCCATTGTATTTTGATCGTAAAATTGTCAAAACAAACGTTTCGCTATTTTAATTTTGGGTGCTAGATGTAACAAAACTGGTGGCCCATTGTTTTATACTAGTTGCATACCTATTGTTTCAAATGCCGGCTCTGGACAAAATGACTTTCAGTTTCTTTTCATGCAACAGTGAGAGGTAGAAAACTTTTGCTATCGAAAACTTAATAATTGAACCGAAGTTATTCTTCGCTTTACCAATTGTCAATGATTAAAAATATTGAATGCCTTTACAAAGTCATAGCTTTAATAGAAATGCATTTTATAGAAAACAAAAAGTGCCAAGTTTTTTTATTGTTGTTGAAGCTTAGAATTAACTTGGATACTTCTTACCTCTGTTCAACCTAAGTCTACCTTTCATTTAACATACAATGGTAAGCGCACAAGGGTGTACCGGTACTTCGTTTAATTTTAACCGAAAATTCTAAACTTCCAAACTGCAGTTTGTAAGGGTTCTCAATAATCGGTGACCACTGACCAGTATGCTTCCGATTTAGTTGTGGTATGACTTTCTTTTTTCTAGCAGTTACATCAAAAAAAGATGTAAGGGCGTTACTTAGATTGTATGTAGATGACTTATTATGGAAGACAAACTGACAATAAATGAAAATTTTGCTAAATCCTACAACAAATATCGAAGAGCTGAAGAACTGCAAAAATGTAAATACACTGTGTGTGTACCTGTATAATACGATATATATTGAATTGTGTAAGTAGCGCGTTTTACCTAGTATTTTCTAATTTGATTTGCACCTGCCGTACTAGATATCTTGGTCTCTAGCTTACAGTTTGATAAAAAGAAATTTCTCTTTGTGTCTGATTAAAAGCGAACAGCCGTGACTTCATAGCCTGAGTTTGATGCATACCTCTGGCTTTTGTGGGCATGGGTTCGAACCTCATGCCTGGTAGTCATTTTTTCTGACAACCTTAGACATATTTAGCTTATGCCGCCATGTCCTATATTGTATGATATGAAAGCTTTAACTGCCTTTTAAAGTTTCTTGCTTTTGCTGTTGGGACTTCTAAGCAGAGAGTCAAAAACTCGAGCACTGACACTCACTGTGCCAGTGACGAGCACGTGAGGCCTTGGCTGCCAATCATTCGAGAAGAAACCTGAAAACCAAGTAGGTTGATCTGAATTTTGATGAAAACGTTGTTAAGTAATCGTATTTCTAGTGGAAGATTCATGCAAAAAGTATGGTGATGAGAGTAGTTCCAGCGAATCGGAGGATGAAGATGCGGAGGCAATCAATTCAAAATTCGAGAAGAAGTTCTTCCACGTTCTAGCGCAGCTGAAGTCCAAAGATCCTGCTTTGTACAATCAAGAGGAAAAGTTCTTCAACGAAGATTCTTCAGAAGAAAGCGATTCTGATGGGGTAAGGGGTTGTTTTCAAGCCTTTTTCTCATGTTGTTCGCATATCTACCAATGTTTTTTGGCTTTGCATGAAACCGGTCTAGCACTGCTTGTAATCAAAATTAATTATAGCATCTTTTTCAAGTTTTTTAACTCCTGTTTTCCATCAATCTAATTTTATCACCTAAACTTACTTTGTTTGATACTAGACTCTCAAAGTAGACTTGTGATCTTCTCTGCAAGTTGAAGGTAATTTTTCTCAAATGTCTTTCCTAGAACGAAACATCAAGCAGTAAGAAAAAGAAAGAAAAACCTCTTTACTTGAAAGAATACGAAAGGAACATAGCGCTAGAGGGGTAAGTTTATGTATAAATTCATCTAAAGTGGTTTGGTATCGTTAGTTTACGCGTGAAATACCGATATCTAAGTAGCAGTATGTTATTGATACGCATTATAGGATGAGTTTTACCCTGATTTTAGGCCACAGACCATTCAGAAAAATGCTGAATTACTGGTAAAAATTCGATGGACCACGCTGTTTAGGACTGGCTTGCTCTTCGTCAGCATCTCAGCAGAACTTTAAACTCAGATGATCTGAACAACTAAATGTTTCTCTAAATTTTCTTACACAGAGTATTTAATCACGATGAACCAGATAGAGGAAAAGAAAAAGGCACTGCCTTGGCCGATGCACCTGACAGCTATTATGGACAATTAGCTGCTATCAAGAAGAGCTTCACGGAAGCAGCTAAAGAACACGATGAAAAATTTCAAGATGGTGGAGGAATTGATTCACTGATCAAGAAGAAATCTGTAAGATGATCTCTTATCTATTGCTTGCTGACGAATTCGATAGGGCCAGCACTTAAGCTGTAAAGTGTTGGTAGGATTTTGTACTTTCGTTGCCGTAACCGGAATCATTCTGGATTGTAAAACGTTTGAGGGTGAAAAACAAAATATTCACGTTCGTAATTAGTGATGACAAAAAAGGTTTTCACGTCCTTATCAGCCATTGTTTTGTCAAAACTCTCGGTAAACCCTGGATAAAAAAAGTCAAGGACGCGTACCCTGTTCCAGAATTAACGTCCCCCCATCCAATTTCAGTGTTATCCCACAAAAAGAAAACGTCTTTAACTTTTTCTCACGATTTATGTACTGGATATAAATGATTGTTACACTTACGAAGTTCAGCACCCATTTTTGCGAACTACGTCATTGAATTATTTATCGAAATGGGAAAAAATTATTTATCAAAATGGGAAAAAATTGTATTCTATAAGCAGTTAATTTTTCCAGCTGCAAATTTTTTGATTTCACTCTTCGCTTTTCAATTTATACATATGCACCAACATCAAGTACGTTGCACCTGTCTAACTTCACCAGCAGTAAGCACCCTTTCTTACGTTCTATGAGCAAGTCTCGGTAGGCTGGGCCTCCACAACGGGTAGACTGCGTGGCCCCAACGGAAAATAGTCTTTGAAAGTCTTTCCCAAGGACACAGCAACGCATTGCCAGTCCGGGAATCGAACCGTCATTTTATATATATCGGTAACATCGTCGAGAATCAAACAAATAATATCTTTTCCCGGTAGTTCGCATTGTTTTGTTGCGATAAGCGTTTTGTTTTTAGGCCAAAAAAGCGGATGATGATAGCAAAGATACAAAATTGGACGACTTGGATGATTACTGGAAAGACTCGAAGCTAGATGACAAGGAAAAATATCTTAGAGATTTTCTCCTTGAGAAAAAATATCTCGCTTCTGACAGTGAAGATGAGTGAGTATGATTTTGCGTTGGGTCAAGCCGTCCAGTTTTATCCAGCTTATTCATATAGATAAATGCGCCACAGCATAACTTAGTAATTTGTTGAATAAATCTTTGCTGTGAGGACTTTTAATCATTTATTTTCCTATTAATACTCGTATGCTGTAGTGAGCTCAGCTTAACGCTTTTATCTTACGTTTTGTTTAAATAAGACAGTGATATCGTTATCGATGTTTAGCTCCCAGTTTTTTAGGAAAGTCACCACTGATTTGTTGTTGGAGGAAGATGACGGGTTTGCTGAGAAGCAGGAAATGTTTGAATTTAAATACAACACTAGATTGGAAAACCCTGACCATCACTTTGTGAGTTAATTGTTTGAATTTAAACTCAACACGTAAATTGCAAAGTTTTATCGTAAAGAAATTTTTCCGCCAGAAGACGCAAGAGAGTTAACTTATTGTAGAAAACGTACTCTAGACTAGAGTACGACTCTTAATTGGGCCAGTTAGTTGAACAGTTAACGTACTTGCTTGTAAAGTGAGGTTTTTTGATTTAACGTGCTGGCCAATCGCATGTATTGTTTAGCGTTGTCAATATCTTGTCATTTGTGCGGCAATTTTCAGTCTTGGCTAGAACTTAATGACTCAGAAATGCATTCTGGTAACTTATAAGCTGCTCTGCTGTTTTACCGGCGTAACGCAACTCTTAAATCGACAAATCATATTTTTGATTCGCTTCGAATTTTGTTTAAGATGTTGGGAAGATTACGAATCAAGCATTTTACGTTATATTGTCGTCATTTTCATTAAACTAGGCTAATATTTTTCAAGTTAATCCAATACCATCTCCAGTGGTAAATGATAATGTTGTAGGTATGATGGTATTAACAACTTAAATATTAGTGGTGAGTGTTATGGTTAAAATTTGGGCTGCTTACGGTTTTTAAATTTGTTCAGATTAAAAGTTACCCTCGAATCATCGCATCTTCGGTACGGAGAAAAGATGAAAGAAGAAAAAAGAGGCGGGACGAAAGAGAAAAAAGAAAAACCGATCAGAAAAAGAGGAAAATAGAAGAACTTGCTCGATTAAAAAGACTAAAACGAGAGGTAAAATGCAAAGTGTCCTTATTAACGTCAGTAGTTGTTGGATTTTTTTTTTCGGGGTTCATCTTACTACCGTGATTAAATGCAATATACACTCATGTACTGTTGTTGAGAACTGTAAGTGAAGTAATATAAAAGAGTTGGAGCAAAGTTCTATGACAAAATAGCTTAAATTCACTTATGAAACGGTGCTTTTTTGAAGTAATTGTGCCCGGTTTATTTATGAGATGACAAAAAACGGATTTTGCTCATTTTTTGCTATCTTTACTAAAAAAATAAAACTAAAAAAGCAACCTTGCTTATGCAGAGCATCATGGAGAAGATTGATCGCTTAAAAGAAGCTTCAGGCAACACTGATTTAGGTTTCTCTGAACATGACATAGACGACGATTTCAATCCAGAAGAGCATGACAAACGAATGCAGGTAGAGTAGTACCTACACTCCAGGATTATCAATTTTCGGTTCAAAAATGGCTTGGTTTTGAGTCTTTTCTTGCTTGAATCATTTTCGTTGCACAAAATGGCCCACTAACTTTTTATGCTAGGAAAAAAATTGCGAAAAGTAATAAAAAAACGCGTCTTTTATTGCTACTATCGCAACTACCAAAGCACCCAACGCAGAACTAACTGTAGTGACACACATGGCACTAAAATTTTTAATTAATTGTTTTTCAAGCTCTTTTGTAGTTTACCTCAAAATGGCTACTCTCCTGACTCAACGGTTAAGAAATGCTGTTTTGTGTTACCAGTTGATTTGTTAATTGTTTTTCAATTTTTTTCAAACCAGCTAGTTAGTCGAGCGGTAGCGCGTTAGTCTCTAGTGCGGGAGGTCTGAGGTTCAAATCTCTGGCGCATTAAATTGGACAGTGTTGCCAACGGCTCGCCACGGCTGCGACATTTCTTGGAAAGAAACTGTGTTGCCCGGGCGCAATGACGCAGAGATGGGCCCCGTCAACTCGTAATATGCTTCGGCGTAGTACAGCGAGTATAATGAAAAACTTGATTTGTTTTTCAATGCGAATTCAAAACAAATAACAAAACTAAAAAATGCTCTCAATTAAATGATTGAACTTTTTGAACGCATTTTTAAACGCGAAATTGAAAAGAGCAAAATATCGTTTTTATCAACTCGATGCCTGATTTAATGATTGAATTTACCGGGTGTATAATACATATCTAACGCATTACGATAAACAGGTCTAGTTAAAATTTAGGATTTTCAGCTATAGGCAGCTGCTGCAATTTAAACTTTTACTAATTTTGTCAAAAGTTCTAATTTTGTAATTTTGCCAAATCAAGTACTAATTTTGTAATTTGAAAATTTTGTAGCTATGTTTCAGTTTATTTGAAAGTGGTATTATTTTACTCATTTTGCCGTATTTTTAGTTTTCTGATGAGGGCGCTCTGTAAAACGCCAAAAACGTTCGATTTCAGTTGCTAAAGTATGAAGTTAGCGTAGCTTGATGTAGCATAGCAAGATGATAAATGAGTGATGCTGTTTTCAAGTTTTTCAGCAATATGGTTACTGAAAAGTCACCTTTCCACCGAAACTATACATATCTAGCTCTTGGTGGTATTTGTCGACCCCGCGTGTGCTGAAAGTTGTTGGCGACTTAACCTTCCGTTGTTATTCCATTTTTATCTGGTACTGTCAACGGATATGTCCAGATCCACCGTATCCATTCCCATGATTAATTTAACTCTCCGTTGCACTGATTAAAAAGATTCAAGTTTCATAACTTTCAAGGAACTCTTTAACGAAGAATTTTACGCTGAAGCCGAGGACGAAAAACCCCAGTTTTCTGACATTGGTGAGGACGAGTTCGGGGAAGAGACGAACTGGGACGATTATAAAAACTATGGTAAGTATTTTAATAGAGTGCATGGTATTGAATTATTTTTGTATCTTAAAACTTTTCAGTGGAAGATATTTTAATTGTATGATCAGAAACAAATATGCTACTTTCTGTTTTGAATTTTGATGACCGCTTAAGTGTGAAACGGTAAAAAAATAATAGTTGCTGGTCTAATAACTTTTTTTGTAATTTTAATGCTTTTTTAGACGACGACGACGAGAATCTACCAGCCTGTGAACAACCAGATTTCGTCGTAAGATTTTTAGGCAGTTTGTGATATCCCCATTGGGTTTGCTTTAAAACTACTCAAAAGTTTCAAATAGCTTTTGGCAACTAGAGATCGCATGAGATTGTTTTTTAAAAGAGTTAATACGAATGTTTCCCTATTTCGGATGTAGTTGTTTTGTTGCTAATTGTAAAGTTATTTTGTCGTGAAGTTTTCAGCGAAAAAATCCCGATTTCATTTGGCAAATGAAAAAGATAAATTGATACGATTTATAATGCCGTTAAGTTCACAAAAAATAAATCTGTGGTGCTATTTTAAAAAGCAGATGAAACAACAAGATATGTCTCGTTTTTTGCCAAAATCGATTTCTCGCGTTTCGATCCTATTATGGTGAACTACGTAGACTTGGTGAACTACGTAGGAAAAAAATTTGGCAGAACAACTCAAGAATCGACTTCAAGTGATATTGGTGTCTAATTTCAAATTGTTGTTACTCTTTGAACCTTATTGTTCCGTGGTTTTTACGCAGAGCCAATTACAGGTCTTAAATTATCTACTTTTTTAACTAGGAGACCGTTTTTTTTTTGTTTAGATGGATTGTGATTACGTTCCTGAGGAAAACTCGAATAAATCAAAACGACAGCTTAAACGAGAGATGAAAAATATGAAAAAGAAAAAAAGCAAAGACTCCAATTTTGCATCTAATGCAGGTATTGGAGAGAGTGTCAATAATTGCTGTTTTTGCTTTAACTCTTAAAAACTCGAGGTCATTGTCTATTCCTAAGGAGCGAATGAAGTGATATTGGCCACTTTTGTTAATGAACGTGCAACAGGGAAATGATGAATATCTAATTATCCATATTAAGGAGTGTGCGACTTTTTGACGCCAGAAATTTTATATGGCCAATATACTTAGCAGGGCGTCCGGTGGAACACTTGAACCTTTGCCCCAACACCTACGACCGTTTGTCGTAAAACTCTTAGCCTAGCTCTAACCCTAACACGGCGGCGTTAAAACCCCTCGCGTCAAACTGGTCGCGTGAAAGCGTCGTGATTCGACTTTAAATTGGCGGTTAAGTTCCAATTCAAATTGAATCTACAAATTTTCTAATTCGCTGCTTAGATGGGATAATTTTTTTTATGATAAGACTGGCCAATTACTTGATAGCATATGACGTGCTTTAAATCCCTTATAATAGTAAATTGAATTACCAAAGCTTCGCTTCGTGTTTTCCTACCGCAAACATCATTGATTGCATTATTTAAAGTTATTTTGCTGAAGTTTAAAGCTGTTTTGGTCATGCAAATTTTTGAATATTTTTGCTGCCTGCGGCTGAGATAATTGTAAGTGACTTGTGTACTGCCGCGTTTAGAGTTTATTCTGGTGTTATATATAATTTAATTCCAAAGATATGCTTCCCAACTCAAAAATTTTGTTATACTAAAGAAAAAAACTCTAATTCTTAAGATTTCGATAGGAGGAAATTATTTCGTCAGAAAAATTTGCAATTTTTAATCAATTAGAGCACTTTTCATTCAAAATGCCAAAGATTTTGAAAATCGGTTTGCGAAAACTTACTTGGCCGAATTTTGGTATTTGCATGTGGTTGAACTACCTAATGATTTGTTTGATAATTTGCAATACTTACCTGATTTATTGGAGATTTTGACTTGTCAATCAATGTAATGTCTCAGAACCATAACATTTTTCAACTTTACTTTAAATACCTATCGTTGAAAGTGTTAAGAGACTAATGTGAATCATGTTTATAATTGTTGTTATATTCTCAATTGATTTGTTTAAAACTGTAAGGTTACGATGAGCCTACCGCTTACGGAGATGGTTATGATGAGAATTTACCTGCATGCGAGCAACCTGATTTTGTGGTGAGCTATTTTTGCATAGTTTTTTTTAAGTCCAATCTTGTTTTTTTCTGTGTTATGCTGATTCGTTTAACGCCGTGAAAGTTAATGAAACCGTTGAACCATGGATTTGCTTGATCTCAATCGTTGCAAACCGCCGCAAAAATACGTTTTGGAAACCCTCTAAAAGTTAGGTTGAATCAAAGAGGTTTTCATTTATTTGAATCACAATTTTCGTTTGTTTTCAAATTTTATAAAAAAAAACACGATACGTTTTTAGATGGATTGTGATTATGTACCAGAAAAAAAATCAAAACGACAATTGAAGAAAGAAAAACGAGCTATGACAGAAGAGCAGTTTCTACACAAAATGAATGACGAAAAAGCGGCACTAGGTTGGCGTTATGCGTTTCAACCAAAAATACTGTTTCTAGATGTAACAAGTTAGTGATCGAAAGGTTGCTGACTTTCCCAAGGACACAACACATTATCAGTTCGATTCTCGAATTGGTAATGCGTTGTTGTGTCGTTGGGAAAGACACTTAACGCTTATTTCCCATTGGGGCCAAGCTGTCTACCCGTTGTGATGGCAACAGAAAGACTTGCAAACCGAACCCCAAAAAGATGCTCTGCGTTGGTGTGGTTAGACACAGAGTGTCTGGTTCATACGAACGAGTAAGTAACAGAAGACATTCTAGTGGAAAAGGTCTACTCTTCTTAGTCCTAGCGATTATAAAAATAAAACAAGCTGTAAGAGGATTTTTATTTTAAACTTACGATCTATGATGCGGCAGTAACGTAATTTTTAAGCAAAAATTCATTGACCAATATGCTAACAATTTTCAGGAGAAAAATCGGTCAATGATCATCTAGAAGAATATTACGCTATGGATTTTGATGATATCATAGGTGACATGCCATGCAGGTTTCGTTATAGAACTGTCGCTGCAACCAACTTTGGTCTCTCCACTGAAGATGTAAGTATTCGTCATCGATAAGTAGACTGAAATTTGGTTTTAGTCTGAAATTTCGATGTATAAATTTTTTGTGCGTGGTGTTCAAGATAATGTATAAGAATGTGAATTAAGCTTAATTAGTATTAAAATTTTTATACAATTTTGGACTGTATGAATTGAATGCTGGAAAACAAAGTCTGTTAGTACCGGATCTGTAACGAAACAGCTATGTTGAAAAGCTCAATGCGAAACCTGAAAAAAACTAATGCTGAATTTTTGGAGTTGAAACTTTGCGTCTTAAGCCGTCAAAATCTCTCTTCATTCGACTTTTTGTATGTGACTCAGCAAATTTGAAAAAAAAAGTTGAATGGTAACGCTCTGATTATTATCGAAAGATCCTATTGGCTGACAATCCAACTTTGAACTCTTGGTGCCCACTCAGCCGTGTCGTGGCGCATCGGTTGCCAGAAGACGAATTTTATTTGCGCCAGAAGTACGCAAGAAAAGCGAGGAGCAAAAGAAGGAAAGTTTTTGGAAAGTTCTATGACGAACTGAAGGATAAAAAGTGAGTTTAACATCGATTAGTATAAAAAGCAGTGATAAATAGACAATAGTATCATAGTACACGCACGTTTTTCTCACCACGGTGTCGCGATAAAATAATCATTAAAGCGGTGACACATGGGCGGTACATTTTGGCGTCTCTGATGTTCGTTATCTAGGTCGCACGCAAAAAATTTCCAAAAGCGGCGAAATGCATGGCTAATGGGTTGTTTCAGATGGATGCTGTTGTCAAACGAACTTGAACATGTTGGCGTATAATGTATACGTGACGTAGAAATTTTTCACTTGTGAATGAGAATATGGTGTAACGGAATATCTCCGGCAATGTGCTGGAGAGCCCAGGTGAGAAGTGGCTATTTCCACACGAGTGAGTATCCCATGGCTACCGCTAACTAGGTAGTGAGTACCCTATGGTCGCGTTTTATAATCAGCTGAGTTGACGACGATTTTATCCGATTTCACAAACTGTAATTGCTTTTTAGAGGTGTATTTTTTTTACAGGAGTTTGAGAGAGATGAAAGAAATGGAAAATGAAGAAAGTAATGATAGCGATGAAGAAAAAGTGGTGGAGGATGCAGAAAAAGATGATACTGCTCAACCAAAGACGAAAACTGTCGGCACTAAAGATTCAAAACCTCCAAAACAGCCTAAAAAATCCGACATTGACGCTGATGTAACTTCGAAAAAGCGCAAGAAACTAAGCGCACGCCAACGTCGACGTAACCGCGAACGTCAAGAAACTGAACCTAAGAAAGTGGCTCAGAAAGGCACTTGGATCAAAAAACAAACAAACGAGTCCTTCCAACGCCTCGCTCGAATTGAGCCGAGTGTATTAAAAGCGTATGGGCTGAAACCGAAACGAGTTATCAGACAAGCTAAGCATGATTTTGTTAATCAAAAAAAGAAGAAAAAGCATCAGAGATAACATTTGCTACAATGTATTTTAGCAATAATATTGATTTACCACAGTATTTCAAAATTCAAACCTAAATAGGCACCTGTTACTAAGTTGTGATTGCAATACATCACTGTTTAGCTGCAGCCGAGTGGCTAACTGACCCAATTGAATAGAATCTTATCAATGAAAGATGAAAATTAACGATTTCCAAAGTCTCTTTACGTGTGCCGTCGCTACAGGGGGACCGTGCTTCCCCAACGACTGCTTGTTCCTCCTCATTTCGGTTTACTAAAAAAAACTGTTTTTGGAATAACGCGCAACGACAAGACGAAAGACAATGATAGAAAACAGAATAACAATGTTCAAAAATTATTGCCGTTTGACGTTTTCTCAATTTTTCGCGAAATTGCTGGCAACCAATTGCGGTGCATAAATGTGCCACGATAATCCGTCTTATTTACTCGCCTTTACGGATGTGTTGCGGGAGAAAGATATAAGCCAACGGAATCGTTTACCGGTGCTTTGTGAGTGATTATGACCTGAAGCAATACGTGAAAACAATTTTTTGAAGACTAGCTGTTTTTGTGTTTTTTAGAGCTCAATCAAGATTTTTAATCGCGGTCAGTGGCGCAACTAGTGGATGAGGGAACTTCAGCCCCTCTTGGCTTCTTAGCCAAGTCACTTAAAAATTCAACCTCAAAGTACGAGCGTTTAACGTGTTTTGGACTTTGATCTGTAGTAAGGGTAGGGGGACTGAAGGGTCTAGGGCTCTAGGCATTTTAATTCTTTTAAATGACTTGTGATTTTTAACAATTTAGTTTTTTATGTGGCTTCGAAAACATGGTACGTGTGATTAAAATGGTGTTAAAGCTTAACGCTATTTTTGCCGCAAATCACAAAAATTACCCAGCAGCTCCCAGGCCCTCGTCTGCAACACGCTTGAGTTACATTAGTTTGTTCATCATGGGACCTAAATAAGAGAATTTTTATTCCTCCCCCCAAAAAAAATTTTTTTGGTTCAGGCACCCCCCTTCCACCTGTTTAGCAACATCGTGGTTGCGCGTCTGGTCGCATTCACTGCTGCAAAAAGATTTTTGAAGCGATTATGGGCCGCAGACGAATGGAGCTGCGAATCGCTACCGGCCTTGTATGCTTTTTTTAGACATGAATACAGTTTTGAAAATTGAGCAAAATTTGTAATCGTACAATATCAGTTATCATGTGCAAAAGTTCAGTCTATTTTAGTGCCCACTCACTTTTGCCTTGTGCCCCCGTCTTCGTTTTGCTGTGGCGACGGCACTGCTCGGTACAATAAAGATTGCGATAGATTTGAATTCAAGGATTTTAACCTTTTCAAATCCCCTTGTTTGAATTAAGCTAGTCTTAATATTTGCTCGATGTCTGACATTTTTCTCATTTGGGAAATTTTAGAAATACTATTTCTGGCCTATGTGTTTGCGCAAATGCATTAGCATGACCTTCTTATGCGACTGTTATCGCTGTTTTCGTCGGTGGTTATGTAAGGTTGCAGTAAATCAATAACTTGCAGATCGCGTCAGCTTTTTGATTCAAAAAAATTTACATTTTCACATATTAATACAGACTGCCTTATCTCTTCATTTCCATTCTATTTTTACAATGGGAAATTTTTGAACTTTAATTGCTACAGCTTCGAACTCCGCAATCCGGATTCATCGCTTTTATTTCCCCAGCATTTATCTCGATAACAAAAATTTCGCAGCTTAATAGAAACTGTTTGCAGTGTCATAGGAAGTTCAAAATTGAATGACAAGAATCAGTTGACTTGGAGCATGTTAAACATACTCTGGGTAAGAAAGGTGTCGGCTTGGACTATTTTCGACCTGTTAGTTTTTTTGCTGTATCATAGGTGAAATTTCTCCGCTTAGCCGAAGCAAGCTGCCAAAAAGGGGAATGATCTCATCAAAGCGTTTGTAATTTGCTCTTGCGTCTTAATTTACTTAGTTTCTTCAAGTTGAGTTTCCAGCTGTGTACTACACATGATAAAGGCTTTGCAACTCTTAATGCTGACCGTCAAGCAGGGAAGCTGTGAATACCAATCTTTATGGTCATTGGTCATTTCTTCGATCAGACTAGGAATCGAATCGAGGCCACTCTCAGTTGCAGACGCTGTATGCCCGTTAGATTGCTGATCGTTTTATCCACGATGCAACATCGTGACCAACTAACTGACCACGGTAGAAGTTGAACCCCTATTGGTCGGGTGAGGAGACGTTACGAATTTTGTCAACTCACATCATGAATGTTGCGACCGTGGAATAGAACTAGAATTGGCGTAGGCTTAAATAATCTTTCGTTGGTTGGACATGTACCGATAAATAGTGGACACGGGTTCGATTTTCGGTTGGGTTAAACCACGGCTATAAAAATTGATATTCTCAGCCTCCCTCCTCGACATTGAGCAATAAAAAGGGACTGTGTGAAGTCTTCAACGAGTATGGTAAGCAGGTGGTTGATTGCAGCTGGACTCGGAAGACTGCTAAGTTCCTACGCTATCTCCTGGTCAAAGCAACTTGTCGAAGAATTAATATATCAACAAATATTTTTTAATATGAGGAATAAAGTAAGAAGACGATCGATAAAGAATTTGAGCACAGTTGCTAGAAGAGAATTCAATAAAAAGGTGCATATTTCTGCTTCACGGTAAAATTAGACACCGACCTAGCAAGGTTTCGGTAGCCTACTGTCAGCAAAGTTTCCGAGCAAAGCGTTAGTGGCTGATGTAATTCTTGTCAAAATTTAAACTTCATCGGCGCCTGTGTTGCAGCTCGCCCACAAAATCTCAAAAAAAGTTTTTTCAAAATCTCAACAAGCTTAGATTCGTACATTTTATTCTATCTGGACAAGTATTTTAACAGCTTGAGTGTTTGTGTAATAGGCTAAATCTTTCGAGGTCCGCTTTCACTAGAAAAAACAAAAAATCCCAAAAACTGAAACTTGGTCCTTATCAAGGTTTCCGAGTTTTGACGTTGGAAATTACTATTTGTTGTTTGCCATAATTAAGTCACAGTAGTTGAAGAAATCTCAACATCATATTTTTCAATATCAGTATTACCTGAGGCCTCGAAATTTTTCTCAACCAGACAGCAATTACCACATTGTTTAATGTTAACTTTCAAACTGAAGGTTGTGTTCGAACTAGTAGAATAACTAAGCAATGAAAATCAACGAATCAAAAATAACGTGCTGCTGAATTCAATAATGTTTGTTTCGGCGATGTCGTTAAAACGATCTATCATGGTCAAAAATGCAAGATTTTGCCGCGAAGAGCCATTCAAATTGCAGTATGCTTGTGGTTGACGCTGTTGGTTTTTCATGTGCTGCATAAAACGATATTCACAAAATGTATTATTTTCATCGCTGAACAAGTGCAGCAATCTTGCATTCGAGAATCTCTGGCGATTGTTAATGTTTACACACGCACACGTTGATTGATTGTTTGATGCTTTTTTTTAAAGATTTTGCTTTTATAATCCAAAATAAAATACAGCTCAAGTACTCACAAACACATGGCAATAAAAAAGATCAATGTCGTGGTGCTGATAGTTCTGAAAACAGTTTATAATACTGTAGTAAATACGATTTTTTTCAAAATTTTCAAATTATGGTACGTTTTGCAGTAACCTATTCACAATATTTTACGCTTTGCACTATTAGCTTAAATTCAAAAACTGTTGTAATTAACAAACCTAGCGCATAATAGTAAGCAATTTATGAAATAGAGGTTACATCAAAGTTAAACAAGGACTGAAGGCAAAGTCAATAGGGGTAGCTAAAGTTATGGCAATCGTATCAAATTAGATTGGCGTTGACTACAGCCTTCATGAATATTCTACTTCAAGCATAACGTGTACTAGCTTTTCTGATCATAATTTTTAGACTGAACCACAGAAGCCTTTTAACCGATAAATGTAGCTCTGTGGGCTAAACTACAGCATTGAAACGTCAGGATTGCTAATAAAAACTATAATCATGGAGGCCCCTACTTCATGTTTGAAGTAAAATATCTCTAGAACGGCTTGGTCAACAAGAATGGAGTTACTAACGCCAATCTAATTTAATACGATTGGCCCAACTTTAGATACTGTAGCGCCGTTTTGTTTTATCAATTAGGTAAGTTTCGAACCTAGTTTTGTCATTGTTTACCGCGATTCATTTCTTGATTAAAAAACCACAAGCTGTAAATTTACGGATTTCGAAAAGTTGAAACTTGTCAAATCTGGTTGTGTTGTGAAATACTTGTTTGTAAATGACGTGAGAAATCTTTGATCAATGTTTTTGAAATTGCTTCGTAATGTAACGTAATATGTATGCGAATTTTTAGAGTTTGCAAGCTGGAAGTTTGCGTTGTCAAAAAACATTTTAGTTTAAGTGTCTGCATAAAGCAGAGTATATGTTTTGCTTTTGTAATGGAAAAGGGTCTGTCAGCAAGAAGATTTACTATTTCAAATTCGAGTTATCGTAGCATTTGCCGCATATTCTAGAACAGTGGTTTTCAAACGCCCTTCCGCGTAAATTTTTTGCCAGTCCGCAAATATTTTGTTTCCACACATTATTGCAATGATTTTATTCGCTATGAAACTCATTTTATGCTTGGTCAATTTTTAGGCAGTAAAACTTGCGTTTCTCCACTCCCCTGGTAGTTGTTACCATCAATTGAAGATATCAGTCAGCACGTGTACGATGTTATCGTAATCTCACGAAAAAAAAAAGAATTATGGTGTGATTCTACTTAGCAGTCGAGATATAAAAGAGAATCCTTGACTAGATTCTGAAGACCTTTTAAAAACGAAAATCAGTCTCTAAGTTTCAAAACAGCCAAGTTGTTGATGTAGAAATCGATTGGATACTGAAGCAAAGCTATGTCTTTCAGAAACTTCTTTGCTGTCTCGCTTGTCTTTCATATTAGCAGTTAGCATTGAAACAACAACAAATTTTGCAATAACGTTGATTTTGTACTATATGTCCAATCCACACTCCATGAATTAATATTTTACTGTTTAAACTGATTGAAATTTTTTTGCAATTTTTGATTGATTGATTGATTGGTGCATCTTTATCCTCTTATCACGAGAAAGCGACGGTGCGCTATATTTTGGACGAATCCGCACCCGCTTAGGAGTTGACCGTTTTCCAAGCTTTCCTGTTGACGTTTTGACTTCTTCCCACGTAAATTTGCTGCTTGTTCGAAGCCACCAAGCAGAGATAATTATCGTAAAGCGTCTTATCCAAGGACGCAACAACGTGACCAGGGTGCGGGTTGAACTCATGATCCTGCGATCAGAGTCGTCGTAAAAACGACGCCTTTACCCATTCGGCCACGCTGCCGACAATTGCATTTTTTTATATTTAATTGCGTAACATTTACTGAAATATTGCATTATGCTTCACCATTAACTTTGCGGTGGTTAATAAATCCTATACTAATTAATAACCACACCGGCATTTAGTTATATCCATTGCGATTTTTTAGTGCCGGTCCGTGATCATTTGTTTAATTTTTATCGGTCCGCCGATTTAAAAAGGTTATGAACCATTGTTTTAAAAGGCAGTTTAGTCGTTCTTATCAAGCTGTTGCTCAAGTGCTGATTGGTAAGGCGTGGATGCCGGGTTTTACTGACTCAACCCCGCTTTAATTTTATTTTCCCACCTCCGTGAGTGTATTCGCCGCATTGGTATTTCGACATTTCGTTGGGTTTCGACTGGTAAAATTCAAATCAATTATTACAATCCATAACCAAATTGTCAACTATACGCTCAGTAAAAATCATTGGGTGAAAAATGAAGCAAAATAGGGGAAAAAGACTCTTAACCCAAGTATTTTGGGTATCGCTACCCAAATTTATTGGGTTCATCTATACATAACCACTGATTGCCATTGGGTAGGAGCTTTACCTAATCAATTATTTTAGTACATGTTGGGCAATATTATTGTTTACCCAAATAATTTGGGTTCTTCTACCCAAATTTATTGGATGTATTCATAAACACCCAATAATAATCATTGGGTAGAAGCTTTACCCAAAATAATTATTTCAATAAATGTTGGGCAACATTATTGCTTACCCAAATATTTTGGGTTTCCTACCAAATTTATTGGTTATACCCATAAATACGTAATAGCTATTGGGTAGAAACTTTACCTAATATTATTTTTGGTACATGTTGAGTAACATTATAGTTTACCCAAATTGTTTAAACGTGATCATCGGCTAAAAATGCTTGAAATTGGGCATAAATAATTTTAACCGTATAAAGCGTAAGCGTGTGCATTGCAAAATTCATTGGTAAGTAATATTGTTGGATTTAACTAATTGTTAATTCCTGTTCAAGTCACTTCAGTAGCTAAGTTTAGTTTAAGTCCATGAGATAACCGAGTGTGCAAAGGTTTTTATTTTGTTTTGGTTCCAGCGTTACAGTTTGTTTTCTTTGTTGCAGTATAACTTTTAGCTTTTTTCGTGAATTATTTATTGTGTTTTTTTGAGTTATTTTATGTTAATTTTTTCTCTAGAAACCGCCGACAAATAAAGGGTTATTTTGCAATCAAGTCGCGTATTACGAATTGCATAGTTCTCGTAGATTAAATCGGATTCGTAACAGATGCCTATGTTGATTTTGCGTTCTGTCCTCGTATACGTTTACTTGGTAGAATGCTAAAAATTTTATTAAATTAACTAATTCTCAAATTGGTTGTTAAAACCCCACTTGGCTGGTACCACCAGGCGCTCTCTTGACCCTATTTGACACAGGGAGAGGTCAAAAATGCCCACCTTGGTTTTTTGGTGATAAACCTCTTCAGAAATGATCTTTTTATTTCAAATTAACTTAGCTTTTAGCAAAATTTATTCACAAACACCACTGAAAATTTAAGGTTGCTAAAATAAGAAGCTTTCCAATCAGGAGGTTTGCTAAAGTTATTGCCAAATCTGAGAATTTTTTGGCCCTTACTCAACTTAAATGGCACCATGGTAGATTTAGATTTAGGTGACGTAACCATTTTAACTTGAAAAAGCTTGACGTCCTTCAAGGTCGACTTTGACTTGGAAATTTTATGATTCGGACTAAAAAAGCTGTTAAGCAAAATTTGAGCCGCCTATGACGTCATTGAAAAATTACGTCATTTTTCCAAAATGATGACGTCATCGCCTTAAAACTTGTTTTAATTTTGGTGAGCACTAACCCACATGCCAAAATTGGTGTTCCCATATCTTTCGGTTTAGGAGTAAAATACTGTTGAAGGAATTTTTGTCCCTTTCAATGTTAAATGCGTTGTCAAATAGTCCGTGTAAAATATGGTTCAAGATGAGAGAATTAAGCAACAACCGAAATTCACATCATAGACGCTAGCGTCGCGCTGGAGAGCCTCGGGAGAGAGGAAGCCATTTCCACACCACGCAAGAAATGGATCACTGGGTGATTGTAATGTAATCACTAATCATAGTTTAATTATCCAAATTTTTGGCCAGGAGACAGCAAAGGGACCTTTTCGGTCTTCGAGTCTTTGCTCATCATCACCACTCTGTAAACCACTGTTGGAGGATTTCCACCGCGGTACCTACCGTTTTATGATAACTTGATTATTTTATATTTTACAGTAATTACTCAAAGTACTAAGTGGGTTGCTTTGATGCTGTTGTCGTAGTGTAAATCAAAAAACGAGCAAAATTGGTCGAAAATCGAGTCAATGCTTGGTTTATTAGCACAAAAATCGGTGATCGTGTTGACTAAGTTGCAAGCTTTTTATTTATATATTGTGGCTTTGTGACTCCATCTAGCTACAATAAAACGAAGCAATTCTATCGGTTACGCATCACTGCGTTTCCGTAAAAAATCTTTTGTTTTGTTTATTATACTTTTTTGTTGTTGTATGATTCCAACGCAGAACACACATAACGCTAGATAATGCATCAAACCAATGTGTAATATTCTACAAGCATTTGAAATGAATTTCTAAATTATTACGATAAAGTTGGTGTGCAAACCAATACGCAGTCGTAACATAATCACACACAACATTTCGATAACCCATTTCGTGACATCAGAGATTTTCGTTTATGTTGTGTTTCGCAACCACTTATTATTCGTTCAAAGAAGTATTTGCGTCATTCACCAAACTGGTCTTTAAATCCTTTTCTATTTTCTGACCTTAAAACTGTAATTTGGCAAATCAAAATTTTGACTGTTTAATTTTAACTAGGAAACGTTTTTCCTCCTTCAAAATTGATTCAAGATTTTTATCAATTTTACATCCAAGAGGTAATTGTTTTTTTTTTTAGGTCCTTATTGTGTGAAAACGTAGGATTTTAAGCAAAAACACACTTCTTTCGATGATTCTCCTTTCAACGACTGGTAAGTTACAATTATTACTGGAGTCGGCGCTTGCTGATGGACGCAATTTTCTCTTCTCACGAGATAGCGCCGGTGGCGCTGTTCTTTGGCCGTATCTACACGCGCTTAGGAGTTGACCATTTTTCCAATTGTCGTTCGACTTCTTACCATGTAAAATTGGTGCTTGTTCGAAGCCATCAAGCGGAGATAATCATTGTAAATCATCTTATCCAAAGACGAAAGAACGTTTCCAAGGTGTGAGTTGAATCTAAATCATGGGATCAGGATCGTCATAAAAACAACGTCTTTAAGTCTTTTCTCTCGGCCATGCTGCTCACAGTGTTACCTGTGGGAAATTGGCATTGTAGGGGATAGGCGGTACCTCACATGCAGTACAATGTTGGCGATTGGGATATCACCATCACTGCTGATTTCATAGCCTGCATCACATTTATAGCTCGCTCTGCATCGGGAGTAAAATCATGTGCGTACGAGCTTATTTTTAGTGTAGTTGAAACATAAGTTCAGTACGCCTGGCGTGTCACCTTACCAGCCTGCGTACAAGCTGCCAGTTAGTTAAAATAAAAAAAAATACGCTCGTACGCTAACGATTAGACCCGACTTATGACATAGATTTACTTGTATTCTAGGATGCTTTGTTTAAGATCTTTAATCGATATTGCTTCACTCTTTTTGTTAAACGAAATACTTCAGACTTTACAAAAATTTGATATCATCTCTTAGAGGGGTTGCATTGACCTAATCAAAACAAAAGTGTCTCTGTTTATGGTAAATGCAAATTTGAGGAGTGCAGACCCTGCTGTCGCAAGCTTTGACCTGTCTCGCCTTCCGGCGTCAAAATGCACGTTTGATGCTTTTATTACTGGAAATTAAGATAGGTCAAATGTCTACGTCACTTCAAGACCTCGCCCTTCGTAAGCACAATTAGAAAACTTATTAGAAGGTGAGCGATTGAAAAATCTTACTTATATCCACTTCAAAGTTTTTAATTTTTGTTAACATCACCTAAGCAGTACTACTATAAACAATTAACTGTTCGATCAAATAGTTGCGTAAAAGCTTGCGTTTCCGTGGCTTTGCTAAAAAAAAACCTTATAATACGGCTCTGGTTTTACTCAAAGTTTTTGAAGCGCTTAAAGGATCGAAGCTGCTTCTGGAAAATTTGGAAGTTAATCAAAATTCGGACTGTTAGTATATTTAGCTTTAAGAGATACTGCTCAAAATCGGTTTTCTTGACGAAATGAAAACTACTGGAGGTAAGAAGAAGTGCCCCAAACCTTTTTCCACTGTTCTTTCTTCGTGAAAATATTTGTTCATTTGTTTGACTCCGTTGCATTGGTAACCCTGCATTTTGGAGTTGTGTGACATCACAAAAGGCATGATTTTCGCAAAATTTCCGTCAAGACTAAGAACCGCGATGTTCGAAAGGAAGGTAACAGCCGAGGATTCTGCTTCAGCCTACGATTCCAATTCAAACAAATGTTTCAGCAACATTGTACCAGTGATATAATCTACTGTATCAAAGTTAGACCAGTTTTGGTGATGTTTTTTTAGCCTATGAGTAATATAAAATTTGAAACCAAAAACGTTCATAGTACTGGTAGCCTAGGTCTACAGATACCACTAGAAGTAGCCTAATTATCAGATTTGATTAGGCTACTCAGTGCTGCCAGTTGGTAATCGCGTTTCTAAGTCTGAAAAAAATTTTACATAATCATGTCTTTTGTATTGTCACAAAATTGCAAAGTGCAGGGTTGCCAAAGGTAGGGAGTCAAACGGATTAATCGTATTTCCGCGAATAAAGGGAATTGTGAAAAAAGGTTTGGGGCATCTCTTTATTACCTCAAGTAGTTCTCATTTCTTCAATAAAACCGATTTCGAGATGTATCTCTTTAACGATGCAGCATTTTTGAAGTTTTTTTTTCTTTACCCTCTCTTTCCAGAAACTTTTTCCAATCTATTTGACATGGTTTTCTACAAACCGAATATTGATGCTGTACGGAAAGAGGTAAGATAAAGCTTTTGAACTTCAAGAAGCAACTAATATAATTCAATTAATACACCTCAAGGACAAGTGTCAAAAAAGCCACTTTCGAAATCAGTGATATCGCGTTATACTCAGTTTCGATTATTTCGTTTGCTTGCTGATATGAGAGATATTTGGACAATAAGTCATTAACAAAATAGCATGTGCAATCGGCGAATCTGGTTTTCGATTTTTCTCGGGTCGCGTTTCTTAAGTTATAAACTTTAACTTGACCTTGACAGGTTGCTTTTTCCTGGGGAGAAATAAGCGAGGACAAATATTATGCATGCTGCATGTCAAATCAAATTGATTCGGTGACAGCATCGAGACTTTGCCTCCGGCCTTTTTGATATTTATGGCACAGCATTGCACGTTCCAACGTACTGATTGAATCGCTTCGCAAAGATTTTATTGCTCTATTTTGCCATTTATCTAGAACTTCGGGGTTCTAAGATCTAAATCTTTTCATTTACTGTATAAAATTTAAGCTTCAAAAATTTGTTAAAATGATCGCAAAACCTAAGACTTTTTACGATTGTCTCAATTACATTTGCACGATTGATAGCTTGAAGCAATCTTACCATTTTTCAAAAAAAGTACGCCTACATATAATTTTTTGTTCTGGAAGCAACCCTGCATCAATGATTCAATAATTGATTATATACTGCTAAGTAGCATATAAATTAGCAACACTGTGATTGTTTTGTTACGAAAACTCCAGCGATTTTTTAGTCCTTTTTACTTGGCTTGAAATAGCAAGATAAGAATATTTTGGCGCGGTTATGGAGACCAGAGACTCCCTCCATTTTTAGTGAATGAAAAATGAATGCATACGAAATGAGTTAAATACTTTCTCTCTACGACACTTTTGCCGAAATGTTTTTACGATCCACCAGGTTGGAAAGAGAGACCATCAATGGTACCAGTCAGCATTGCCCACCTATCAGGTGGTGGAGGGGTCATTCCTTGAGTGGTGTGGAAAATCACTTTTTTTTTTCACTTTCTCCAGTTTTCTCTAGCTTTTTTTTCATTTTTTTCACTTTCATCCACTGACTTTTAATGGTGTAACGTTATGTTGCATTGTGACATCATCCGTAGGAAGGAGCTTGGTAATCTAAACTAGCAAACAAAACTAGTAACTGATCTTAACAAGTAATCGATCAGTTGTTAAATAGATGAAGAGTCTGCTACTGAAACAGTGGATCTTGGTTCGATTCCCTGTCTGGTCAAACCAAAGACTGTAAAAAATTGATATGCAAGCTTCCCTGCTTGACGTTCAGCGTTAAAAGGGATAGTGTGAAGCCTCGACGGTGTTTGGTTGATAGATTGCAACTGGACTGAACGACCGATAGGTCCCTCTGCAGTTGCCTAGCCAAGGCAACATGACAAATGAAGTAAACAATTTAAACACTTGACAATTAAAAACAAAAACAGATGGAACAGCCAAATGCATAATTTTTTCGGCTTTTAACACCTTGGGGATTTTGAATCATTTTCAATTTATCATCCATTATAAATCTATTATTACTTAATTTTTATGTTTGTGTAAACGTGACTCCAGTATATCGTTACGGGTGGCAACTAGCGCATTGGAGTTTGCCAGTAGCAATTAAACGCTAAAATTTTCCACCTAAGCCTTTCTAGCAACGTTTTAAGGTTAGGCGACTCTAGAAACAGTAGCTATTTAGAGCAATTAAAAGTCTATGGTGAAAATTAACACCTTTAGCTTCCCCAATGCCTCGAAAGCTCTACTTAATTACAGCCATTGCGAAAAAGGTTTACAAAACCATTACAGGATGTAAAGCAAGCACTGCTTACTATAATAAGACCAATAAATTTACGAAACAAAGATTGGTTGAACATATCTGACAGTCAGCGGATTAAAAAATGTGCTATATAGTCACTTTTTGAAATATTTTTGAAACATAAAATGCTAGGATAATCTTTTTCTTTAGTGAGGACTCGTAGATATTGCAGTTTTATGTTGCAAAAAATATTCTATTACGCAACAGATTTAGCAAGCTTTGGGGCAAATTGCCAAGGGCAGAAAGTCGGTCAATATCGACGAAGCGAAAAAGGCGATAGCGATTTATAAAATATTTGGTTAGGACTTTTATTAATACCTCGATCAGTGTCCCTCTCACACTTTGGCTGGCAAAGGAGAGCCGGCTTAAAGGAAAAGTACTAGTTTGTCTTTTTTTTCTGCAGAATTGGAATAACTGTTTTTCTCCCCTTTTTGGAATACCGTCATCAAAGAACTATAACTTAGAGACCAGGGAGAAGTACAGTCTTTCCAACACGTAAGTACTTTTAAGTATTACTGTGACTATGAAAAAAAAAACAACAAAAACGAAGCTAAAGAAAGGAGGATTTTAATTTAAAACGCTCGGTCGGATATAATATTTTATCTTAAATTGAAAGATCAGTTTTTAATCCAAATAAAATTAATCAAATTTATTCAGAAAGATTTGGTTGAAAAGATTTAGTAATTATCTTCCCGTTTTTTTTCGGTCCAAAGTTTTACTTAAGCGATTCGAGTTATACTCTTGACCAACTGTTTTGTATAAGGTTTTTGGTTCGTTACGCCAGTGGCCGATTAGAGGTCCAGTAGATGCGTCATCTACTTCCAAAACGATAGATTTAAATTTCGATTCGATCAAACTTAACACTTTCATCAACTTCCTTACGTAAAGTTGGAAATCTCTATCGTGCGTAGAAGACGAGCAAATATAGGCAGGCTTCAGCTTAACTTGAAGATCGCAAGATCCCTTCCCAATCTCCCAGCTTAAGGATCTTGGTAAATAGTAAAGATCTGCTTGCAATTACATCGAAACTAATTGCATCAATTTTGAGAAAATAAAATAAATATTTTTGCCAATCATATACAATTCACAATACTTAAAGTATCGTATAATGTGCATACAGAATCTCAGTTTTCGTTTTATCATTGAGTGTTTACTTGAATATCAAAGATAAAAATTAAGTTGTTATCTAGCCAAGTTGTTTGGATGTCTCATATTTTTTGGAAATTTTCTTATTTCAAAAGATCTATTTTGGTCCATTACATTATTTGACTCAACGCTGAATTAATTTTACAAAATCCAACTGTTTGTTGTTTGTTTTCTACATCCAAAATCAGATTAAGATGCAGCTAAATTCAAAAATAGTTTATCAAAATCATTTTGAATTTTTTTTTTTAAGTTTGACTTTAAAGTAAATGCCTCAGAAAAATTCGCAAATTAAGGAGTCAAGATGCGCAAATTTTTGTTGTGGTCTCCCTATACCTTTAAAAATCTTCGGCTTTTGTATTTAATGCATACATCTTTGGATATAGTTAAACCATTTGAATTGCGGGATTCTTTTTTTTTTAAATCAAGAATCTTTTTGGGGTATCCTACGTAGAGAATATTGTTTTATTTTTACAGTGCTGTTGTATTACTAGAAGTAAAAATGCAAAAGGTATGCTTAGTTTCAAATTGTTTTCAAACTTGATTCGTACAGCTTTTTTCACAAGCATACAGCCATCACAAATTAATATAAAAATATCTTATTTTTTAGAAGTACATATTTTTGTTGTTTGTGTGAGTTCTTGTAGCAGCTGTAACGTGATTGTCTTATCTACACAATTTCAATACGATTATAATTGCTACAAAACCTTAATGTGTTTTGAAAATTAGGCTTTTGTTTACATTTCAAACTTTGTCTACACCCACTGCTTCTTGAGTATGTTTACATAATAGACATAGACAAAAAAGCAATCGAAGATAAAGATTACACTTGCCAAGATATCGCGTTGAGATTTGCAAATTGGCACAACTAGACACGTATTTTAGTTACAATAAATGAAATTTATGATGCAGTTGTTTGTAGAATTGATAACTTGTTTACAGCTTCTGGGACAGGGTCTTGAGTTTTATACCAGCTTTCGACAAAAAACATATCAGGCTTCGGCAAAAAAACATAACCTTTTTGCATTGAATAAACAGTAGATTGAATTTCGGAGATAAAAACTGATTGACCTTTAACACTTTAATAATCCAGGTGATAAAGGTCTAAAAATATCAAAAATGTAACGTATACTATAATCTTAAAATCAATTAGCGGTACCAGGTTGATATGACATTTAATGCCCAGTCGCAATGCTTATGTAATTTCGTTTAGGTAGTGTTTACTCCTTTGAAGTGCGGTTCGCGTTTAACGTCTCTTTGTTCGATCTTCGGACAGGCGCGTAGCTAGAAATTCGCAATGGGGATGGCTGATTTGGGGGTCTGGGGGCTCGCAAATTTTGCATTTTTTGGCAAAAATAACTTAATTTTTGTGCTATTTTCATAAAAAAATATTGTTTTTAAAACATAGCATAGAAATTGGCACTGCAAACATGATTAAACTGGTTGCATAAATGGGCTATGTGGGAGGTGGCTAATGGTAAAATTTTAGTTCTTTCGTTTACATGCTGGTAAATCATAAAATTCTGTAGTTCTATAAAGCTCATGCGGAGTAATCTATTTTGCGTACATTTTATGAAGAAAAATATTTGGGGGGTCCAATAAAAAAACATTTGGGAAATGTGATTGGCAATTAACTTATGCTTAATAGCCCCCACTATTCCTGAGCTTACAATACATTTGTTGATGAAACCTATGCTTAGCATTTTTATACTAGTGATCAAATTTGTTTGCTTATTTTTGGCCATTTTTCAAAGTTTTCATTGATTTGCGAGTTTTGTTTTTGACAAATTAGCCCCCTCCTAAATATATGTTTCAAAAGATGCTTTCAATCCATTCCAGTACAAAAAACGGTCTCAGAAGGGTTAAAACGTTTTTTTTTTTCTTATTCTGCATTTTGGTCGACATGTCAATTGGGGTAGGGGAGGGCTATTGTCTTTGCTCTGGCTACGCTACTGTCTTTGGATGTTTTGTGTCATTGCGTGAAAAAAAGTCTAATCTCGATTTCTCAAAGAACTTAATTCGAATTTTGGCGATAAATATTCTATTTTAGCCGATAAGCGAATTGGACTGACTTTTAGGTGTCTAGTGGATTTGAAGATCTACAGACGAATAAATAAGAGTCAGGATCTCAAATAATAACCGCAGCACCGAGTTTTACCATTGATATGCTTATAACTATAGTAGTTGGACTAAGTATAATACATAGGTTGAGAGTGATGCCAAATGTGCAAGGGTTGCTATATTATACCCTGATTAGCTGCTACTCTAACTAAAATATCCAAGTTTCACTTTGAAAGCAAAATCTATTCTGTTTTAAGTTAATTTATATGTTTAGCCGTCTTTAGTTGGAATTGTGATATTGCCATCGTCTTATGTCTAAATTTTAATTGATTGTAAAAAAAATGATCAATGGGCTGCTATCAGCAAATTGTTGATGTCTTTTTCAGTATGTAACAAATTATGCTTTAAACAATAGTTGGAAAACCTTAGCTTGATAGTTGTCATATATAGGCTTCCCTGAAATTAGCTTTTTGATCCGATTTTTTGCTTGTGGGAGGTTAAAATTTAAAAAAAACGTGGGTTTTTTGGATTTTTTAAATGTACTCATTTGGGGTTTTTGGGATTGTTTGAAATCTTTTTTTTTTCGGAAACCTTTGCAGGATATCTTTGACTTTAGAGCACGTGATAAGACCTTTACATTTTAATTGTATTAAGCATATTTTTATTATTATTATGAGTTTTTTTTTTAATACTTGTCTTCACCAGAAACCCTTTATTTCTGTTTTTTTGAGAGAGCTTTGGTGTGCTTTTTTCACCAATTTGATCCGGTAAGACGTAATGGCTCTGAATAACTACTCGCGATTTTTAACTTGGCGATGTTAGGATCCGTGATCTCTACCGTTACTGTCCCATTTTTTCGATCCGATTTTTTGCTTGTGGGAGGTTAAAATTTAAAAAAAACGTGGGTTTTTTGGATTTTTTAAATGTACTCATTTGGGGTTTTTGGGATTGTTTGAAATCTTTTTTTTTTCGGAAACCTTTGCAGGATATCTTTGACTTTAGAGCACGTGATAAGACCTTTACATTTTAATTGTAGTAAGCATATTTTTATTATTATTATGAGTTTTTTTTTTAATACTTGTCTTCACCAGAAACCCTTTATTTCTGTTTTTTTGAGAGAGCTTTGGTGTGCTTTTTTCACCAATTTGATCCGGTAAGACGTAATGGCTCTGAATAACTACTCGCGATTTTTAACTTGGCGATGTTAGGATCCGTGATCTCTACCGTTACTGTCCCATTTTTTCGAACTTGAAAGATGTAGATATTAACCGTAATACGTTCAATCTGCGGCATCTTAAATTTTTTGGTGTTAAACTGTGAATATACACAAACCTTATACGTTTGAATGAGTCACTTAGTGTAGGCTAATCAATATCGGCATATTACGTGCTGCATTGTTGCCGAAAATAATGAAGTAATTATCATTTAATCCGCTAATATCGAGATTATACCGCAGTTGGTGTATACAGAAAAGCAAAAATCACCTGCGCACTTGTGAAATTAAATTTTCCGTACCTCTACTGTTTTCTTGAGGAACGAAATTTGGCTTTATTATGTGACTAGCTTTTATCTAAATACAACTCTTTTATGATTGGGTGTCGGCGTGCAAGCCCGCAATTAGGCATTGGATACAGTGATACTTTTTTGTCTTAAAATTGTGCAATTTTAAGGAGTTTACGTGTTATAATACTGTAAAAAGTCTCAGTTTTTTTCTTTGCACGAAAGTTTTCACTGACTAGAGTTTTTTCTTTTTTTTTGAGAAAAGTTAGAAAATTTTGCTGCTATAGTTCTCGAACCACGTTCAAGGAAGTCAAATTCAAGCTAAAAAAGTTATTCATCATTTCAAGACGTGTCAAACTTGGTTCATTTGTTGTATTAATCGTTTCATTTCGCTTGCGAGGATTTATAAATATTTAAAAATTTTCCACGCTTAAACACGTGTTTTTCCGCTGCAACGACGACATTCTAACCTATGCCCTCACAAAACCAATAACTGAAACTTAAGGTAACTTTCGTTGTTTTTTTTTTGGTTAAATTACCGAAAGTTTGGTTTTTATGTTAGTTCAAAGTGAGAGGATAATTTTGAAAATGGAATTTCGGGGGAGACTCGAGCATAATTGCGCTTTTGCTCATTGGAAAGGAACAAGCAAGGAAATAAAGTCACGGTGAAGTGTTTGCATCGTCTGTCTTCAATGTGACAGGCACAACCCTATACGCAAGCAGGTCTAGCTCGCGCATCGTGCCCTTAGGCAAGATGAAACTTGATCATATCGCGCTGTCGTTCTTTGCTTAAATTCGCGGATTGTGGTCAGGGGATGATCGAGAAAAAAGTCTCGATGAGTTTTTTTTTTTGTTAATGTGATTTGTGTTTTTTTTTTTTAATAATTTTAACCCAAATTTAACTCTAAAAGTCTTTTAATACCTACCCTAACTAAACTGAAACTTTAAACCTAACCCTTAAAACCGTAAACTAAAACTCAGCTGGGTTTTTTATTTTCCAGTGAAATAACTGCTCTTTAAATTCATTACCTTACTCTTTTCCGTTCACCTCAGTTCATCTCATCTCAATCAGTTTAGATTCAGTGAATAAAGCGTCTGCTTCAAAATCAGTAGACGCGGGTTTGATTCTGAGTTGTGGCAAAATCGTAAACTTTGGCGTGGTATTTGCAACTTTTTTTATTTGATGTTTAGTATTTAAAAATAAAAGTGTAAATGCGAAGCCTATGACGGCAGTCATTTCATGTCTTTTTGCCCAGGTAACTTCACAAATACATACTATGATAATTTAACTAACTTGCGTTTTTTGCAAATATGTTTATTCTAGACAGTTTAGGGACAAAGGGTGTTTTGAATAAATGAAAACTATTCAAACCCTAAGAAAAGCGCTCGCAAAAATGCTGATCACATTTTTGTAATCAGGCGAAAGCACGAGGTTGCTTGTCACACTTGTTAATTGCCCCATAAAATATAATACATGGCTGATTTTGTGTTTCCCCTAATTACTATTGCTCGTAGACTCGTAGTGATGTTCAATAGCCAGTACATTGAAAACATGTTCTTCAAGGTGCTAATTGCTAACTTCACTCTTCTTTTCGTAGCCTTTTCTGATTTTTAAACCACTTTATTTTGGGGATAGTGCGGCGTTGAAGCAAAAAACCTGGAGTATATTGGAAAGGTTTGCCAGTTATAGCTAGAAGATGTTTTGGTTGTTATTTCTTCATTTATGCTGGGTTTCATTTTGTTATCAGATATGTTGAATTTGACTCCTCTCGCTTTTAGAGGTTACTGCGTAATAATAACAAGCAAATGTTAGCAATAATGATCTTATGATATGAAACTCTTAAAATGACTGCTGAAATCGATTTCGTATGTTTTATTGTCATTTATTTGTAACATTACTCGACAATGATGTTTGTTGCGGCTTATTTAATTCTCAATAATACCGTGAAACATTGAGCAAAGCTTTGTGTGGCTCTTGAGTTTCTGCACTTTGCACGGCAGGTCTCATTTGATTTCATGTAATCACTAGTGATCAAATATTGCGATGACTTACGTGTGAACGCATTAATTATGTTGACGCGGTTTCGAGAAATTTGTCTGTTGCTGCTGGCAATTTAATCTCTGTTTGTAATCAGATCAAAATTAAATTTATTTAGCCTGTTGTATTTGTCGGCAACGTTGCCGTAAAGGGTGTCGTTTTTACGACGACCCTGATTGCATGATTGAACCCATACCCTAGTGACTTTGTTGCGTCCTTGAATAATACTCTTTGCGATGATTATCTCTGCTTTATGGCTTCGAACAAGTAGTGTTTTCGTGGGAAGAAGTCAAGTGTCATTTGGAAACCTTGGAGTACGGCCGAATTCTAAGCGTGAGAGAACGATTCGTCCAAAACAGAAGCGCCAACGCTTCCTCGAGAGTGAAGGATAAATTTGAATCAATCAATTCAACTGTCGAACAAAACAGCTTTTTCGATTGACCGTGGATTTCGACTCTGGGTTGTGACTAATGTGTCCGCCCCGAGTTTCTCCGAACCCGAAAACCCTGGTTTTGGGGTAATTTTTGGAACCCTAAACCCGGGTCTTTTGGTGCCAAATCTGGGTTTCATGACGTTGTATATATTATTGCCCGAAAATTTTCATAATGCTGAAGAATTCAGCTGAAAAAATTTTTGGAGAAAAGCGGTTCCGGTAGCAGGTTAGAGCGGCTTTATTTCATACTTACACAGTGAATTAAAGGATGATTGATCAACCACGTTGTAGTACTTTGCTTAAAACATCTTTATCTATTTCAGGGAGATAATAGTTTCTTATAAGTTTTCTCCAACTAATGCAAAGACCCTGTTTTTGAGACAAAAAACTAGAAGGTATCTAGTGCGATTTCAAATAAAGTTAAATCTTTTTTAGTTATGTTTATAGTTAAAAGTGTTAGATAAATATTTTTAAACAAACTTTTGTTGGGAAAAGCTTCGATTATTATTTTGTTTTCAAAAAAAATTTTTTTTTTGTTGATGATATAAAATAGGAATTAAGTTGGTAGGATAATTAGTGAAAAAGCTTTTACAAATCTCACTTTACGTTTACAAGTCATTTTTCAAGGGAAACACAAAGGTGAAAATTGCCAATTAAGGCTGCTTAATGGTTCAATCTATTAAATCACCCAAGTCCTTCAGTTTATGCTGTTAGATATCCATTTGCCTTGGCTTTGCGATGCTAAGCCGTTTGCAATGCATTGTTAGAGACAGCTTGACATTAGGCTACTCCAAACAGTGTTTTTTTTCCCACAAAGCGATGATTGTGAAAAACGCTATATTTCATAGATTTTTGAGCTCGTAGATATTTTTAATATCGCCTTCTCATTTATTTTGTATGGCAGCGCTGGTAATTGGTGCCACTAATTTGCATAGATCTAAACAAGATTGTACAATTGATGTTTTCTTTAATCGTTTTTGGTTTTATTTCTTTGTTGTGTCAATAAATCAATAACTAGCCGGTGGGCTAGAATTAACCTCTTGTGCTGAGTTTACGTGGAAACACCCGCTTTTATTATTAAGTTTATTGAATATGCACTTCATTGCTGGTAATAATTAATTTGCGCAATCTTTTTGCTATAAGACTGCTTAATTGCGTTGGGAGCAAACTATATCAAACCAAATTTTTCATTATACTCGATATATTACGCCGATGTACGTAACGAATTTAGGGGGCCCATCTCCGCGTCGTTCGCCTGGGCAGCACAGTGCCGTACCAAGAAATGTCGCAGCCGTGGCGAGCCGTTGGTAACACTGTGTCTGATTTGACCATCCCTGTAACACTGTGTCAGGTTTGAATTTTTAACCTACCGCTCCAAAGATGAACACGTTACCGCTCGACCACTCTGATTTGCTTAACAAAATCAAAGCAATTATCGATACGACAATTTTTCGAGATAATATTTAGTTTCGTAAATTGCACTTGTTACGTTTGTTACAGTTATTTGACTTTTTTGCATCTAAAATTTCGACGCGTAGAAGATCAACTTATTAACTTAGAATACAGTAATTGGAAAAAGAAAAAAGTTTTTGAGTTGAAACCATGCGGCTATGAAGTTGGTAATGGTAACAGTTGAGACTTGCTGTAAGCTGCAACAGCGAATTTGCAAAACAAAATGATAGTTAAGTTCTAATATTTTTGCTATCACTGATGAGTAAGATTATAGCAATTACGATTCTTGTGCAGTATGATATTGCTTTTTTATTAAGCTATTGCAAATAACAAACAAAATAACAGCCACTTTAAAGCGCTAGTGATTCATATGAGTCTAACCTAGCAACATGGTTGGGTAGATCTCTTTAACTTTGAAATGAATTACTTTGAATTGGAATGACAGGTTAGCTGCTTAATTACCTTCAGTTGTTGATTTTAGTAATCAAAATCCTTACAACTCCGTGTTTTTTTATGGATTATGATATTGGGGTGCTCACTTTGTTGTAGCATTGTGCAAACGATCATTTTTTTCTGATCGAAGTTTTATGTTGCGACTTTTATTGCAGCACCATGTTTTTATCCACATTTTCAAGTTAATTAGGTGGATTTGTCTAAACACATTTGCATTTGTTTATCAGAATTCTCAACTTATTTCGGAAATTAAACAAAAATTTAACAAATAGTGTATTACAAATATTGAAGATATTGGAACAAAGTTTTTTATTTTTAGGCAAAATTTTAGATTTTTTGAATTTGAGTGCATTTTGTCTAAAGCACATTTGCATACATCGAAAAAATTTCCAGCTTAGGGGTGCGTTCATGTTTTGATGCTATTAAAATGATAAAAATCGATCTTTATCGCTATTTTACTTGTGCACTTCGTACAGACGTAATTTTTGTGATTACCACTAACCATAATCAAGTCAATTTTAAATCCGCTCGTTGAGGGTATTTTTTTATATATTTTCAATTTTACCGTTTTTGTATGCTTTCTTAGAAATGCAAAGCTGAAGATGATATCAGTGTTTTATGAAGTGAAACGTGCAGTCTTTATCACTGGATTAAAATATACTACTTTGAAACGTGCAATCTCAAAACTTACAATTTAGAAGCGCCAGCTCGGTTTTGAACTTCTCAATAATTGGAACGGCCGACGCTTGCGTCGCTTGTTCCTTTGTTTTCACTCGGCTATTTTCAAACTAACGAGTGCGAGATTTTAGACTTTTGCTTATGATTCGAGAACGGTTAGGTCGAGCTACGTGAAATTTTTAAAACAGTTTGAGGTTAATGAGTTGCGTGTGTGTACCAAATTTCGAGCCAATTAGTCACGTGACTTAGGTTTTAGGACCCGAAAACCGCCCCAAAAGTTTGGCGTAAAAAGCCGTCTCAATCAAAAACGGCTTAAGTACGGCAAAAAATATTTTACACAGTTATATGTCTTAAGATACCATATTATCCCTATCTACCCACTTTTGGCCGCGATTTTTTTTTTCCTAATTCTTGTACGTTCTTCTCCTAAACCACTAAACCTCAAAATCTAAATTTTGCGTAAAGTTGAAAAGCTGCAAACGCAATTTTGTCTCCCGAAATTTGTTGGGGCCACTTCCGCTGGGACCCCCCCCAAAAAATAGGACCCCAAAAAATTAATTTTTTTGAACGGCTCCAGCTAGAGCACCAGTTTTCTTGATAACAGTAGATATTTAGCAGAGAAATATTTTGACATAGTTTTGGGGCACCTTCCCCGGAGACTCCCCAAATATCAAGTTTTTAAATGGCTTAACCTAGAGTGCCAGTGTTTTTTAATAACTGTAGATATTTGACAAAAAGTTCAACCTTAGGTAGATGTTTAACCGACAAATATTTTGACATAGTTTGGGGGTACCATCCCCCTCTCTGGGACCTCCCAAAAATCAATTTTTTGAACGGCTTAACCTAGGGTTTCAGTGTTGTTTGACATCAGTAGAAATTTGAGAAACAAATATTTTGACGTAGTTTGTGGGTACTACCCCCCGAAGACCCCCAACTGCACCCTCAAAAATCAATTCTTTGAAAGGCTTATGCTAAGGCGTTAGTTTTTTGATATCAGCAGTTGTTTAAGAGACAAATATTTTAACATCATTCCAACGGCTTAGGCGTGGATAGAATGTTTTTTTCATTATGATCTGTCACTATGTTGTTAATTAAATATATATATTAACAATGTTTGAAATTCCAAACCTTCTTTTCTCAGAAGATATTTTTAATTTATTTCTTAACGGGAAAGCGAAAGTTTTTTTTTGAGAATTTCATTGTTCAACATGCGTCGGTCGTTCACTGAGATTGCTTTTCAGCAAGCTCCCATCTAGTTGGATCTTTCTTTTAATCTTACCTTGAAACTGAAGCATAATTTTGTCCCTTTTGCAATACTTTAAATAACAAACATACAAAGTATGTTGCAAAATTTGTAACATTTTCTGGGTTTTACCAATTTTTGATCAAATTCTAAGCAACGCATTTTATGGGAGATTGTTTGTATAATTTTTATTCTTTCCTTACTGAAAGCAGCTTTAGAGAGTCTTTTACCCGGGCTAATCGAACAAGCTTTCAGCCGTTTTCGTTGCTCCACGCAGTGCTTGGTTCTTTTATTGGACGCAGCTGTTTTGCATTATTTGTGAATTTATCTTCTGGTTGTTTTTTGAAACAAAAGTACTGGAAATCATCTGATTTTTTTCGTTTGTTTGTTTTCTGTTCGGCAAATTGAACTCGCTAAACAAAAAAAAGAACATGCGAATGAAGTACGCATTTGTAGGTTTGTTACTTTACATGTTATTTGTTAGTTTCTCAGCTGGTAAAAAAAATTCAAGACATGATTAATGACGATCTTAATATTTCTTAACAGAGATAATCTCCGAAAAAAAAAACGAAAATGATTTATGCGAAATTTTTTGACGTGGTGGTGCCATTTATTTGTAATTTAGTGTTAGTTAATAGCTAGGGGTGGAGTTGAGGACCAAACGTTTGAGGCAAAGGCTTCAAAAAAAAAAAAAATCAGAGGCCAAGAACTAAAAAAATGTCCTCGAGGCCAAGGACTCCCTCTGGGGATTCACCTCTGGTAATTGTATCTTGATTCACTAATTTCCCTAGGTTGAGAGGCGGTGAAGTGACCAGTCGATCTTAGGGCCGAGCCACAATCTGCCCACCTATCTATCACACAAGGCAAAGGTTTCAAATTGTCTCTTCTACGATTGAATGTCAATCAAGGAGACTGTAAATGCCACTTTTTATAGCTTTCGGATTTACCCGATCGAGAATCAAAGCCAAGTTTACGGTTTTGGAAGCAGGCGTCTATAAACTCGATTACTAATCTGTTTGACGCTTAACCCTAAATCTTTCTTTTTGTTGCAGGACGTCATGGGGACGTTACAATTTCTCCTGGCAATAATATGCTTTTCTTCAATGTCGAACGCACAGCGACCAGGTACAAATGGACGACAAGTATTACCTGGTAAATACCACCCGATGGTTGCCCTGCTGGAGGTGCCGGTGGTAGTTTGCCCGAAGTGTTATGTTTTGCTAGTAAATAAGCACGATCATGTTGCATTTTCAAGTTGAGCTTGAGTATGACTTGAGTGATAATCCAAATGCACAAAAAGTCTGTGGGTGAAATTTTACAGACATGTTTACACCAGAAGCGACGTAAAAAAGACCGAAGTGACGTCAAAATGAAAAGAACTTAGACATGCACTATATGTTGCTTTGCATCGCTCTGCTGCTGGTGTAAACGTGCGCTAAAACTTTTCTGTGAAGAAATACTGCTCGAAATCGGTTTTATTGAAAAAATGAGAACTACTTGAGATAATAAAGAGGCCTTGATGTAAAAAAAACTAGAAAAGTGTAATCAAGTAAAAGATTTGTCACTTGAACCAAAAAGTACTCGAAGTAAAGCACAAGCTATTGACCGAAAAAATTACTTAAGTAAAAGTAAAAAAGTAATCGTTCTAAAACTACTGAAGTACAAGTATTTTTGAAAGTATTGAAGCAAAATAAACAAATTATTTAATCGAAAAACCGTTGTGTATGACATCTAATCGACTGCCTTCACATCACTGCGACATAATGCTTGGTCTTCCAATCCCTCACTCTTTCAATAAGTCATGAACTATTAATTGAATGCAAGTTTTTGTTATTACATTCAAATAAAAAAAAACGACAGCCAAACTTTTGAGATTTGAAAATTATGTCATGCAGAATTTACTTCGAATCATTTCATAAAACCTTTGCAAATTTAACTAACTTGAACAATTATTGCCGATAGAAAACTCAACCGTTCTGACCAGTTTGTGGTTCAAATTTAAAAGTACAGTACTTGGTACTTTTCTGAGTCAAAATGCTTCTTACGTAGCGTTACTTCACTACTTCACGCTCAAAGCAAGCAAATGATAGCAGAAAGTATTCAAAAATATTCTTGAAAGTGCTTGTTACCGACAAATTCTACTTGAGTAGGCCACTTTAGTAGAGCTACTTTCGTTACTTTACACCTCTGCAAAGAGATGCCCCAAACCTTATTCCATTGTTTCCCTTATCCGTTAAAATACTTCTCATTCATTTGACTCCGTACCGCTGGCAACCTTGGGTTTTGAAATTTCGTACCATCAGAAAAGGATGACTTTGCAAAACTTCATGCAAAATAAAGTACGCGATGTTTGATGATCAAGCATCGCGTTTCTTGTTCTGCAAGACATTGCCAGTCTACAAAATTTCTTGCAGAATAAGGAACGCCATGTTCGATATCCTGCGTGAAATTTTGCAAAGTCATCCTTTTTTAATGTCATAAAATATTGAAACTCAGGATTGCCAATGGTACGGAGTCGACGGATTAAATCTATTTTCGCGGGTAAGGGAAATAGTGGAACAAGGTTTGGACATTTTTTTTTCTTTATTTTCTTAAGTAGTGCTCATTTTCTCTATATATCCGATATCGAGCGGTATCTCTTTTGTCTTCTTGAACTAAAAGTTCAAAGCCAGATTGTAAAGAATTGCATTTCCAGACTTAACTCTGCAAAGAATTAAGTTCGGTAACGGTTTAGTGAAGTGAACGGTGTTGTAGTTGTTTACGATAACGTGACTATTCCATGCAAAATTGGAGTCAAAGTCTTTACGCTATTTTTAGCCTTGTAGTTTCAGTGGAGACAACAAGCGCAATTTTCTTTGGTGCTTCTCCTGGTTGCTGTCATTTCCTGTCTTTCAATTTTATTGAATTTGAGCATTGAAGGACTTTTCAACTCTATTTTTCTTTTGAGAAACTGAAAAAGGGTCGTGATAGAATTGCTAGTGGAATGCTTGATTTGAAAGTTTGCAGCATGAAATTGAAAAATCTTTGCCAATTTCATAGTGCAAATCCAAATTACGGATAGCTTCAAAAAAAAAAAACAGCAATAACTTTGAATTTGAGTGTTTTAAAAGCAGCATTAGTTTCACATAAGCTTCTGCTGCCATAGTAATATTTAAAGAGTTTTTTTTTTTCTTGTTAGTACTTCAATAAGCTTTACTCCTCTGTGGCAAGTGTAACTCTTTGTTTCAGATAGCATGAAAAAACAGTGTTTCAATCTTTAATTTTTACAGTTCGACGACTCCCATATCGAAATGGAAATCAAATTTTCAGTTATTTTTTTGATCGTATGACGTATCCAGAAGCACTGTCCCGATGCAGACCTAACCAACCAGACAATGGTCCTACGTCAAGGCTTCTTATAATCAATAGCCAAGAAATCCAGGATACTGTGATTTCCCATCTTCGTGATGACATTGGGTTATTACCTCCCGACGTTTGGGACGTTCCCATTGATCCCGGCTATTGGGTTGCCGGCAGTGACATTTTAGCCGAAGGTACTTTTCGTTGGATAGACGGAAGTGTAATCCCAACCCAGCCTGGACAATTGGGGTATCAGAACTGGTACAGAGAAGGAGGATTCTTCGAACCAAGTGCCACAGTCGACGCGGAAGATTGCTTATACATCAGCGCCATACGCGATGGCGGAACTACGTTTCCCAATATTCTCGGTCGCTGGTTGGACAGCGTCTGTTTTGCTAGAAAATACTTCATCTGTCAGGAAGATGCACCGGCTAGTGAGTGCAAAGCGTTTCTCATTGATATTTTTATGTTTGCTGTTCTGTTTAAACTTTTTCTGTTTTATTTATCTTATGACTGACCTTGAAATGTAAAATAATAGCATTAAATAAGTGCGATAAACAAATATGAGACTCTTGCTTTGAAACAAAGCAACAAAAAAGAACGTGATTCAGAATGGTCGAATCTCACATAATAGCTAATCAATTTTATCAAATCTTTTTTTGATTTCTTCGATTATATACTCATCATATTCAACCGTGTTCACATTATTCAAGATTAATAATTACTGGAAGATCTATGAAAGTTGTTTCTATCTTTTTTAATGAGCAATTTTTTTTAAATAACTTTGTCTATTAATAAGTTGTGGTCCTCCCAGGCAAAACATATGTACTTGTTTCTCGAAATATGCTACCTATGTTTATTAGTCCAAATTGAAATCATATATGAGAGATTGAGTGTGAATGCAATTATCTCGAAGTAAGCAACGGCTGGAGATCTGCCATTGCTTACTTTTTGTTGCAATGTACTGTAGTTTTCACCTCCTCTAACTCTGTCATCACTGGTGCCCGGAGCGGTTACAAAGATGGTTTACTTATCTCAAAAGCGTGTGAATCGGCTATACCTATTTAAATATAAGTACAGACTATTTCACCGGAAATTTTTATTTAGTTTTTTATTAATTTTGAAACAAATCTAACACAAGCTCAAATTCTTACTCTATAAAACTAACCCCAAAATTAACATTCTTACTCTAAAACTAACTCCAAACTTAACCCTAACTCAAACCTTAACTGTAACCGTCGAAAAAGTAAATAAAAAATGCGCAGATAAACATATCTCATTTTTGTTTTATTCTTTTTAACCTAAAAGTTTTTGTTGAAATAGTCTCTCCCAAGGGCATTCAGTTCGAAGCAAATTTTCCTTTGTTTTCTCACAAAATTTTTGACAGATCTGAAGACTAATTTTACCAAATTTGAGCTTTTCACGACCTTATGTTCCCGAAATATGACAGTTTAGATTTCCTACTTAAAAGGCTTTTTTCCCTTAAAAACTTTGCCTGGCTTGCGAACTACAAAGAAAATTTCAAAAAGTTACTGCATGCTTGTGACTATCAATAAGTATTTTCGGCAGTGTTGTTGTTAAAACAAAGTACAAGGTCAGAATTGTAAATTAGCTAACTTTTTAGTAAAAGCCAACTTTCCAAAAGTTAATTTTCTCTCACAAAACTGGCAAAATGCAACTCTGAAGTAAGAAAAAAAATTGTTAATTTTGAACTGCAAAATCTTTAAAACGGCAAGACGTAGAAAGTTCAACTTGTCAATTTTCAAATGTAACATCTGTAATTTTTAGATCCGTGCTCTCCCAACCCATGTTTGAATGATGGGATTTGTTCCACTATTGGCAACAATTTTCAGTGCTCTTGTCGGCCTGGTTTTATGGGGCCTAGATGTTCTATACGTATAAGTAAGCTATGAAGCCTTTCATTAGTGCATAGCGACCGAAATTTGATTTTGCATTATATTGTTAACTGTTTTCAAGAGTTTTCTTTTTGTTTCATCTGCAATAATGTATTGTACTGGTTTCATGTAGTTTTTTTTTCATGTGAAAATAAGTTCTTTTTTAATCCTTTTTTTCGTTTAGTTGAGGGCTTAATAGTGCCCACCTTCAGGCAAAAAGTATGTACTGGTTTCTCAAAATATGCCGTTTATGTTTGTTAGTTACAATTGAAACGAAATCGAGTACGAGAGAATTAGTGTGAATGCAATCATCTCGAAGGCAAATGCAAACCAACGGCTGGAGATTTGCCGTAGATTACTTTTTGGTTGCACCGTACTGTACAATTTTCACCTCCGCTAACTCTGTCATCACTTGCCACCCAAGCGGTTACAAAGAGGCTTTGCTTATCTCAAATGCATATAAATCGTCTATACCAATTTAGGTATTATAGGGAGAGACTATTTCACCGGAAATTTCTGTCGAGTTTTTATTAATTTTGGTACAAACCTAACACAAACTCAAATTCTTCCTCTAAAACTAGCCCCAAACCTAACCCTAACTCAAACTCTAACTTTAATCTTCGAAAAAAGAAATGAAAAATGCGCGGATGAATTTTTCTTATTTTTTGTTTTATTCTCTTTAACTTAAAATTTTTTGGTGAAAAACTCCCAAGGACATTCAGATCAAAACAAATTTTGCTTATTTGTTTCTCAAAAATTTTTGACAGATCTTAAGACTAACTTCACCAAATATGAGCATTTTACGAATATGCGTGCCCAAGATATGACAATTTAGATTTCTCCTTAGAAAGGCTTTTTCTCCTTGGAAATTTTGCTATGGTCGCCAACTACAAACAAAATTTCAAAACTTACTGCATGTTTGGAACTATCAATAAGTGTTTTCGGCAATGTTGTTGTCAAAACAATGTACAAGGACAGAATTGTAATTTAGCTAATTTTTTCCTAAAAGTCAACTTTCCAAAAGTTAATTTTCTGTCACAATACTGTCAAAATGGCAAAAGCAAGAAAAAATTGTAAATTTTGATCTGCAATATCTTGAAAACCGCTAGACGTAGAAAGTTCAAATTTGGTGAGAATGCATTTTAGGCTTTTTCCAACATCGTGGTCAGCATTGAAAAACTTGGCTTAAATTTCTTTTTAAGTATATTGCCCTGAAGAGTGAAGAGCTTTAGCGTTGAAATATTTATGAAAAGAGGTCATCATGCTCTTGTCAGTTTTCAAATACATATGTAATTTTTCAGTTTTCAAATATATATGTATAACATATGAAATTTTTAGATCCTTGCTCTCCCAACCCATGTTTGAATAATGGAATTTGCTCCGCATTTGGCAACAATTTTCAGTGCTCTTGTCGACCTGGTTTTATGGGGCTTAGGTGTTCTATACGTATAAGTAAGCTATGAAGCCTTTCTTTATTAGTGCATAGCGACCGAAATTTGATTTTGCATTATATTGTTAACTGTTTTCAAGAGTTTTCTTTTTGTTTCATCTGCAATAATGTATTGTACTGGTTTCATGCAGTTTTTTTCTCACGTGGAAATTTCTTCTTTTCAGTACCTTTTTCCTTTAATTGTGGCCACGTTCACGCAAAAAGTATGCACTGGTTTCTCAAAATATGCTGTCTCTGTTTGTTAGTTAAAACTGAAAGGAAATCGAATACGAGAGATGGATTGTCAATGCAGTTATTTAAGCAAACCTAGGCTGGAGATCGGCTATAACTTACTTCTTGGTTGTGATGTAGGGTTTTCACCTCTGCTCACTCTTTCGTCGCGAGTGCGTCGGTAACCGACTGAACGGTTCGGTTATCTCAAATAATTGAAAAAAACGGCCGTCAGAAATTCGGCTTCTCAGTCTCAAAAGAGTGCATTCTTACACAACAATAGATTCCAACCTATTTAACATTTTAGGCTATTACAGATCAGTTTTGCTGTGGATAAAAGCTGGAGGGTCTTATTGGAGGTGTTGAGTTTAATGTTCTATTGATACTAAGGGAGCCAGGTATCGCTCTATCCTTCTTGTTGCTCAGAGCTTAATTCCTTAGAATGGGCAGATAGCAATAGATTTGAAGTTTTGGTACCCCCTACCAATTGGTTTATCGCAAATGCATGTGAGCTGCTACATCTACTTGAGTGCATTTGCATGGAAGCACTTTTGCTTGCGAAAAGTTTTAAACCGAGATCATCACTTGCCATTTTTGAAATATAACTTCTGCAATTTTTAGCTCCTTGCTCTTCCAATCCATGCTTGAATAGTGGGATTTGCACGAACGTTGGCAACAATTTCCAATGTTCTTGCCCGCCTGGGTTTACGGGACCTAGATGCTCTATTGAAATAAGTAAGCTACAAGCTCTTTCATGGTTGTTTACTGCTTACGATTGAAACTTGATTTGCAGATTTTTAACTCTGCTTTAACCGTTTGTTTAAACTGGAAGTAATAATTTTACGGCATGCTTGCATTTTTCTTCATGTTATTTCTCTTGCGCTTTGTCTCATGTGTTGAAAAATGAGGCAAAGAAAAGTTGCATTATTAGTTAAAGGTGTTTATCAACAGGTATAGTTTAATTGAGTTAGTTGATGTAGTTTTTTATTAATGTTAGCTCAAGACCCATTAAGAAGTGTTGCAGTGAATAGTGGAATCTTTTTCTGAGTTTAGCACTTGGTTTTGCTATTTTTTTTTAACAGACCCTTGCGCCTCTGCACCATGTTTGAACAATGGGTTTTGCTCCAGTGTTAGCAGCACCACTTTTCGCTGCACTTGTTCGCCTCCTTTCACTGGTCCCAGATGCGAAACACCACTTAGGAGTAAGTATGGCAAATGAAATTCTTTAAAAATCTAAGTTGGATTTTGGGTAAAATTTTACCAAAAAATAAAGGCATACATGTTATAATATTTTCTTTAAGAAATCAATCGGTGTTTAAGTCGGAGTAGCGTTTGCTACTGCAACGGCAAACGTTATAAAGATGTTTCATTATTTCACACCAAAGATTACTCGCGGTTTTCATGCTGCATGCTCAGTTTTTAAGGAATCAGTATGGCTTAAGAAAATTCTGCATTACATTGACCCTGTAAAGTGGAATTTTGACTCAAAAGATTGCATGGATTTTTATTGCAATTATAATATTGTAATGACACCTTTATTTACCCAGTTGCCTTGGCTAAGAGACTGCAAAGGAACCTTTTGGTCTTCGAGTCAAGCTGCCACCTGCCTACCTGTTAACCACACGTGGTTGAGAGTTCACCTTGTTTTTTCTCAATGCTGAACATCAAACAGGGAAGCTGTGAACACCATCTTTTATGGGCTTTGGTTTGACCCGACTGGGAATTGAACCCGAGTCTAACGTAAAATGTCTCAATTGGGCTGCGTGCTGAGCAAATTGGTGCTACTCAAGCATATCGCAGACGGGGGCTCTCTTTGTGATTTTTTGGAAAAAAAATAGCCATTTTGACGCCGAAATCTGTTGAAAGAATTTAATTTCCCGACCCTTCACGTCCCCCTTTTCTTTTAAGTTCAAACGCTTACCTTTTTGGCTAAAGTTTTTTAAGGACGAGAGGCTGGATTTGCTTAAGTTTTAAAGCTCATGGTTTCACCGCTGTCTATTATAACAGAGTTTTCCGTCTTCCAACTAGTCAATCTATAGCATGACTCAGTAGTAACAGTTGGTCCTGTTAGTTTGTTTCTTGTAACATGTAAAAAATTCTAATGCTGGTACTTTTTCTGAATGATATCGAATTATAATTTTCCTCCTTTTTATAATTTTAACGCAGGTTCTACTTTTACTTTACTGCCTGCAGTTACCGTAAAAAAAAATAATATAGCGTTGACGAGAACCTTTTCTCAGGAAAAATTTCTTTTTGTACCAAGAAAATTAATAATAAGCTATATACAGTATCCAGAGTCTTATAGGCACAATCAAACCTTTGATTGACAGCCTTAGACATACTGTTCTGAAAGATGTATGGTAAAATTTGTACTTTAGTTGGTGAAGATTTGGTTTACAACATATAGTTTCATCCGGTAAAGAATTAATTAATAGCTTTAGTTTCATTGGGTAAAGATTTTTCTTAAGATTTACTTAATTTGGATAAAATTGACCGATTGATGGGTAAAGATTTATGTATTATGAACATAATCGTTAAAGTTTTATTCATTGTTTGATAAGTTGGTAAAGATGTACGTTTTAAAAATTTTTGTTACTGGTGACATTTGTTGTTTTAGCCTTGCTAGCCTTACTGATGAGCTCTGAGTTTCGATGAAACAGCTTTCTAAATGCAATTGGAAATTATTTTGAATTAAAGTTTTATAATTATCTCTTAAAGTATTGTGATCACTTAATATTTTTGAAAAAAAATTGCGTATGATTTGGTTAATTTGCGAGTCCTTGCTTTTCTACGCTTAAGTTCATACCTGTAGTCCAAGCTATACTGACGAGGAATAAAAGACGAATGTCGATTTCGAAACAGTATGTCTTATGCTGTTAATCAAAGGTTTAATTGTACCTATAAGACTCTGGATACTGTCCATAGCTTATTTTTTTTTTTTTTAATTTGAATTTTTTTTCTTTTCAGCCAATTTCGGCAAATAAACATTACGGATTTCTTTAAAGCAAGCAACAAATGCATTGACAGTATATACGCATATACACTCGAGCTTCGGTGTTGTTATTATTTTTTTGCTTCTTTGCAGATCCCTGTGACTCCATCCCTTGTTTTAATAACGCTCAATGCGTTAATATTAATTCACTTACCTTCCAATGCATTTGCCCAAGTGGATTTTCTGGAACCCTTTGTAACATACCTGATGCTCGTAAGTTAAACTGTTGAATAAAGTTTAAGAAATAGTTTAGATCTGATGTGATTTTTTGGGGGGTGGAGGGAAGGTCGTTGTAGCCTTACTGGTCGAAAATGATGACCCTTTGGATAGGATGCTTAGTTGATGAGGTCAAAATTTTGATTATTGGAAGTGGTTCATCATCGAAGTGCTCTCTAAGTGTTGAAAAATAGTTCAAAGAACTAAAAAAAGATTTAACTGTTGTAAATCAGTGCCGTTGTAAGCACAAGCGTGAACTGTCTCTGCAAATACGCTAGTATGATGAGCTCCAACAGTGTTCAATGGTTCTGCATTACGTGAACTCTGCCCGAATTTCAATTCAAGCGAAGTCGTCTTTGACCGTGATGACGTTATTGTTTCAACATCATGTTTTGAAAAAAATCTGCAGTCAGTCTACCAGATACCAGCTGATATTTGGTGCTTACGCAATTTCGATGTAATAGTTACTTGCGGAGAGATTATTTGGTGGCAAAGAGAAAGTTTGTTTGTTGACTAAAGAAACAGATGCATTAAAAATTTTGGCCACTCCACAAAGGCGATTTTAGGGTTACAAAACCTAAATTTAGTTTGTGATCTTAAATGTCCCAATGGTGCTTATTAAGCTGTTTATTATGTTTTCAGGTCCTTGCGATTCTAATCCTTGCTTTAACAATGGTCAGTGTTTTAATATTGGTACAAGCAATTTTCAATGTGTCTGTCAGAGTGGTTTCTCTGGACCTAGGTGTCGCATACCTGATGCTGGTAAGTAACTATCTTAGTTAGAATCTTAGATGAGAAAATTCTTTTTAGAAAAATAATGATTACTCAATTATCTACAACCATAGAAAAAAACTACTTCGAAAATTTAAGGTCGATCACGCTATAAATTTAAACTGAACAATAATTTTCAGTAGCATGCCTAAGACAACATCTATTTAGCCTAATTTTAAGGCTCCTCAGTTAGGCTAGCATGGCCGAAATCACAATTAGCTGGGCCGAAATGTCAATTATCTGAGTAACGTTAAGTCAAGTTTGAAACTATCACAGTTGCAAAGTTTAAGCTTATTTCGCCCGCACATTTTTCGTTTGCTAACGGCATACTTAGAATGCAGTAAATTTCTTTCCACGTAACTCTGAGTATTTGTAGTTGATTAACTATTGCTGTTTAATACCTTCACACCTTCTTATTTAAACAATGTGTTCTTAAAATTGGAGCTTGTTATAACGTACACTTGTAGCTGTTATAAATTACCTCTTTGCTTATTAAGTTGCCCTGGCCGCGAGACAAAAAAGGGTCCTTTACTATTTTCGAGTCAAGCTGTCACTTGCCCAGCTGTCTAACCACACACGGTCAAAGCTGCACACAAGTCTATTCAGCTATTGAACGTTAAGCACTAGGGTTGGTTGAAATACTAATTTTTATATTTTTTGGTTTAGCCTGACCGGGAATCGAGCCTGAGTGTTTTGTTTCAGCAGCTGGCGCTCTATCCACTCGATCGGTAAAATTAATTTAAATTCTGTACTTTTTGCAGCCCCTTGCGACTCAAACCCTTGTTTTAACGGTGGCCAATGCACCAACGTAGGTACGACATCCTTCCAATGTATCTGTGTAAATGGATTTAGTGGGATACGCTGTGAAATAAGAAGAGGTAATTAACGTTACAACTTATCGTATTAATTTTCTTTGGTAATTGTTTGTTAATTAGTTCATAATTACATTAGTTTTCAGTTACAGTTGAATAATATTCGTACACTTGTAGCTGTTATAAATTACCTCTTTGCTTACTAAGTTGCCCTGGCCGCGAGACAAAAAAGGGTCCTTTACTATTTTCGAGTCAAGCTGTCACTTGCCCAACTGTCTAACCACACACGGTCAAAGCTGCACACAAGTCTATTCAGCTATTGAACGTTAAGCACTAGGGTTGGTTGAAATACTAATTTTTATATTTTTTGGTTTAGCCTGACCGGGAATCGAGCCTGAGTGTTTTGTTTCAGCAGCTGGCGCTCTATCCACTCGATCGGTAAAATTAATTTAAATTCTGTACCTTTTGCAGCCCCTTGCGACTCAAACCCTTGTTTTAACGGTGGCCAATGCACCAACGTAGGTACGACATCCTTCCAATGTATCTGTGTAAATGGATTTAGTGGGATACGCTGTGAAACAAGAAGAGGTAATTAACGTTACAACTTATCGTATTAATTTTCTTTGGTAATTGTTTGTTAATTAGTTCATAATTACATTAGTTTTCAGTTACAGTTGAATAATATTCGTACACTTGTAGCTGTAATAAATTACCTCTTTGCTTATTAAGTTGCCCTGGCCGCGAGACAAAAAAGGGTCCTTTACTATTTTCGAGTCAAGCTGTCACTTGCCCAGCTGTCTAATAGGGTGTTTCATTTTTTCACCATTTTTGAAATTGAAAATGCTTGGGGTCGTATCTGATAGAGTTTTTGACGCTGATTTCGAATATGTAATTTTTATTTCGCTATGACGTCATTTTGAGGTTGCAGCACGCGTTCGAAACTCTGGCAGAGCACGATTTTGGGAATTTCCCGTATCTCGGTAACGGTACGAGATAGCGCGTTGAGATTGGTGTCAAAATACGCAGAAGGGTCGATTTTCTATACCCTCTCAATACAACATTTAAGTGTATCTTGAACAGAAAAAAAGGTATTAGCAAATAACACATTTATCATGCAATTTTGATTTTCAACACACAAAGGCATTATGGCATTCGCAGTAATCACACGCAAAACGTAGTTGGTAAGTTCACACAAGGAAAGAAAAGTCAATCAGCCATGTCTAACTCCATATTACACAAAAATGCGCGCAAGCGCATGTCAGCTTTATTCATTTGTGATGTGGTTCATCGCTAGTTTTGTCATTCACTATATTCTTCAACTTCCCAATTCTGCGTTCGTTTGATCTGTTGTTGTTGTGGATAGTTTTTCAAAACTGTCGAGGAATTCGGCTATACGAAATACAGGGAGCTTTTTTACTTTAAGTAGTGAAGAAATGTTTTAGTCGAGTAGCCTAGTTCTGTCCATCAAGTGTGATTTGGTGTCAAGAGTATCAAGAAGCATGCAAACTTTGACGGCCTCCACGCTATAAGGAGGAATTTCTCCGTGCACACTTAAAGCAACATTTTTTGGGCTTAGCCAGCATGTAGCGTGTTTAAAAAGTATTTCAGTGCTACATCCGCTATTTCTGTGTCAATGTCTCGATATGCCGAAAGGATATCTCTTTGGAATAGCGTGAGAAAAGGCCCTTCTGATGCTGTTGGCTTTAAATGGATAAGCATAAAGGATGGCACGTTAACGCATATAATATACGAGATTTTGAACAATTTTTTTTTATGGTCTACTCCAACATTACCTAATCCAAAAATTAACAACTTTAGATAACCACTAGCGGTTGTGATCCATCTGGAATGTGAAATTTCTTCTTGTCTGTACTCCAAAAGATGTTTCAAATTATCTGGCACATCCATAATCAAATGAGAAGTCAATGCCAGCAAGCACAAGTACTCATTTCTAAAACTGCCATCTTGAAAACCCTTGGCTCTTTGTTCCAAAAACCACTCCTCCTTTGCTTTAAGCTGCAGAGAAGCAATACTGGTAATTGGTACTGGAATACTCTTGACGAGGATGAATGTTGTTAATGTCGGGTTTGTTGATGCTTTTAATGCAGTTAAGCAACGCACCGTCTTGCATTGCTCCTGGACCTTTTGTTTTTCTTTCGATAGTTGATATAATATGCAAAAAATAAATTTCGTTAGCATGAAACATGCACTTCAGCTCATGGATATCGTGACCAACGTTTTCATTGAAAAGATCAACTAGCCTCTTATTCACTCCGGACTGTTTACCACTATTAAGGGATGTTGTGTCAGCCATTATCAAAAAAACATTGTTTATACATGGACCGCTAACTTCATTTACAATGGCATTAAAAACTGTTTGGGCAGTGACTGATACACCTGCAGGAAACGATTTCACGGCCAAAATTCGCTTTGAGAAGTGTTGATCGGGGTCATAATATTGTCCAATAAAAACATATCTATCAATTTTGTAAATGATTTTGCCATCATAGCAGAGTTGTAGAGCATCTGCTTTGTTGAAATCAGCTTTGCATCTCGGCAATGCTTTCAAACGACATTGTTCTCGTTTGCAAAAAATTGTTGATGATGAAGCAGCATTTTTTTTCTGAACCCACAACTGAGAGAAGCTGATCAGATTGCTGACGGATAGAGGTTGAACGTCGATCAGCAAAAATGCAGCTTTCTTCCGTAACTGAAAAAGTTCGATTTTAAGTATAATTTTTACCCCCAGTAGAAGTCGTTTTGCAATCAATATACTGTGGATCATGAGATGATTCCGAGCTGTCTTCGCTAATGTCACAGAAAGGCGAAAGATTAGATGAGTTGCTTCTAAGTCTTTTCAACAACACTAATTGGTCTTCTTCTCTGCTTGTACATGGCTGGTCCAAGTAGTCTACATCAGTTTGTCTCCGTTTCAGTTTCGCTTGTACTTGAAATCAATAGAATCAGAACTGAAGTCAATTAGCACAGAAGATCAAAGCTTTGCTAGAACACAATTTACCCTCGTTCCTCAGTTTTAACTGCAGTAGTAACAACAGATCAAACGCTTATTTATTACGTAATATGGAGTTAGACATGGCTGATTGACTTTTCTTTCCTTGTGTGAACTTACAAACTACGTTTTGCGAGTGATTACTGCGAATGCCATAATGCCTTTGTGTGTTGAAAATCAAAATTGCATGATAAATGTGTTATTTGCTAATACCTTTTTTTCTGTTCAAGATACACTTAAATGTTGTATTGAGAGGGTATAGAAAATCGACCCTTCTGCGCATTTTGACACCAATCTCGACGCGCTATCTCGTACGGTTATCGAGATACGGGAAATTCCCAAAATCGTGCTCTGCCAGAGTTTCGAACGCGTGCTGCAACCTCAAAATGACGTCATTGCGAAATAAAAATTACATATTCGAAATCAGCGTCAAAAACTCTATCAGGTACGACCCCAAGCATTTTCAATTTCAAAAATGGTGAAAAAATGAAACACCCTACTGTCTAACCACACACGGTCAAAGCTGCACACAAGTCTATTCAGCTATTGAACGTTAAGCACTAGGGTTGGTTGAAATACTAATTTTTATATTTTTTGGTTTAGCCTGACCGGGAATCGAGCCTGAGTGTTTTGTTTCAGCAGCTGGCGCTCTATCCACTCGATCGGTAAAATTAATTTAAATTCTGTACTTTTTGCAGCCCCTTGCGACTCAAACCCTTGTTTTAACGGTGGCCAATGCACCAACGTAGGTACGACATCCTTCCAATGTATCTGTGTAAATGGATTTAGTGGGATACGCTGTGAAACAAGAAGAGGTAATTAACGTTACAACTTATCGTATTAATTTTCTTTGGTAATTGTTTGTTAATTAGTTCATAATTACATTAGTTTTCAGTTACAGTTGAATAATATTAGTTTTTGCACTGTTTTCTTTTTTAACTGATGTTCCACTTCAGGCGTTTTCTTAAATTTATCTAAGCATACCGCTGTATATTTTTTGTTTGAATCATTTAGTACCGTTTATTTTCAATACATTTCAAGTTGCAATGCATGTTTTAAAAGTTTTAACCTTGCGCAACATGGCTTACCTTTTTTTTTGCTCCATTTTTGATTATTATTTAGGTGGAGATTTCAATTTTGATGGTTTTTATCTTTTGTAGCTTATGGTGTTTAATCAGAGCCAAAAGCAGTTCTAAATCTAAATTGGTAAAGTTAAAAGGCTAATGACCAAGGATATTAACTCCTCCAACATGGAAAATTAAAAATGTGAGGATACCGCGGCTTAAATGGGAAAAATCTTTACCTTTGAACCTGGATACTACTTTTTGTAGATTTTTGCAATCCCAACCCGTGTCAAAATGGCGGAATTTGCCAAGTTACAGGCCAAGAATTTACTTGTAATTGTCCACCTGGTTTTGGAGGTGACGTCTGCCAACTAAATAATGGTAAGTGACATTGAATTTTTCATTACTGGATTTTTCATTACTGTGTCCGTATTGATTTACTTACTCAACATTACTTGGAAATCTATGCATTTGCTTTGATCTGTTAATTTGACGTTTTTTTTTGCAGTTCGACGAATTCGATGGCGAAATCAAATTTTCAGTTATTATTTTGAACGAATGACCTATCCAGAAGCGTTAGCTCGATGTGCTCCCGCGCAGCAGAACGACCCTACCTCAAGACTTCTACTAATTACAAGCGTCGAAATCCAAGACGCCGTGGTATCCCATCTTCGTGACGTCATCGGAGAATTGCCCCCTGACAATTGGGAAGCCCCTATCGCCCCCGGATATTGGGTAGCCGGAAGCGATATTGAAGTGGAAGGGGTTTGGCGTTGGACGGACGGGAGACAAATCCCGATCTTTCCTGGACAGCCTGGGTATCAGAACTGGTACAGAGAAGGCGGGTTCAATGAACCGAGCTCCACAATCGCAGGAGAAGATTGCTTGTACATCAGCGCCATTTTAGATGGAAGAGACACTTTCCCCAACATTCTTGGTCGATGGTTAGACAGCGCCTGTTTTGTACGAAAATACTTTATCTGTCAAGCCGATGCACCAGTTGTACCTCCTCCCCCGGGTAAGTAGGAATTATTTTGAAGTTTTTTCCAGTTCAAAGCAAAGGGAAATAGATTAAAAGTTGTGGGAACGTCAACAATTTTGAGCCCAACGTTAAAACTTATAAATTAGCATAATTTTTCAGCTTATTTTCAAACTGCTTCGGTTTTTTGTAGTATTATGCATTTTGCACAAAAAAAACTAAATTGTTTTATTAAAATGAATATGAATATTCCGAGATAATTTTTGTAGTAAAATCTATACTACGCCAGCAGTAGCGTAGCCAGGGGGAGGGCTATAGCCCCCCCCCATTGGCCTGCCGACCAAAATGCAGAATATGGAAAATACCACGTTTTTAGCACTTCTAAGACTCTCTTTTGCACTGGATCAGACTAAAAAATGATTTAAAGCAAGCTGAATAGGGAAAATACCACGTTTTTAGCATTTTAAGACTGTCTTTTGCACTGGATTAGACTATTTTGAAACGATTATTTAAGGGGGGGGGGGGGGGGGGGCTAATGAACCGCCGACCAAAATGCAGAATAAGGAAAATATCCTGTTTTTAGCACTTCTAAGACTCTCTTTTGCACTGAATTAGACTAAAAAATGCTTTAAAGCATAGTTTGAAATGTTTATTTAGGGGGGGGGGGGCTAATAGACTGCCGACCAAAATGCAGAATAGGGAAAATACCACGTTTTTAGCATTTCTAAGACTGTCTTTTGCACTGGATTAGACTAAAAAAATGCTTTAAAGCATAGTTTGAAACGTTTATTTAGGGGGGGCGGCTAATGAACTGCCGACCCAAATGCAGAATTAGGAAAATATCACGTTTTTAGCCAGTAGCGTAGCCAGGGGGGCGGGGGGGGGGGCTATAGCCTCCCCATTGACATGTCGACCAAAAAGCAGAATGGGAAAAACACTACATTTTTAGCACTTTGAGACTGTTTTATGCACTGGAATGGACTAGATAGTGATTTAAAACATCTTTTGAAACATATGTCCAGGGGGGGGGGCTAATTTGGCAAAAATAAAACCAACAAATGAATGGAGCCTTTGATAAATGGTAAGAAATAAGCAATCAAATTTGATCGTAAGTGTAAAAATGCTGAACATAGGTGTCATCAACAAATATACTATAAACTAAGGAATAGGGGGGGGGGGGGGGGGGCTATTCAGTATTTGTGAATTTCCAATCATTTCTCTCAAATCTCTTTTCATTAGTCCCCCCCCAATTATTTTTCTCTATAAACTGTATACGAAATAGATTACTCCGAGTGAGTTTTATTGAAGTATTCGATTTTATAATTTACCAGCATCTAAACAAGAGAACTAACATTTTACCATTAGCAACCTCCCAAATAGCCCATTTATGCCAGCAGTTTAATCTTGTTTGCACTGCCAATTTCGAAGCCACGTTTTAAAATCATTATTTTTTAATCAAAATAGCCCTAAAATGAAGTTATTTTTGCAAAAAAATGCAAAATTTTCGAGCGCTGGGGGCTCCGCCCCCAGACCCCCGTGCCTCCGGCGGCTGGGGGCTTTGCCCCCAAACCCCCAGCCTCCGACAGCTGGGGGCTTAGCCCCCAGACCCCCATTGGCCTCCGGCGGCTGATATAAGATGTTTCGCCCCCCATTGGCCTCCGGCGGCTGATATAAGATGTTTCGCCCCCCATTGGCCTCCTCCGGCTCCGCCCCCAGACCCCCCAAACAGCCCCCCCCGTTGCGAATTTCTGGCTACGCGCCTGTACGCCAGTAATATCAGTTGATTGCTGCGATTGTCAAAACCACATTAAATCGTACTTCCTTATTTCACCGAAACCTGTATTGAGTTGATTGGCTTCATCTTCACATCATTGCGTTTGAGTACACGCTTTTTAAAAAGATGTTTTGCGTCCGTGGCGATCCGTTTGCAACACTGTATCGGATTGACGGGGCCGGAAATTAAACCTCTGATCTCCTGTTTCGGAGGCGAGCGTGTTTACCGCTCGAAATTAAAAATCTTTGTTGCATAAGCCGTATTTGCTACTATAACCCTCGCCTTTCCATCATTTAAGAATAGTTTTCCCGCTATCGTATATAGGCGGAGATGCCCAGGGGCTAATTTTCAGTTTTGTGATTGGGAATTTACACAGTATCCGTCCGTTTTCGCCCGTTTTTTTTACGTTTTTGCTTCTCTATGAAAAAGTACCGGTGTGCGATTTTTCGTCTGCATTAAGTCCATATACGGACCAAGTAGACTGATACGTTCTGGCAAAAATTTAGTGTATGAACGATGAGAGCAGTATTTAGTGTAAATAGTAGTGCTGTACCCCTTCATAATTTTTTTTCAAAAAAATTTTGTCCAATATGAGACGGTCTGGCTAGTGCAGATAAGCGTTATAAAAATCTGGACAAAAGCGTACATACTTTTTCTATTTTTCCCGGAGAAAAAAAGAACATACCAACACATACAAGTGCGGTCGAAAAACGGATAATGTGTAAATCCGCCTTTAGATTTTATTTTCTGTATTATTTCTACTATTTTTTGAATTGTTTAGATTGAGTCTGAAGCTAGCCCCCCCTCCCAAACTCCAAAGGCTATCTCCGCCTATGCTACCACACTTTACCCCTGTAACGCCGCACACCAAGCAGTGCAGTCTTGAATCATACAAAATTTAATATTTTTGCAATTGAATCCGAGGTTGCTGCTTTAATAACAACGCTTTATCTACTACGTCACTAAAGAATCGTTATTGTTGTAGGCCCTTGCGATCAAAACCCTTGTCTAAATGGTGGAAGGTGTGTTGAAGACGGTATAGGTTTCCGATGTATTTGCATAAATGGGTTTGTTGGTCGTGTGTGTCAAGGTATGTGATTGCAAAAGTACTGTTCTTGCTTCTCTGGCAAATTAAATAAATAAGAAAATTTACATCTGCATAGGGCGCAACGTAAATCATTTCAGCTTGAATTTTTCGAATTCGGATTTCAAAGCATCAAACAATTAGATGATGGACTCAGCTTGACCGGGTGAACAAAGCTTGACCGATCCCCCACGAATTTTTTTATGAAATTTCATTCCAAACAGCATACGCAATTAGTTGCTTTTCAAATACTGCTTAAGAATTGTATTGCAACGTAGAGACTGATGGCATTTCAAACCATCAACGAGTTTATTTTGTGCTTAATTTTGACCAATATGTGCCAGTTGGCGTTTATGACAATAACGTGGCGGAAATGCATAAACACATAGATCGGTAGCGCCTTTTTGTGTTATATACTGCACTAATAATCTTTTTTTTTTTTGCTTTCAGATCGAGTTCCACGTAAGTTTTTATTTGCTATTAGTGGAAGAATGACGTTTGATACTTATTAAGCGCTTTTTTGTCCGCATTTTTATAAGTTCGTGTTCACCCTACGTAAACTGATAAAAATTTTGTCCAAAAATTTTGTGTATGAACTATTTTTCAAAATAGGGCTGTATTTTTTACAAAAAATTTTTCTCGCAAAACTTTTGTCCAGCATGTGACAGTCTGATTAGTGCTGTTACGGACGTAGAAAGTGCGACCGAAAAAGCGCATACTTTTTTATGGAAAAAACAAAAACGTGCACAAGCGAATGAAACACGGATACCGAGTATATCCACCTTTATGGTATATATTTTTTTGCTTGAGCTATTGTTTTTAATTGTGTAGACTGAGTCTAAAATTGGCTCCTGCCCCCCAAAACTCCAAAGGCTATCTTTGCTTATGATGTCACACTTTAGACAAAAGTAATTTATTTAATCACTTAGTAACAGTACCAAGAAAATTGATTAGCATTCGTTTAAGAGGGCGACAGAGAAGCTGCGAAAGACCTTACGGTCATCAAGTTAAACAATCCCCCTTTACCCCTGTAACGCTTCTTATCAACCACTGCAGTCTTGAATCATATCAAATTTAGTATCTTTGCTACTAAATCTGAGTTTGGTGCTTCAATAACAACGCTCTATGTACAATGTCAATAAAAGATTGTTATTGTTGTAGGTCCTTGCGATCAAAACCCTTGTCTAAATGGTGGAACGTGTGTTGAAGCGGGTACAGATTTCTCATGCATTTGCATAAGTGGATTTGTTGGTCCTATGTGTCAAGGTATGCGGTTGTAAAAGTCTCTTCTTGCTTCTCTGTCAAATTAAATCAAAAAGAAAATTTAGATCTGCAAAAGGCGCAATGTAAAACAATTCGACTTGGATTTTTTTCGAATTCGGATTTCAAAGCATCAAACAAATAGTTGATGAACAGAACTTGACCGGACCCCCACAAATTTTTTTATGGCATTTTATTCCAAACACCGCATATATTTAGCTGCTTTTGAAAATAATGTTTTAAAATTGTTTGGCAACATAGATACTGATCGATATTGACATTGCAGGCCATCAACGAGTTTATTTCGCGCTTAATTTTGACCAATTTGTGCCTGTTAGCGTTAGTGACAATAGACTGGGAGAAATGCATAATTGCATCGATTGGTATCGCCTTTTTGTGTCATTTACTATTGTGATAATTCTTGTTTTTTTGCTTTCAGATCCAGTGCCAAGTAAGTTTTTATTTGCTATTAGTAAAAAACGACATTTCATTTAGCTTTTGAAATTTGGTAAATTATTTAGTCAGTTATACACATCTTTGGAGACCCTAGGCTCAAAGCAACGCAATGATGTTTATTTCTTGGAAGGAATAGAGGGAAATGTATAATTCCAACAATGCATACGGCCCACAAATTTTTTTTTTTTTCTTTTAGCAGGTCGTCCAATACTCAATTAAGCTCTTTGGTGGAGACAAGCAATCATTGTTGATCATATTTTGAGAACTTTTTCAGAAAATTCGACAGTTTTCCTTTGTTTTAGAAGCTTCGGCAAACATTTTTTTTTTAATAGTGCCCCGAAAATAAGATTATCTGGCAAAGATTATGTCTAAACTTTCAAGCGAAACATGGCTACGCAAAATCTAATTTTTTGTTTTACGGTTTATCATCAGGTTGGGGAGAATGGACCCTTTGGTCCGCTTGCTCTAGCAGTTGCGGTCAAGGTGTTAGGTTTCGTTCGCGGAGGTGCACAAACGGCCAACCTGGAAGTGTATTTTGTCCCGGACTAGATCAAGAAGTACGTATTTTTGAAAATTTTAAATCTCTGAAGATTTTTTGCCAATTGTTTGCGGTTTATGGTAGGTTTTTGTTAAGATAATTTTTAAATGCGTCTTATAATGCTGTTCATTTGACGTTGAGAAGATAGTCTGTGTGATAAAATGATCATAAAGCATTATTGTTAAGTTTACGAATTTATAGATTGAAGTAAACTGTTAAAAGATTGGCCGAATGCATATGCTTGGAGAGTGAACTGGAGTGTTTATAAAGAAAATTTTTATGGTTGAAGATTTAGAAGAGATAAAGTCAATTCTTCCAAGTCGAATTGAATATCAAAATTTGTAACGACATTGTGCGAAAAAATTGTATCTTTTCATTCAACTTTTAGTAGCTGTACTCAAAACAAGTGAGCCTTGACATAACATCCGACTATACAGAACTATTAACAGTATCAAGTTCCTTCAATTAAATAGTGCTCAATGTTGTCGACTGGGTTATTTCTCAATGTCCGAAATCGTGCTGTCCTTTAGTTCTGAGCACTTAAGTTCTTTTTTCAAAATATGTCACTACAATTCTTTATTTTTATTTTAGCAAGATCCTTGCTTCTTGGGGGCGTGCCCTACTGCTCCACCCATAACTTGGGCTGAATGGAATTCATGGGAGCCCTGTCCTGCCACATGTGGTAGTGCTCTCCAAGTCAGGTAAGGGAATTAATTGCATAATCTCCTACAAACTGGACATTTATTCTAATGGAAGCCATTCAGTTGTTTACCAAATTGCCTTGGACAGGAGATAACGAAGCGACAACTCTTTGGTTTTTGGGCCGGTCTTCCAACTGTCTATTTTTCACCACACATTAGAGCCGTCAAACTGTCTTTTAATGCTAAACGTCCACTAGAGATACTGAAAATCGGTTTGACTTAGTTCGAAATCGGACCCGAGATTACCGCTCAGTAGCAGACGTTCCATTCACCAGGCCACTGATCATTCGACAATCTTTTACAGTCGTTTGCTGCAGAGCTGTTATTTATCAAAAACGATTATTGCGAAAAAAAAGGTTGAGTAAAAGTAAAGCATGATTGTCGAAGAGCACTCAAGACTGACACGTATAAAAATGCATTATGAAATTTTATGAAATAGTTTAGTGCAAATTTTGGGTTTTAACTGTACTGAAGGATTAAATTTGGTTGCAAAAATCTATTTAGCACAATATCTCACTACGTTACATTTTTTTTTAAATCCAATTTAAATTAACTGTAAATATTTTTTTAGAATTGAATATAATCAATATTTTTAGTAAACAAATAGTCGTATTACAGCTGTCTTAGGCATGCAACTGGTAATTTTTTTTTGTCTGCTTTTAGTAATGTCTTAAGTGAATTTTGATGTCTGTTCAATTGCTTTCGTAATGTACGTTGTAAATGGTGTTCCCTTTTCAATTTTTGTTCTAACACGTGATTACTGCATCCTACTCAGCTTGGATGAATTTTCTAATGCTACAACTTAGTTGCCCCTTTCTTTTAAATATTTTTTGTGATACAAGCCTAAAAGCAAAATAATCAGTTAAGAATATTGCATCACTTAAACCAATCTTCAAAACTCTAAGTTTAAACTTTCAGTGAGTTTTGGTTTCTCTTCGCTAAATTTTACAGCTAGACATTTTTTCTAAAAGTTGCTTAAGATGTTTCTAACGCTAACTAAACAAACCGCTTTTTATTTCAGGACTCGCGTTTGCCTGAATGCCCCGCCTGGCGGGGAGAATCTTTGCCCAGGACGAGGCGCTGAAACTCGCGAATGTTCCACCAATCCATGCCCTACTTGGGGTCCATGGGGTCCGTATGGTGAATGTTCGGCATCATGCAACGGAGGTAATTTCTCCTGCTTAAGTCATAGCTGTTGCTGGTTTGGCAGCGGCGAGCCGTTATTTCACTCATTAGGAGGCGTTCTCGACCAAAATCTTGAGGACCAAAAAAGTTTTCAACATCTCGGAGAAGCCATTTAATTGTCGGATGTGTCCGAACACGGTTATAATTAGACATGCGTATTTAATTCTGAAATGCTTGATATTCACTACAACTTATGGGTTTTAAAGCCTTGATCAAATATTTGCTTGAATCTCGCCAAATCTTACAACAAATAGGTGCCGAAGGAACCAACTTATTCTACGTAGATCTGCAAGGGCGAAGATGAAAGATTAAAAATTGAGCATTTATACTTACTCTGCATTAAAATGTCTCAAATAAAAAGCCGTTACTGTTATGATTAGAAAAATACAGGATCTGCTCCAAAAAGATATCGAATGAATTTTGGGAGATGATTGTCTGTTTGTTTAGTAACTTTTTTGATATTTTTCAAATTTAAGTGTAGCGGCTAAGTTGTTTAATTTTGTCAGTCAAGTGAGTTTAATCCTAGGGCAAATTGGGTTTTGAGAAGTTTGGATGCTGAGAGACATTACTGGTTACGTTTGCTTAAATATGATTGAAAAGGCTAAATTTCTACCACTTTTTTTTCATTTGTCGGTTTACTTTTAATAATTGCCAAAAACTCGATTCTTAGAAACAGACAAATCGCCGTGTGAATTTTAGGGTTGGTGCAGCTTACCGATTTTTATACTTATAGGTAGACAAACTCGTACAAGGGGTTGTCTTTTCGGAACCATCGGTCAAAGTGGCTGCGACAATTTCGCCGACGCCACATCTACAAGAGACTGCGGCCAGAATTCGTGTGAATTCTGGTCGGAATGGAGTGCAGGAGATTGCTCGGTATCTTGCGGGTCTGGAACACAGGTACGATTGGGTAAAAACTTGCTCGTGATTTCAAGATGATAACTTCTGCAAATTGAAAAAAATTTTAACTTTAATATTACGGTCATTTAAGCACAATACCTCATAAAACTTCGAAACAAGCTTTACTCGAAAGAGTAAGGAGAAACGGTCTGCTGGAGGAAGATGGATTAGTTAAACTGAGGTCTTTAGTAGAATCGCTAATACAGTATAGGAAGTGATGGAAGATTGTAGCGGCTAAAGATCGAGATGTTGCCCTACAGCCTTCACGGAAAAATAGGCAATGAAAAGATCAAAAAGAAGTGAGAAAAAAGACGACTAAGTGATAGAATTCTTTTTTTTTTAATTTTTGGAAACTGTAAAGCGTTTGAAGCAGTATAACACATCGAAACAACCGCTTTGCCGATGACCAAAATTTGCATAACAAACGGTTAAATTCTACACTTTATCATGTCTAAAAATGTTAGTTTTCTTACTTTGATTGTATTTGCAGCAGGTTGTGGGCTGTTAAATTTTTCTTCGTAACTTTCAATTTGTTTGCAAATTGGTTTCAAGATTCCCAAATTTCAGGCCATGATGCATCGGCTAACTGTGGCACTGGTTTGTGAAAGAGGTCGTATAGTTTTTTATTATTTATGATTTGTTTTTTTTTTTTAGAGCCGAACTCGCATTTGCAACAACGGAGTTGCTGGAATGCCTGGATGCCTTGGTCCTGAATTTGATATCATAGACTGTTTAAATCCCCCTTGTCCAGCCTGGTCCCAGTGGGGACCCCTTACTCCCTGTTCTGTCTCTTGTGGAGGAGGACTACAAATACGTTCTCGGTAGTTACATTTATTTTCCCATTAATAAGAAAGTATATCCATATTTAATCAGCAAAATTTAGCTTTTGTTAGTTTTTCGCAAAGTTCGATAAAACAGTTTTGATTAGTGTGACGTTCTAAAAAAAATTACAAAAATGACATCATTGTTTAACAAGGTCATACGCTGCTTAGATTTTGGAAACTGTTTTTCTATGATAAAAATTATTTTAGTCATTTGTAAAAAGCATCTGTTGCAGTGAAGACTTAAACTTCTTATTACGTACCTAGCGAAGTGAATTTTTACGTTTGAAGAATAATTTTATGTCATTTCTAGAGCAAAAAATTTAGAAAAAATGCTTTTGCGATTACAGGTGTCCGAGAATTTTTGCAAAATGTGGTTTTAAATTGCTTTTATTTTGTAAAGGGACTGCATTGGAGGCGACGCTGGAAGGGATTGTCCCGGTGTTGGAGTCGAAACTCCTTCTTGCAACGTTCAAAGCTGTGAGGCGTGGGGCGATTGGTCTAGATACTCTTCTTGTTCGGCGACTTGTGGGAATGGAACGGAAACTAGATCCCGGTCCTGTATTGGTGGAGTAGCTGAAAGCCCCGGATGTCCAGGACCCCAAAGAGAGGTAAAGTTTTTGAATGATTCGTTTGGCGTTTTTTTCTTAACAACTGCAAGAAATTTGAAAATGCCAGATTTATAGTTATAATTAGAATGCTTTCAACAAATTCCGTTTAATCTTAAATTTAGTATTGCTTTTTTAATCTGTCAATATAGTGCCGGTGATTTAAAAAAAAATAAGAAGCCGCCGTGAATGTAGCAAATCTCTGGAAAAACGACTAGTTTAAGAGCAAAATTATCCAGCTTCTGATTTGTAAATTTCTTGTTCTTGCACAGACGACAATGATCGAGAAAAATTACCGTGCACTCTAAAATCGGTACGTTTTAGCAAATAAAAAAGACAATAAACATTTTCCAGACACGACTTTGCAACACTGGCGATTGCGTTGGATGGTCAAATTGGGGAAGCTACGGCGAATGCTCTGTCACCTGTGAGTCGGGCATCGAGACTCGGCGCCGTTTCTGCTTGCCCGTTGGCACACCCGCTAGTCAGTGTGGAGGACCGAGCGAAGATAGCAGACTCTGTGTTAGAGGAGATTGCGAGCGATGGGGCGAATGGAGCTTCGCTGAACCTTGTTCAACAACTTGTGGCGGTGGAACTAGGCTAAGGAGACGGCAGTGTCTGGGTTAGTTTTTCAAAATTTGCAAAGGTGCCCTTAAGTCAACTACAGTGGGCTGGTAAAAAGATGAAAACCAAAGTACTGAAACGTCTCTGGCCAATTATTTTTGCTGCATTTTGAGTCGCTTCGGTAGATTAAGACCAAGAATGGTTTTCGGATTACTTTTGGTGTGTTTTGGGCAGTAAAAATAGGTGATATGTTTGCGTATCTGCATGGTAATTGTGGTCGGAAAATAAATGAAGAGCTGGCAAAGGCCTGTTATAACTTCATAAGGCCGAAACTTTGGACGGCTCTTGCTTTAATTCTGTAATGAAGTTTATCAATAACTTGTCTGAACACCATGAGTTTCTTCACACTACGCTAAATTTTTATGTAGAATGTTTTCGGGCTAAAGCGAAGATAATTACTCACCAAGTATGCCGTGTTTCTCAAAACAAAGACAAACAAAAACAAAAAACGAAAAAACGTTCATTTAGCGCTCGTGGGACAGGCTGTCTACTGTCTAGCGGCTTGCGCAATTCCTTGCATTTGTAGTTTACGGTGGTTTTCTCGAATGGTTATAGTATGTTTTTGTTTCATCAACATTTTTCTTTTCTTCATTGGTCTTTAATGTTGGGTATGCAGGTGGCATTGCTGGACAAGGTAACTGCATTGGTCCTGACCAAGACTTGGTAGAGTGCAACCCGCAAACTTGTCCTTCATGGGGTGAGTGGACGGATTTACCATGCAGTGTAACGTGCGGAGCAGGAACATTTGAACGTCGAAGAATTTGTGAGAACGGAGATCCTGAAGATTGCGAAGGACTATCCGTTATAATCGAGCCGTGTTTCGAACAGGTTTGTTGCCAGTTTTACATTTTTTGTGATTTGCGACTGGACGGTAAACTTGAGTTCGATTCCCGGTCGGGTCAAACTAAAGACTACAAAAATTGGTATTTACAGCTTTCTGCTTGAGGTTCAGCTTTAAAAAGAAACATTGTGAAGCTTCCACTGTGCGTGGTAGTCAGGTCGGCTGATGGTAGCTTGACTCAAAGACCGAAAGGTCCCTTCGCAGTTTTTTGGCTAAGGCAACTTCGATGAATAATCATGCAATTACAATGACACTAAGCGTAATTTCATCTTCATTGACCAAGTTGCCTTGGCCAGGAGACAGCGAAGTGACTTTTCGGTCTTCGGGTCAAGCTGCCACTTGTCTACCTATCTACCACGCACGGTGTAAGCTTCACAATGTTTCGTTTTAATGCTGAACGTCAAACAGAGATAATGTGAATTTGGATTTTTTTATTGTTTTTAAATTTGACCTGACCGGAAATCGAACTGTGGTCTTCAGTTTCAGCAGCAGACATCCTTTACTCTTTTAATTGATTGTTAACTAGATTTGACAAGGCAAAAAACAAAGCAGAAATTTACCGATATGTTTTCTGATTCATTGTTTTTTCATCAGCGCTTGTGACAAAAAATATTATCGATTAATAAAGCTTCCCGAATCAATGAGCGGAGATTTTTCCAATTTTTGAAGCGCATATCTTTTTCCACAATTGGGCGCTTACTTCACGTTTTTGGTCGCTTTTTAAACGTTTTGAAAAGAACAAATGCGGCATTTCCAGTGTTTTTTTGTTTCAGAACTGCGACAGCTGGGGGCCGTGGCAAAATTGGGGCGCATGTTCCGAAACCTGTGGCGATGGAAGGAGTATAAGAGTACGTGTGTGCAATTTCGGACAGCCAGGTCAAGGAAACTGTCTTGGATCTGCCACGGATACCCGAGTGTGTTCCAACGGACTCTGTTCTCAGTGGGGAAATTGGGGCGATTACACTCCTTGTCCGTAAGTCAAAAGCTAGGATAAAAACTGTGAGCTACTGAAAAAATGGATGTGGGATTAGTGACACTTTCTGAATTCTAAACAATATTAATTTTATTATGCATATGAACAAGGTTCTCTGCGTCTGTTAAACCGTAGACTCTTTATTTAGTAGAGTAGAAACAGACGCGCAGAGAAAAAGAGAAGAGCATGGAAGAAAAAAAGTTAGCTCTTGTTGCGAAGTTTTTTTGCGATCACTTGTATGCGAGTGATTTGATTCGACATATTCCTAGCGCGAGTGAACCGAGAAGAAAAAAGTCACGCTGATAGTCACACTGATTGGACGAATTGGCATATTCCAGAAAAATAAACCGTGAAGAAAAAAAGACAAACCTGTCAGTTTCCAGTCTACTAGTACAGAGTCCATGGTTAAATCACACCGAAAGGAGAAGTCTTTAATAGGGGTTCAGTTTGTATCTTTTAATAGCCAAGCTTGGGCAGTCACGACTAGACTGGTCATTTAGAAGGGAAATAATAGTATTCAAACCCAGCAATACAGGCGACAATTTAGGTGGCTCCGAACAATTTCAATGTCGAGCTCAACAACCTTTTAAACAAACTAACAGCAGTTTTTAATGATCAGAACCCAGTTAAACTCAAGATTAACTAGATGCTTTAAGACCTTTTGATTTTCCTTTTTTAATTTTTCACCTTAAAATTGTGAGAAAAATAGGTCCAAACTTGACGAAGATTTATTTTTGGTGTTTAACTATGGAATTTCTGTGAATGGTCCTGCTTTGGGAATCCGTTTGTATTTTTTGTCCTTGGGCCCGGATTTTTTCTCAACGGCTCTTGCTGACAACGAGCAGATTGCTTTTGCTGTCTTTTCCAGAGTCAATCAAACCTGTAATTTTCATAATCTCTTTTAAACGCAATGCTATGCGTTGACAAATCGGTAAAATTCTACCAATTTTGGACTACTAGCGCTAAAAAAACTTCCAAGAACCATTTAAGGATGCACTTCTTAGTTGTGAAATAGATCCTTCTTTAAAAATTCTTTTATTATTGTATGCAGTGTAAGCTGTGGCACCGGGACTCAACTCCGCTTGCGAGCTTGTTTGAACAGCAATGATGATCTGAATGCTTGTCCAGGCTCGGCTTCTCAAAGCAGGGATTGTAACACGCTCGCTTGTCCCTTCTGGAGCAACTGGTCGGAGTACGGCGAATGCAGTGCGCTCTGCGGTACTGGAACTCAGGTAATTTTTATCCTTAATAAATATATATACAATTTCTGGCAGTTTTTTTTGTTTGGTTTCGAGTTTGGTTCTTTTTAAAAAATATTGTTAACAAATTGAAATTGTTTACAAGTATTCTTTTGTCTGTTGTTTGAATTATAGAAAATTACAAACATTGTGTCGGATGTCCAGCCACTTTACCACGCTTATCGTACGCCTGCGATGCTTTACTTCAAGACACCTAAATACGTCATAAAAGTACACTTTAGCTTACACGATACAATTATGGTTTATTGTGCATGACAAAAATAAATTACGGGAAGAGATGGAAGAATTGGTTTCAGTCAACAAGATCGATGTAAAATATGAGAGGAACATATGGAGAGAATTATGAATGAGGAAAATGCTTGAGACCTCAAGGTGCACGCTGCTATGGTTAAAGGGCCAGTAGAGAAAGCTTCTCGCAAGGAAGTGATAGAAGCGATCAGGAAGATGAAACAGGGAAGAGGCTGTGGGGTTCTCTGAAGCAACAACGGAGATGATTGTTGCAGGTGGCAGAATTGCAGAGGAAGTGATGTTACAGCTTTGCCAACAAGTTTTGGATTGAAAGGTAATCCCGGATGAATGGAAAACCAGCGTTGTGTTGCCAATTTCTAAGGAAAAAAGGAAATGTGATAAACTGTAATTCGCATAGAGAAGTGAAATTGCTGGAACAAGGGATGAAGGTTATTGAAAGAGTGTTGAAGAGAAGAATGCGAGCATTTGTTGATTTTGATGATTTCATGTCTGGAAAGGGATCAACGGATGCCTTATTCTTAGTTCGAAGGTTGCTAGAAGAACATTGACTGAAAGACAAAAGAATGTACACGTGTTTTGTTGATTTGGAAAAGGCATTTGACAGACTACCAAGAAGAGTAATGGAATGGGCTATGAGAAAGAAAGGTTTGCCTGAAATCCTGGTCAAGGCGGTGATGAGTCTTTATGAAGGCGCGGAAACGAAAGTCGGAGTTGGATCAGGGCTGTCGGAAGAATTTTCTGTAAAAGTTGGTGTACACCAAGGATCTATGTTGTCATCTTTGTTGCCTGCAATGGTGATAGATGAAGTAACGGAAAATGCAAGGAAAGGTTGGATGAAGCAAATTTTTATGCATACAATTTGGTCCTAATGGGGGAAACTATGGAAGAATCGAGAAAGAACTTTGATGAATGGAGATAGGCGTTTGAAAGCAAAGGTATGAGAGTCAATCTTGGAAAGACAAAGTTGGTGGTGAGTGGGATGGAGAAAGAAACGTTGGGCAGTAAGATTGATCTTTGTGGCGTGTGTGGAACAAGAGTTTTGTCTAACTCGGTGTTATGTACAGCATGTGGTAAGCAGTGGTGGGCAAGTTACTTTCTAAAAGTAACTAGTTACAAGTTACAGTTACTTGGCAAAAAAAGTAACTAAGTTACAGTTACAGTTACAAATTTGAAAAAGTAACTAGTTACAGTTACAGTTACAAGTTACAGTTACTTTAGTGATTAAAAATTTGGACTAAAAACAGGCCTGACGGCTTTAACTTAAACTTTAACCAGCAACCACATGTATAGTCCAGTGAACACAGTGAAGAAAATATGGATAAAAGGTTATGGTTGATCAGACATGCGACTGTGCGTCCAGTGTTGGCTTTGTAATACAATTATTTTGAATGGAATTCATAAAAAATCTGTAATTTGGTTCAAAGCATGTTGTACAAAAAGTAACTGTAACTGTAACTTTTTTTAGGGCTCTAAACTGGTAACTAGTTACAAATATCGTTACATCTGAAAAAAAGTAACGAAGTTACAGTTACAGTTACTAAAAAAGTAACTAGTTACAGTAACTAGTTACAATTGTAACTAGTTACTGCCCACCACTGGTGGTAAGTGGGTCAACGCAAGATGCACGGATAAGAAGAAAGTTGCAGTTTATTTGAATAAAAATTTTGTTTGTAAGAAATGTAGAATCCTGGTAAAGGACTTCAAGGGACCAGATAAAAAACTGTGTGATGGTGTGGAAACTGTAAGCAAATTCACTTATCTTGGTGACAGATTGAATGCAATTGGTGGGTGCGAAACGGCGGTAACAGCTAGATCAAAAATTGGTTGGATGAAGTTCAGGGAATGCAGCGAAATACTCAAAGGTAGAAGGTTTTCATTGAAAATGAAAGAAAAGGTTTACAAAAGTTGCGTAAGATCAGCTATGTTGTATGGAAGTGCAGCATGGTGCTTAAGAGAAAAAGAGATGGCAATTTTGAGAGGAACAGAAAGAGCAATGATTCGACCGATGTGTGGTGTGAAGCTATTAGATCGAAGAAACAGCGAGGAGTTGATGGACATGTTGGACATAAAAGGAGTCTTTAGATAGGATGGCTAAAGCAAGCAGTATATGGTGGTACGGTCATGTTTTTAGGAAAGAAGACTAAAATGTGATAGTGAAGGCTTTGAAATTTGAAGTGAGCGGTTGTAGCGGACGAGGAAGACGGAAACAAACGTGGAAAAAGCAAGTAGAGAATGAGATGAAGAAAAATGGACTGATGAAAGAGGATGCATGTGATCGAACAAAATGGCGAGGCATGGTAAAGACAATGGCCATACGAAATCCGGCCAACTCCGTCGACGGGGACAATACTGGATCCAACATGTAATGATGATGATACACTAAAAAAAACACTCGAGGCTCGTTTTTGTTCAAAATATAAACCAAATGAAGAACACAGCCAAGCTCTGCATGAAAAAATAAGTAAGAATCCATACAACTTATTCATAAGAAATCAGCGAGTTTTCTTGGCCTTTTTTAGATTTCCATTGTTTCCTTGTCACACAGAATAAACCATAATCATAATCTAGCGGTTATGCTGTCGTGTCGATGATGATTTCGTGGCCTACCAGTTGATCATTTCTAGGGGGGGATCTTCGTGGGATCCATCTCCTTTTATTTTTGGTTATTAGATGGGTTGACTTTGATGATTGTTGCAAGTTGCTAAAATGAGGCACAGCAGTCATTCGAGAGTTGATAAGCCTACCTAGCAAACCTAGCTGACAACAGGTGATATTTCTTCAAACTGCAGAGGTGTATTAGGCTTCTGCATTTTGTGGGTAAGCTATCATGACAGTCATGTGGTGTAACTCATGAAGTAGTTGTCGCGATCGTTGATACTTGGCTAGAGTACAACCTTTAATCTCTAGAATCGTCCACGTTGACTGAACCTAGAGAACGACTAAGATGTCAATTGACGAATCGAAAATGGCAGTTGATAGTTCCTTTAGCTTCTTGAATCTCAGAAAGCAGCACACCAATCTTAAATTAAAACTTCTATTTAAGATTAAAATACAAAACCCCTGTCACTGAGCAAAATCGCTCCACTAACACTTCTCACTAAACGGCTACACAAGCTAACCCCAGATACGCAAACTCGGCTTAATAGAATATTAGAATAAAAAACGACCCGCCTAATTATACTACGGCAAAAGCTCTCGAATATCCCAGAAAAATCCATGATACGTCACAATAGAAAAAAATACACAAGCTTACCATAACAGATTTCGACCTAATTATGACGTCACAACTTCAAGTCTAAATATGGCAATTAAGAGTCGTAAACAACCCAAACAATCGATAACTGCAGAAAATAGCAGAATATACCAGAAAGGAATTATCTCGAATATTCTAAATCAAAAAAAGCGGCAAAAGTAGTAAATCAGTCACGTACACGTTAAAACACAACAAATAATCATATCTCAGGCATTCAAAATTATTATTCGTGACAGTGGTTCATATATTTTGTTTTGCTTCTTTTCAAGAATTTTCCGTTACTAATTGATAGAATTAAGATCCTGTCATCTCGAAAAAAGTAATAAACCGAGCTGGAATAAATCTGTGCACTCTATTCTCCACGACAGTCATATGGTCTAACTTTAACTCCATATTATATTTTGTTCGGCTTCTTTTCAAGAATTTTCCGTTACCAATTGACAGTTGTGCACGCTATTCTACTATACAGTAATGTTAAGAACAAATGAGGTTGAAAATTACTGGAACTTTGGGAACAGCAGTCTCAACTCAAAGTTCTGTGGTTTTTACAAAAAAGTTTTCTTCATTTAAGCTTCATTTATTGTCGATTTTAAAAGAGCAAACTGCAGGAGCACTGCCATCTAAAAACCACAAACTCGATTTTGAAATTATTCAGGTAAGACAACGCTTCTGCATCGGTGGTGATCCCGGCGTAGATGGATGTCGTGGCCCAGTTGAGCAACCGAGAGATTGCAACACTGGTCGCTGCAGCTTTTGGGGTCCGTGGATATCGGACGGCCCTTGTTCAATGACCTGCAATGGCGGGTCTCTACAGCGGTCTAGGATATGCGAATTGCAGCCCGGCGGAGTTGAAGGTACTGTATGTCAATCATCTCATTTTTCGAGTTAAATCTTTCGTTAATACTCGCTGTATTACGCCTAATTGTCTAACGAATTGGCATGGTCCATCTCCACGTCATTGCACCTGGGCAACACAACTTCTCATGAAGAAATATTGCAGAGGTGGCGAGGCGTTGGCAATATTGTGTCCGATTTAACCGTCGGGAGAATTTAATCTCAGACCTCCCACTCCCAAAACAAACGTGTTACTGCACGACCAACTGGCCAGTTCCTCTCATTTTTTTTAGTGGTTGAAGAAAAGGGAGTATGCTACTGAAACAGTAGACTCGGGCTCGACTACCAATCGAGTCAAACCAATAAAGATTACAAAAATTGGCATTTACAGCTTTCCTGCTGAGATGCTCAGTATTAAAAAGGACAGTGTGAAGCCTCCGCCGTGAGTGGTAGACCGGTGGGCAGGTGGCTGCTTGACCTGCAGACTAAAAGGTCCCTTTGTTGTATCCTGGACAAAGTAACTTGGTGAATAAAATGTGATTGCAATTACAATATAGCCAAATTGGGTAACGCTGGGAAGTAAAAACAACAAAATGTTGCAACTTAATTTATTTCATGTCACTAGGCTAAACCAAAGAGTATAAAAAACAAGCAATTCGCTTGTGATTTACTTTGTGTTGTAAATGTGATAGATTTGTTATTATTTTTTAGCAATTTTGTTCATCAATGGTTTAGCAGTGAATTGTAATTGTATAGTAATTGTAACATTGCAACGAGATAATCCATTTGATTACGTCACGGTGTACGATCAAAATAAATCAATTCTACATCCATTCTATGCTGTTCGTAAAAAACTAAAAGACATGACGTCATAAGCTAGATCAACCTCCGGTCGTGGAAAAAAATTACAACAGATGGGATTCGAACACATACCCGCAACAAACAGAGACATTCACTGCTTTCAAAGTCGTGGCAGTCTTTCAATGCATAGGACAAACGAGCGACCACTATGCCACCATAGCTCAAGTTTTGATACAATCAAACATTAAGAATTTTAAATTGTTCCTCTCCAACGCGCCATTTCTTGAGTGGTATGTGACCTGATGGCCAATCGGCCAGTTGGTCGGGCGGTAACTCGCTCGTTTCTGGAGCTGGAGGTCTGAGATTCGATTTTTGGTCCGATAAAATAGAACAGTTTGTTGCCAAAGGCTCGCCATTGCTGCGACATTTCTTCCCATGAAGTTGCTTGCCCTCAGGGGCAATGACGCGGAGATTGGCCCCGCCAACTTTTTACACGCTTCGGCGTAATACAGCGAGTATGTTGAATAATTGATTGATGCAAGATGAGACAAAAAAGAAACCGGACTGTTGTTGTAAAAAGTTTTATACAGCAAATTTTGATACTTTAAAAATTGTCCCGTCTGAAGTACTTCCCTCCGAGTTAATGCATTTTTGCATGCGATCCTGCCACCCACAAAAGCACTTGGTAAAATCCTCTTCTTTTAGTCTCTTGAGCCTCTTTGTCACTAAGGCTTTTATTTCCTTCAGAGACGAAAAATGAATCCTTTTCATCGCAGCTTTCAGTCTCGGAAAAAGCCAAAAGTCACAAGGCATCAAGTCTGGGAAATAGGGAGGTAGATCAAGAGGTGTTATTTGTTTTTTGGCCTAGAACCTCTTCAAACTAATTGACTTGTGTGCGGGTGGGTTGTCTGGGTGGAAAAGCTATGACTTGTCACTCCGCAGTTTCCTTTTGCTGACTCTGTGTTTAGGCACAGTTCTTCAGATATTGTTTATACAGTCAACCGGCGATCACTTCGCACCAGCTGATTCATTCTTGTGATGCTTTCATCTGTCCTCGTTGAGGAATGTCGTCCCGTTTTGGGATCATTCTCCGCTTTCTTGCGGCCCTTCACGAAATATTTGTGCCATTCGAAAATCTGCGTCCGCGACGTCACATCTTAACCATAAACCTTTTTAAGAAGTTTAAAACACTCAGTTGGGATCTACTTTAGTTTCGTCTTACATTTCAAGTTGATCCGTAGTTCAATCTTGAGCCACTAACACTTTCTTAACAACCAACAGCACAAAGTGCAAACAAACGCGACAATAAGTAAAAAATTGTGACATAGGCTACTAATACTATGTTACATAAAAACCTGTTACACAAAACGGAATAACCTACTGCAAAAAAATTGCAACGCAACATAGCTAAGAAGTTGTATTTTACGATGACCAAGTTGCTTACCAATTGGCTTTGTGCCAAGAGCGTGGTTAATACAGTCCGGTTTCTTTTGTTGTCACATCTCGTATGTAAGCTGAAACCGCTTCATTAATCGCTGCTTGCCCGGCTGGTTACACCGGGAATTGAACTGTCACATTCTGATTGCGATGCTTGCTCTGCAAGTGAAGAGCACATGATATTTTTGACGAACAATCAACTTGATGTTTTTCATAATTGGCAGTGTTGCCAAGAGATAAAGGCGTTGTTTTTACGACGACCCTGATTGCATTAATCTGCACCCATGTCGTATTGTTGTGCCTTTGGATAAGGCGTTTTACGATGATTGTCTCTGCTTGGTGGATTGCACAAGCAGCAAATTTACGTGGCAAGAAATCAAACGTCAACCGGAAGCTTGGAATGCGATCAACTCCAAAGCGGGTGAGAACGATTCGTCCGAAATCGTCGCTTTCTCGTGGGTAGAGGATAAATATGAATCGATGAGTCGTACAAACCACTTATTTTTTTATCTGTGTCAGTCACAACAAGTTGTTTGCCTTTCCGCTAGCTTGTATCACATTTTCAGGTGATCGAGTTTGCATTGGAGATGCGAACGACATTGTACCATGCAACACTTTCCCATGTATTGAATGGGAGCCTTGGGGAGAGTTCGATACTTGTACCAGAACGTGCGGAGGTGGAATCAGCACAAGAAGAAGATCTTGTATTAATGGACAAGTGAGTAATTGTAATTATTTTATTGCCAAAATTGTTTAGCCAGAAGACCGCATAAGACATCAATATGGCTATTTGGGTTGAGATGCAAACCGTCACGTTTTACCTGTGGCGCAACCTGAGGGGGCTAAGAGGGCTTCAGCTTCCCCCCCCCTAGCCAAGTTATTTGAAATTTTTAAATCAAAAATGCAAGCGTTTAAACGTGTCTTAAACTTGGCCTGTAGGTAAAGGAGGGGCTGAAGCGGCTGCGCATTTAGTTTTTCAACTAGTTTTTAAAATTTAGTTTTGTCAAATGGCTTTTAAACCGTGCGAAATCACATCCAAGTGACATTAAAATGACTATTTTTTCACAAACAATCACTAAAATGCCTAGTGGCAGGGGCTCTACTCTCAGAATCCCGCCAGTGCTACGCTTTAGTTGCATGAATTTGCTCAGAAGGTTGCCCAATTGCGGAATTTTTTAAACGAAAAAAATTTAACTTTTGGTTCGAGCCCTCCCCACCCCCTTAGTATAGTCCTAATTAATTGCTAATTACGCGTCTGGCTATCACTCAAGTTATGTGCCGCAACTGCCTCTTTTTGATGAAGAAGATCAAGCAGCAAAGCTGTGAAGAACAATTTTGAATTTTTTTACTGGTCTGCTAGAAGTTAAATATGTTTATTGACCCCAATAAACTGTATGTGCTTAGATTGGAGAAGGAAGCTGCATTGGGCCGAGTTCCAACACTATTGTGTGCATGACCCAAGAGTGTCCATTTTGGCGCGATTGGACCTCATTTGAACCGTGTTCGGCCACCTGTGGAGGAGGAATCAGCCGCAGATCCCGAGAATGTATAAATGGGGTTGAAGGGGACATTGGATGTCAAGGTCTTGCTGAGGAAATTAGAAACTGTAATGACGTAAGTTTTACCTTTCATAGTTTTTTTGTAAATATTTGCTGTGTGTTGGGGAATTATTGTGAATTTTCTGCGGTTATCATTATTATCAGTATACATTGCAAAATAGAGTAAGCTGCCAGGCAAAGTTGATCTTAGACTTGTGAAAAACGAACGTTATGTTTGTTAAAAATTAATTAAAGCTTTGCAAAAGCAGCAGGTACAATCTCAATTGGTGAAAATTTGTTTTTACTACTCTTCAGTGTCTTTCTTTCAAGCATTTTAATATTTTGGAACCAAATATTTTGTGTATTAATTAAAATTATGTCCTTTAATTAGTTAAAACGACATAAAATGCTGGTTTAAAAGTTATTGCTTTCGATCGAGTAAGAAGCAAAACCGGTATGATTATGTTTCGTGATGAAAATTTGGTTGGTGGGTACAAAAATGATTGTTTATGCCAAACTAAACTGTAGCTTGCAATTCCAACACTAATCGATTTCAGATTGCTTGTCCTGGCTGGTCCGAATGGACAAACTGGTCCGCTTGCCCTGTAACTTGCGGTGGTTCAGTTCAAACTCGTACAAGAAATTGTCGTTCTGGAAATATTGGAGATGATGGTTGTATCGGCGATGACTTAATGACTCGAGTTTGCAATGCTAACAGTTGTGGTAATTTGTCAAACATTTTGATAACTTGTTATGCCACGGGCATGTATCGTTGTTCTGCCCTAAATTTATGGGCCTTGTCATGTCAATACAAGCGTTATTAGTTAGTTGGATCTAAGCTACGCTTTCCAGTGAATGAGATTGCTCAATGAAGAAATGTCACCCCACAAAACTCGGGCGATTTTACGGTGATACGTAAGAAAGAAATCGCCCTTTTCGCATTGTTCAAAAACATAGCATATTGATTACCCATCATTATTTAGGTGAAACTATTCAACATGAGCTAAAATGTGCGACCATTGGTTTCATGTTTATTACAATCATCAGGCACATTAAATCTCTGTAAAAAAGCAAATGCATCATACATCAACTGAATGGGTATTATACTGTAATTCTCTATTTAATGCAAGTAACTTAACCACTTACCGTCGAAAAGTTGCAGTCCATCCTATTAAATTCTGCCTTGGTCCCTTACTGAAATCCGAATCTCTAGTACCAACCAACTCATTATTTCAGTAAGGGACCAAGGCAGAATTTAATAGGATGGACTGCAACTTTTCGACGGTAAGTGGTTAAGTTACTTGCATTAAATAGAGAATTACAGTATAATACCCATTCAGTTGATGTATGATGCATTTGCTTTTTTACAGAGATTTAACGTGCCTGATGATTGTAATAAACATGAAACCAATGGTCGCACATTTTAGCTCATGTTGAATAGTTTCACCTAAATAATAGCTCTGCTTTGGCATCGAGCACTGTTTGTAGGTGCTGTGAAAATCACTTACTCTAGATTACCCATCATTATATAGGTGGCGTTGCCGATGGGCATTAACATCATTGGTTAGCTCTTACCACTTTCTTGATATCGCCTTCAAAATTCTACCCCGAAGTAGTTCTGAAGCATTGTAGCTCCGAGATTTTTTTCAATTTTTGCGCTGATTTGAACAATTTGGCTGGGTTTTGCGTCCCCATGCCAGATGATAAGCTTATTTTTTTGTTTTTTAGTTAGATCATATTAATTCAGAAGTCTGACCAACATTATAACTATACATTGTTGCTCTTCTGCATATCAAATCTTATCAAAAATGATAGCAATATCGCAGTAGAAAAAATTCCTGAATTTTAGAGTTAGAAACTTTATGCTGTTTCAAACTTTCAACATCAGTATCTAAAAATTTTCCTGATTTTGAGTTTACAGCTTGCTTTTAGAGAAGATCCTCCCTGTTCCTGACAAGCATGTAGATTAATTTAAATCGGTAAAGTTGCATTTGCTGTCAAAAATTTAGTTGAGCTTAGTCGATAATTTTACTGAAAAAAAAATCAGAAAATTAATAAACGCATTATTTGAAAGCAATGCTCGGCCCATGGGGCAACTGGGGGCCTTGCTCTGACACATGTGACGGCACCAGACAGCGAATGCGAGAATGTATTAACGGAAATTTTGGAGATATCGGTTGCGAGGGAAGCAGTACCGAGACCGGTGTTTGCGCGGTAAGTTTTTCTCTGCATGATTAAAATTATTCAATTTCTATCCGCTAAGGACTCCGTCAACCAGGGATATGCGTGATGAACACGATAAATGAGTGTTCTGTTTTAAAGTCGGTCCCACACAAACCAGGTAGATTTTGAAATTAATATTAAAAGTTATAATATTTATTCTTAAATTAATGCGTGTTTTATTATTTTACTTCACTCAACCGCTCGTCTTTGGGCCAGGAGGTCTGAGGATGTTGTTGTTACGCATATTTATCTTGTTGTCGGACGGTGTCAGACGCTAACTGTTGGACGATCCGCACACTTTTCATTGCATTGACTACTTCGTGCTTGGAGAAATCCGCACGTGCTTAGGAGTTTCCATAAATCCAATGTTCCTGTGGATTTCTTCGAATTCTTGCCCACTGAATTTGCTGCTTGTTCAAAGCCACCAAGCAGATATAATGATCGCGTATTGTCTTATCCAAGAACGCAACAACGTGACCAGGGTGGGGGTTGAACTCACATCATGCATTAGGGTTGTTGTTAAAACGACGCCTTTACCCATTCGGCCTCTCTGACAACTGCTACGGTTTAAATCTCAAGTCAGTCTAATCAGATATAGTGCTGCCAACGGTTGGCCACCGCTGCGGCATTTTTTGGAAAGAAGCTGTGTTGCCTGCTGGTGCAAAGACACGGAGATGGGCCGCAAACTCGTTACTCGCTTCGGCGTAATACAACGAGTATAACGAAAGATTTGATTTGATTGATATTAGGCTACGTATTGAAATATACTGAAAAACTAAAAAGAAAATAAAGTAACCAAAATGTAGAAAATAACGACATTTCTGTTATTACATTAATCTAGCTCAGAGTTCTTAAAGTCTCTCTGCTTATATAAATATTCAGTTGATGACTGAAAGTAGTTTTGTTGAACAAAATTTGTTATAAATTTTTTCATTGTGAATTACATCAGATTGAAAGACGAAATTTGCACTTGGCGAAAAACTGAGTTTTAAAATCGTTACATCATGCTGTAGTTTTTATTTTGATGAAATCTGAGGGAAAGTTAAACGAGAACTAAAAGCAAAGTCAATGGGAGTATCTGAAGTGAGGCTAATCGCGTAAGGCTAGATTAGCGAGCATTTCAGCCTTCTTGACTCAGCCGTTTCAGAGATATTCTACTTCAAACACGACTTTGAGGCCTCTATTGTTATAAATTTTAATAATTTTTATTGGCAACCATGACGTTAATAGCCTTTAGCGTCGTTAGCAACGCCGTCCCAATTCTAACCTAAAACAACGCCGCTATTAGGCTACGGCATTCAGTCGTTTCTCTGCGAACTAATCAGTCTGATCTTGTCAGCACAATAGATCCGAGCTGGAAAAAAAAGTAGACAGTAGGGTAGTTTGGGAAACAAACGTCTAAGAACAAGCGAAAGTAAAACTAGTAGAGTTATTAGCGTAGTAGGCCATTGTTTGCAACTTAGATGGAAAAGTTTATTCCAAGGTCACAAAATACTGTAAGCAAATAAAATTGGCCTACTCAAGTACTGGTAGTTTTATTATCAATTATGAGTTTTTGTAGCCTATTAATAAAAATCTTATTGCTAGGCTAGGTTTTGATTTAAATTGACTGACAGCTTGATTTTTACTGAGATCGTTGGGGTACAACAGTCTACTTTTTAAACATCTGGGATCTGTTCTGCTGACAAGATCAAACCTCAGATTCTTTATTAAGAGTTTATGATCAAAATGATTAGTGCGCAGCGAAACGACTCAATGCAGTAGCCTAATAGCGACGTTGCTTTAGGTTAGAACTGGGATGGTGTTGCTAACAACGCTAAGGCTATCAACGTCAGGGTTGTCACTAAAATTAAAATTTATAACATTAAGAGGACCCAACGTCGTGTTTTCCGTCTAACTTTATATATCCCCATTTATTTTGCCTTTAGTCCTCGTTCAAGAACATTTAAATTATCGACTTGAACTGCTGCAAGTAGTATACAGTCAGTTCTCCGTTACATTTTGATAATCGACAGCATTTTCTTCCATCAACCCAATACTTTTCGCTTCTTCTCGAACTTACCCTTCAAGCTCTTGGAATGGGAGTGCCTTAAGAGAAATTTTCTACCACGTTTAAAACAAAATTTTGAAAAATTTATTATGCATTGCGTTTTTTTTGTTTTTTTTTTTGTTAATATCATGTGTTTTTAAAAATTGAAAAAATTGAAATAGTTATATTTTCTTACTTGATTTTCTAGTTCTATTAGTTGATACGGTACAAGTCGTAGTTTGATAGAAGTTCATTTGCACGTTTTTGTCCGATATCTAAACCCTTATGTGGTTCTTTCCAGGTTGTGGTTGTTAACGATGAATGGTCGGAATGGACCAATCTCGGAGGCTGCTCTGTTACCTGTAGCACTGGACAGCAACAGCGAACACGACGTTGCATAAATGGATTAGCTGGACAAGGAGGTTGTCCAGGCCCTGATCGCGATGAAGTCCCATGCACTGAACCTGCTTGCCCATTTTGGAATGCTTGGAGTCAATGGTCTCCGTGCAGTGTAACTTGTGGAGGTGGAATTTCAGTAAGTATATAGTGGAATTAGGTACTGCCGTTAATCTTGTTTTAATTACTTTTTGACAAAACAAGCAAGAAAATTACTGGAACTAACCATTTTTGGGCTAAAATGATCCAGACTTTATTGGAATGTTTTTTCAGTCAAGTCAATTTATGTGCTGTAAAACAGATATTTTTTGTTTCTGCTTAGCTTATTGGTCTATTCCTTGGAAATATTTATATCCTAGATTATAGCCGAGAAGAAGTTACACTATTAATCTAGAAAACAAAATACGACAGCATCTAAAACGATTGCTTTCAGACTCGCGAAAGAGTGTGTTTTGATAGCGATCCAACTGAAGTATTATGCAGAGGACCCGGGGAACAAATCAGAGTTTGCAGTGAAAATCGATGTAAGTATAAACAATTAAAGCGCCAAACTAAGCATTGTTAGACATTTTTTAATTACAATTTTGGTGAAGCGCGTATGTGCCACCTCCAAAACAGTAGTTCTAATCTCTGAGGATTAGGTTTTCAGGCCAACAACATAGCAATAAACGTTTCCAGCAGCTCTTCACCGCAACTTGAGCAGCAACAAGAGAAAGGATGATGCTCCAGCTCTGAGCGTGGTAACAAGTTCTAGTTTGATTCGAAAACTGCTAGGTGTTGTAATTGCTCCTGATAGAGTTGGATCTTTTTGTGAACTTAAAAGTCAATTACTTGAAAACTTTTTAACTCAATATTTTATCGCAAAATTGCATATTTAAAATTCATTAAAGTTTTAAAGCATCGTTGAATTCACAAGCCACGTCTGTCATAAACTTTTCAAAGCTTCTGGGCAGACTTAAGTTGTTATTGATATTATTCGCTTTCTTGCAATAGTCATCTGTAGCAAGCAACAAAAACCTAATTGAAAATTTGTTGTGGGCAAATCCAAATTTTAAATTGTTAAATGTTTTTTTTACCTAATGAAATTCCACCCAACTCGAATGCCAACCAAGGCCAATGGGCAAATATATACGTAACGGTGAAAAAAAAAAGAAATACTGATACATTTCACCATCAGTTTGTTATACTGGTTGCTGTTATTGATTGCAATTGTTTTTTGTATAGGTGAAGGCGTGCGTCTTGACAGTAAGTAGAATAATTATATTTTGGAAGATTTTTATGTGATTTTGGGGTTTTTAGTAGATGTAATTTACTGTTTTACTTCCAGATTAATGATTATGAGGAGAATCCTAGAAAAAGATTTATAGGAATTTGCATAATAACATAGGCAAAATGTGCGAAGCTGCAGCGTTTGCAAATTTTTTATTGCTAGATTTTAATACAAACTTTTTGTTTTATATTGCAATTTATTGCAAATTTTTGTTACTACTCAACGATTTTTTTTTTTTGCAAGAGCAACTCAAACTTTCAGATTCTACTTATGGGGTGGCTAGTGTCTTAAGAAAAAACACGTACTCAAAACAAACATTATTTCAGATTGTACATTTTTGGACGTTGTCTTCATTGTCGATTCCAGCAGCAGTATAGGGGCCGATAACTTCGAGCTAATTCGAAACTTTTTAAGACGTGTGATACAAACTTTGGATGTTGGACTTGACACAACCAGAGTAAGTTTTTGTGAATTGAATCGCGGTGTTTGATCTTTCTGACCGAGCTAGTTTTGCTGTGTGCACTACTGTAATGTAATGTACAGTGTCTACTTACGCTATTTGAGCTTAAAAAATTCTCATGTTTGCACTGTAAATTTATGTTTATTTTACCTCTTTTTTTCATAGCCGATTATAATTTAAAATTGTAATGAAAGTAGCTGCAGCTGTTATTTGATTCTAGCTTTAAAGATCTTGCCAAGCGGTCCTCCTTACCTGGCCCAGCCACGTACGTCATCATAAACCGTTCAAATTTTTAAGTCCATTTTTGAATAATATTTTGCAATTTTATATTTAAAGGCGGTGAATCGTCCAGCCAATTACGGTGGTTTACAATAGCTAAAATTGAACTATAATTTTTGATACTTTTTGTTTTGATTTTGGGACTGCGGTTGCAAAGATATTCAACAAATACAAAAAGATATCCCCCCCAAAAAGTTTTTGGAAACTCCAAGTTTTATTCTTCCCGCCAAAACCACAGTAGGCCTAATAGTTTAGAGAACTGTAGTTTTGGCGGGAAGAATAAAACTCGGAGTTTCCAAAAACTTTTTTCGGGGGATATCTTTTTGTATTTGTTGAATATCTTTGCAACCGCAGCCCCAAAATCAAAACAAAAAATATCAAAAATTATAGTTCAATTTTAGCTATTGTAAACCACCGTAATTGGCTGGATGATTCACCGCCTTTAAGTCAAGACTTCATCTTGCCTCTACAAAGTGGTGCTTTGCTAAATTACGGTTCGTTCAGTTAATCGCTTATAAATACATAGGCCTGCCGTGTCGAGATGTGTCCCATTGTTAGCAGCGAACAAAAACATATCGTTTGTCTGAAAGACGGAGTGTTAAAGCCTGCACGAAATTTATCACTTCTAACTTTCGTGCCTAGCGAGAGATCTCGACATGACGAAAGCGCAGATCTGATTAAGGAGCTATTAATGATGTAAGCTTATGTTTTTTTTTTGTTTTTTTTCAGTTTGCTGCCATTCGCTACAACGATAGAGTAACTCCACTTTGGGATTTTACTGACTCAACTAGCGTACAGGAGCTTATGGCTCGAATTGATGCCATCGAATACAATGGCGAAGGAACTCTAACGGGCAGGGCTTTGGCGTTTGTTGCCTCCAACACTCTGCGAACGATTAATGGAAACCGTCGGGATGTTCCGGATATTGCGTTTGTTCTGACGGATGGAATGGCGCAAGATAATCCTGAAGCAACTGTTGCGGTAAAATAAATGTGTGTGTATTAGGGTGTACCAATTTTTGGTGAATGTCACCGATTTTCATAGAGTCTTCCAAAAAGTTGCCAAACCACCCAACTAAGACTCACGTGAAGTTTGAGAGCCACTGGATATCGTTTGACAGTGGTTCACCCCCAATTAAAGAGTTTTCGCTTACACGTGGGGGGTTTGCCCCCTTTATGCTTGTATCTCCTTATCTATTGGTGGTACAATGCTGCGTTGTAGAATTTGCGCAGAGGCCATGTTTATATAAGTCTGTAATACATTTATAGGGTATAAAAGCTTTACTTTTTTGAGATATTTTGAAAAACCTAAATTTTTCAATGGTCAGTTGTTTATAATAAGTCAAAAAACATTAGAATCTTGAACACATAAAACATCAAAATACATTAACATGAAAACTCCCGTTTGCTAAAATAAGTAAATATCCTGCTTCACTAACATTTAGTGATATCAGGCAGCAAAACATTGAGCAACCAGCAATTTATTAAAACACCAAAGGTCAAATTCACGGTTTAAAGCGAGTAGTTCATACTTTGTTTCATTAACTTCTTTGAAAGTCCCTTCTTCTTACCTATTTTCTTCATCCTTGATCTCAGCTCGGTAACTACTTGGTCAAGAAGGAATTTTTGTTCTTCTAATCTGATTATCTTATCAATATGATGATCAGTTACCAGCCCAAGCGATGTCATTAACCACCCTAATGAGCACAACTACTTCCTTCAGCGACAAGCATGATTTTTCAGTTGACCACTTCTGAACTCTCTTCGTCAATAATGCCGGTTTCTTTCCAAGCTGCAATTCAAAAAAGGTCCATGAGTCCGGTCCAACGAAATGTTTGAGACGTCTTGCCCCCAAATCTTCTGTTTCAGGCATTTGTTGGCAATCAGGACGGGTTTGGCTCTGGTGTTTTAGATTGCATTTGCCATTTTCTTATTATCACGATCTGCTACCCTGGCGCTAAACAAAGCCAGTTGCACAAGAAGTTTACGCAAGTACCAAAGATGGTCATTGAGTTTAACGTAGGCAGTTTTCAACATTTTAATCTTTCCTAGGTCTCAAACTTTAGTTTTTGCTACTTCCAACAGTTTCAGCCAATCCAGGTCTAACTGCGGTGCATCTGTGGCGTTTGTTGAGCGTAGCCAGAACTTCACATAGAAAAGAGATAAAAATGTAGCAAGATTTTGAATGGAAGCGAGCATCTGCGCTTTAAAAAATTCTTTGAGTTGGTCTCTAAACAAGCTGCTTGAATCAAGATAGCTTTGTTTAGAGACCAACTCAAAGAATTTTTTAAAGCGCAGATGCTCGCTTCCATTCAAAATCTTGCTACATTTTTATCTCTTTTCTATGTGAAGTTCTGGCTACGCTCAACAAACGCCACAGATGCACCGCAGTTAGACCTGGATTGGCTGAAACTGTTGGAAGTAGCAAAAACTAAAGTTTGAGACCTAGGAAAGATTAAAATGTTGAAAACTGCCTACGTTAAACTCAATGACCATCTTTGGTACTTGCGTAAACTTCTTGTGCAACTGGCTTTGTTTAGCGCCAGGGTAGCAGATCGTGATAATAAGAAAATGGCAAATGCAATCTAAAACACCAGAGCCAAACCCGTCCTGATTGCCAACAAATGCCTGAAACAGAAGATTTGGGGGCAAGACGTCTCAAACATTTCGTTGGACCGGACTCATGGACCTTTTTTGAATTGCAGCTTGGAAAGAAACCGGCATTATTGACGAAGAGAGTTCAGAAGTGGTCAACTGAAAAATCATGCTTGTCGCTGAAGGAAGTAGTTGTGCTCATTAGGGTGGTTAATGACATCGCTTGGGCTGGTAACTGATCATCATATTGATAAGATAATCAGATTAGAAGAACAAAAATTCCTTCTTGACCAAGTAGTTACCGAGCTGAGATCAAGGATGAAGAAAATAGGTAAGAAGAAGGGACTTTCAAAGAAGTTAATGAAACAAAGTATGAACTACTCGCTTTAAACCGTGAATTTGACCTTTGGTGTTTTAATAAATTGCTGGTTGCTCAATGTTTTGCTGCCTGATATCACTAAATGTTAGTGAAGCAGGATATTTACTTATTTTAGCAAACGGGAGTTTTCATGTTAATGTATTTTGATGTTTTATGTGTTCAAGATTCTAATGTTTTTTGACTTATTATAAACAACTGACCATTGAAAAATTTAGGTTTTTCAAAATATCTCAAAAAAGTAAAGCTTTTATACCCTATAAATGTATTACAGACTTATATAAACATGGCCTCTGCGCAAATTCTACAACGCAGCATTGTACCACCAATAGATAAGGAGATACAAGCATAAAGGGGGCAAACCCCCCACGTGTAAGCGAAAACTCTTTAATTGGGGGTGAACCACTGTCAAACGATATCCGGTGGCTCTCAAACTTCACGTGAGTCTTAGTTGGGTGGTTTGGCAACTTTTTGGAAGACTCTATGAAAATCGGTGACATTCACCAAAAATTGGTACACCCTAGTTTGTATACGTGTATGTGTTTGCGCGGGTGTTTGTTTGTGGTTAATGTCAGTGAATGAACTTCAAACTAACATTGCTTAGCCTACGGACCAAAGTCTTTGATTGTTTTGAAGGAATTAAGGCATTCATTAAAACATTATTTTTTTACTTGCATTTGTCAAATTGCTAGTGCTGGAGCTTGTCTCTGGTTTTGAAGTAATAGTTTTGTTAATAAGCCGGACACATTATTGACAAACTGTTCAATGCTGCAACAGTTCCTATAGAAAGCTACTGCATAACACCCAAGCGATGAAATGACCTCCACCACATCTCTCATTGGGTGGGCACATCGTCAGCAACCATACGGTCACTGCGGATAGGTACCCATGCCATGGGTCGCGTTTTGAGACCCTGGCAGGCAGGGAGACTTCACTGCCTTGCTTTAACGAAAGGCCTTAACCACTAGCCAGCTTTGTAATACTTTGAAACTACTTAAATTTTGATTGTATCACAGCCGTAGTTTTGTTGTACAGTTGTTGAGAGCGCTAAACGTCCGAGTTGTAGTCATTGCTGTGACTGACAACGTCAACAAAGATGAAATCAACGCTATTGCTGACGATCCCGATGATGCCAACGCTTTCTTCATCGATGACTTCGATGGTCTTGGTAATGTGGTGGAAAACATTGCCTTGGCTGCTTGTGGAAGAGGTATTGATTGTTTTTTGTTTGGTTGATACTATCTTATTCTTTGGTTGGTTATTCAGGTGTCTATTATTTATTATTAATGGTGCTGTGGGATTTTAAACCATAGAATTTCAAGAACGTGTTGCAGAACTGGGGGTTCGGGGCGTTTGCACGCGATTAAAATAGTGGCACCCCACACCCTGCTCATTTTTATAGTTGAGGCCCGTGTTGATACAAAATGTCACATCATAGAACCTCAGTAAAATGCTGAAAAACCAGGGAGAAAAATGACCATTTTTGCACCACATATGAAGTGGGCACCATGTTACAACACAGCCGGTCTCTGATGATATATGCGCATCGGTCGCATTTACTGCTCGCTGAGTAGGCAGCTTCAATATTTTTTTCCGGTGATTACGCGAGCGTGTCTCCGTTTTTAACCTTCATCGTCGTCGTCTTTTTTGACCAACGTATTTGCAGCGTCATCATGACGTAATCTAATACAAGAGCTAAACTCTAACTGCCAGCAGTTGTGCAGTTGCGGGTAAATATCAAGCCTTTTTAAGTCATTACGTAATATTATTTTTTCAGCTCAATGGACGGAATGGGGCCAATGGTCAGAGTGTAGTGGAACTTGTGGGGCTGACAATGTTCGTTCTCGTGTCAGGTCTTGCGAAGGAGGATTTGGGCCCTTCTTCCAAGTCTGTGACTCGGGACGAAGCGAAGAAACTGAAGTAAGCAAAAATGTTATTAAGTAGAGCGTTTTTTAATAAAGCTCAAGTAGTCGAAATATTTGAAAATGAGTTGTTGCTCCCACCATCGTGTATTTGATTATCTTACCACTCACCAGTTGCTGACGAGGTCTAACCGTCCAAAATGGCGCTGTCTAGCTCTGTAAACTTGATTTTAGCGTTTTTTTTATGTTGACTTCTTTTTTGAATTTTTGCTTATTTTTTTGATTATCAAATTATCACTTTTACACCAAAAAGCCATTTTATCAAAAAGCGGTAAATCATATCTAACCCATCAACTTTATGAATTCTGGTCTTACACTAAATGTACGTCGTAGTTAATTTTGAATTACTTTTGCCATAATTGGTCAAAGGCTTTAAAAATATTTAGTGCACAAAGTTTTATTCCCACTTGCCTTTCAGGTTTGCCCATCGGATGAATGTGCGGAATGGAGTCTTTGGAGTCCTTTCAGTGATTGCACAGCGCTTTGTGGAGGTGGAACGTTCACTAGGACTAGACGTTGCCTGTTCGGAATAGTTGGAGAGCCTGGGTGCACGGGAGCTACATCTGAAACTCGTGCTTGCAACACTGAAGTGAGAATAGCATCAGTTTATTTTGTCGTTGTTTTAACTACACAGGTACGAATAAATCTTGTGAAGTGGTCCAATTAAGGTCTTTTGCACAAAGCAGAAAACAACTCCAAATTGAATAATACACACACTACGTTTCAACCGCAAACTTAAATCGGGGGCCTTACTGTAGTATTATTTTGGTTCTACGTTGGTATTCGTCTTTGGAACGGGAGATCAGGGTTCAATCTTTGGCCGGTCAAATTAGACATTGTGTTATCAACGGCTCGCCACCGCTGCGACAACTCTTCGAAAGTAGCTGTGTTGCCCGGGCGCAATGATGCGGAGATGACCCCCGCTAACTCGTTATGTGCTTCGGCGTAATACAGCTAGTATAATAAAAGATTCGATTTGATTTTGCTACATTGGTATTGTTTTTTTACTCATTTCCCCTTTTTGTTGGTCGATTGTTGTTGTTGTAGTTGGACACTGTATTTATCTTCTTGTCACCAGGCAGCGTCATACGCTAATAATTGCTTTGACTACTTCGTTTGTTTTTGAGAAATCCGTACCTGCTTTGGAGTGATCCATTGTTTCTGTGGATTTCTTCAAATTCTTTTTTACCGAATGTGTTGCTTGTTTGAAAGCTACCGAGCAGAATAATTGTCGCAAAGCGTTTTAACCAAAGACGCAACAACGAGACCATTGTACGTGTTGAATCCAGAACATACGATCAGGGGCGTGGTAAAAACGACACCTTTACCCTTTCAGTCACGCTGCCCACGGTTGCAACTCAACTGCGGCTTTCCCTTGCTGGATTTTGATGAGAGATTAAACGTTTAAAATAGCTTGCTATGTCTTTTCACCAAACTGCACCTCGCCATTAAACTTTTTCAAAACATTGCAGCTCCAAATTTCAGAAGCCCTTCCTATATTTTTGTATACTGACGAATGGCATTATTAATGCTGTTGGAGGAAAATGGAAACAGAATAAAAATCAGTAGATTTAAAGTTTAATTACTTTACTATGCGACAATTACCTAGGGGGTATACTAGTAGGCTGCATAAACTAAGAATTACATTGATGTTTGTAGACTTGCGCTGGCTGGACAAATTGGGGTCCATGGGGTACGTGCAGCGCAACGTGTGGAGGTGGCGCTAGGATCAGACTGCGTGCTTGTGATGGTGGATCTCCTGGCAGTCCTGGTTGTTGTGGAAGCGAACAACAACTAGAAGATTGCAACACCCAAGTAAGTTTTTTTCCTTATTTAAACAGATTTATTCGACTGGTGTGTAGAATGGCTACCACTGTTTGCTTTTGACACGGCGGAAAAATTTAACTTTCACTTTCCGGACAGGTCAAATCAGACGCGGTGTTGTAAATATTTTCTCACCGCTTCATTTTTTATTCGTAAAAAGATGAGCTGCTCAGAAAACATAAGAGCGCCGACACCGACCCACCAACTACTTATTTGGCATATTTATAAAATGGCCCATTGATTAGATGTTTTTGCAATCACTCCCTTCTTCTACAAGACTGGTCGAACTGATTGCTTGTTTTGGTCAGTATCTTCTTGCAAACGCGGTACCCAAAAAATATTTGCTATAGCTGAACTAATTAAATTTTTTACGTTTAAATAAAGCTTACAAAACCAAAACGAAGTTAAATTTTAACAGAAAATTTGATTTTAATAATTGTGTAATTAGCAAATGAGAAATTATTAAACGTATTCTTGTGGATGTTATGCACTGACTGTTTTTAGTGTTGCCCTAATTGGAACCTCTGGGGTGAAATGACGCCGTGCTCTGCAACTTGTGGAGGTGGAGTAACCATCCGAACTCGCACTTGCTCTTGCGCCTCCGTTCCTTGTGAAGGAGATAGTGAAGATATCAGAAGCTGCAACGCTCAGGTTAGAAATCATTTGTCACTCCTTTTTGCTAACTGCTATTAACCTGCTGCTGCTTTCATCGCAGTTATTTCTTTCTTTGTTTTAATAAGGTAGTCGATACGATTGACTTGTGAATATTCCTTAATGCAGGTGCTTTTTTTTAATTTTTATTTGCTTTTGTTGATTCACCTTTCATTTAAAATATCTCGAAGTAATTTTGTCTGACTGAGGTTGCACTGTAACAATTCTGCCTCCATCAAACAAAAGAAAATATTATCACAAAAATTAATTGTTGTTACCTGAGCTCTTTTCACCAGTAGGATTGGTGCTGATGTTTTTTAGTGCTGGTACGCGTGTGCAAGATTCTCAGTTGATACGATCACAACATAAAAATGAATCGGCAGTTTTTTGATTAGAGTTGCTTTCAGTCTAAGCTTGGTGTGTGCAAATTAGAGCTTTTTATATTAAAGTTGATTTACACAGTATTCGTTTTTCGTCCTTTTATTTTTTGTTTTTGTTTTCGTTTTTTGCTTTTCCTTGAAAAAATATGTGCTTTTTTATCCGCATTTCTGCAAGTTCGTATCTGCTCTAAGTATACTGTTACATTATGACAAAGTTTTGTTCAAAAATTTTGTGTATGAAATGAGAGCGATATCTCAAAATAGAGTTGTATCTTTTTACAAAAACTTTTGGAAAAGTTTTGTCCAGTATGTAACAGTCTGATTAGCGCGCATATGGACATATAAAAATGCGGACGAAAAAAAACGTACGGTACTTTTTCATAGAGAAGAAAAAACGTATAAAAACGGATATAGCGGACGGAAAACGTATACTGGGTAAATCTACCTAAAGATTATCACTCCAAATAGTTCTATATTTTTCAAACAAAAGCTTTGTAGCGAACATTAAAACGAAAACCATGAAACATAAGCAATAATAATGTCAAAACCTAAAGATTGTAGAAGTGTTTTTAACCATATATTAAATAACTCTTTCTTTGGTTCATTTTTGCGTCCATATTAGGTTGTTATATTTATTGCAACCAGGTCACATTGCATTGCTTTTCTTGAATGCTTTGCACTTTGTTGTTCTAGGGTGCTTTTTTGAATGCTGCATGTTTTTTAATCTTCTAATTTAAATATATTTTGCACACTAACACTGCTTGGAAAAGCGACAAAACGCAGACGTATCAAGGTAAGCCTTTTGACTAACTTGTAATGCTGTAGTGGCTTGCTCTTGTGCCTACCTTCGCTCTTGTGCAATACGTAACTGTCTCAGGATAGAATTCCTTGAAGTTACGCTGCACCTATCACTTTTAAATTAACAATTACCCTTTTTGTTGTTCTATCACAACCAATCAATTTACCAAGATTTTAGTATTTTTCTAACAGAGTATATTACGATTTTGAAAAACTTACCAAACTAACAAGTCAAGGTGTCCTTGATAATAGATTGTAAAAGACCAAAATTTAATTTAAATCGCTTAATCTTTTGCACGTGTTTAGGCTGCTACCACAATCGCTTTAAATGCTGGTTGGATTTCTCTGCATCTTTGTTTCTAATCAGGTTTTGAAGACTCAGTTTATCTGAAGTAGATAAAGTAACGTGTTTTGATAGAAATTGATTCAAACCCTATCCAAAGTTTTAATGACATCATTTTATCAAAAGTTTTAGTGCAGTTAGTATTGAAGAATCCCTTCCAGCCGAAAAGAAACACGATTTAATTAACACCAATTTCAATTCATCACATTCAAGGCGTTAATTTTTTTCTATCACTGACATAAGATAAGTTGAACAAGTTGTTTGGATAGGATTGCGGATTTTGGAGGGAGTGGACCGAGTGGTCACCATGTCCGGTTTCTTGTGGAGGTGGAAGGCAAATTCGAACCAGGGTTTGCGAGGGTGCAATGCCGGGGAGCCGAGAATGCCCTGGACTTGGACTTCAAGATAGATCTTGCAATGACTTTGTAAGTTTTTTAAATATATTTTTCAAGTTTTTTTGTTGGTAGTTTTCTAATTTGATCTTTCTAAATGAATTTAAATCATCCAAAGTTAGACGACTTGAAAAATTGGCGAGCTGTTTTGCGTATTATCTTTTTCGATTATTTTTCTGTTTATTTAGACTGTTGATGAGAAAAAAGCTGTGGTGCGTTATCAACATGGTACGCAAAAAGTTGGGATTGGTTGGTCGCTCAATGCATAATAAAATTACTGTAATATCTTTTTTGTTTCTAAGTAATATCTTCTTCCACTTTCGAGTAATTCGCAGTGACGCTTTGACATAAAATACTTGGTCTATTTGCCGTATTCTAACCAAAGAAAACTGGAAAGTGGCGAAGAGATTAGGTTTTCACAAGTACATGATTCTGACAATATTGGGACAAAGACCAACTTGTTTAGCTACAAGTTTATTTTTTCATAGCCAGATCATTATACCTATTATACAGTAGCATAAAAAGCAAAACACACTCATTATGATGTAAAAGTAGTTGCAATAATTGTGCCGGGAAAGATAGTAAAATGACCACGAGGTCTTTGAGTGCAATCATTTTTCCCAATCCTAAGCAGCGATATTGGCAAAGGCAAGTTTTTTAGTACAGAGCCTTTTTGATATTTTTTGTGATAACAAAACTGATTGAAAAAAAATCAAATTGTCTTAAACTGAGTTTTTTTGGTAGGGTTGTGAATCCTGGACAGATTGGGAACCGTTTGGACAATGCAGCGTTACTTGTGACGGCGGAGTCCAAATTCGAACCAGAGAATGTATCACGTTTCAGCCAACTCAGAGATGCCCTGGGCTTAACGTTGATTCTAGAACTTGCAATACAGTAAGTTTATCTGTAAAAAATTTTGACTTTGATTATTTTTGGTAAGCTCCCGTTAAATGATTGACTTTATCCCAACAAAATTAGCTGCTATTTTGAAGCTATAAAGCAAATAAATTGCTGCAAAAAAGCCTTTATAGCGTTTTTTTTTTTCAAACAAAAAATAATTTTGAAAACTGCCTGGAGTCTTTAAGTGTAGTTTTTAACGCTTATCATTTTGGTTGGCAGAATGCTTGCCGGATGTGGGGCAGTTGGATTAGTGATCCTCCAGATCCGCAGGACCCCGACACTCAAAACTGCACCGAGCCGTGTGGAACAAGTGGAACAATTCGAATCCGAAGACCCTGCGAGGGTGGAAATCCGGGTGAACCCGGTTGTGAAGGAGATGATTTTCAAGATTTTGAATGTAACAGAGTTGTAAGTTGTCTCTTTTCATGTTTTTCTCATTTCTTTACGTCTTGTTAATGTATAGAGGAGCTTCTCAGAATCTGACCATGTCTCTTTGGGAAGTCTGGAAAATATTATGTAAATAACGAATCTAAATTAGTAAGAAACAGAGTTGGATGTTCGAGTGCTAAATGCGAACATTTACATCGTCAAAAGAAACACTGCAACATGTCACTCAAAGCCGTTTTTGTCTAAAAAGTTTATTTGGTCGTTGCTTTTCATGAGCGCCAGTCTTTTGATCCTCACAAACCAGAACACTCTCAATGCTTCAAAAAAGTTGCTGTCTATTTCTACGTTTCTTCTTGGTATTTGGAAACAGCATTTTTATGAAAGAAACTGTAGCAAATCTTGAACTTTCATTCTGAACTTTTTTAGCCTTGTCCGGAATGGACGCCTTGGCAGCCATGGTCAACTTGCAGTCAATCCTGTGGGGTGGGATTACGTACGCGATTGCGATTTTGCTCGCTAGGAAACGAAACATCCACCGATTGTCCCGGGAATGGAGCTGCTACGGAAGAATGCAATAACGGAGTAAGCCTGTATGCTAGTTAATTTTTCGAAAACAAAAGGCTGCAAAAAACTTCTTTCCTAATTAGAAAAAAAGATTATTCTTTGTAGATATAACTCCGACTATATGGCATTTTCTTTGATCATTGTTTTGTTGCATTTTTTTCGCACAAACTACTTTGCTTTTGCTGTACTGTATTATGAGGTTAATGAAACTTAGAAAGGATTAAATTTTCCGAACGGCGATATCCTTTCGAATGGATAGAGCGTCTGCTACTACAACAGTAGGCTTAGGTTTAATTTCCGATCGGATCGAAAATTTTGCATTTACATCTTTCCTGCTTGATGTTTCAAATGAAAAAGGAATTGTGCAACATTTCTACCGCTTTTGGAGGTAGGGCTTTGATTAACATACTAAAAATCTCTTCGGCGTTTCTTGACCAGATATATTTCCTAATTGCTAGCAAATTTTTTCTATAGGACTGTGCATTTTGGTCGCCGTGGGGACAATGGTCAGATTGTTCAGCAACCTGTGGAGGCGGTGTTCGACGTCAGCGACGAATTTGCTTTAATTTCCTTGAAGGAATTAACGAATGCGACGGCCCAGACGAACAATTGGAGGCTTGTGAAACCGGAGTGAGACATTCTCGAGTTTTTCGCTGATATAAAAGAGTTAATTCTTCCGGAATACCACTAGCTTTCTTCAGAAAAGACATCTTGTATTATGTATTACTTAAATGCTCTTAGAATGGATTGTGGTTGATAGTGGTTAGACTTACAGCGTTGATAGCTTTAGTAGCCTATTCAATCGCTCTTCAAAACAACTTTTAAAACCCGTGGCTAAATTGTGGTCAACAAAACGAAGGAAAGCAACTTTTGATCAACCAATCATTATTTCACCAAATCGAAAAACTTCATCAGTAAGAAGTAGCGAGCTCACTTGTGTTGAATATTTGCTTGATTATTTATTAAATGAAAAAAAGGAAATAAACTCTTTAAAATATGAATTTTTCTAGCCTAACGATTCAAATCTAATGTCTGATTTGCAGGCTGTGACTACTTTTAACTAAACTCGCTTTGTGTAGTCGTGTCCAAACTGGTCGCCGTGGTCGCCGTGGGGTGCTTGCAACGCTCCTTGCAATGGAGGTTTGCAAGAGCGGACTCGAACTTGCATTGGAGGCAATGTTGGAGAGCGAGGTTGCGTTGGCTCTCCAGTTGAACAGGAATACTGCAACGGCCAGGTAAGTAATTATCTGATTTATTGTCTTTCCCGCGTACCCGGTTACAAAAGTCATGACGTTTGAAAGAATAACTCTCTCTCTCAGTGTTTTTCTACAGGAAATAACGGAATAAACTTATGAGCAAAGCGGTCGGAATTTCTGCATAATCTGAGGAAGGACTTTTCTTTGCACATTGTTGTTGACTTTCTTTTTTTTTTACATTTGTTGTGAAAAGTTTTGTGAAGTTGGTTAAGTAAAGTTTATGGTAATAGCATTCTATTTTACTGTACCAAGTTACTAAAGTTTTTCTGTAGGATAAGAGAAGAGCAGGAATCGGTCGGTAAAAAACGCTCTCGTCAAGTGACTTGTTATATTTAAATTATTTCTTGCTTTAACACGTTCCAAAAAGCCTCTGCCACAATTTTTTCAATGCAAAGCTTTGTTTTAAAATGGTTTAAACTTCAAAGCGTAAGCCACTTCAGCAATAAAATCCCCTAAACGTTTTGATTATCGAAATCGGTATTTGTTTACATAGCCGTAGGAGGCGGGGGGGGCGGTCGCCCCCCCATTCGGTTCAAAACGTCGAAAATTGTGGAAAATTCGGGCAGATGGCCTATTTATTTGGGCAAATAGTCTGGATATTTGGGCACACCATTGCCAAAATACTGTCTCAGTTTCGGTGAAGACCTTTTTTTTTTTTTCGGAGAGCACCTCAATTTGGGCAGAAAAAACCGTCTCAATTTTGACAGAGAAACGCAATGCATCAAGTCATTTTTCGGGCAAAACTTTGCTGCCCCCCCAAATCATTTTGAGCTCCTACAGCCATGTTTGTTTATGACTCTTTCATTTTAGGCTTGCCCAACTTGGTCGGCTTGGACAGCTTGGAGTGCTTGCGGAGTAACTTGCGGAGAAGCAACGCGAATGAGGAGAAGACTCTGTATAAATGCCCGAGAAGGAGTCTTTCTATGCGATGGGCCAGCCACCCAAGCCTTACCTTGTGAACTTCCAGTAAGTTAGATTTCTTAATTTCCAAACGCATGCTGAATAACTTTTAAATGCGAGTTCAAAAACTAGTACTGTATGTGTATAACATTTGAAGTATAAAGAATAAAGATGCTTGGAAAAATAAAACTAAAACTGCAATTTTTTTTTTTTAGAGCTTCGACTTGCGACTTAAGTCATTAACCTTAGAATAAGGCTTTACTGTTTTCAATCAAATTAAATATAACTGCCGTGCAATCAGTGCCAAAGAATAAAATATATCCTATTTCTACTTCTTTGTTCAGTCTAGCAATATATAGAAATTTTGCCCTTATGCGTTAGCTTTGTAATTCATCACTAAATGTCGGAACATGTAATTGAGTTCATTTTATTTTTTGCTGGTCTGCAAAAATATCCGATTGAACTTGGAGTGTTAAGAAATGTTTGAATAATTCGATCCAATATTTGTGATACTAATCTTTAACATCTGCTAGGGCAAAATATTTTTTATTTTAGATTGTAACAATTGGCTAAGGAATGCTCTATTAATGCAAGATTGGTACATTCTGAGCGTAATTGATTACTGTGTTGTTGAGTAAAGCAAAATTATTTTCGTTTTGCAGAATTGTCCGACTTGGTCACCTTGGACTCCGTATACAGCCTGTTCTGTGACATGTGGCCAAGGTAGCAGGTCAAGAAGCAGGTTCTGTATTGGTGGGGATACGGATAGTGACCCACAGTGTCCTGGACGTTCCACAGACGTTTCTTTCTGCACCGAACCGGTGAGTATTTTAATACATCAAGAACTGACCAGTAACTGCGGTTCTTCAGTTCAGTTAATTGGGGGGAAGGGTGCAAATCAGTTAGTTACGAAGTCACGCTTTATTTGAAAACCTGCTAAATCTCGGTTTGATACTTGAGAGAAAAATTGAGTCTTTTGATAGAACATATAAATTTTCTTGCTGTTTGTGGTTAGCCTTGGGGTTATTGGGTGGTTCTATCCGGCTCTTTTTTCCGGATAGAAGCACGTTGCAGTTGACTGTCACGCCAAAAACCTGGGTGAAATGGGAACCAGAACGGCTACTGCTAATGAGCCCCCGTTGGTCGCCTCCTAAGCCACCCTAGGTGGATGATTTTTCTGTCTTTATAGAGAAGCAATGAAAGCTGTTGGAGTAACTGTGGATCGTAGTCTTGCCGCGTCAACGACAAATGGATGCAGCTAGATCCTTAAAAGTTAAAACAATGCACTCGATGTATTCGAGTTATAGATTTAACTCTAGTTGGCCGCACGCAAAACAAAGTTTTAAAAACTTGTCGAGTTTTGTTTTTAAAACAGCATTTTTCATTTTAGGCTTGCCCTACTTGGTCAGCATGGAGCGAATATTCGATATGTTCAGCAACTTGTGGCGGAGGAACAACCATTAGAACAAGAACTTGCGTTCCAGATGGAGCAGATTGTTCCAACCTCGATGGACCATCCATTGAAACAATTCCATGCAACCCCCATGTAAGTTGACATCAGTGATGTCGGTAAAACAAGTTACGTTACTCGATTGAAACTCTAATGAGTTTGCATTTTTAGAGATGTCCAACTTGGAGCCCGTGGACCCCTTATAGCGATTGCTCAGCTTCTTGCGACAGCGGATTCCGTACAAGAACAAGAACCTGCAATTATCCTGCTCCGGGACCGGATCCGGGATGTGATGGAAATGATGATGAAGCTACACTTTGCAATACTGAAGTAAACATACATATAGCTTGATGCATCATGCTAAAAAGTGACTCAGTATCTTTGACCAGACAACACTTTGCCCAAAATTCAAACCCGCATAAATTCTTTTTGATAATTTAAATGGCTAAATTGAAAATTGCAAATCTCAAGCAGATAGAGCTTGGAACTGCCTACAGAATTTTTAATAGAAAGAGGCTGAAAAGTCAGGCAAAAAAAGATGAACCTCTAAAACTTTTTGTCAAAAATATTCCGTTGGTAATACGCTACAGTATGTTGTTTTTGTAGCTAAATGTGGCGAAGTTGATTGCTTTTAAATTAATTGTCAAACTTTCTGCTCTAGCTTTTCAAGTTCTTTTTATGCTGCTTTGTTGTTTAGCCTTGCCCTGGTTTCACTCCTTGGTCGCCGTGGACGGATTGCAGTCGCACCTGTGGTGGTGGAATTCGTCGTCAAACTCGAACTTGCGCCAACGGATTTGTTGGCCAGTTGGGATGCAGCGGATCCACGGAAAATGAAGAAGATTGTAACATCAATGTAAGTCGCTCACAAAATTTTTGAGCTTCTCTATACTCTGGCAGATTGAAACTATTTGTTAGCTGATATGGCACTAAACTAGGTTGCCTTTTTAGTTAGGTTTAGCACCAGATATTAGAGCAAGATTCGATTAATTGTTATAGTGGTTTGTCATCAAAGTTGGTTTATTATTACCCGTTGTGCATGGAAGGATTAAAAAGAATGCAAACCTTCCGTTTGTTTTTCGTGGTTGTATAAGCAAGCTCCAATGAGAAACTTGTAATTAAGTTTTCGAAGACATAGTGCACGAAAACTATTATGGTAGGAATATGCAATTATCTGTAGCTTCGTTTAGGCTCAGGTAGTTATTGCTTATATCCACCCAAGGTTTTTGGTTTAATATCGCTCGCTACGTTTAAAATACTTCGATTAGAGAAACGAATAAATATTGCTGTACTTTTTAGCGTTTACGGATTTTGAAATTCAGTTTTTGAGGCTAAACTTTGAACTCTATAATTAAATTCCATCGCTGAAAAATATAAAACGCGGTTAACTTCCTTGGATGCTGTACTCTAATTTATTGTATTTTTAATTTTTAGTTTTTGGTTGCCCTAATTATAGTACATTTTAAATTTGGTTTATCGAATTCATCGACATTATCAAAGCATTCGATTCAGTTTTTTTACTCTAAATCGAATTAAAATGTTTTTAGCCTTGTCCCACTTGGACACCTTGGGGACCATGGGGCGATTGCGGCGAAACATGTGGTAACTCGAGACGATCTCGTCTGCGAAGTTGCAACAACGGAGTTATCGGAGAAAAAGGATGTGAAGGAGATGAACGAGACTGGGACGCTTGCACCATCAGAGTAAGCTGCTAATATATTCTATGAAATGCCTTTAGTAAATGCCAAAACGGCTTTGAATTATCTATATTGACATTTGTAAAGCAGCTGCTACTTACTTACTAGTAAATGCAACTACTGTGCTATTACCCACACAAAAAGCCATTTTAAAGTTACTGTTAAAGCATGCTAAGTTAAATTTAGTTTTGAGAATGTAACGTAACAATCACAAGAAGTGACTTTGCAATCGCAACAACGTTTTTTTACCGTTAGGACATTGAATTTTCTTAATGTTTGTAACAGTTGCGTGCATAAAAATGTGGTGCCCTTATTTGCACTTGCTGGTATGTTTTCTTTATTGTATTTACTGTGAATAAAGCGTTTTTGGATTCTAGACTTGACTTCGTTCAAGTATCTCCAGCTTTAATTTCATTGCTCTTGTTTTCATACGCATGAGAAATTATACAGTTTTTATCTTTGAATAGCACAAAATTTTGTCAGCAAACTAAGCACAAAAATTACGAACCGAAAATGCTAGTTCTAAGAAAATAAGCACTGTACAGTAATTGTTGGGGATAGAACTGTCTGTATTTCAAATATTAACCGGCCTATTCTTTTTCAGCTTTCTAAATATGACTGTCAATATTTAGGCGTGCCCATTCTGGGCTCCATGGACTGCGTGGTCGGCGTGTGGAAGCTCATGTGGAGGTGGAATCCGCTCACGTACAAGGAATTGTGTCAATGAAATTGAAGACATCGCCGAGTGTGAAGGCGAAGCTTTTGAAGTCCTTAGTTGCAATATTCAGGTGTGAAGATTTTTTTTCTTTTTGCGAGCCTTCTTTTTGGAACCTACCTTACTCCAAAAGTGAATACTAGCGCTTACCTGTCAAAGTTTCTAGTACTCATTTCAAATCACTTTGTATAGCGATTGGTTTTAGATTATTCCTTCTAATTTCGTCCTGATAAAGCTACAATTTATTGTATTTTCTAACTATTGAATGCTTATTTGCCTTCACCCTCACCATTTGTTAAGTAGATATCGATACTAAAAAGAATAAGACTTCAAGTGTATTACAATAATAATACTCAGTAATTGCAATTCAAGCTTATAGTTGTTGTAAATACTTGGTTTATTTAGTTTTTTTTTAACTTTTTGACGTTAGTATACTATAATATACGCCTTGTGCTTTGTTAATAATTTGTATAATTTTTCAAGTGATTGATCTGTTTGCTTTAAATGTATGGAGTAAGCATCATTTTGGTTTTAAATTACGGTACGTTTTGCGTAGCCATATGTGCGGCTTTGTTCATTATTGTGATTTAATTTTGCATGCCTGAAATATTGCATTCAATTCACAAGGTGTTAAACATTCCTGTTCTTTGCTTAAAATCACTAGAAAAATATTTTCAGCAATGTCCGACATGGACTGAATGGAGCGACTTTGGAGACTGCAGTGTTGATTGTGGACAAGGCATTCGATACCGTAATCGAACCTGTGTTGGAAGTTTTGTTGGTGATGAGGGGTGCGTCGGATCAGCTATTGACCGAATCGAGTGCGAGGGCACTGTAAGTTTGATCATTGAAGATTAAATTAGTTACTACAAGTGAATTTTTGCTGTTTGAAGAAAAAAATCGTGTGGCAACTAATCAAGTATGCTTATGTTTTTAGTGAACTTTTAAAATGTTGGTTTTCAATAATCTCTTTCTGAAACTTGTTTGCAATATAGCGGTTTATTATTTGGTGAATTTTTTTAATTGCAAGCCATAAGTGATATTGTAGCTAATTTCTCTGTTAATTTGGCTTAAGAATTAAACGTAGTGCTATGGCACAAAATTATAAGTTTTATACCCAATTCATATAATTCGCAAAGACCCGTTTGTGGACAAAATCTCGAAAAACATAATTCCGAATTGGACAAAATCATTCTATAGGACCAGCATCCTGACAATTAGGCCTCGCTCACTTTTTTTTAGTTTTTGTTGTAGGGTTAACATTCTGGTAGCAAATTGATTCGAAACTGTCATTGCGCACAAACTACGATTGCAATTTTCTTTCAATCCACTCAACTATATTGTAATTGAATTCAGGATTGCGCTTCATGGACAGCCTGGATTCAATGGACAACATGTTCAGTAACGTGTGGCCTTGGCAGAAGATCTCGTTCTAGAATTTGTCTCAACAGCAATCTGCCTAGCAATGAATGCAGTGGTCCCAGCTCTGAGGAAGGAGATTGTTTCGGTTCTGTAAGTTATTTTTTCTTTTGCTTTATCATGATTAGCCTAGATCTTTAAGATTAGTCTGTCACATTGCGTCAAGTCAGTCGCATCAAAATACGTATTTTTGTTCTTTTAATTTTTTCGGATAACTTGGCGATTTTTGGATTCGTTTGTACAAAGTATTCCTCTATTTATTGCGGTCGCTATGGCACACTCCTTACTATTTTTGCAATTCTGTGCACGGATTTCTAATTTTTATGCATTTTTTTCTGCAATTCTCCAAGCTGATATCATTAGTTCTGGTAAACTTTGAGCATTTTTTAGTCCAAAGGATGATAACCCCTAATGGTTGTTTAAAACGATAATAACTGAAAATCCTATATCGTCATACAAACCTGATGGTTCTAAAACCAATCTGGGATTTTGTCTTTGGATTTTGTAAATAGGGGTGTTAAATTTTAATATTAAACTTTATCATCCTGTTTTGTAAGCGTCTGTAATCTATTTAGAAGATTCACTTTAAAGAATTTCATTAAAAACCTTTTAAACTAACATTTTTTTGCAACAGATCTGTGCTTATTGGTCGTCCTGGGACACGTGGTCCGGATGCACTGCGTCATGCGGCGCTGGGTCTCGAACCCGAAACCGTATTTGCATTAACGGAGAACCCGACGATGATGGTTGCGTTGGTGACGCCGTGGAAATTGGAATATGCAATGTTCAGGTATCATAAAAATGTTTTATAGTTATTGCCTTCCTTCTTGTGCTGATTTTGAAGCTCTCTCTTTCTGTTTGTTCTCTTGCAGTATTCTATATTGACACTTGCATTTTCCTCAAGAAACCTTTTATTAAAAAACAATGTACGACATTGAAGTGTTGGGAAAAAAACACCATAAAGTTTATAGGAAAAACCTCACTCGAATTGTGCAATTTTACAGCACTGACATTGAATAAAATTGATTCTAACGGCAAAAGATCCCTGCTTTTAGACATGTTTTTGACTTGAGCTAAAATTATTTCTCTGCTAATTAAGTGAATTTGTGTTTATTTAGTCTTGCCCCGCCTGGTCCACTTGGTCGGAAACCTCAGCCTGTAGTGCCAGCTGCGGTGGTGGTATTAGAGTATTCGAGCGTCTCTGTTTCTCGGATGGAAATACGGTTTTCCTTTGTGGAGGCGCTAATCGCCGTGAAGAATTCTGCAATGACCAAGTAAGAACATGTGACTTACAACCTACAGCCTTAAAACGTATTTAATGAAGCATGTCTTCATCAATCTAACTCTTAACAAGTTCAGAATGCTGCTACTGCTAGTGATTTGAATATTTGTCTTAAATACCTGGAAAACTGTGTTCAGTTTTCGAGTGAGTTATTCAAACGCTGCAAAATAGTATTTGCTGCTATTTTGGCTGAACCCGGCCGTCTTCCTTCGTTGAAGTTGAGTTCTTCAGAGAATAAGGAAGAACAGTGTGTAGTTGCAACATAGAAGTGTGAAGATACTGCGTTTTTTCGTAACTTACAGTTGTATGCATTTCATCGAGAAAATGTTCCAACATATCGTAACGTGTGCCTAAAAATTACTTCCAAAACATTTACCGAAAACTACAAACCTATTTTCAGTCTTGCCCAACGTGGTCGCGATGGGGACAATGGTCCACTTGCTCAGTCACCTGCGGTAGCGGTGTAAGAACACACCAGAGAACTTGCTTGTATGGAATCGGTGATGATGATTCTGGCTGCGTAGGAGAGAGTATCGAAGCTGGAACCTGTATGGACAGGGTCAGTGTTTTCAATGTCAATAAAAATTTGAAATTGTCAAAGTTGCTCCCGAGACTGAATGCAGACATGAAATTAGCTGATTTTTAAGGTCGATCAAGTTCATTGCTGTACTTGGAGTTGCCATTCTGCGAGGTATTACGTAAGCTAATGCTAATGCAATGCAATTACACAATGTTGATGAAATTCAAGCATTGTAAGCAATTATGCTGAATGCGGGATTATTTTGAGGTTTGTTTGTTCATCAGTGGCGAAAAAAAACGAGAATGGTTAGTATTAGTCAAATAAATCAATGTTAAAATATTGCCCAAACTGGAAAAAATTGCAAGAAATGTTTTTTTAACATTTTTTTTGGTTCTAAATAACGCGGAAAATCTACCCATCAAACAGTCCAAAATTTTCGGTAAAAAATGGGAACCTTTTTGAAAATATATGAGAGTCCAATATTCCCCCTTTATCGTAACTGCCGTTAGCGTAATTTATTGCCCTGCAATATATAAAAAATTGCATTTTTCACTTGTGATGATAACTTTTGCATCAAGTCAAAAGATTATTGTGTTATTTTTCAGTAAGAATCAAGTACCTTATTTTCTACTGCATGTCTTGATTTACAGCTCTGTCCCAGTTGGGGTGAATGGGGCGAATGGTCAACTTGTGGAAGAACATGTGGCGGAGGTCGCCAGAGCCGAATTCGATCATGCGTGTCCGGAGCAAGAGGTGCTGATGGTTGTGCTGGCGAATACGTGCAAACTAGAGAATGCCAGACTCAGGCAAGCTTTTTGTTCAACTGTTATCTAAGTATCGCTGTGCAAAATCAACTTTGACTTGTTGTGTGATATGTAATACAAACTGATGAGGACTTACAGCACGAAACGTGTCCGGTCAGCTCTGTGAACTTTAGATGTAAAAGAAAATATTGGCAGAATCTTGGACCATGCATTTTGGCTGTAACCGCCATAAAGAGCAAAAAGAGGTTTCTCGAATGCTTTTTATTGGATCATAAAACGGCATGAAAATTACATTTGGAGAAAAAATTAAGAGATTTAGTCTGGAGTTTTTAGGCAATGATAATTTGTTTTTTTTTGATTATTTGTTAAATTTTTGCCATTTTTTAAAATTAAGTTAAATTTTCAGCCATTCTTCAAATAATTTAGTAAATTTTCAGCCATTTCTTCAAATTAATCTGACAATTTATTTGATAACGATATTAATAGATTAAAGCTTAATGCTGAGCTGAACAATTGTCGACTTAAAGTGATTCAAGTTGCTTAGTGGCCATTTGCCTATACTTATACATTTGTTGACTGTGGGGTATGCCTACTGTCAGCAAAGCAATTAACTTAAAACAATATCATCTTCTTTACAGACTTGTCCATTCTGGAACAATTGGACTCAGTGGACGGAATGCTCAGCTACTTGTGGTGGAGGTGAAAGAACACACTTCCGCACTTGCGTCAATGGACAACCTGGAGACGTAGGATGCAGAGGAGAAGTCGCACAGATAGGGAGCTGCAATGTTCAAGTGAGTAGAAAGTAGAAAAATGCAAATCGCTTTAGAGGCCCTTCTTTGGAAGAGCCTTAAATATTTTTAAAAAGCGGAATTATTTGTGTAGCAACGACATGTAGCTTGTTACGTTACTGCCAACTAGTTGCTTACACTGTCTGAAGTAGATACTCTACTAGACTCCTTCATCTCTTCTAGTTCATGCATTAAACTTGAATTCCAAGAAATGAAGGAATCTAACAAAGTGATAAACGTAAGACAGTGTGAAGAAACCGCTTCGTGCAACACCATATTTGAAATCTGCAATAAATACGCTTTTTATTTCAACCAAAATTCTGATTATGAAAAGAAATTGATTTTTTATTAAACGTGCTCCCTTAAAATTGCCAAAACTTGTATTTTTATAGCACCACTAAAAATACGTATTAGTCAGATGCATCAACACCTGTTGGTGTATCTGAAAGAAAGCAGAAATTGCTTGTTGTAATTACTGGTATTTGTAGCATTATTAAGATGAACATTAAATGATAAATAAACTATACAAAATAATTGTTAAGGAAACGGTAGTCGTTATTTTTCAAAAGTTCAGCAAACCAGAAAAATTGTAAATCGAAAACGCAGTAACTATACGATCTTCGAAAGCAAAAAATGATCCAAGTTAATTACCAACACACAAAAAGTGCTCAATAAAAATGAAAACCCAGATATTAACCACCACAGACAAATTTAAGATGATAGCATCGAAAAAATAGGACGCTTCTAACTAACTGAAGAAAAAGCCACACTCTGTCTAGTTAAATTCTGTGTTTGTATTAAAGATTGTTTTTTAGCCTTGTCCTTTCTTGGCGGAATGGACGTCATGGTCCTTGTGCTCCGTATCATGCGGATTGGGATTCAGATCCCGTACTCGAGCTTGCATTAATGGTGTCGTTTCGCAAGAGGGTTGCAACAACGGTGAACTGCTCGACCGTGAAAACTGCACTCTCTCCGTAAATACTTTGTTTTTGTCTTTGCTCGTGTGTTGCTTAATTGGTTTGTTTGTGTGTCCTTAGTCCTAGCACTCTTGTTTTGCAACGTTTGAACTTCGGCTGTTTACAAGAGCATAGACTTGAAATTTGCTAAAACTTTTAAAAAGATAGGCTTTTTTAAGCTTTCAAAATAGAATCAGTTGCATTTCACGTAGTTATTCTCAACTTATCGGTTTTTCTGTATTTGCCGTTATTGATGTCTTTGATATATTATGTTACATTTTACACCAAAAAATGCGGGATTAATCTTTGTAATCGCAGAAGCCTTTATTTGAAACTGCATCAAACCTCAAATAACATAAGATTGTATTTAGATATAATTTTAGTTTAATGGTGACCCCCCCTCCCTGTAGAGTCTAACGCTAAACAGTCAGTTGGGGGCTTTGCTTTATCCGTTTTTTTACAATTTTTTTGCGATTTTATTTCTAATCTACCTTGACCAATCGCCATCGGGTTCTCTGCTTAGTTTACGATAAAATGCGCTTTCTAATTTAAACTTACTAATTTTAAGTTTAAAAAAATGCTAATCGAGTTACTTAAATCTTGAAGTTTCCTTCTACTGTAGTTTGAACATTCTGATTTTCTTGCAAACCAATAGGTGTAGATGTTTGTTTATGTTTAATTCTTTGTTTTCATGCAAATGTGATTTTAGCTTTGCCCTGCTTGGTCAGGATGGGGAGAGTGGACGGCTTGCAGTGCCACTTGCGGGGGAGGTGTGCAAAGACATTCGCGTCTTTGTCTCGCCAACAACGAAATTGCTGAAGGATGCTTCGGGTCTGATGTCGAACAACGAAGTTGTAACTCAGTTGTAAGTTGCTGTATTTGTTTCACTTAACGGTAAATACCATAAGTCAAGCACAAAAGCATTTCAAGGTAAAATTAGTCATTTTTTATAACTTTTTGTAAATTTTTGACTCGAAATAAACGTGTTTTTAAGTTCAACTCGTCTTTAGACTACAAAAAAAATTGTATGAAAATATGTTTATTTAAGTAAAAAAATATTTTATGAATACAAAACCTTTAAGAATAAAGGATTGTAATTCAAATACTGGTAACTTAAAAGGAATTCCTGCACTATTCGATTTTTGTTTCTGAGACTCAAGGCTATACTAGTACATGACTGCGTTAGTCATAGATGGCCCAAACGTTAAAAATCCTTTTTGAAGTATTAAACGTGAATCTTTTGTTAGTTTGGGGTGATGCCAAGGGAGATGTTTCCGCTGTTTAGATTTTGCTGTGCGTTTAGTTTAATGGAACTTTGCTGGAACTGAAAATTGCAAAAATAAAATAATAAAAAAACATTTGTTAAAATACTGTTTCTAGCTTTTCGCTGGCTTATTTTTTAAAAAATGCGCTTTCATTTCCGCTAGCTCAAACAAAAATTTCCACCAAAAAATTATTGTTTGTTTTCTTCAATTTTTCGAATATTTTTTGTAGAATTGTGCTTTCTGGAGCAACTGGGGACCCTATCGCCGTTGCAGCGTATCCTGTGGCGGAGGTATTCGGTTGAGAGAACGTATTTGCTTAAATGGAGAACCCAACGACCCTGGCTGTGAAGGTGGAAGCGCCGAACCACAAGTGTGCGCCACAGCGGTAAGCTTTGAGAATGTCAAACTGCCATTGCCGTAGTCATTTTGATTAATGTTGTCCCAGTCAACGAAGGTGGCAACTATTACCTTGATTTTTATACACATTTTTGACTCTAGGTTAAAAGCATCCTCTTCTAACAAACTTATTCTCCAGTGTAGAAACTAGAAGAAGTCACTAGCCGGATCAATCTCAGTAGTCATTTTGCGATCCGTAGTCATTTTTTCCAACAACCAGAGGCTGATCCATCTTGTGATTTTTTTGCTTCTATTGCCTTCAGTGATAATATGGCAGCTGAGATCGCCTCATTTTAAGGCAGTTTGCTTGACTAGCTGCTCTGAGATTTAAGCGGTCATACTCCGGTTCCGATGCTCGCTTTGCGAGTGCGACGATCGCGTGAGCTTGTTAACTTGTACTTTTGATTATGTTCTCCTCCATCAGCTGCTCTAGTATAGGTGTATTGTTTATATGTTTTTGAAAAGCTTTGCACAGATTTGCCAATCACTGGTCCTTTATTACTCAGCTTCCACATCAATAAAACTCGAAATCCAATAAAATAATCACGTTTTGATGAGACGGTGACCGCAATATTTATAAAAGAGATATTTATCATTGTTTCAAATTTTTCTTGAGTCTCTTCTGTTCATTTTTTTTTTTTTTTTAATCAAATATCGACTTTTTGTTTAGGACTGTCCAGTGTGGGATCTCTGGACTCCCTGGACCGCATGCCCTGTGACTTGCGGTGGAAGTAGAATCACGCGAACACGGGTTTGCATTGGAGGAGCTGCCGGGCTCTTGGGATGCATCGGAGACACTCAAGAATTTCAGGACTGTGGCACAGAGGTAGAAGAGTTAAATAGTTTGGTTTGGTACCTTTTGCTGATTTTATAACTGAATTTTTGCGTTTTTTGGAGAAAAACAGTGAAGCAAGCAAACTTGACGATAGTTTTTAGTGTTGACAAGCATGACAGCAGGCTTTATTAGATCAGATTCAGTATCGATTTGCTTCTTCAGAGCAGATGAATCAAACATCACCAAAAAAATTACCAAAAAGCATCTGTGTTTTTGATTGACTGCTTTTCAGAAAAGGAATCCAAAAAATCCAACCAGCTGATTGTGACTGGTGAATGGTGAACGTCATGAAGACGTACATTTTCACTGAGATAAAAATTAAATATCTTTTTTATCTAAACCTATGCGATCTAAACAAAGGGCCGTAACCAACTGCGCGTGGTCAACTGATACCGCGCGATTATTTGTTTTTGTTCGAAGTTCTTTACGGTGATTTCAAGACCAGTGTTTTTGTTTCAGGTTTGCCCAGTTTGGGCACCATGGGGTCCGTTTACTGACTGCAGTGTGACTTGCGGCAGAGGTTCACGATTTAGAACCCGAACTTGCTCCGGTGACAATAACTGTGGAGATTCATCTGACGCTACTCAAGTTATTAGCTGCACAATTGGGGTAAGTATAGTTTTTGTCTTGCTCTGCCTTTACACGTCTTCGGTTTCAACAAGCGTTATACTGTACGATCAAAACTTAAGCTTGCATAATAATTTTTCAGTCTTGTTCTTCAATCACCAGATTTAATTTATCAACAATTTTTTTCCGCTGAGACAACTGCAACAAATTTGGATCTTAAAGTTAGTTTACTTTGAGGTCATCGAAACCATGGACCGCAAGAAAATTTCAAGATTAAACAATGCCATCTTCTCACTGTTCGTAATTTTTAAATCGAATGTTAAAAAATAATAATTTAGATTAATGATAGGAGTGTCGTTTTTTTTCTTCTGTTGCTATTTATTTGTTCAGATTTTTTTTGCCAACTTGAAAGTGCTGCTGGTTATAAAAAATTTAAAAAATCAAAAAAAAAAAAATTAGAGCTTGAAAACGCTCGTTGCGACTTTTGATCTCACAATAGTGTATTCTGGTGCAGCGTAGTCTCCGTTCAAATCAGATTGAAGTCGATTTTCAGTTTTGACCTTTGACTTAATCTGAAAGAATTTACCTTTTCGGTCTCAACCCAGTTTTAATGCTATTCACTCATATATATAAGCCTTTTTCTAGAACATTTAGTTAGAAGTGTCCATAAACGCTGCGCTTTCATAAGAATCTTTAGCGCTTTTTTTGCACAGGATTGTCCATTCTGGGACGAATGGGCTTCATGGTCGATTTGTTCGACCAGCTGCGGTGACGAAGGAACGCGAAGTCGTATTCGAAACTGCGTTAACGGAAATGCCGGGCAAGCAGGCTGCGAAGGTAGTGACCGAGATCTTCAGGCTTGCCAGCGAGAGGTGAGTTGCTGGTTTAAATTGCAGCAGCGCTGTTTAAAGTTAAGCCTAAAATCTGGAAAAATGGACAATTTTTTAGATCAATGATTTTGGACTACCTTTGTTTTTGATTTCCGCTTTTTCAACATAGACTGTTGTTGTTATTATTGTTCGATATCCAGCAGCGTAATAGCACTATATCGTGTAGTATTAGATGATTATTCCTCCTATCAAAAACAGCATAAGATTTTGGCAACTTTTTTGACCTAGTTTCTAAGCGTTGCACAATTTTTAATCTCGACCTTTCACAGTTTCCAATATTGCTGAAGGGAGTTTTACAAATTTGATTGTGATTTCTAATTAATTTTGACCTTAATGTGATGCATCAGAAACATCTTTAAAACAATTTGTAGCAAAATATCTTAAGTTATCGTTACTTTCATTAGGCTACAATTATATTTATCTTAAGAGTAGATTGGTTTATTATTTAGTTTTTGAGATTGAATTTAGTTCGTATTTAAAGGAATGCCCAACTTGGTCTCTGTGGATTAACTGGTCCAGTTGCTCAGTTTCGTGCGGTGGAGGAGTACGCTCTCGTACCAGGGTATGTGTGAACGGTTTACCAGGTCAACTCGGATGCCAAGGACCAAGCACTGAACAAGGATTCTGTAACGGACAGGTAGGTTTTGATACTTTTGTTGTTGTTGACGCACAACATAAAAGTGGCAATAAACAGCATTTAGTTCAAGACCAAAATGGTAGTTTGGACGGTTCTTTATTTGGAAAAAGGTTTGTTTTGATATCAGTGCTGTTTTTGGGAACAATAAGAAGAAGTTAATTGTTTTGTGCACTATTTTAGGGAAAGATTTTCTGAGTTATTTTTCACACTGTTTTATTTTGTTATTGATGCGCAGTTTACTGCTATGCCATAATAAATTTGAATTAATAATTCTTCTGCTATTTACTGTTGTAAAAAATTAATGCGTTGGGCGAGATAACTAAATGCACGTAGAACTTTGCTTTCGATTACATGTTTCAAGAGATACTTTTTTCTGGTAGAATTTAGCTTGCGAACTTAGAGCCAAATTAGTAGTTTCAGGTAGAGTATCAGCTAATTGCTGTGAGTAAATTACTGAGAAAACTTAAATATTTATTTTTTCAGGGTTGCCCCTATCTTTCTTCGTGGAGAAGCTGGTCGAGATGCTCTGTGAGTTGTGACGGCGGAATCCGTACCCGAACTAGACAATGCATCAACGGAGTTGGCGACCTTGGTTGTTTTGGTGATGAGGTTGATAGCGCCGTTTGCAACACCTTCGTAAGTCATTTTTTGTTTTGTTGTGCTTTTCATTTTAAAATATTCTTTTTCTAACTTTTATTAAAAAGCTGTTCAAGTGTCATCATTTTGTGATCTGTGTCCACTAATTGCTCTGCGGTTATACAAGGAATCAAAAAAAATTTTCCGTAGACCAATGAAGAAGCACTGTCTTATTTTATCATATAACGAGTCAATTTTGATTCGTCAAGAACACTTACTCCTTTGACACACAAATTCTTATACTGAAATCTCTTAAATTTTCAATGGAGACGATGGAAGTTATTAGGGGAGTGATATTTTCAAAAAAATATATACCTTATATTTCCGTTCGAGACTTGGTCATATTGTTTTTAAATCAACAATATGTAGTCATTTTTTTAGGATTGTCCAATCGAGTCTCCTTGGACAAACTGGGGACCATGCAGTCGCTCATGCAACGGCGGATTACGAACTCGCTCTCGAATTTGCCTAAACTTACCTCAACAGTCAAGCGGCGTATATTTGTTCTGCTCGAATGATCTGGAACAATTTGAACAATGTAACAACGTGGTAAGTTTTGAGTTGATTTCTTTAGCTTTTTTTCTTGCTGTATGGTCCAAACATCCGTAATTTTAGAGAAAATTGAATCAAAATAACCATCATATTATGCAAGTAAACCTGGGCGTATTTTTGCTATGTATTTCTAGATGCTGCTTTAAAGGACCGATTGAAGTTGTTTGAGTAGGTGACTACTAATACTTTCTAAGATACACTTTGCTGATTGTAACATATCACAAGAGAAAATACAATCAAAAATTACGTTAGCTCTGCGGTAAAACAGAACAAATATTATGATAGTTGCACACAAGAAAAATGTATTCCGATCAAATCGAAGCCATTGGCGAATTGTTGCTAGCAATCGGTTCAAAATTTGTTGCTCCAGACTCACATTTTGCGTCCAAAAGATGATAGAACCATTCACTCTCTGGCTGATAAATCGGAAAATTTCCAATAGGTCGGCCGATTGAAAAATATCTAGTGCCATAATCCGCCAATGCTTAGCAGCTTAAGAATACCTGGATGCTCGTTATTTGCATTGATTATATTTCAGACTTGTCCCGAGTGGTCTCAATGGAATCCTTGGAGCGATTGTAGCGTAACTTGCGGACTTGGTTCTAGGGACAGAATCCGTGTCTGTATTAGCTCCATTCCTGATGCAACTTGTCCAGGACCATTCCGTGACAGTGAAACTTGCATTGTGTCAGTAAGTAAACTATCTAACAAATGAAAATGCTGGTAAAAACCAAAGATAAACGAGATGTTTATGCAAAATTTGATTTAGTGGAGAGTATGCATTTGTTTTGAGGATTTACAAAACTGATCTTTAATCGAAAAGTTTTCAATTTGAAGAATTTTAAGGCAAAATTGATAAGTTGTAACGAAAATTGGTTTTATTTTTTTCAAATTTCGCAGCATAGCTATAGTGCAATCAGTCAATTTTGTTACTTCATTTCAGTCCTGCACGTTCTGGGCGGAATGGAGCCAATGGGGCGACTGCACCACATCATGTGGTGAAGGTGGAAGACAAACTCGCTACAGGCGATGCAACAACGGTTCACCCGGAGACGACGGCTGCCCTGGAGTAGCAACTGAGGAGAGAACTTGTAACAATGTGGTAAGTAAAAATGATTTGGAGTCAATTCCATTTCATCGTGATTAACTTTTTTTTTTTGGCGTTTGATTTTAACTACGCTATTTTCGCAGCTTCTCACCAGAACTATATTGCATTTATTTTGCATATTGCATTTATAACGTTAATAAGTGTGTGTGTTTTTCTCCAGAAAAATAAATTTCTCCTCCTCCATTGCCCTAAAACCTTTTCGTGGTTCGCTTAGCAATGATGCTTGTTGATAACATTTTATTAAGTCCGCAGTTTTTTTTGAAGTTTTACGGTGCTCTTTTTTCAAAGAACCGCCCCTATCTCTCTAGCGTAGTTGGTAGTGCAGTGGACTGATGAACCTTAACCATAGACGGCATTTGAAATCCGGACAATTTTGGTTATAATACTCATTTTATTGAATCGCCATTTTTTTAGTTTTGTCCCAGACTACTGCTTTAGTATTAACACAAATAAATTGGTAAAGAAAGCACAATATCGCCAGTTAAAACAGAGTGACATTAAAGGAGCGAGAGCTAGCTGATTGGATGTAATTCCAACGCCTTTCAACCAGAACGCAGTTGAGTCTGGACTTGCCAGTTAGAGGCATTTACCTGCAGACAACTGTAATTTACAAAACTTTGGCTTCATGTTGGTTTTTTTTTAGCCTTGTCCGGCCTGGTCTGGATGGAATGAGTGGTCAGGTTGCACCGTCTCGTGTGGTGGTGGTACCCGATTCCGCAGGAGAATCTGCGTGGATGGAGGACCAAATAACGCCGGATGTGACGGAGCTGCAGAAGAGGAAGATTATTGCGGCGGAGGCGTAAGTATTTTTTGTCTTCGCTTTGTTGATTTTCAAAACACTGTAAATTTATTAATAAATAGCAATGCCGATCTCAAAGCGATTATGCGTTGCATTGTAAGATTATGATGTCTTTTAAGAGAAAGATGTCTTAAATTGCTGTATATAAAAACATTGTAACTACCACGAAACTTTGCATTATACGCAGTCTCGGTATCATAAATATGCGGAGCGTTTTTGGACTCTTACATCCTTCAAAACTGAATTGTACGCTTTGTAATTCCTTGAAATATCTGATACAATTCGGTCCGTTTTATAAATTTTTAAAATAATCTTAGTCTTCGCTAGTTTTTCGTGAGCGGTTTCACTCTCATTTTTTGTTGACCCCATTATTTTAGGCTTGTCCATTCTGGTCTCCATGGAGCGAATATTCCTCTTGTACTGTGACGTGTGGCGGAGGATCCCAGACTCGATCCCGACTTTGCATCAATGGCGACGCTGGACAACTCGGATGCCTCGGTGATGAAGTTGAAGATGCATCTTGTAATTCGGATGTAAGAAAGATTTGTTGGACTGAAAAGAAATGTAGACTTCGCGGGCTAGAGGTTAAGTAAAGGGTTTAGGCTTCGTAAAAAGATGATTCCTGACTTGAACCCCTCCCTGGTTGTTCCATCGCTTACATACGTATCAAAACTTACTCTAAGTTATGAACTAATATCATAATGTGAAATGTTATCTTGGAAAATGTGGGGTTTAGGTCAGCGGGTTTCGGGTGCAGATTTTTCAAGCCATCCCCGCTTGTAAGTATCAGTTGACAAAACCCATATTGGGTTATAAAACTACCCGTAGATCTTTTGAAAGAAGCAAAAATATGACAAATTAAAAAAATTAAACTATTGTTTCGTTGCACTTATTTACATTGTGTTAACTTGGTTGTCAATGAGCTTTGTTAACTTTGAGAAAATCAATCGAATTTCAGTTTTGATTTGAAAACTACCAGCACTTTACCACAGCTTAGTATGCCAAATTCAGGTTCAATTAGACTTATAGATCAAATAATTTTAGGTTTGTCCCCTTTGGGCGCAATGGGAAGAATTTTCAGAGTGTAGCGAGTCTTGCGGAGGAGGTTTTCGAGTTCGAACTCGTACGTGTCTCTTCGGAGCTTTTGGATTTGCAGGATGCACTGGCAACTCAAGGGAAACAGTGACTTGCAATAACGACGTAAGTTTGCCTGTTTTTGATAGATTTTGCCTTTAATGGTAGATTATGTACACTAACGCAGCTTGTACAGTGCTGCCGTGGAGGGTATGCTGACTATGCTCGGTAGCCTAGGCCGACCTATTTCTTTAGTACCGGTAAACTCCGCCTGTTTAACCTCGCTATTGTCCTTATCTTTGATTATTGTTAGCTCCACACACCGAAATTTGGCCGAAAACTGGAGCAAATCTTTGTGAAGACCTTTTTTCGTCTCTAATCAACTATAATTTGGTTGAAAATTAGGACATGTTTTGACGTCTATCCTACACTTTTCGGAGCCTACCCATACATCGAGATTTCCGGAGCCTATCTACGACGAAACTGATGAAGTCTACCCGCCTATTTGTTTAGGACGTCAGAAAAATCAGTACTTATAGTGATAAATATTACCCAACTAGTGTATATTAGGTCTTATTCAAACTATTCTAGTATATTTTAAGTCACTTTTTGAAATTCTTGATTCATATGGATTCAACCACAATTCGCTGCTATTTTGCCTCAAACAAAGCCATTTTACTGGATTTTAGTGGAAAAACTTTATTCTTTTTTGTTTTTTCTTGCATTTAATTTATGAAAAGTTTATTATTCGTTTTCAGCTCTGTCCACGATTTGATATTTGGGGACCTTGGTCAATATGTAGCGTGACTTGTGGCCGGGGCCTGCGAACCCGTACAAGAATGTGTCTAAACGGAGAGGTTGACCAAATTGGGTGCATTGGAGATATTGTCGGTGCTGAAGACTGCGTCAGAGGCGTAAGCTGGTTTTTTACATTTAGATCAATTTTTGAATCTCCAAACCAATCTAAATGTCTGCCAATATGATTATAAGAATTAGGCTAAAGATGAAAAATTGAATGGTTGTGCGCAACGCATAGCGAAGTACCATAATGCAAGCAGTGTGTATAACGTTTACAAAATATAAAGATAGTTCGTCATTGCAGCGTTTTATCTGTTTAGACTTGTTAAAATTGTATTTTGAAATTAGAGTAAGTTCGGTAACTTTATACAGTAATAACCGTAAAATTAGCAGTAGAACGAACGAGAATAAAGACTTGAAAAACAACGAAAACAAAGAAATACTCTGTACAAACTTCTTTTTTATTATGTTGCATGTAACTTTTAGAAATGTTCGTTTTGGGACGATTGGGGTGCATGGACTGAGTGCAGCGCCACATGTGGTGGAAATTCGACTCGAACTCGTTGGAGAAGATGTGTAAACGGAATCGCTGGCGATGATGGATGCCCCGGATTGGGAATCGAGGAGGAAACATGCGCTCTTTTGGTGAGAAATAATCCATTGTTTTAGTAATTAAATGTGTTAATTCCCCGATTCAACTTACAGTACTCTTACCATAACTGGTTAAGCTAAAATGTGTCTTTCAAAAATTCAGAGGCAGGAAAGACGGCGATCAGTTGCGGCACAGTGTCTTGTTAACCTGGAAACACAGTTATGCATTAATGCTAAATGGCTCAAAAAATAAGTTTGAAGTTTTTTTTGTTCTTGTTTTTATTTTATTTGGAATCAATCGCACTATTTGTCTACCGTTGGCGTTGCAGTAGTAGATATTAAAAACTATTAAGAAATCCACGGTTTACTCAGCAAATAAGCTATCCATGAATGGTAAAGTAAATATTGTTTCATTAAAATTCAAGCTTCATTCTGAATGAATTACTTCATTTTGACTCCGCAACATTATTTTGCATTTTTAATTTTCTCAAAAAGTTTTCTATCCTATAGTTTCATTTCAGCTGTGGATTTTTATTTTAACTAAGGAGTTTTTAGGATTGTCCTTTCTGGAGCTTCTGGACCAACTGGGGAGATTGTGATGCCCCTTGTGGAGGTGGAATTCGTTCTCGATCCCGCGTTTGCATCAACGGTGACCCAGGAGTACAAGGCTGTCTTGGACCGAGCATGGAAGAAGGAGGGTGCAACGGACTGGTAAGTTTTTTTTATTTTCATTCCCTCACCTGGTCTCGTTGTGACGTTCTTGAATAAGATGCTCCACGATGATTATTGTAAAAAGAAACTCGGCCACAGTCTAAAACTTGCACAAAAATTGACCAACTCTATAGAGATGACTCCACATGCACATTGCACACCCAAGTTCACAATTCAAGCAGTTTACTATTTACTAAGATGCACAAATCACAATCGCTAAAATCGACGTCTTTCGAATGACAGTTGACGCTTCAAACTTGGACGTAAACTTTTACGTGACCCTTTGACGTGACGCTTCAAAATTTTCTAAAATAAACTCAAAACATGTAATAGAAACTAGGCATAAATCGGTTTTAATAACGTAAAACAATTACGTTTGTTATGAATGACTTAATATTATTTGACAGACAGACAGAATTTGTTCGCTCAGTGAAATAAATCATAACATCAAAATTGACACACAAAACAATATCAGCTGGAGACTGCGAAGTGACCAATATTTCAGGTCTTCTAGTCAAGCAGCACCCAGAAACTGCCAGCAAACACGTAGTTTTGTTTCTCTATTTTACGTTACCTATTAGCCTACATTTCCTAAAAATAGTAAAAAAAATATATGTTAGAAAAACTGCTCATGTTATTTCTACGAGAAATTACTAATTGAATTTCAACTGTCAATAAACTTTTCCTTGATTACATTTCTCTTTTTGTCTAGGCCTGTGCCTACTACACCAGTTGGAATAGCTGGGGTCAGTGCTCTGCTTCTTGTGGTGGTGGAAGCCGAACGAGATCCCGGCGATGCGTGAACGGAGAAGAAGGAGAATTTGGATGCGTGGGGCCAGCCTTAGAAGTCAGCATCTGCTCTACTGAGGTAAAACGATTGGACAAATGGCGGGCAAATTGCTGTAATTATACGTTTTGCAAGGATTACTTCTCTAAATTTGCAAATTCAGTTTATTTTATTCAAATAAGTTGGACGTTGTAGAAGTTAGAAAATTTATAATCCGTGGATTAAAATTAAGCTCGTTGATGCACACAACCCTTAATCGTTTAAATTGTATCTTTCAATTTTTTTAAAATTTGCCCGAAAGATCCCATATTGCCATCAATGTAATATGTTTTAATGAACTGAATTTAATCACGGTTATGAAATGCAGTTTGCTTCCCTCTTGAATTCCAAATAAAAAATTGAAATGCAATACCACATAAGAAACCTCAATAGCTTGTATTGTTACACAAGACACATACTACGCCTGTCATCGAAACAAATGTAAAAATCCGTTGGAAGATATTGCAGCTCAAAATTAACAATTTTCCGCTTACTTCAGCGTTGACATTTTGCCAGTATTGCTGCAAAAGATTAACTTTTGAAAAGCTGACTTACATTTACTTGAAAAGCAGCTAATTTACGATTTTGAACCTTTAGTTCGTTTTGACATCTACTCTGTCGTAAAACACGTATTAAGAACGAGGAACATGCAATAACGTTTTGAAAATTTGTTTTTAATTGGCAGCCCTGGCAAAATTTCTAAGGGGAAAAACCTTGCTAAAGGGAAATCTGAAATATCATATCTCATGAACGGTGACGTAGAAAGCTCAAACTTGGTGAAATTAGCTTTCAGATTTGTCAAAATTTTTTTGACTGAAAACCGAGTAAAAAAGTTGTGACTTGAATTTCCTTTTAACAAAAACTTTTTCAGGGTTGCCCATCGTGGACCGAATATAGCCAGTGGTCCGTATGTTCTGCGTCCTGTGGCGGAGGCTTTTCGCGAAGAACGAGGACCTGCAGTAGCGGCGACGGCAGGTGTCCAGGTCAAGACGAGGAACAAAGAAATTGTCAGACTGACGTGAGTGCTATGAGTCTTGTTGGAAATGTTTTGCGCAATGCGGAAGTACAGCTTTTTACAATGGTTGTTTTAATGCAGGATGTGTTGTAATACCTCTTCCTGAGGCAGTCACACTGGTACGTTAGAGAACAAGAGTACGATCACTAAAATTCTTTGTTTATAGCTTTTTTGGAGGTTTAATATTATTTATTGTAAATGAAAGATTAAGGATTTGAGAGATAAAACATGAAACATAAAAGAAAAATTGTGTGAAAAAGTTGAAAATGCTTTTAAATCATAAAAGTCTTAGTTCTCGAAAAGTAGAAAAAATTTTTAAAAAAACTGGTTAATCTACGATTTTCAAACTAAAATTAAGACAGGCTAAACATTCCGTGTTTATTTAGTAACGGATGACTTAAACCTTTCACTTGTTCAGCGCAGAAACTGCTGTAGGGCACTAAGTTTCTTATGGCTATGCTGTTCACTAAGTGCTTTTCAGTATTTTTTCTCATATTTTGGATAGAGATCGTAAATTGTTCTTTTTGGGTTTCAGCAGATGCAATTAACCATCGACACAATATGCGTGAAAAGAGGGCTCTGCGTAATGTTGATTTGAAGGCACAAAAATTGTATTTTCAGATCCGAAAATTTCATTCTATTTCACTTCATGTTAATATTTATTAGGCTTGTCCATCCTGGAGTGATTGGATACAATGGAGCGCTTGTAGTGAGACTTGCGGCTCTGGTATCAGGGCCAGGTCAAGAAGCTGCGTCAATGGCATAATTGGAGATCCCGGATGTGACTTAGGACAAGAGAGCATAAGCGAAAGCTGCAGCAGAGGAGTATGTTTGTTTATTTATTTGAAAACATGTCAAGACTCTGCCATCTATTTTATCTGAAGTTTTGCAATAAAGTTCTGAAAAAAATCAACACCATTTCGTCGTAAAAGATATTTCGGTTGTTAAGAAGACTTTTGTAAAGCAATAATATTTGTAATACAAACTTTTGCCATGCAATAGCCTATACAAATGGCGAAAACGATGCTGAAAATTTTCATTAACATTATTACAAAACCTCATGTAAAAAGATGTGTTTTTGTTAAAGTGAAAGCTCTATTCCGCATAGTATTCAAATATAAAACGACGTAGTGCCTAGAACTGTATGATTGCTAATATTAATAACTACCCTTTTTGTAGACTACAACAGAATTATGGTTTTCTTTTTTTGCATGCGTAATTGTGAAATGATACTTTTTGCAGAATACAACAGAATGCTTTTGCGAGTAGCCTGATCGCAAATAAAATGTGATTGTAAACGACTATACTGCAACCAGTCGTGGTCTTAAACTAAGTCATGTGGTGCACAAAGTTTTGTGATTATGTTTCAGTTCTGTTCTTCTTGGACCGAATGGTCAGTATGGACACGCTGCTCTGTGTCTTGTTCTGGAGGCTTCCGAACTCGAAACCGGGAATGCCTCAATAATGGATTGTTTGACTGTGTCGGCGATCCATTGGAAACTAGTATCTGTAACACACAGGTAAATCTTTCATAATAGAAGTTGTTTGGTTAGAGTAGGGGATGGAGGAAATTGAGTAATTTGCTTTTGAACTGTTTTTTAATTGAAAACCAGACTTTTCATTACGATTTTGTGGTGTTTAAAAAGACAGAACATGAAAAACTGTGGTAATTTCAATATGGTTTGAGGACCATTGATGAAAGTTTAATGCCGTTGATTGCAACGTGATAGCTTTTTTTTTCTTCAACTTGATTCTAATCATCCTGGTAGCTGAAACGAGTTAAGCAAATTTAAAGAGAAATTATAAAGAAAAGAACAAACTCCAGTTCCGCTGCGCCCAGCTTGAGCAAAATCCATAGACGGGCTTTGAGGCAGAAGTTTTATGTCAACTTATTTGGTGGCATCTAATCAACAATGAAAATATGACACTATTCTGAGCTTATTTAGGTTTGCAAAAGCAAAAGGCAACAGTATAAGATTGATCTAACAATTTCTGTGGTTGGGAAAATTTTTTAGTTATGAGTTTTTTAATTGATATAGATTATACTTTGTAAACCTTTTTGTAATGTACTGAAAACTGAGCTTTTAGATATTTTAAAGGAAAATTAATCATTTAAAAGTACTATCATACTCTTAAGAAGTACAATTCTTTTACTAAATTAAATACAGTTGTGTCTAAGCAATTGAAAAAATGCACCGCAAAGTTTTTTCTTACTTTAATAATAATAATTTTTTGTTTGATTCAGCTTTGTCCTGCCTGGAGTAATTGGGAATCATGGACCTCTTGCCCTGTCCAGTGCGGTGGAGGTCTTAGATTCAGGAATCGAACTTGCATCAACGGTTTCCCTGGACTTGTTGGATGCATCGGACCTATAAGACAAGATGACTTCTGTAACTCTGAGGTAAGAATTGTACACTGATTGGCACAAACTGAGACTTGGATTGTTTGAGCAATTACCTGTGTCTTGCGCATTTATTGCACAACCATTTGGTTAACATTTTAATAATTCTGAAGCTCAGTTATTTGTTAAGTTTTTTCTGTAGACTAACCGTAATTTTCAAATTTTCTTTTTTCATTCCTGCTAAGTTTCATTAGATCCAATAAAGACAAGTTTTCCAGTTTTTCTAAAGCTTGAGAAAAATTCTATATTACAAATTTACTGCAATATGCACCGTTTGAAAAAGCCATTATAGCGTAATGCTCATGATAGCTAAACAATGTTACTTACTACAGCTGATAGCTTTTTGGAACGGCCTTTAGCATTTCTAAAAAAGTTGAACTAAATTGCTTTAGCTACTAAGATATTCTATAGATTTGCTCAGACCAAAATGGCTTCATACCTGCAGAGGTTTTTAGACTAAAAAAACTATTTCAAATAACAAAAAATAAGTTCTGCTCTTTAGCAATGTGATTACTGGTCATCGTGGGGAGAACTATCAGATTGTTCTGTGACTTGCGGCCGAGGCGTTGCTTTCCGTCTGAGAACTTGTATAAGCGTAGACGACGAGCTGGACTGTGCAGGACCGAACTCCGACAATATCGTTTGCAACTCACAGGTAAAAATCATTCCACAATGTTGAGAAGTTTTTCAATAAGAGGACCAGCCTCAAAACAATCACGATTGAGACAGGCGATAACAGCATAAAAGGAAGTGAAGTATGGAGGAAAATTGAACTTAAAGCCGTATTGGGCAAAAAATATTTGTTTTTAACTTGAAATCTGGTTAGACTGATACTGCTTCACTTTGACTCTTCAGTGTTGAAAAATGTTTGCATCACAAAAAGTTTTCAGCTCAACCAAATAATAGGCATTTAAAATTATTCCTTAAAGAGTTGAAAATCTAAATTTTTTTTAAATTTTTTAAGCCATTGTACTGCTATTTTGTTGTATTGCCTAACCAAAAACCAGAGGTTAAATTACCATAATGCTGGGTTGCTGTTATGTTAGGTACGTAGTGGAAGCGGTAAGGTAAAATGTTTAAAATTCAAATCCTTTTCCTCCCTGCGGTAATAAAAAATTGTTTTTTGTTCACCACTGCACCCTTAGCTTAACTTAAAGAAATATCTAACAGTTCATAGTGATTGAAAGAAACAAGTACGATTATGATGTGTCCTTTCAATTATTGCTATGTTTTCGCAGGATTGTCCGTTCTGGGAGCCGTTTTCAGAATGGTCAACTTGCAGCGTATTATGTGGAGGTGGATTCAGAAGGAGAGAGCGATCTTGCCGAAACGGATTTCCTGGTGACGTTGGCTGTCAAGGTGGAAGAAGAGAACAAGAAGACTGCAACACTGATGTACGTTCAATTGTTGTTCTATGAGCAGGGATGCAAAATTTTTTTGAAAGTAGAAGATTAAATCGCAAAAATCAAACCGCTACCGCAAACGTTTTTTTACTACATGTTGATTTGAATGTGTTCTATGTTTGTAATGTTTATGGCAAAAAAAAATTTCTGATGTTCTTGGGTTAGCGTTTGGTGTTAGAAACTGGTGACGCTGATGACAATGATGTTTGTGATGTAAAAAATGGAGAATCCAGTAAGACGGCTACAGAAAAGTCTAAAGAAAGCTTAAAAACTGTTGTTTTTTTTGCCTAAGCAGCTAAAATCAAACGAGTAATAAAGTTTGAGGCAATAAAAGAACATAAATAAGTACAAAAAATTAAAATGTGGAACTTGTTTTTTTTCGTTTACAGGAAGCAATGTACCAGGGCGAGTTTTCAAAGCTAAAAAAAATAATTTTGTAGAAAACACTTGTGTCTAGGTGAAAATACATAGGTTTCGTTGACGTTTTGGATGGTGCAATGTCTGTAAAAAATCAAAATAATGCAGCTTATAATAATTGTACTGTATTTATTTTGTTGTGTTATACTGAGATATCTGGTGTTTTACAGCCATGTCCCTCTTGGGGGAACTGGTTTGAGTGGGCAGACTGCTCCACGACTTGTGGCAACGGAGTAAGAAATCGAGTGAGAATTTGTGATAACGAAAACGACGCTATCTCGTGTATTGGCCCTGGTGTTCAATCAGAGGACTGCGTTGTCGGAGTAAGTCTGAAATTTTTTGAAACTTTAGTTAAAAACAATACTGCCTTAATTGATTTTTATTCTATACGTTTTAAATCACTTGGTTCATCTTCTGTAAAAGTAGTCTTAAAATTGCAAAATCAATAAGAGTTGACTCATACATATACGCCTAAAAGACAAACAATCACTAAAAGACAAACAACAATCAAATTCAATTCAGCGACTTCAAAACAAGTAGTCACAGAAAAGTTGATCGAAACTAGGTTGATATTTTGCAGCAAAAAATGCTTTAATTACTTGCCCGGTAAAAGTCAAAAAGTGGCTCTACTTCAATGTGATTGACAAAGGTTTATGATAAAACCGAAAGGTTTCTAATTCAAATTTGATATTTAAATTAAAACATGAACATAATGTTTCCATTAATTTATTGCAGAATTGTCCATCATGGAGCTCGTGGTCTGGCTGGGCTGCTTGCAGCCGAACGTGTGGTTTTGGCGAGCAATCCCGAGTCCGGACATGTGTGAATGGACGGAATGGTGATGACGGCTGTGATGGTGCAGCTGAAGAAACAATACCTTGTAACGGGACGGTAAGGGATTTTTTGTGCGCAAGATTTACTGTTCTTATTGTATGTAAGTCTCCTGTAGAGTAGAGTCCTACGATTCGCTTAACAGATTCTTTTGTGAGATTATGGTGATGGTAACTTATTTTCTTAGTACTTAAAGAAGATAAATTGTTGTCGTTTTACAACAAATCAAATGACATGATGTAGGTTTGATTTGCACCCGAACATTTGTTCTGCTCTGGCATAAAACGTTTTATGGCGACTGCTTTGCTTGGTGGCTTCGAATATCTGCCAACAACAGGGAAGTAAACAAAACGTAGCCAAAAAATTAGGAAAATGATTAACTTCTAGGCAGAGGATAATTCCTTCATAGGCTAGTGTCACCAATCGCATTTTTGTATTAGGAGACTAAAACGTGCAAATAATATTGATTTAAGATGGAATCTGGAACAGCTTTGTTTCTAGGAAGTGTTTTTGATTGGCTCGTCTGAAAATTGAACTTTATATATACTCGGGTTTTGACTTTTGAAGAAGCCTCACACAAAGCTAATGGTTAACAAACTACTACTCGTGCAATTATTAACCTTCTCTATTCTATGTTAGCCTTGTCCAACGTGGTCTTCGTGGGGCAACTTTACGGATTGTAGCGCCACGTGTGGTGGTGGTTTAAGAACTCGCTTTAGAGACTGTATTAACGGTGAACCTGGCCAGTTTGGTTGCACTGGACCGGCAAGTGCTCAAGAATACTGCCAAGGACAAGTAAGCGCGTGTATGCTGAAAAGTTGCGTAAATTTCAGATTATACAAAAGTAATAAAAGAGAAAGGCTAAACAAGCTATTCGTTAAATTCAGGTAAGAAGAAACAAACAGTCTTTTATTAAGCAATTTTATGTGATAATTCATTAGAATAACTTTGTCACTGTGAAAAATTCTCAAAACCGAGATACAGTATCTTTGGAAACATAAAAAATGACAAATGCTTGGGAGGAAAAAACTTTCAAGATTAATTTTAAAAACGATTTTTTCTGCCCATTTAGTTTAAGTATATTTCTTTTTAGGCCTGTCCTACTTGGTCGGGATGGAGCCTTTGGGCGGTGTGTAGCGTTTCTTGCGGAGGTGGCTTTAGAAGTCGTTCAAGAGAATGCATCAATGGAATTCCTGGTCTACCTGGTTGTGAAGGCTTCCCTGACGAAAATACCGCTTGCATGCCGCAAGTAAGCAAAGAATTTTGCTTTATGATTGTCAAAAAATTGTGTTCAAGCAAGTAAGCAAAGAATGTAATGCGTTCCTTGAAACTAACCTCATTTTACTCGGAAGTGAAGGAAGGGGGACAACAATACCCTTCTCTCGTTTTTTTTGTGATAAATCTCTTCAAAACTAAGAATTTTACCTTTAATTAACTTGACTTTGAGTAAAGTTTATTCATAAATAACCCCTGAAAATTTGAAGAGGCTAAGATAAGGAAAAGTATCCAATTTTTGAGATTTGCTGAAGTCGCTTTGCGAAATTTAAGCGTTGTTTTACCAATATTGAACTTAAATGATATCACAAGACGTTTTTGTGACGTAACCACTTTGACTCAGGCAATTTACAATTCAGTATCAGAAGTCAACTCTAGGTGAAAAACTTCACTGCCTATAACGTTATTGAAAAATGGCTTTATCTTTTGAAAACATGGTTTTGACGTCTGACGTCATCAACTCAAAACCAATTTTTCTACCAAAATTTTGGTGAACACCAAGCTGCATTTCAAATTTAGTGTTAGTGTTTTTATGGCTTTTAGTTGAGGAGTTAGATGTAGAGGAATTGTCCCCCTCCCCTCATAAAAAGCGCTGGTCAAATAGCCTGCGTAAACGTGTAAAATAGGGATTCTATAGCAGAAAAAATAGCAGAATATTGACAATCCATTGTAATCTCTTTTTAAGTTAAAATTTAAGAAGTAGTTAAGATTTGTTGGGAATATCGGTCAGTTTGTCAAGAGGCTGATATGCTCTTACCTCTGAATCGTGCTGAGGTCTGATATTTAATTCTCTGGCCAGCTATTTCAGGCATAATATTACGAGCAGCTTGCCAGTACTACGACAACACTTTGTAAAAAGGTGCGGCCAGGTGCAACGACGCTGAAGTGAATTTTTGTTGTAGAATGAGCTTGGTTTTCATTTTAAAAATTTGATGAGTGTAAGTTTCTAATCGTATCTACTCACATATTCAGGAATGCCCATTCTGGGACGACTGGACGACTTGGACATCTTGCAGCCTCACTTGCGGAGGAGGCTTCCAGCGAAGATCACGTACCTGCATCAATGGAAGACCTGGTTTCGCTGGATGTGAAGGCACCGAAGGCGAAGAACGGTCTTGCTCTGTCGAGGTATAATTAGTACAAACTTTAGTTTTGTAAATGATTTTGGCGTTGTTGTTGTTATTGTTGTTATCGCTGTTTTTGTTTTTTTAGCTAGTTGTAGTTGCTATTGTGTTGTTTTATTTTCTGTTATCATTGATGTTCTTTGTATTGCACTACTGCTTTAGTGCTGTTTCTTTATTTATTTATTTTTCTTTTTCTTTTCGTCGCAAACTTTGACAAGTCAAAACAATTATCAATAAATTTTTCAGATTTTAAAATCCATATTAAGTAATTTTTCTGATGTTGCGGTCTAAATTTTGCAATTTTTGTCAATACTGCGGCATATCTCGGTTGCAAATTAGAGGAAACCAACAAAATTTCCGCCAATTTTTTTCAGGATTGTCCATCATGGGGTCCGTGGGTGCCATGGTCGGCATGCAGTGCTTCGTGTGGCGGAGGTTTCCGAAACAGAGCTCGAGAATGCAGTGCGTTGAATGGCTGCGAGGGTCCAGCGGTACAGAGAGGATCTTGCAACGCTGGGGTAAGCTACTGCTTCTTAAAAATTACTAAAAAATGTAGTCTACCCGTTGTGGTGGCCAAGCCTGACGAAAGACTTGCAAACAGAACCAAAAAAATTGCTCGGCGTTGGTGTGGTTAGACAGACGCAAAGTGTCTGGTTCGCACAAACCAAAAAATGTTGACTCTTTGGAGAAAATTGCTCAAAAAGATGTTTTAAATCTTGGCAAAATCATTGCAAAACTTTCAATAAATAAATTTAATCTGAGTAAATCTATTGGTGTGAGTGGTATTATCAACTATAGGAAGTTGCTTTGTTTCAACCAGGAGTTTTCAAAGGTGCTGAAAAATCGTTGAAGAAGTTGTATGTCAATCAGGAAGATCTTATTGAGTAGTGTTTCGTTGATTTGACCTCAACTTTACTCATTGTGAGACCAAATTTGATTCTACCCTATAACGCTAATATAAATCAGGAAAGAAATCTGTACTGTAAAGTGCTGCAGCGCTCACTAATCTGATGGCGATATTCTTTATATTGCTGCCAGGCTCTTTCCTGTGGATGAGAGCATTTTGCGACAGAAATGCTACTCTACAGAATCCCTTCTTGGCTGCTGAACCCGGTATAGTGGGTATCCATCACTACACAAATGGCCAATTGGCCATCACTTATAGGTACCCATTAATTGCCGTTTACGATTTGCTGTGTCGGCGGCTTCTCCACTCTGCCCCTGATGAAACATGGGTGGATGGTGACCTGTTCTGTGGTTGGGAAAAAAGTGGAAAGCGTACTCAGCAATAAATCTTTTCTATGTTCGTGTTAAATTTGAATATCATTAAACATTATTCGTTTGCTTCATGATGTATATTGTTTTCCAGCCTTGCCCATTCTGGTCCGAATGGTCGCGATATTCATCTTGCAGTACGTCATGCGGATCTGGACTCCAGGCGCGAAACCGAACCTGCATCAACGGTATAGCTGGATTCGGAGGATGCGTGGGTGAGGATCAAGAAGTTCTGGTGTGCAACTCTCAAGTGAGTTATCCCATAACAATGATCTCTTTTTTTCTATTGTTTTCATGTTTTTACCAGTATATTTGAAGTAATTTTATATTTTTTATGCTTATTCAAGCTACGTAAGGACGAAAAGTTTTATTCTTGTGGACTCATGGTCAATAGTGAAAGTGTATATGAGAGGGGTAAGAGTTTAGTTTGATGTTACAAGCTACCTTTTCCTCATCTCCTTTTCCTCTTCCTCAATCTTTATGTTTTCCTCTACCTTTACGTTACAAGTTTTACTTACTTCGACACTGGATATCGACTTATAATTTCACTATTATCAATTTGATGACATGGTAAAGTACTTCTCGAATTTTTGCTTGCTTTGCAGACTTGTCCAAGCTGGACGTTGTGGATACAATGGTCTTCGTGCACTAGAACGTGCGGTGGTGGACAGCAGAGAAGGACGAGATTCTGCCAAGAAGGGGAAGACGGTGTGCCTGGATGCCGTGGAGAGAGATTAATGACTCGTCCTTGTAGCACTCAGGTAAGCCTTTTTTGTTTTTGAGAAAGCACATATTTTTACTTCTTAATATGCATTTGTGTTGTTCGTTCGGTTCGTTTTTGTTCGTGATGTTCGTTTTTTGTTTTTACACGTTTTCGGTTCGTTTTTTCATTTTGTTCGTTCGGTTCGTTTTTTGTTTTTACGCGTTTCAAAAAAAGCAAAAAAGGATGCCAACGACAGGATGTTCAAAACATAAATATAATCTGCTTCGTGGAAGAGATTTGGTCCCAACGAACCCTAACAAAGGGATCAATAACAATAACAGTCAAAGCAGAATACAACCTCAAACCATAACAGCGCCTGTTTCGCCGAAAAAACGGCTCTTCAGGCTGATAGGTTCTAAACATATTGGAATGTTAAGAGATAAAAGATACTGAATCAGCCTTCAGTTAGGACTTGAATTTAGTCTTTCAGTATATTTTAACTCTTAACATTCTATTATGTTTAGGGCCTTTCCACTTGAAAAGCCGTTTTTTGGCAAAACATACGCTGTTATGGTTTTAATTTTTAGTATTTTTACTATGATACACTTTGTATGGTTTCGTGATTTTTAATTACGCATTTTTCAATTATGAGACACTCAATTATCCTTGCTTTTTTTTGTCCATGGCTTTTGTAATATTTTACTATTAACGAAATTTACTCCAAACGATTTTATTGTAAATCAAAAATTTTGTATTTGAGTTTAGATATAATTTTGCCATTATTTAATTTTATAGCTGTAGGTTAACTTCTGCCAAAGAAATGGGATTGGAGAACTTAAAAAAAGGGATAATATATCGGTATACGATAGCTCTAAATTTGTAAAAATCTTCACCAAAGGATTTTCGATGATTTTCTTTTATTAATACTTAATCAATCAACTTTGAACAGTTTGTTTTGACTCCGTTAAGAGTGTTTGATAACAATTGTGTCATTTTCCTAATAATTGTTTCGTAACAATTGCGTCATTTTATCTATCTAATTTTATGAATTTTTCAGGATTGTCCTATTTACGAACCATGGCTACCGTGGTCGCCATGTTCCACATCTTGTGGACTCGGAACTCGAACACGTAGTCGATTCTGTTCCATTCCGGCCTTGACTTGTGTTGGACCTCCTCTGGAAACTGATGCGTGCATTGAAGGAGTACGTATTAAAATTTTTTTAAAACTGAAATTATGCTAAGTAATTTTATACTAGTTATTGCATATACAAGCACAATTTTTTTATTTTCTTCATTGTCACTGATTGAAGTTGATTGTTGATTTTCATGTCGGTATGCAAAACCGAAAATTATAATAGAATTTAGCGGATTGGGTTAGATCGTACGATAAAAGCTTGAGTACTGAAGTACGGAGTCAAAGTAAAGAATTGCTGTACTGTATTTTGTCAAATATGCTGTACTAAAGTCTGTCACATACTAAAAATTTGTTAAGCGTTGGGCAGTATACACAAACAACAATAACATATTTTGAGATTAAAATCTTATATGGTGCTTTTAGAACTGTCCATATTACACCTTCTGGGGTCCATGGTCACCATGCAGTGTATCATGCGGTGGTGGCATCTTCTCTCGTAACAGAGAATGCATAAACGGTGTAATAGGAGGCGATGGTTGTCTTGGCTCTCCGGTTGAAATGGGAAACTGTTCAACTCAGGTCAGTCGAATTATTATGTGAATCTATGCCGATAATCTTGGCTCGTCGTCAAAAATTACAATTTTGTCATTTTTGGATGAAAAACTGATTTCGGATAAATATTCAATTTCAGTTGAATGTCCAATAAGTAGGTAGGTAGGTGTGAATGATTTGTACGGAGCTATCGTTTAACTGCTTGTTAAAAATGCTCTACTACATATTTTTTACGTTTATATAGTCTTAATGCATATTTTCAACCTAACTTAATTAATTTTATTCTGTGTTTTTTGAAAAATGTCAAAAGTGATAAAATAAATTGATCAATAGTCACTCATTTGCATCTTAAGTCACGTTTGGTTGACGCCTTGAAGTGGATGACGTTGAACAGTCTTTCGTGTTATGTTTTTATTATCCTTTTTAAGATTCCTGCATCGACTTATTTTTAGCTGCGCATTGCTGCATACCCGTGTCTGCTATCTGGAATCAAATTATGCTCTTTTTTTTCTATTCGTCCTATGAAGTCCTTAATAATGAAACTACCCCTGAGACCCAAAAGGTTAAAATTTTCCTGATGAGATTGCAAATATGAAAACTGTCTGATGGCAGCCTTAAGGTTAAATCTCTACTGATGAGGTTCCAAATGTTGAAGATCCTAATGATGCCGTAAAGATTGAAACTCTCTTGATGAGTCCATAAAGTTGAAAGTTAAGTGTGCACAAGCCTCTTAAGGTTATAACTCGCCTGATGAGCTCTAAGGTTGAAAATTCCCTGTTGAAACCCCTAAATTGAAACTTAAAAAAGTATCTGTTTAGCTCTGCCCGATCTTATCTGATTGGACTCAATGGACCGGATGCAGCAGTAGCTGCGGTGGTGGTTTGCAGACAAGATTACGAGTTTGTATTGGTGAAGCAGATAGCAACTGTAATGCCAACCTTAACGAACAGCAGACCTGTAACAACCAGGTAATGAAATCTATATGCGGATAGTTTTCACGCTGAAAATTCCGTTTATGCTGCTCTTGTTGTCCGGTTTTGGAATGACGGAAGGGTGATGCCTTCGACCCAGCAATGTGGCTAAGTAGTGTTTGGATTATCAAACAAAACAAGATCATGTTGCAAAATCTGTCAACTTTGTTAGCACTGATTAAAAATTCCCTAACTGCGAGCTACACTGCAGTGACTAAACAGTTCATGTCACTCTGATATGTAGCAACAAGTATTCGGCTAACCTAAGCATATCAAGCTTCCTCTGTGTGTACCAAGCAGATAGCCAAGCTTTCTTAATGCGAGTTTTGTTGCATATTTTCCAGGCTTGTCCATCTTGGTCGACCTGGAACGGTTTTGGACCTTGTACAGTGTCATGTGGTAGTGGCACCAGGTTCAGATCTCGCATATGTCTCAACGGTGAAGCAGGATTTGATGGCTGTGAAGGAGAAGATAATAACATTGAAGTCTGCAATATCGATGTATGCCACTAGTGTAGTTAATTCTTATTTTTGACTTGACCGATTTTTGCATCATTTTATGCGTAGTATTAGGTGGTCCTTGATCTGATCTCTAGTTTAGCGAATGGAGTTCCAAACAGCAAATTATTAGATTTTCAATCTTGTCAATTCAAAAACTGCAAAACGTAGTACAGGAGAGTCCGCTTAATACATCTACCATGGACCAACCAATTTTGGATTTAATAAGCGGCAGATTTAATAACTGAATTTTCTATAATGCAATCTATACCATCCCCTGGGGAGTATGCACTCAGTTTAACGATTTTCATCATTTATTGACACAAAAAAATCAGTTCAATGATGTTTGTCTGGAAGGAAAGTTTTTCTTTGAGATATTCATCAACTTCTCTTTTCACAGCACTAAGCATGTTCATCTTCTAACCTGGATTCAGACAAAAACGGTCTTTTGACTGCTTTGGTTTTGACGAAATGTTTTTAAATTTTTGTAATTTCTATTCCAAATTGGTCTTACAGACAATTATTGAACTATTCTTTTGCAATAATTTACAATTGGTGTTTATACGCACGTTTTAATGACATATTACCAACGATCGTTATAAAAACTAGATCTCTTAAGAGGAGGCTGGATTTATTACTCGAAGTTTTTTTGATGGAAAAGGAGAAGGAAAATTTCGTTCCTAGCAATTTGGATGCATGCAGCGGCTGGATTTATTAACTCGTATTTAAGCGGATTCCGCAGGAAAAAACCTCCAAGCCCCCACTATGTGTCAAAAGCACTAGACAGTTAGGCATGCGACAGCTTTCCTCAAGGATTGCAAGATTGTTTCACTGTCTCACGGCCAATGCAGTTTGGTAGGCTGACAAACATATGATTACAATTGCTAGTTGCGCTTGCATTAAGATTATTATATGAGTTTCATCTACTAAAGCTGAGTGATCTTCAACGCTAAATTGCGTCTTTCCAGTAAATAGAGTTTATCGGCGTTTTTTTTGGTTCGGAAGACCACAATCATTAGAGATTAGTTAGCGCAATTAGCTGTTTTAGACCACCTAATTAAGTGAGCAATGATTATAACGCTTTCATACTTTTGCTTGGTGTACACTGCACAGTGTTTGCAAGGAAATTTAACTTTATAATTTTGTATGTTTTGTAAAGGTCAAAACACCTCGTCTTAGGACCTATCCCACTATTTTGCAATTTTTGAGACGTAATCTCACTTGCAAACGACGTAATTTTTGTTTAATTTTCAGGCTTGCCCGGATTGGACTGATTGGGGACCATGGGGCGCGTGCAGCGTGTCATGTAATGGTGGTATCCGAGCCAGGACCAGGGTGTGTCCCAACGGTGGTTGTATTGGAACAAATGTGGAACAAGATCCTTGCAATCTGCTGGTACATTCACTAACAATAGCATTCTTTTGGCTTGGTGGCTTTGGTTTGTTTAATTTGAAAGCAGCGAAATGTCAAAAATGATATTTTTTGCACTTTAGGTTGTGTATAATGCAAGTTTAACCCTTTTTACACAGAAACGTTTTAAAGTGTTGGTTGCTTGATGTGCATTTCCTCAACAGAACTGCAAAATCTAATTATCGTCGTCCTAAGTGCATGACGATTTGTCCAACTATATATTTAAATGCTCGTAGTTTTGCTGGATGACGCGGAGCTAAAAAAGGCTATTGTATTTGACTTGTTTACAAGTTTTTTTGAGCAACTACTCAGTTATTGGAATACATTTCGGCTACTTCAAAAACAAGTCAAGTCTTTGCTTAAAGCTTCAGTTTGTGCTGATTATACCACTAAAGTTTGTTAGCAAAGCTTCATCATTTTCATTATTTGTTGTTGGACAAAATCAATCCATTACTTCTATTGTCTTTTAATATAAAAGTGCTTTTTCAAACCTTTTCTTAAAATAAGATGTTTCAGGCTTGTCCATATTTCTCTCCTTGGTCATCATGGTCCACTTGCAATGTGACCTGTGGAGTGGGAGGTCGAAGCCATACTAGAATCTGTGTAAACGGAGAAGTGGGCACAATCGGATGTGAAGGACCAGTCACTGAAATCGACACCTGCAACTCCGGAGTAAGTAATTGTTTAAATGGGCGATTGATAAGTAAGCTACAAACGCTACACAACGACTAACCTATTACGTAAGTTGTCATTACATGCTGCAGATGTTGATAAGTTCATAATATTTAAATATGTTCATAATATTTAAAACTGACGTGCATTTAAATTGTTATTGCCCACCACTTGACTATGGCTGACCAAATTAATCTTGTTACCTAAGTTGCATAACTCAGTTTTAGTAATTTGAGTATTTTGTTTCCATTTATGTAGCATAGTTTATTTAACGAAACAAGAAAAAAAGATGAAAAAGAGCTTGAAATTGTATCAGGTCCATGTGTTTCATCACTGTTTCTATGAGATGCATTAGCATCTTCGTTTTGATACTCAAATCTGTGTCAAAAACAGATGAACTAATTAATAGATAGGCAAAAAATTATCAAATTTTTAATATTTCAAGTTCTGAATCTTTTAAACTCTGCGTTTTATCTGCTTAGCAACTTTGTATCTGGTAGCTTGGGCTCGATTTTTACTTATTTCGAAAAACAATTTAAAAACTTGATACCGCAGCTCTTCGTATTTTAGGTGCTAGAGTGCAGCGGAGTTGCGCTATATGGTTTGGGACTATAGATTTGCAATTACCATTGTCTTCTTACCGTTATCTATTTTTTAAATTTCATGAAACAAATATTTTCAAGATTGTTTAAACTATTGTCACGGTATTAATGTGTACAATTATTATCTCAAATTTAACAAATTGTGCTTCCATGCTTCTAATTATGGCTTTTTCAGAATAGCTGTTGGCTAGGTGACCTCACGGTCTTTTTTCAGTCACTCTGGCGCTACTTTTTGCTGTAATAATTAATTTTGGTCATCTGTGCTTGTTATTCTGTGTAGCGAGTAAACAAAACTTGAACTTGAGGGTACGAAATGTCATTGACTTGAACCTTTTTTTAATTGCTTTGCCATTTATTTAGTCGTGCGCTTTCTGGTCTTTGTGGACGCCGTTCTCCGACTGTTCTGCCTCTTGCAATGGAGGTATCAGACAAAGATTGCGAGAGTGCGAAGGTGGAGTCCCTGGTGAAGGAGGTTGCCCTGGTGCGCCTGGCGATATTAGAGTTTGCAACCAACGGGTAAAAAACTGAAATTAATTTCTCGCTTGAGTTGAAACAGCACGTTTACGCTGTTGCACAATCAATTGCAATCCTGCAAGAACTTGAAATTTGTCGCGCTGTTCATTTTTATTCGCTTCCAGTTGGAAGCTCTCATGAGCATTTATCTTTAGCTTTAGACGGCAAATTATTTGCAATAATATCAGCTTGTTGGTTTTTTTACGATTTCATGTTTTGTCGCCTACCTTCATGTAGCATTTATGAATGCCAAAATTTTGAAGTAACAAATTTTTTTATAAGCTGTAGTAAAGTAATATCGCTTTGATTAGCATTTGTTTGTTGCATTTTTGACATCTTGTGGTCAAATAGATTATTATTAAGTTTATGCATAGCCTTTTCATAGCTACAGCAAATTACTTTTTTGAATTTTGATATTCTCATTAATCTCTAAGCTGCAGATTTTTTACATTTTTTGCTTAATTTTTCAGCCTTGTCCATTCTGGGACGAATGGTCGCCATGGAGTGCATGTAGTAGAAGCTGTGGCGGTGGAAGGTCTACCCGGGAGCGCCTGTGCATCAACGGATTCATCGGTGACATTGGCTGCGATGTTGGATCTGCTCAAGAAATATTGGAATGCAACTCTGACGTAAGATAATGTTGAAGTAACTCCTTTCCAATAATTTTTTACCAATTACTGTACATAAATATTTTGAATTGCTTTAATTTTTTTCTTAGTTCTACTTAGCTCGCAACTAATGATTATCAAAGTTGGTTGTCTGTAGTAATTTTTGCTTTTATAGTCTATAGTCTAGTCTCTTTAGCAACATTCAATCCATACTTTTTTTGGTGGCTTTAGTTATTTTTGTCTTTTTAAACCTGATAGCGTCATAGCCTATTAAAAGATGAGAGTGTTTTCATTTCCTTTCAGTTACAAGCACATTTGCACATAAGTATTATATTAAGTGAAGAATAAACTTATGAAACCCCTAATTGTCTGTCTTTACCAGAGCTGTCCATACTGGTCTGGCTGGGGTCCGTGGTCCACTTGCAGTATTACTTGTGGCAGCGGTATCCGTACACATACAAGAACGTGTATAAATGGAATTGAAGGACAAGAAGGCTGCCTTGGAAGTGCGTTTGATTCATCGACTTGCATCAGAGGAGTAAGTTTGATTATTACCTTTTTTCGATTTTTTCTGCTTATTGAGCTTTTGTAAACATAATTTTTTTGTTTGTTTTGTAGTCCAAGAAGACAATAGTTTTGTGGATGCTAGCAAGAAGTAAAAAATTGCTTATTGTCACCTGATGTAGAACGATAAGCTCTGAAATTTTGTACTTTGTTCCAGCAGTTTCAACTCATATTAATAAAAGAACGAATATCATTATAAAACATTGCTTCGATTTATTTTCCCGTACTTTTTAAAGCCTGTATTTAGTTTTTGCCCAAAATTGGAAACAATAGAAGCTCACATGCTTTGCTTTGCTTGCTGTTGCACTCAGTAATGTTTCGTTTTTTCTCTTTGGATAGCGGAGCAATAATTTCAGTTTGCAAATCTACGTCAACTATTTTATCGTAATTGTAAACAATAAAATTGCTCTAAATCCTATTTGTAACCAGTGTCCATTTTTTCGCAGAGATGTCCATACTGGTCCGAATGGTCGCCATTTACTGGCTGTAGCGAAGAATGCGGTGGTGGTGTCACGACGCGCTATCGCAACTGCATCAACGGAGATATTGGTCAGGGCGAATGCATTGGATTATCTCGAGAAAACATAACTTGCAACAACGAGGTAAATCAACATTTTTCACAGAGTGTTTCAAAACTTTTGAGATTTAATACCTTTTTGTATTGTTGTAATTGGTTTTGCCTTTGTTTAGCGATAGAATTCGTAAAGATTTTTTTCTAAGGATGTAATTACTTTTCCCGGAAAATATAATTCGTTTTTGTTATCCTAATTCCTATCTCCAAGTTTTTTGCCATTGAAATCATCTTCTCAAAATAGTCGGAATGATTGTAACTTAAAATAGTCGAAATGATTGTAACATCGACATATTTTTCAAGTTTGGTGCAGAATCCGAACACAAATGAAATCCTCATATATAGTTTAAAAGTAAACAATGTGGAAACGTTAAGTTTACTTTTGGGTTGATATTCATACAATTTTGGGTAAAATTTAATATAACCTCTAGTTTTAAGTTGAAATGAGGTCAATTATGCCTTTTTTTTTTTTTTTTTTGCAACACAGCCCTGCTCTTCATGGTCATTCTGGACCGAATGGTCTTCTTGCACTCAAACCTGCAACGGTGGAAGGAGAACACGCGAGAGAGTGTGTCTGAATGGTGACCTCGGGAGCAGAGGCTGCAGAGGAGCTACAGCTGAGCAAGACTATTGCCGGGCAGAGGTGAGTTCTTATACAAGACCGATTAGTGGTTTAACGGATAAAGCTTTTGCTATCGCTGGGTTCGTCTCTCGGTCGAGTAAAACCAAAGACTATAACAATTGAAATTCATATTTTTCCTGCTGGACGTTCAGCATTAAAAGAGAAGCTGCAAAGTCTTCACATGTGTGGTAGACAGGTTGCAACTTGACTCTAAGACCACAAGATCTTCTCCATTTGTCAAGGCTGCGACAACTTGCTGATTAAAATTTTAATTATTATGAAAAGCCTTTGTTTTCTTGCCAACTGAAGGGTCTAGATTGTGAATACCGAAACATTTTTGTTTTATTTTAGCTCTTTGATTTTCATTAAAGCAGTGTGTTTGCGCGGTTATGCGGTAACGCCTTCGCAGTTTAATTACGTCATGAAATATTTTTGACAGAATTTTTATGCTTTGTCAAATTTATTAGACATTGTTTTCACCTTACAGCCTTGCCCATTCTGGTCACTCTGGCTTAGCTGGACCATGTGCAGCGCACGATGCAATGGCGGAAGCAGAACACGAACTAGGATTTGCGTGAACGGAGAGGTTGGCGAAGCTGGTTGCTTTGGCTCTGACTTATCAGCCGAAGCATGTAATACGCTGGTAAGTATGTTCATATTGCGACGACGATTAGTTCAATGATAAAGCGTCGGATTAGAGATCAAAAGATTGCTTACTCCAGGTTTGATTTCCAAACGGGCATTGCGTCGTTTTACCTTTGTAATGATATTTTACGCTTATTTTTTAATGGGGCCGAGCAGTATCCGTTCAGGTGGCCCAGTCTGAAAAAGGGCTTCTAAACTGAACTCAAAAAAGGATATTCAGTGCCCGAATCAAAGAGATTAGAAAGAGCATAATATTTCTGCTTAATTCTGTACTGAAAAAAGCTTTTATGAAAAATGTGAAAATAAAAGTTCCTCAAGTTTAGACTTCAGCTAAAGTTGTTCTTCGGATCTTTTTTGCACATTAAATTTACGGTAAACACAAGTTGAACTAATCTTGTAATACGGTCTCATAGGCTTTAAATGCTCTAGGAAAAGCAAAATTTAGCCACTTCGGTCGATCGTTAAAAAAAACCTTAAAGTTGTTTCATCGGAATACTTAGAAATCGTCTTAAGAACACGACTTTCACTGCTTTTGTTTGGAAAATAAACACGTAGAATTCCAAAATGTTTTTCTGAGTTTTGCAAACCATTCACTAATTGTTGCAGATCTGTCCTGTGTGGTCACCATGGGGAACATGGGGCGATTGCAGTGTTTCTTGTGGCAGCGGCATTCGTGGCAGAGATCGATTCTGTGTAAATGCTTCCTTCAGCGACCACTTGTTTTGCGAAGGTGAACCAAACGACTATGAAGAATGCAACAACCAGGTGAGGCATACTTGTCGTCGTGTTGTAATGATAATGGACTTTGAATCGAGTTGATTGGGAGACTGGTATTTGATTTTTAAATTTGGATTAAGAACTACCAGACCCTCTATGGGGTATTAGAGCGCAGAGAAACTCAACGCTGTCTCAGCAGTTGGCCTGCTCTCCAAATTTTATGCCCTTTATCAAGAAGTGAAAACAGTATCCGAAGATATATCTTGGAAGCTCAGATCCAATGCAGTCCAATACAACAAGAAGCCTTGTGGCGATATGGAGTTAGCTTGCTAAGAGCGATGCTTGGTTTTGAAATGGCACCAGCTTCACGCCACAATTGTCTGCTGAAACACCCAAAAGTGGCAAGCAGCATTTTGTTTTTAGTTTTTTTTTATAATCAAAGCAAAAATTGCGTTGAAAAAATGATCAATTTCAGTCTTTTTCCCTTTGATTGCTATTTTCTATCATCTTCTTTACAGACTTGTCCATCGTGGACAGCATGGACGCCATGGACGGAATGCTCCACTACCTGCGGACGTGGAACAAGGAACCGAATTCGTGCGTGTCTCTTTGGAATGGCTGGACAGAGAGGTTGCGAAGGAGATTCTGCGGGCGAAGTGTCTTGCAACGCCGGAGTAAGAACTTGCGAAATTATTTTGCACTACCGGTGTAAACGTACGCAACTACGCATAGGCTATCGTCAACGAATGGACCGAGGAATTACATAAGTTGTACTAAAGTATACTGCATTTTGTTTTCTTGTGAGCTATGTCAGTTGTACAGGTCACTTAATCCTGTACTGAAACAACTTCAGAAATTTCTTAGAAAAAGCTCTTTCTTTATTGACTGTAATTAGTTTTTTGATAAAAATTAAATTAATAATCGGGTAATTTTAATCAGTTAATTCGGTGGTAATCGGTATGTGCGCGTATGTTTGTTTACTGTTTATGTGTGATTAGATAGCTTAAAAGCACGTCATGTTAGACCTGTTTTGCTTAACTGTTTTTGTTTTGCTTAGTTTTGCTTAGCTCTTGAAAAACATTGGTGGTAAATTTAATCAATCTTTAAATTGTGTGCATGTGTTTACTGTTTAAGCGTGAATAGATTGCTTCGAACCATGCCAAGTTGCATCTGTTTTGTTTAGCTTTTTTTATTGTTTTTTGTTTGTTTGTTTGTTTTTTGTTTTTTTTTGTCAGTAGAAATAAGTCGGACAATTTCTAGGGATGCGCATTCTGGACCGACTGGGGATCGTGGAGTGATTGTAGCGTCAGCTGTGGAGGAGGACAAAGGACACAAGTCAGGTATTGTGAGAACCTCCTGGAGGGAGTACGTGGTTGTGATGGAAGTGACACTAACGTCGGCGTCTGTGGATTGGAGGTAAGTTTTTTTCAATTTTCCTTATTTGAACAAAACCTCAAAATCAGCGGTGTTTTGAACATATTTAATTTCTTTCAAATTGTTTCTTACAGCTTCAGTTTTATTTGCTTCTACTGAAATTTCACGAGTATCGAGCCACTCGTTGGTTTGTTTTGTATCGGGTTTGAAATGCTATTAACGGTATTGTTAAGAAGGTTATACATTTAACGTAATTAGGTACGTTGAAAAGAAAATAAGCTTTCCTCTTAAAGTACAAGTATCTGTTGGTACTGAAACAGAGTCAAACATTAACGTTTGCAAAGTGAGGTAGTACTTTTGGACGTAGTAAAGTTTTTAGCCACTACCATTTAGGGCCGTTACTACCCTAAATTAGTTCATTTTCTTTACCCTCTCAAGTTTGGACTGGGAATAGTTTTCTATTGTTTTTTACTTGTTGTTGATCTCTACTCGAAGTTTTTTTTTTTTTAAAGCAATCTTTTTAAAGAGTAGCTGAGTCAAACAAAGACTTATTTTTTTTGTTTTTGTTTTTAGCAATGTCCACGCTTCACCGAATGGGGCAACTGGACAGAATGCAGTGACCCATGTGGCGGTGGAATTCGATCACGAACGAGAGCGTGCATCTTTGGCGAAATTGGAGACTCCGGATGCAGCGGAAGAATCTTGGACAACGGGTTCTGTAATGAGCATGTGAGTAGTCCCATAATTTTCAGCAGCTAATTGCTTGGATTGCTTTTCAAGTTGAACAAGAGATATTCGACGCTGTTTTCACACTTTCAGTGCGTTTAAGTAATTTGTTGTGGCGTTTTTTTGTTTAGTTTAATCTTTTTTCATATTTTTAGTTGGAGTGTGCTCGCCCCTCGCTCCTTTTCACTAGATTTTTGTAAGAAAAAGTTGATGAGTTTGCGAAACTTTTTAATACTTAAAAAACGTCGACTAAAATTTTTATGCTTTAACACGGGACTAAATACAAATTGGTTGGCACCAAAGATATGGCATTAAACAGCAAATAAGCTTTCAAATCATTAAAAAGCTATTTTGTGCTCATGACTTGTATTAATTTGCGGTTTAGTTTAATTTTTTTCTGAGTGGAAAGACCAGCCTTATTATAACATTTGAATGAATTTGTGAATGTAAAACATACTCAATTATTTTTCTTGGTATGTTGGTGTTTAGGCATGCCCAGAATGGTCTCCGTGGGCACCAGCTGCTCCTTGTATGGTCACATGTGGTGGCGGTATTCAGGAATACTCAAGACAATGCATTAATGGTCAAATAGGCGACCGTGGATGCATGGGTCCTAACGAAGAGGTCAGGGTCTGCAACATACAGGTAAGTTGAAATTTTTTTAGTAATTTTTTTTCCACAAAGACTGGTTTTTAGGAGCGTGGCATTTTTTTACGTTATGAACTTTATTTCAATGAGAAAAACTTTTGTTTGATGATTATTATCATTATTCAGAAAGGAAAAATGCCCGAATAATAAGCCAGTTTTAAGTCGTTCGTTTTTTGTTCGTATTTTGCAAAGTGAGCTCTCTGCTTAGGTTGATACTGGATTGGCTTACAGTTTCTTGTTAAGAAGTGTCCACCTAGACATATTGAACTTAATCGAAAAGTATTCTAAGAGGTTTTCAATAAAACATCTACATAATTCTGCTAAGCGTTTTACAAGAATAAACGCGGATTTGATTTTTTAGTTTCCTAGTTCAGGTAAACTTAAAATACTACCTTCAATGTTACAGCTGTACAAGTCAGTTGAACTCCAAACTACGTATATAAAAAAGGCTTAGCTTTCACTCCAGAAAACTGTAGTGCTAATATATTTTATTCCTTTGGTTATCTTAGCTGAGAATACAGTATTTTGAATTCATAGAATAAAGCATTTAATTGTGTTTCTGTGCAGACTTGTCCAATTTGGGATGCTTGGCAGTCGTGGTCAAATTGCAGCAGAGAATGCGGTGGCGGTCGTCGTAACCGAGTTCGTATTTGCATTAATGGTATTCCCGGGGATGAAGGCTGTCTCGGAAACGTGTTCGGTTTCGACGAATGTAACACAAACGTAAGCATTTTCGTCGTTTTTTGTTGTAGATTATTTCTAGCATTTGTCATAAAAAGATGTCAAATCTTGAGATCTTCCTTTTAATTGTTTCAAACGTAAATAAGAAGCTTCAGGTAACTGCAGACGGTCCCCAATTGTGGATAATGGTTTTGTGAGAGCGCGCGCAGTTTTCTGCTTACGATATTGAAACATACTACAAAGGTCTAATTGGAAAAAAGTACCGCACAGTGCATACTGTAGAGGGTGTATAATACAGCAGGTACCGCGTTGCGTATGCGTTCGAGTATCTTGTAGTGCTTTCTCATTGCATGCCTTTGTTTGGTATTTTGTAGTTTTGAAGAATACCAACTCACTCTCAAACCATTCAATATCTTACAGAGATGCCCCAGATTTGGTGAATGGGAAAACTGGACACCATGCTCAGTCACTTGTGGTCGTGGTCAGTACGTCAGGACGCGCGAATGTATCGGAGGATTTGTGGGCTTAGATGGATGCGATGGGCCTATTATTGAAACTGGAGAATGTGTCGAAGGGGTAATTTTTGAGGTTCTTTTTGTTGGTGATTTAAATAATCGCAGTTAAATATACTCCCGATAAAAATTCGAGGTTCGAAAGCTACTCATAACAGGAATTGTAATCACATTTTATTCACCAACTTGCCTTGGCCTGGAGTCAACGAAGACAGAAAGATTAAACCAATGGAAAAACTGAATTTTGAAGAAAATCTTTCTAATGAATCGTGACTCACATGCTTGTTTATGGTCAAAAGAAGTTCTTTTAAATTAAAAAGATGAAAACTTTCTACGTATATGTGCTCATTTTGAGGCAGTAGCAATTTTAGCGCTTGCCACTTCACGCTAATCGTCTTTCTGCCACTTGCACAGTATTTCCACACTAGGTTAAAAAAAAACTTGTATTATTTTGTATTCTATCTTTAGATTAAACATAAATAAAAAATGCGCGGATAACTTTTTTTTGTTTTCTTTCAAATGATAGTTTGTAGTAAAATAGTTTATTCTTAATACAAATCCACTTTTGTTTCCAGAACTGTCCGTTCTGGACTGAATGGTCTGAATTCGACTTCTGCACGGCAACTTGTGGCGGTGGACTTCGGACTAGACGTAGACGTTGCATCAATGGACCTCCAGGAGAAGGAGACTGTGCTGGAGATGCAGAAGAAACTGCTGTCTGTAACATTCAGGTACTGTACGTATAAGCCACAGTAAATCTCCCTCTTTTTTGTTTCCAAGGAAGATGATGCTCAATGGATATGGCCAAAAAAGACAATTTCAAAAATATTTCTATTCTAACGCCTTGATGAGGTAGTTACCTTACTTTTTCGGCCATTTTTTTTTTTTTTTTTTTTTGAGAATGCTTTTTGGCAGCAATGTTTTTGTTTCATTTTGTGCTTACCGTTCGGGAAGAAACGATATCCAAGAGGCCGAGCGGTAACGAAGTGAGGTTCAAGTCTCGGGCCGGTCAAATTAAACATAATGTTTAAGACGGGTCGACACCACTGCGGCATTTCTTCGAAAGAAGCTGTGTTGTCTGCTGGTGCAATGACGCAGAGATGGGCCTCGCAAACTCGTTATACGCTGCGGCGTAATACAGCGAGTATAATGAAACATTTAATTATGTGAAGAATTGCTTTGTTAATTGATATTAACTTATTTTGATATTATTTTTTGTATTAGTCATTTTTGATTAAGAGAAACAAAAGAGAATCGCGATGGAAAACAAATAGTATCGACTTCTTTTCTAAATTTTGGCAGATTAGCAGCATTTTGAAGCTTAAATACTTTGTTTACAGCCTTGCGTTTCTTGGTCGCCATGGGGACAGTGGACTGATTGTCCTGCCCCATGCGGTTTTGACCGGGCCACACGAGTTCGAACGTGTATCAACGGAGAGGTCGGAGATTTTGGATGCCTTGGTGAAGCTACAGATAGTAGAGTATGTTATGTTCAGGTGAGTTTTTTTTTTCTTTTTTTTTTCAAGGTCATATTAACACATTGACATCCTAATGATGAAATGGGCGTGTATAAAAACTTGCGTAATTGGCAACGACGCAAGGAATCAAACCCCTGTACCTTGGGATTCAGAGTTGAATATTTTTCCGCTCAGCTATTTTCAGTGAATAAGAATGAATCCAATGATGATTTAGCTCAAGTTTAAATGTAACCGCCGTTAACGTGTTCACCAGTGAAAAGAATCGTCTGGGACCCGAATTCCCGAACCGGTAAAAATGGATATAAAGTTGCCATTTGCTCGCTACACCACTACCTCGTTTTTAATATATTATGTAGTGTCTACAAATTGCGTAGTACAAGTGCAATGACGTAAAGTCAGGTTCTGCCAATTTGTTACACGCATCTCTCAAGCAAGGAAAATACTACAGAAATAAAATCTCTTTTTTTGGGGGGTGGGATGTCTCACTGTGGCATGGTTAAGAAGGTTTTGTTTTGTGATCTCGAGTGCTCATCAAAACATACCGTTTATTGCATAATGTTAAGATTATTGTTCAGTTGTTGTTCGGGTCCGCTGAAGTCTGCGAAAATATGTGTTTGCAGAAAAAAATGGACTGTTTGAAGTTACAAAAAACTTATATTCGGAGAAAGTTCTATTTGGGAATTCAAAAATCACAAAAATTGAAGAGCAATTTGTTGCTTTTTTTAATATTGAGCCCTAAAAAAAAATCTCTTTCAGCCTTGTCCGTCGTGGTCAGGTTGGTCAGTGTTCACACCGTGCAGCGCCTCCTGTGGAGGTGGACTCCAACAGCGAACTAGAACTTGCATAAACGAAATCCCTGGCTTTATTAGCTGTGCTGAGGGTGATGATATTGAAGCAAACGTTTGCAATACCCAGGTATATTTTTATTCCTTAGCAAGTGTTTTATGCTGATAAGTGGCACCATTAGCTCAAAAATAATTCCCTATTATTAAAAACTGCAGTGTACTGTACAAAATAACAATCATTTTCCAGGCTCTTCACAAACAAGGTTTTTGTTGTAGGCTGATGGTTAATCTCCATACAATCTAAAATTTCCTTTTTAGAGGCCTCTATTTTATTTTGTATACCTGATATCACCAAAACTAGTTGAAAAATCATTATTTCTTGCAGTTTTTTTCCTATTTTAATCTCTGATTATTTGACTATTCTTCTGTATGTTGAACTTTTGATTGCTCTAAATTACTGTTTCATTTATTTGTAATTGTACCGAGAAACCGCGAACAAAATTGATTTAGATATTTTCGAGAGTCAGCCTATTACTAGTCTCGCTGTAGGTATAGGCTTTGCATGGTCTTATTTAACGATTACCTTTCTATTCATCAAGTTGCCTCGGCCAGTAGACATCGAAGGGATATTTCAGTCTTTGAGACATTTGCCTTCCTGTCCACTACACACGATGAATGTCATATAAGGATATTTAAAGTACCAATTAAAAAGTGTTTAAAGTCATTAGATTCTTGACATTTTCAATTGCAGTCTCGATTTTTATCGACTCGTAAATTCTTAGCTGAGGCGGTATTACCATATTACTAGCTGGTTGGTGATATCTGACTTATTGTTTTGAAAATAGATATGTCTAGCCGGTTTGATGGCGGTAAGGAAACCAGTATCAAAAAGGCATAAGATCTGCTTCAATGCAGAGAAAAAACAAAAGGGATCTTGATGTAGTATAGAGTTGCGCGTTTGTTTTTGTTTTTTTCGCAATTTATCATTTACCAGCATTTTTTAGATTTTATATTTTATTTGAATAGAATGAAAAACTAAGTAAAATACAATAATCTAAATGTCAAAAATCAAAGAAATTCTATTATTAATTTGACTGTGAGCTTTAATGTGAACTACGAGAAATGTGAACTCGTATTATGATCTCTTATCTGCGCATTTCGATATTTAGTTAAAAGTTTTTAGCAAAATGTTAAATAAACGCCGCCTTCTGCTGCAAATTGAGAATCATGTCAAATTTAAAGAAAAAATTTTAACATGGCAAAAAAACTAAGTTTCCAAATTGTTTTTGTTTTTTCTTTTTCGTAGCTACAAATTTTGATAAAATCTCTGGGAAAGTTCATGATATTTGAAATATTGAATTATTACGGATATTTACCGCTACAGTCTTATCGCCATAAAATTCATTATTTATCGCAGATTTACCGATTAGATTTGAGCAACTTTCCGCAATTTTCGCATCGAATCCGGTTGACAGACATAAACTATAGAGCATATATGGACATGCTGCAAGTGCTTAATTTAATTTGTGCTTTTCTTCTCGTTTTTGACAAAATATAATGTTCTTTTCTAGGACTGCCCTGAATGGAGCTTGTGGACTGAATTTTCTGTTTGTTCCGTAACATGTGGAGGCGGATTGCAACGTCGCAGTAGAAGATGCATTAACGGAGTACCAGGTGTTATGGGCTGTAGAGGCGCAACAAGTGAATACGAAATCTGCGGTAACGATGTAAGTATTCACAGATGAAATCTGCAATAACGATGTAAGTAAGATGTAATTATGAGAGTGACTATTTCACCAAAAATTTTAAATGAAAGAAAATAAAATGAAAATGAAAAATATTTTTCCGCGTACTTTTTGTTTACGTTTTCAAGGCTTAAGAGTAGGGTTTGAGTTAGGGTTTGGGTTAGGGTTAGGTTTGGAGTTAGTTTGGGTTAGATTTGGGTCAGAATTAACAAAAAAGGAGACAAAAATTTTCGGTGAACATCTCCTCGTATAATTATTGTGGAGCATGGAAATGAGCTTAAGCTGTTTTAATATGTGTATAATAAAAGTTACATTGAAATATCTAGGTGGTTACAACATCTAAAACTATGCACTGATGATGGTAATGTTAATATATCGAGGCATTTAAAGATAGATATATCTGCTAGTGTACTGAATTTCGACCGCTTAATAAATTCGATTAACTTATTAGGTTAGTAATTAAAGACAAAATTGGTGAATTATCATTTGTGTAATGTTTTGGTGAATTTAAATTTTGCCGCTACACGTTTTAACATAAGACTTTAACGTGGTGTTGATAAAATTTTTTACACCATTTTGTCAAAGTTAGTGGCTATTGCATCACAAAAGTTTGCATCACGTATATTATTACCTTACAAAAGTCTTCATAACAACCATATATCGTTTATGATGAAATGGGGTTGATTTTTTCATCAACACCGTAGCATAGTCTGATGCAAAAATGGTTGACGGTAAGTTTTGTTGCTGTGCAGCAGTTTTTGACCAAGTTTAGTCTTTTTTTAAACATTTATGTCACGTTTTCAGCAATGTCCGTTCTTTGACGGTTGGTCTGCTTGGACAGCTTGCAGCGTATCATGTGGCAGAGGCACACGCACACACTTCAGAGTCTGCATTGGTGGAGAAATCGGGGAACCGGGATGCGACGGTGCTACAGTTGAGACAGGAGAATGTGTCGTTAATGTAAGTACGAGTATGTGCTTCAAATGCTTTAAAAAAGTCAATACGCGGTTTTTGAATATAACTTTCCGCAGAATTAATGTTATGCTTTTTGTGAGAAACTCTTTGGAGAGAACTCTTTGGTGACGATCTTGGTCTAATATGAAGTGCGGTGAGCAGTATCTTTTAAGACCGAGTAGCGGTTGAGAAGAGGTTATTAGTTTGACGAGCTCGAATAAATAAGCAAAATGGTAGCTAATTCGGCTTCTTTTTCATTTCTTGCATAATCACTTTAACCTAAACGCGCTGTACTTGTTAACGACGCGTTAACAATATCTAATATCTTGAAAATACCATTTAAAACTGTTGTTTGGTACTTTGTAGAGATTATCAAAAATACTAAACCGGTGTAACACATCATCCACTAAAGGCGCAGTGTAGGCAGTTATTTGACAGCTAAAATTGTAATACTAAATTATATAATGGTGTTATATCAGCAGTGTATTAATTACTCGAACAATAAATAATTAAATATTACACGACTGACGGTCTATTCTGTAGGCTGAGTGAAAGTACCTCAGAGTGTGATTAACATGCTTGAGTTATCAAACCTATTATATTATGTTTTAGTGCAACGCATATAGCAAAAAACTTGCTTTTTGTCCTCACCAATCACACTCTTTTTGTGAAGTTTTATCTCTTTTTTTTTTTCTGCAAAAATATAATTTGTGACACTCAAGTTTATCAAAACGATAAATGCTGTAAAATAAATAGACAGTGTTGGTATAGCAAACGTAAAATAAGCATGATTATGGTATCAGTAAACTATACTGCAGATAGTTTACTAATTAGGTATTGCTTTTCTCTTGAGAAAGTATTATAACAGAAACAAACAAAAGTTTATAATCATTAAACAATAACCTTAAAATTGATTAGAAAACAATATGACTTGCAAATGCCAGCGAAAAACTGTGGGGTGGTAGAAATCTACTGTAGCTCCTCGTTTACGCGCAATTCAACGCAACCAGAGGCATGTCAATCAACTGAACGACGACCGTGGGACTAAGCTAATTTGAACCCGTCTGGCAAATCAGATTACAAACTAAAAGTTCAATTTATTTTTGAAATACTGCTCTTGATTTGAGTTTTGCTTTATTTCCAGCTCTTCAAGCAGGGATAGCATAAACTGAAATGTTGTTAACTCATGATTAAAAACCAAAGCAATCGAGCCATTTCAACGAGGAACTAACAATATTTGAAAAAAATCTGGACGCTGGGCAAGGGAACCAAATAGATCCATGCACCAAAAACTAAAATAAAAAAGGAGAAAGGAAGGGTGCAACTGAATGAAATTCGCAAAGCAAATCATCAGCACGAATTGGTTTACGTATTTTTGCTTTGCAATTAAAAAAACAAAAAAAACATTACTTTTAGACTTGTCCGTTCCTCAGCGAATGGAATTCGTGGGGTGGGTGCTCTAGAACTTGCGGAACTGGCGTTGAAATAAGAACCCGAACTTGTGTTAACGCTGTAAATATTATCGAGGATTGTGCTGATCTTGGACCCCCATCTGAAGAAAGATCTTGCAATACCCAGGTTTGATTTTTTTTATTTTTAAGGGTTGCAAACTACATAAAGATAAAATAGATCCTATTTTCAATGACCAAGAATTCCCTTTAAGAATTTTCATTTGTCAACCATTACCAAAATAAAACAGTAACCTTCCAACATCGGTAAAAGACAAAAATATCAAGGAAGGAGGGACGATTGTACGTCCGATGATAAAAAATCATTGATATTATTTAGTTATGAACAAAATTTAGCGTTTTACGTTATTGTAATATTTGTTCTGACTTCATCCATAACCTGTTTTGGCCCATGTCTAACCGAGAATTACATCTGGATGTCTTTGCTTTGCCATCATAAAAAGTTACCTATTCTGAATTTGAAGCTACACAACAAAAATTATTTTCTTTGGCAGTTCTGTCCTTTCTGGTCGGAATTCAGCAATTTCACTCTGTGCAGCCGCACTTGTGGAGGTGGAATTCGCTCACGATCAAGGACGTGCATAGGCGGAATGGTTGGAGTAATCGGTTGCCAGGGACAACAAACAGAGCAAGGCTTCTGCAACGCTCGGGTAAATGATTAAAAATATTTTAACACATTTTGCAAATACGTCTGTGGTTGACATCAAGGTTTCAAAAACTACTTGATTACGAAGAGTTAAGAGCAAATATCACGGTAGATTACCATAGTATTAAAACATTTGAAATGCCAGGTGTTTAATACTGCTTTTAGCAAATACAGTTTTAATACTGTTTTTAGCAAATACAATTTTTGCGGGGTTTTAGCCTAACCTATTTTACACCGGTAAAGGAGGGGAGCAAAATAAACTTTTTTTTTTTTTTGTAAAAGCTTTGTACTTCGAATCAACCTGATTTTAAGTTTGATTTATTTGCAAATAACTTTTAAAAATTTGAAGTTACTAGGTTTGAACAAAGTTTTTCACTTGTTGAGTTTGGCATAGCCACTTAACAAGAATTTGAAGTTTTTCTCTTTTTTGATCGAATTGCGAATAATTAAAAGCGTATTTGTCTGAGGACGAGCAATAACCGGTAGAACTTAGTCAACGCAAAACAGAACTGTTTCACTCTGTTGGATTTTTTTTTTTTTTTTTGTGGATTTTTATGGGTTTTTGGATATGTGTGAAGTTTGGAAATTGTGGGAGTGTAATGGGAGTAGTATTGAGCTCTTCAGACACTTTTTCAAATATCCACAGGGGCTCAAAGTGATGATTGTTTACCGGCTAACTCAAAACAAAGAACACGTTACCGTATCCTGAGTGCTCTGAGCGCCAGTGATTGTTAGGCTCTGCAAACACCAACTTGGCATTTGCAGTAGCGCTGGTAAATATATCGTGGTGAGAGTAGCTCAAACTACTACAGGTAGCCGAACGAACTCTCGTACGAAGCTTTTCGGGAATTAATACAAGTGACCCGCGGCGATGGCGGATCCCAACTTTTAATCCTGAAAAGAATGATCACTTGATCTTAGCTCTTGAGAGCCGTTGATCTTAGCTCTTTAAGACAGAACCGTTTCACTCTGTTGGAGGTCGTCAGTTGTGTGCAGACAGTTTTGGGAACCAGCCACAAGCCCTGGCACTCTCTTTTACCCAGTTAAAAGTTTTTAAGTTTGTGGGACTTTGTGTTCAGTATGACTACTAAAATTGTTAAACTTTCCAGCCTTGTCCTTACTTCTCCCCGTGGGGACCTTGGAGAGAATGCAGTGTCACATGTGGTGGAGGAATGCGAACACGGGACCGTATCTGCCTCAACGGAGCTCTGAACCAAGATGGATGTGTAGGCGAAGTTGTAGATGCAGAGCCTTGCAATTCAGAGGTAGCACATACTTTTCTTTCAAAGTGCAGTAAATCATCGATAAATAAAGTACTGCAAATAAACTAAAATTATCACAAGTAAGAGTCTTGACTGCATTTTCTACAAAATAGTTTTAGCTAAAATCCTGAAGTTTCAAATTAAATTTTCTTAAGCTGTATTTGCATTAAATACGCATTTTAATTGCAATGATTTTACAGGAATGTCCAACTTGGTCTAACTGGCTACCGTGGGCAGCTTGCAGCGACACATGCGGAGGTGGATACCGCATGAGGGAGAGACTGTGTTTCAACGGTTACGCTGGCCAGCTTGGCTGCCATGATGGTGGAACTATTGAACAAGAACTGTGTAATGAAGATGTAAGTTGTTTTGTTTCCAAAATTTTGTATGATTTGTCATTTTGATTTCCTAATCGTGCAGTTTTGACCATTTTTGATAAGTATTTTTCTACTTCTGGAAACTCTGGCTCACTAGAGAAGCTTTTGAGTTCTTGTCCATTTGTCATCCTTAAAAATCAGTATGTGTTTTTCTGGTGCTTGCTTTATTAGGCATGTCAATACATTTTTTTTAATAGAACCAGTAAACTTTGAGTTGAGGCTGGCTAATCTTAAATTTTCACAGGTTTTCAGCCTCATTTGTTTTTAACTTTAGTAGAGATTAAATTGGCACAAATTCTGTGTCGTGAAAAGTTGTTTTTTGTTGTAGATCATGGTTTCTGTTAAATAATAATTCAACAATTGCAACATGGAAAAGACAGCAAAAGCTCTGCTTATTACTTGCGATTGCATTAAACTAGCCCACGTTCTTAATTTTTTTTTTAATCTTAGGCTGGCATTGTTTTAGTTAATTTTAAAATTTTGAGCAAAATGAGCTTCGTGTTTTTATGAACATGTTATAAAAATAAAATAGTCTTTCTACGATAAAACTACTGCAGCTGAATTTAAGTTGAACACAAATTGCATCAATGGAATTACATTGTGTTGCAACAATCGCTTTTTTTTGGCATATTATGCATTTGACAAGGTCTTGAAAAAGGACCGTCCTTTTTACGTAGGTTTATTTTATTGAAAACAAACAGACTAGGATTTTGAATTGTTTAGGAATGCCCATTCTTCTCTCCTTGGACCAATTGGACACCCTGCAGCACCGAGTGTGGCAGAGGTGAAAGGTCAAGAAGCAGATCATGCCAGAATGGTGTTATTGGTGAAGGATCATGTATTGGTGATACCATGGTCACTGAGTCGTGCCAGCGTGGAGTAAGTCGGAAATTTGTGACAATGAGAGCCCGTTTATACCACAAGCAAAGCAAAGCAATAGTTTTTTATCACGTTTATTATCAGCAATAGTTTATTATCATACATTCAGCTATCATGTCGTGTTGCTTCTCTTTCCTCCGGTGTTAAGAATGTCTTATTTACCAGAAACAATCTGTCAGGATTTGGTGGGTCGTGTCGTTTAGTGTTTGCAACCATTTGAGACAAAAGTCGAAAGTCGTTGCCCAGTAGAACATTACGCCATTTTAACCTAATTTGTGAATCTAAATAGTTAGATCACTGACCGCTAATTGAAGAGACAAATCATATCTCTCGTTGTACAAATGGCATGTTGTCCAGTTACTGCGCCGACATAACGTAAAAAACAAGAGGTAGCTATCTCAGTTCCATTTGGCTGGAGCAAAAGTTCGCTTGAACAATTTCGTCCCTCCAATACGTAATACGTTTTGTTACAATCAGAAAAACATTAGCAACATAAATTTTTTGTAGAATTTTAATCTAAATTATGCCGTAATTGTATACAATTTGACGTTTATTTTCTTTTTATTCAATATTTAAAAATTTTAGCTACTTTCCGGGAACCCCGTTTTAGGAATGAGCAATGTAAGCATAGATTGTCTTTTTAAGGTGCATTTTACCATTTCGAGGTTTAAACTAAGAAACTGCTAACTTCGATTACTAACGCGACTGTACAACAACGTGCTCAGCTGTTATGTAGCTGCTTTTTATTGAGTGCTGTGCAATATGCATCAAAGGATATGCTTTTTCTTTGACCAGATCTGTGCATTCTGGGGTGAGTGGAATTCGTGGAGTGACTGTTCCGTTACTTGCGGTGGAGGCAATAGAAATCGAATTCGACGTTGCTTTAATGGCCTTCCAGGCACTCCCGGATGTGAAGGACCCGACGTACAAACTCAATCATGTGGTGACAATGTACGTAAGAAGCGTCACATAATGTTTATTATATTATCAATGACTTTATTCTGACAGGTTTCCCTGTTGTGTAAATTTAGGCTGGTTGGACTTTAATTATCCAGGTAAATTTTTGTAGTGTTTTAGTGTTAGAGGAAACAATCGTCAGCTTGTTCTTTCCAACCAAAATGGGTTGCCCAGTGGTAATGATTTTGTCTTTTGTCGGTGAAGCAAACTATAATTTTTTTTGCAAAAGTGCTGTGCTTTAAAATGGCTCTTTTTCTAACATTCGTGCAATACAAGCTGGCACTTAAATGTACAAATTTAAAGAAAAACTTACTAGTAGGATTGCAATTATTAATTTTGCTGCTAACACCAAATCAACCATTATTGAGAAAAGGTACCAAAGGAAACCATTACGGATAGGTACAAAGAAGAATAAGTTCGGTTACTTTAACGTATCCCCTATTCCAAGTTGCAGACATTTTGCCGAGGCACCATTTATTTGATACTTACTCATTCTTTCCTGCAAATAGAGTGTGAAAAAATCTGCAGAATTACTGCAAATGGTACCGTCCGAAGTCTAAAAGATCATAGTTTTGCAAAATTTAGAGAAATTCATTTGGTGAATCTTCAGAAAACTTCACGTAACGGTTTTAGGAGATGAATGAGGATTTTTAGGTAATCACGTCATAGCCGATATCCATGGTGTTACATCTTTCCAAACTTGTTTGCAGATTTGTCCGTTCTGGAGCGAATTTAGCAACTTTACGGAATGCAGTGTCACATGCGGTAGTGGAAGCCGATCTCGCTCTCGAATGTGTCTTTTTGGAGATCCGGGTGACCGGGGATGCATTGGAGTAGTCAGGGAAATTTCAGAATGCTTCCAAGGAGTAAGTCTACCGTGATATGCAGTATTTTAAGAACAAACTTAAGATCAGATCTGACTTGAAATTGTAATTATTTTAATTTAATTGTAATTACATTTTATTCAACGAGTTGCCTTAGCAAGGAGACAGTGAAGGTATTTTTTGGTCTTCGAGTCAAGCTGTTAACTACCCAGTACCCACCTGTCTTCCACACACGATGGAGGCTTCACACTGTTTCTTTTAATGCTAAATGTCAAGCACAGAAGCTGTAAATACCAATTTTGATAGTCTTTTGTTTGACCGACCATAACAGTTTTTTTGCTATTTTTAGGAAGTTTTTGTTGAGCATTGTCACTTAAAATTGAGACTTAAAAGACTTTGTCTAAAGGTCACGGCCTAAATCTTAACGTTTCTTTGCTGTACTCAATGGGTGGTAAAAAACGACGTCTAAATTTTGCCGTAATGAAACATAATTCTGAAGCATTGGCTTTGCACAAGCTGACAGACGTTTTGTTTATTATACGTGGCTGTTTAGCTGTGTCCACGACTCACGAACTGGAATCCTTGGTCGGATTGTACAGCTTCGTGCGACGTGGGAGTGCAGTTGCGTATCCGAGAGTGCTTAAACGGTAGGTTTGGTCAAATTGGTTGCGATGACGAAGTTCAACAAGTCAGGAATTGCAATGAGCAGGTGAGTGTTTCGCAATATAGTTAAATTCTTGAGGCTCGTTTTTTTACGCTGCTTGCTAGCCTGGGTTAGTTGGTTAAAGTTACCCGGCTTTTTCCGATGAAAGCATGGTTCACCGCTAATGCTACACTACAGAACACCAGTTTGCCTGTACAAGAATCCGCGGGTAAAGAAAAGTGGTCATTTCCTCGCCACTCACGAAGTGGACACCCTATCACAGCTCAGGCGGTTACCGCTAATGGGTACCTATTAATCGCCTACTTCTTGGTGGGAGCTTCACTATTTTGTACCGAATGAAATACAGTGCAACCTTTACCACAAAACAGTTAGGTTTTCTGAATTTTACGGCATTGATTAGCGTTTTTTCAAGGGCGTTACGATATAATTGTCTTCTTCAGCAATGCACTTTTCTCAATGATTGGGTGACCTGGGGAGATTGTAACGTAGTATGTGGAGGAGGAAGAAGGAGGAGATCTCGAACCTGCGTTGGAGGTCCTATAGGCTCCCCTGGATGTGAGGATATAACAGAAGAATTCGAAAGTTGCAATACAGACGTAAATTAATTAGAGTTTTATTATTTTTTATGATTCTACAGTATTTGTAAATAACACAAATGCCAGCTTTTAGGGTCATGTTTTAAGAGCAAAAGTCCAACTTCTCCAACGAGTCAAGTAATTCATATTTTGCTTTATTTCGCTTTCTCTACTGCATAATCATGAAACTAACAGTATCAATCATTAATATACGGTATCACCAACTACACTCGATTCTAGTGAAAAAGGAAACTAACAATTTTTTTTTTCAATTATCGCAGTACGAATTGGTACGAGTGTTCTGTAGTCTTTTGAAAAGAGATGATTGCGTTCGCTTTGCTTCGAAATTTGCGGAATCGTTTGGTCATACTTGGTGAAAGTTTGAGATTTCTTTACTATCTTTTTTTTCATTTATAACTGCACTTTAGAATCAAAAGCAGATTTCGCAAGTTTTATCCTCGTAAATTTCATTACTGGCTACATATACAAAGCAAATGAGATCGAAATTTACACAATAGTACAGTATTTGCTACAGCATTTTTGAATTTCAATGTAAATCATCCCATTTTTGACAGGTATGTCCTATGTGGAGTGCTTGGGGATCTTGGAGCGCCTGCTCTGTCACCTGCGGCCGAGGTGTTCGATCGCATAGTCGAACATGCTCCATCTTGAATGAATGCAGTGGCCCTGATACTGAAGAAGAAAGCTGTGTCGAAGGGGTATGTAATGCATGATACTAAAGGCCGTATTAAAACAGTGAGTCGGAATCCCAGTCCAACCTGAGCGAAAAACTAAAATTCTAATTGCAATCTAAACATAGATTTAACCTTTAGTTTTATTTCTAAACCTGATTTGATCAACTCAAGTCCTTTGTCTACTACGTGATGATCTTGTTAGAATCGCTTTTAAATTTTTATTAATCTTTAAATTTTCGCTTAAGTGGACTTATGGCGGATTTACTCAGTATCCGTTTTTTCTCCGCATTTTTATAGGTTTATATCCGCACTAAGCAGACTGTTACATATTGATAAAAATTTTGCTCAAAAAAAAAAAAATCGTGTATGTACCATGAGAGCGAAATTAAAATAAAGTTGCAACCTTTTACAAATAAAATTGTTGGTAAAACTTTGGTCTAGTATGTGGATAGTCTGGTTAGTGCGGATATACACACTTAAAAATGAGGACGAAAAAGCGCATACTTTTTCATTGGAAGCAAACGAGCAAAACCGGACCGAAAACGGAAACTACGTAAATCCGCCCTTAGATTCAAATTCTCTCTTGTACAAATGGCCCTTGGTTTCCTGTAATTTTTTGTGGGAGTAGGGGGCTTATTAACGGCCGTTGTAGGATTGCTACAAATTTGAATTGTATAATTAGTCGCACTGCCGAAATACAGCTCTTGCAAAGCTAATTTAAATGTTATATTTTGTGGTTTAGGTAAGTTTATCCATCTTAAATTTTTCTGGGGTCAATATTCCTTTCTCCCTGGGTGTAAAAAGTACGGCAGGACTTTCATTACACGACCGGAAGCAAACTAAGCTAGATGCTTGGGCAAAGACAGCAACTGTTGTCTAGACAGCCTATCATTTCTGTTGGTTTGTGTTTAGTATAACTTTTCTGCTATTGTAGTGCAATTAAAATTAATAGTTATTACCTAAGTTGGACAAGAACATACTGTGCCGGAGATTGAACTTTGATCATTTGCAGTTCTGTCCATTCTTTGAAGATTGGACTTCTTGGAGTTTCTGCTCTGTGACTTGTGGGGGTGGTACCCGTGCTAGATCTAGAATCTGTATAAATGGCGAAATTGGTAGTCCAGGTTGCACCGATGCCGCTGCTGAAGTGGAAGCTTGCAGTCAACAGGTGAAAATTTTAAAACAAAAATTAATTTAAGGAAACTTTTTAAGAATCGTGTTCAAGACGTGATTTAAAGATTACGTGACACATTATGTTTATTTGAATCTTGTTTTTTTGAAAACCCGTTGAAATTTTATTGCGATAAAATGTTGGTGTTTAAAAAGTAAACTACTTTTTTCGACTTTTAAAAAGTAAACTGCTTTTGATACAGCACCAGATTGCTTTAAGTTTCTTGCGATTTAACATCAAATTTTTGACAATCCAGTATTTTCAGTATTCGTGGTAATAATTTTGTTAAGATTACACGTTGTCAAAATACTGTTACCAGTTTTTTTTTTATATCACATTAATTGTTAAATATTTTTTCCTGTTTGTTTCGCTTCCATTTTCAACTTCTGATTTTTTTTTTGTTCAAATCAATTTCTTCAAACCAAATTATCCATTACGCTGTTATTTTTCTATAGAATTATCTTACATGTCATATAAATGTATGCACAACTTTGTTACTCAAATGTACGAAGATTTTTGAAACTATGCCAAAAAATTAACCCTATACGGTCATAGTTTCAAGTTTTCAATGCAACAACATGCTAGCCATCTTCAAACAAGAAATGTAACAACAATTAAAACACAATTAAATGACAGGACCAGTCATGTGCTTTTATGTTTACTCTGCAGGTCTGCCCCTCTTGGACGCTATGGTCCCCGTGGACTCAATGCACTCAGACGTGTGGAGGTGGTACAAGGTCACATAGCAGAGTTTGTGTTAATGGTGCAGTGGGAGAGATTGGCTGTGTTGGTACTACCATGGAGGAAGAATTCTGCAACGGTCAGGTATCTGCTGTTCCTTTTAGATGTGCACTATCGATTGGCGGTTTGGAAAGAAAATACGGCGACATCTAAACTATGGCTTGAAAATTGGTGATATTTTTCGTGAGCCTGAAATCGAAGGCGATTTTTTTGAATACGGAGTCCTACTTAGCCTCAAATTCCGAATTGGGAAAACGGGTCCCAATAATTGGGAAAAATAAAACTTACGAGGATTTCAGTTGAAGGTTTGTGTTCGGAACATTTTGAGAAAGTATCGGAAAATTTTTTTATGAAAAGGGGGATTTGGTAGTAGAGTTAGATAATTTTAACGATTATTCCAGCCTTGATTTTGTTTTTTATTTGGCACACTGGAACAAAAAAAGGCGTAAAAACAATTTAAACTAATTTTTAAGTAAAATATTCCGCATCATTAAGTTCTTTTGACTATTCATCCAGCGAATAAAATCATGGTGCGTGTTTCCGACGCTGGTGGTGTTTTAACGGAACAGTTGGACTAGTAAAATATAGTATCTGCTATTGAAACGGTAAGCTCCGACTCAATGGTATTAACTACTTCATAGCATGCCGTTCGGTATTGTAAAATGGCAGTGCGAAAACGATGCATTTATTAATAGACAGATGCGGATATTCTTGGTTGACTCAAACGACCCTAAACTGTTTTTCTACCTTCTGAACAAGTCAACTTGGTGCAGGTCAGGTGCAATAACAGTTGCAGTGCATATGGTAGAAATTTCTGTACCCGTTTTTTAACAGTTAGCATTTTTAGATATGTTCCTTCTGGGCGCCGTGGGGTCCATTCGAAGAATGCTCTGCTTCTTGTGGCAACGGAACCCAAGTTCGCCGCCGGGTTTGCATTGGCGAAGAATGTTTCGGAGAAAACCTGGAGCCAAGACTTTGCAACACTGTGGTAAATACGACTGGTTTATAGATATTTTTATTAAAACACTTTTTCGGAAGAAAATTTAGCTTCTTTTTGTAAGACAATTTAAAATGGCTCTTTCTCGATAGGAAATTCAACTTTGTCGCCCTTTTTTGCAAAAAGTTTCTGAGAACCATTTATTAGAACTTTCTGTGGCCATTTGTAAATTTGCTCGTGGAAATCGGCTATTCAGTGTTTTGGTTTTGTGAAAAGTATTACAATTGCAAGTTCTTTAAACGCTATCAAACTGATCACTAATCGCCTTCAATGCTTCAAACGTGAGTGAAGCATTATCTTATGGTGCGTTTCAACTTTTAACGATAAGGTTTAGTAAAATTTGATGCATAATGTTTCGAATCATGGAAAATGCATGATTGCTTTTGACAAGTTAAGAAGTAATTTCACGGAACTTTATGTTTTTAGTGGTTCTGACTTTTTGTTTTATGCTCAATCCCAAGAAGACGCTGCGCAGAAGTAAACGTGTTCCAAAACCTAAAATCATATCATTTCAGGATTGTCCCGCTTTTGACGAGTGGACTATGTGGAGTGATTGTTCTCGCGATTGCGGAGTTGGATTCCGTCGCCGAACTCGAAACTGTTTCGTTCTCGATTCCAACGGTGAACTGATGCCATCGTATTTCTGCGACGGCGACATTGATACGACGGAAGCATGTTTATTGCCAGTACGTTGTTTTAATGCGGCAAATTGAGGAAGAAACCGCAAACGCTATTGCCGCTCCTAGACTGTTTAATGTGTTCAACCAAACCGGTCGGTCCTCGGAAAAGGGGCGCGTCTCTTTGACTCTGGATAATGAAACACTACTGAATATAAAAATCGTATTGAAGATAAAACTCCTGCTGTAGAGCAAAGTGCATCTTAATGAGGAAAAAATATACCCATTAGCAAAAGCTTCATCATAGAGCATAAGAACTTTGCTACGGCAAAAATTTGATTTGTTTTGTCAGCCAAAAAAGAATAATTCAAAGTGCAACAACAAAATGAGAAAAGTAACTGAAGAAGCGGTGACGTCAGTGATCTGTGACGGGCCCTCTTATTTAATGCTAAATGGAGCTACATCTTATTGATAAGTGCTGACGTAATTAATATAAGCCTGGTTGTTAATTTTCTGTAGTTGGTAATTGCATACTTTTTGCCAGCCTATGCGAGTTACTGCAATGTATGTGACTAAAGCGAGGTGTGAAATTCAAGAACGGCAACCTCTGTTTACAGGACTGTGCTTTCTGGTCTCAATGGCAGCCATGGAGTGGATGTTCCGTTACTTGCGGAAGAGGAGTGATTACCCGACTCCGTTCATGCATCAATGGGGAAGCTGGCTTTTTTGGCTGTGAGGGAGATGTTGTTGATACAGCTCCTTGTGTCGCAGGAGTAAGCATTATTCTTACTATAAGAACTTACTATATTGCTATGTAGGTACTGCTTGCTTGTCAAAAATTTTCAATAGCGACAGCACATGGCAAATTTATTCAGTCGCTCAGTAACAGTAACAATCATAAACAATAATAGTGAAAAATTATTGCTTAGATTTAGAATAAACAGTATTTTACAGCTTACTAAATTTTCCAAGCTCATGTGTTTACTGAGCGCTCGGAACATATCTCTCCGACTCCCCCAATACAGACCCCCTTTTTGGTTTACGCTTGCTTACCTTGTCCATGGTTGGGCTTAGCCACTGCGACGAGTAATGTGCTTGATCTTTTTGGGAAACTAGCTTTGAGTGTCCCGAGAATGTAATGACGCATTGCAATAGTTGTAATCCATCTGCAATTATCAAGTTGTCTTGGTCAGACGACCGCATTGACTTTTTGTATCTCAAATCAAGATGCTTTTTTCTACCTATCTATCTATCACATACAGTGAGTGCTCCACTCTGTCCTTTTTATTTTTGAACGTCAAGCACGGCAGCATTGTATACCAATGTTTATGTCTCTGGTTTGACCCAGCTTAAAAACGATCCCGAGTTTACTGTTTCAGTAGCGGAGGTTCTTTCCATTCGATCACCGACCTCTATTTCAGGAATCGTGCAGGAAGCTACAAGTCTTTTAATCTCTAGTCTGACGCGGTACCAACCGAGCTACACCTCACATCTAACGTTTCGTTGTTGCTATTTAGGACTGCCCATTCTGGTCAGAATGGGGTCCATGGTTAGGCTGCGACCGTACTTGTGGTGGAGGTTCTCGAATCAGACGGCGTAATTGCATTAATGGAGCTATTGGAGATCCAGGTTGCCAAGGACCAACAGATGAACCGGGAGAATGTGCTCTTCAGGTACCATTGCGAAATTAAGGTCATTTAACACAAATCATTCTGTTTTTCAAGATACAAACGCGCTTTATGAACAGAGGGTTTAGACCTCTCGAGTTTAATTATTGGGTAGGTCAAATGGGACATACGATTGTTAAACCGTTGTTCAATGCTGTAAAATTACTGCATAAAAAGCTGCATAGCTTTGGAAAAATTACACATAGTTATTGTAGGGTGTTTAAAATAAAATTCAAGTTTTGTCTCTTGGTCCATCTTATAATCTGTTTATATAGTGTGTTTGTTGAATATACTGAATTATATTATCTCTTTGTTTTAGGCTTGCCCAACTTGGGGCGAATGGACTCCGTACACGCCCTGTCCTGTTACCTGTGGAGGTGGAAGTCAGAGCAGAAGTCGAAGCTGCATCAATGGAGATCCAAATCAACCTGGCTGCTCTGGACCAACAACTATGAACCGCTACTGCAACGGAAACGTAAGCTTATCTGCCTTCAACAGGATTAAACCGGTTGTATTTGCCGTTAACAAGTCTTTTTTTGTGCAGCTTTGCCAATTCTGGTCACGATGGAACGAATGGAGCCAGTGCTCAGAACTTTGCGAAGGTGGCATTCGTACTAGAACAAGAATATGCATCAATGACTTCGAAGGAAGCTCTGGATGCGATGGATCATCCTCTGATTCGCAGATTTGTAACACGCAAGTACGTAGCTGAAAACTGTTAGAACTGATTTTACAAACTCCGTAAATTACTGGGTATTTTAATCTCCTTTTTTCGCTTTGTAACAATTATTCTTTTTTTCTCGTCTTTTTATTGACTAAATGCAGCATACAGCAATAACACAGCATATGCAAATTGCTTGTGGCCAATGAACAATTTTTGTCTTTTCGTGAAAGTTAAGAACAAGTGATATGTTTGCAGTTGTAGTTAACCGCAGATGCAAGAATAAACTCGATGCAAAATTTCACATATTCCGGAGCAGGCATTCAGCAAGCTCAAAATCATTTAGCGACAATTTTTTTTTTTTTAATTCGTATACTGTTTTTATTCTTGCCACTTTGCAGTAATTTCGATATTTTGTGTTGTGGTTTATCGTTAAATTATCGATTTTGCTTTAGGATTGCGCCGCATGGACATCATGGTCACCGTGGACAATTTGCTCGCGGACATGCGACGGCGGAAGGCGACAGCAAACGCGAGTCTGCGTCGGTGAACCTAACATTTGCGATGGAATTCCAATCCGATCTGAGAACTGTAGCTCGCAGGTTTGCATTTTTTACAGACACAAAAATTTGCTTGCTCGATACACTCTGTCTCAGTTAATGATCGTGAATTAACAAATTTGGGTGGTTGCCTGACTAGATGATTGTAAGGTCTTTTCGTAACCTCACCGTCATTATCAACTTTGATCCAATTTTTGTGTTTGTGCTATGTTTTAGTGAGTTTGTTATTTAATGACAAAATAAAACGCTCGTTCGTTTCTTCAACTAAAAAAGTAGTTTTGGTGAAATTTTGTTTTGCACAAGTTTTTGAAAAACTTACTGCTGCAGAAAGGTTTTTCATTTAAAAAATTTAAGTTTACTGTAGACCATGTACAGTTCTAAATTTATTACAGTTTTTATCAATTTTTCTCGCCAATTTAAAACCTCATATAAAGCTCAATTAAGTTACTTTTGGCGAGATAACTGACGTGATATCCAGCTTCAAAAATGTTGCTAATAGCTTTTATCTTTGAAAGTTCGTTATTTAAATTCCTAATGTTTGTGATTTAATTCTTTCCCGCAAATGAAAAATGATATCACAAAAGTTTGATTTGATTTTTGCCGACCTATACTGTATATATTTTTTTGCAATTTGGTTTGCTTTCACAGCCTTGTCCATTCTGGGTTCCATGGGGACCATGGACTGCTTGCAGTGCAACTTGCGGTCTTGGAAGTAGAAGTCGTAACCGTTTATGCATTGGTGGAAACCCAGGAGATCAGGGTTGCATTGGAGATGATGAAGAAGACGACAGCTGCTCTGATAGGGTAAGACAAGTTCTAGCTACAATTTTTTTGGAGTCGGGAGTGTCTATTTCACCGAAAATTCATAAGTTAAAGATAATGAAACGAAAACGAGTAATATTCATCTCCTCATTGTTAAGGGTTAAGATTTGCGCTTGAGTTAGGGTTTGTGCTAGGGTAATGTTTGGTGTTGGTTTCAGAGTAAGAATTTGAATTTGAGTTGGATTTGGATCAGATTTATTGAAAAAGTATAGATAAAAATCTCCGGTATAGTAGTCTCTTTTTTTTTTTTTTTTTGTTTGAAAACTGATAGAAACGCATAAAGGGAAAAGAAATGTAAGATTTGCATCAAAACAGTACATACTCCCTCATTTGAATGCGTAGAAGTTTTCTTACTCTAACGGCAGGTTAAGGATCGATGCCAAATCGGGTCAAACAAAAGAATTTAAAATGGTAGTCGCAACTTTCCGCTTGAGAAACAGTTTTGAAAAAACACAGTTTAAGTCCCGCCTTAAGTAGTTGATTAATGTTGAATAGATGGACTTCATGTTATCTTTTTCGGGATATTTGATTTTATATATATAATTTATATCTTTGATTCCGCTCTGCAATTGCAAACAAATGCCGTTTTTATCGGTACCTTTTACGTAAATAATAGACTAGCTATTGAGCAATAATTGCTTTAGGCTTGTGCTTCCTGGACCACCTGGGGACCATGGACAGTCTGTTCTGCGACATGCGGAATCGGTATCCGCAGCCACATGAGGACCTGCCTTAACGGAGAACCTGGTGAACCTGGTTGCGATGGAGAGACAATGGAAAGTGCAAGCTGTGAGATACAGGTATGATTTTTGGAAGGTAACGTTTGAGTTATGGGAATATTTGAAAAGATTATCAAAAGAAAACAAAATCTGGAAAATTCTGCTCTAAATTTAGCTTTAAATGTTTAAAAACTGAGTTGGGTTAAGCGAGTGACTTGAAAATCTGCTGCACGCTTTGTAATTTGTGTTTTAGTGTTTCAAACGCCCTTTAAGCATAGGAAAAAACACATTTTTTTGAAAAGTTTTGATTTTACCTTGTCGAATTTTTGACCATTTTGGTGCAATTGTGAGCGTTACGTTAATAAAACTTGACTAATATTGTCTTAGATTCTTCAACGATCCCAATTTTTTGTTTTATAATGATTGTCTTAAAACAGAAAAATTCAGATTATGAAAACGAATTAAAAATCTGCTAACAGCATTTTGTGTTCCAATAGGACTGCCTTCAAGACTTCCCATGGGAAAGCTGGGGCGAATGCTCTCAGAGTTGTGGGGCTGGTAAACGATCAAGAAGTAGAAATTGTAACGGCGATGTTACCCTTCTATGCGACGAACTGCCTGGCGAAGAGGAAATCTGTAACGAACAAGTACTTAATTTTTTTTTTATATTCTAACAAGAGCATTCACTGTGAAGTTCATGATACACAATTTACCAGAAAAGTTCCAATTTTCTTGATTTTTTGGCATTTTGAGAAATAAATCGGAACACTGATAATTTGTACTGGATATGATTTGCTTCAGTCAAGAATCTATTCTTAGGTAGCGGAGGCCAAGCGAAGATAATTTGAAATTGATGAAATACTAATTGTGAGCAAATTGCTCTCAAAATGTTGTTTTCGTTTGATGATGCCCAAAAACTGACAAACTGTTTTGAAATTCAATGTTTTGCTTTATTAAAACAATGTATGTCAAACAGTTATGATGTTTTTAAGCTGCTTAGTTGCCGCCAGGGCCATTGAGAGGGGGGCAAAGAGGTATGAAGTACCCATACTCGGACATTTTTGCAGGGCACGTACGAGTTGAAGCTTGATAACTTGAAATGTTGGAGAACGGCAACCCGGCGTAATTTACTACCAATTAGGAGTAGGAGCCTTTTTTGGTCTTTACCCACTTCAAAAGAAAAATGGGCCCAAACTGAACAAAGACTTTTGTTTCGGTGTGGCAACTAAAATTAGGGAAAAAATTAGATCCCTGTCGGGTAAAAGCTTTTCTTTCCTTTTGCGTTGTGTACTCGGGCCCGAAGTTTCATTCAACGGCTCTGTTTTGTCTCAGTTGGCATTTTATTAAACGATATTACTAACCGATTTTATTTTGCCAGGGTTAACTTACCAGCTATTAACGCAACTAACATCACTTCTCGTACTCATCCTTTCATTGGTGCATGTTGTCTTCTCTCTACGTTAACGTCTAATATAGCTGCGATTGACATTTGCTTAGTATCAAGCTTCAAAAACTGAGTATATGTTTGCACAGTAAGATATCGACGAATTTAGCAATCAGTCTCATTTTTAAGTTGAATGTCAGGTTTGAGTTGTAGAAGTAATCGAGAAATGCTTTTTGATTTGATTAATTGGTTGATTGATTCATGTTCTTTCTCCACTCAGGAGAAAGCGACGGTGGCAATTTTATTTTGGACGAATCGGTTGTTTTTGATAAATATTATCAAAAATTTTGATAGAACTGCATGTTTTGGTGGCTAAAAATATGCTGAAACTTGAAAGTTTGTTGATTTAATATGATTATCAACAGTATTTTTTAATAACTTAATGGTCTTATGCACTTTGAGTAATGAGGGCTAAATGATTAAATCGCTAAAATGTATTGCTTAATGCTCGCTTGTTTGAGGTACTCTGAGCTATCAAATTTTGTTATGGGTGTGAGCTTGAGGTGATGTGTTGTAAATTTTAACGTAAAGTACGTTTACACTGGACGCGAAGCGAAGGTTGGCAACGTTCGCGAATGATCGCTTACGTCACTTGCTCAAAATAGGCCAACCGTCCATTCAAACTCAATTTTGTCTAAGTGAAATTAAGCAATCGCTTGCTAAGTTTGCGACCGGTTAAAACCTTTTGCAAGTTTTCGATGACGCTAAATTTTGGTTGCTTCGCGTCGCTTCAAGTTTCATGTAAACGCACCTTTTCAGTCATCGGTGAAAAAAAAGGTGTGAACCGCAAGTTTATTTTCTCTGTTTGAAAAACGCTAAAACAGTTTTGAATCCAGCATTCATACTGCACTCCCAACAAACATTAATTCGTTTTTAGGTCAAGGAGTTTAAACGGGGGTGTAATTGGTATGTATCTCGCTTACAATTCGAAAATTGACTATTTTTAAAGTCTTAGAAAAATGTGCCATTCGCGAGAAACAGCAGTGTTGTGTAATGCGCTTTTGGCGGTTTAGTTTAGCGTTTCCTCAAAAAACTGCAAATTTTTGTTCCGGTATGTAGGTCTATCTGATTTTAGGCAATTGCAGTATTTTCTATATGCTTGAAAAGACAATTAGCCCTAAATGTTTAAAAGAAATTTTTTTCTCATTTTTGCTTCATTCTAAAACTTTTTTGTTCGCTAGAAATAATTAGTAAACTTTTAAATTCTACTTTTCATCGGCTTTTGAACTCTTTATCACTGCTTCGTGAAGATTTTACAATTTTAGTAAAACATTTTGGGGGTTAAGATTGGCTTAGTAAAAGACAGGTGCATTTACCGAACTACTTTCTTTTCAGCCTTGCCCACGATGGTCAGAATGGGGCCAGTGGGCCGCTTGTGAAGTGTCTTGCGGAGGAGGAATTCGACTGAGAGACAGAATATGCATTGGGGGAGAATCAGGAGGTGATGGATGTGAGGGGTCAGAGTTCGATATTAATGCTTGTTCTACTCAAGTAAGTTTGTTGGAAATGTTTTACTCCTTTTTGTATCCTCACGTATGTCTAAATTTTTTGGCATTTTTGGTAAAAAAAACTTTTTGTTTTTACATTGAAATTATGTTTATTGATTTAGGATCGAACCTAACCATCTAAAATGTACCAAATAGAAAATTCTGAGACGATTATAGTTTAAGCTGCAGTAAAGCAAAGATGCGTTACTTTGACAGTGTTTACTATGAAGCGCCGTTTGTGTACCCTTATTTGTGCAATGCTTTTTTGCATATTTAATTAAATAGTCATTTTAATTAAATGTACAAAAATGTATAGTCAAAGTCGAAATAATTAGTCAAAAAAACTGCGCGCAAAATAAACCGTTGCAAAAATAAATAGTCAAAAAAACTGCGCACAAAATAAAGCGTTGCGAAGATGCGCTGCAGACTTTTTTGTATATTTGTTAGTGCAGCGTGACGAAGTGCTCTCGGCTGCTCTTTAATGCGCTCCAAGAGCAGCCGAGAGCGCTTTGTCACGCTCCACTAACAAATATACAAAAAGTCTGCAGCGCATTTTTGCAACGTTTTATTTTGTGCGCAGTTTTTTGACAATTTATTTTTGCAACGGTTCACTTTGCGCAGTTTTTTGACTATTTATTTTTGCAACGGTTTATTTTGCGCGCAGTTTTTTTGACTATTTATTGCGACTTTGACGATATATTTTTGTATATTCAATCAAAATGACTATTTAACTAAATATGCAAAAAAACATTGCACAAATTAAGGTACACAAACGGCGCCCCATAGTTTACAGCCTGTTTTACTCGTATGGGATACTCAAAAGGTGCTGGTTCAACTCTGACCATACAGTCAAGGTTGTCGTAAAAACAGCGCCTTTACCCTTTCGGCCACAAATAGCAACTATATACTTCACTCCAGCAAACTCAGCCATGCGCAAAAAATTCAGAAGATAAATGGTTATTGTCATACCAATCAAAGAATCAGAATTACATCTCTACATTGGTGGTTACTTGTGATGAGTTCTCATAGATCGATTCTTGCAAATCGTTTGAGTTGACTCGAAGCAAGAGATAAATTGAAGATAGTAACATTTATTTTTTAGTTCTTGTGTGTTGTTTCGAACATGGCATGAGAAGCAATTAGGTTTATGATGTACATCCAGATTGACGTCATTATCGTTGACGTAATTCTTATTTCTGATTTTAGCCATGTCCACAATGGACTGACTGGACTGAATTCGGATTCTGCAGTGTGTCTTGTGGCCAGGGATACAGAACCAGAACCCGAACTTGCCTGAACAGCGTGTTTGGTAATGCCGGGTGTCCTGGCTCTGCTGTCGATCAAGATGAATGCGGAAGTGAGGTAGGATTTTTACTATGACGCCATTCAAGCTATGTTTAATCCTGCTTGATTTATGTTGGGTATTTTGTAGAAGTAGCTAGGTACTGGAGAAACCTGTTTTTTCGTAGAATTGTGAAAATCCTTTACCATTTGAATAGGGCGTAAGTTAATCGAATCGCATGCAGATATTTGAATTGAGAACTGACTTTTGACTGTAATCTTGATTTCCTTAGATATGATTTTCTTAATTTCAAAACACTCGAAAATTCGTAGCGTTACTTTGCTCGCGCTTTGACGCATTACCAGCAACATTTAAGAGGTTAGTTTGGACTATTTGCCTACATCATTTTTTATCGGACCAGGACAATGCCTGTCCTAGCTGGGAGACATGGGGTTCGTGGTCTATGTGCTTGGTATCTTGCGGTGGTGGCTTACGATCAAGAGAGAGAGAATGCCTCAATGGAATACCCGGCGATATTGGGTGCGAAGGAGAAGCCGCCGAAACACTGTTTTGTAATGAGCATGTAAGTACTTGTTTTAGGTACTTAGATATGGTTGTAAATTGTAATTACTTGAAAGTAAACAATTTGCTTTGGGAGATGGGCAAAAAAGAAATTTTTACTGCCGGGAATATATTTGTAAGTAAAAACTGTTGGCGCTTATGCGCAAAATGGTAGTTCCAAGTAAAAGAGCTCAAACTAAATATTTCACTCTACTTACGGTATTGCGCTGAAGCGTGTAATGAGTTGGCGGGGCTCATATCCACTTTATTACGCTTCTGGCAACACAGCTCCTTCTGAAAAATGTCGCAATGACGAGCTGATGGAAACACTCCGTTCGATTTGACCAGACCAAGATTTGAATCTCCGACCTTTTGTTTCAAAGAAGAGCGCGTCACTGCTTGACCAACAAAAGTAATCCGAAGTTGCAAGTCTGCGTGATTGGATAAAACTCTTGCATGTCAAACGCTTTTAGCTACAAAATTCAACGTAGCGATAACAGTCGGCCAGTTGTATAATGTACAGTATAGGCAAGCAGAAAAACAAAATTTGTGCAAGCACACCATGCAATTCACATGTTCTCTCATTTATTTAAATAAAATTAAAGTTTAACATTTTAAACAAATTAATGCATGTATGTGGCGTTATGTACGTCTCAGTGGTCCTAAATTAATCTTTTTTAACCTCTATACCTTTTTCATTAAAATAGATTAATGAAAACTAATGGCATCATTATTACAATTAACTGATTGCTACTGTGTTTTACTAATATTGTTTTGTAAATTGCAGAGCTGCCCACAATTTACGCAGTGGAGTTCATGGTCCATGTGCTCCGCTTCTTGTGGAGGTGGATCGTACTTTAGAAGCAGAACTTGCTTAAACGGCGCCGTTGGCCAGCTTGGCTGCATCGGAGAAACACAAGAAAGTGGATCTTGTAACGATCAGGTTTGCATTTTTGTTTACGTTCTGGCGCGTTTATGACAGTCTGCTTCTAGATGTGAAGCCAATGAGCATTTTTTTTTATGTAGCAAACAAAATAAACAACTTACATTTGGAACGGTTGTAAATTAGCACCAGTTTTAAGCTCATTGGCATTGGGCAATGACAAAGAGAGAGCGAATTGTAATGTCATCTTTATTTACCTCATTTCCTTTGCTAGGAGACGGCTAAAGGATTTTAGGTTTCAAATACTGTAAAACTACCTGATCACCTGTCTACTGTACACGACAGAGGCTTCACACTGCCCATTTAATGTTGAGCCTCAAGCAGGGAAGTTGCTATTTTCAAAGGTGGGCACAAGTCCGTTAATCGTTAATCCCTTAATAACGAAGCTAACTTTTTCATTAACACGTTAACCCGTGAAAAAGTTTTTTCATGTTAACGGAATAAATTAACTTCCGTTAAGTGCTGTTAACGAACTAAAGTAACTTCCTTTAAGTTCTGTTAATTTCCTTATGGTTTTTATCGTTAATGTCTTGCACCATTCATTCATCGTACCGGTACAAACCAGTTTGCACTGGTAACACTTGTTGCGTATTAGCACGAGTTTCATAATAGAAAGCGAAGAAAGGAGCTCTTTTTTGAGGCAAATAATAACCTGCAGCCTCATAGATCTATTAATTATCGCTGTTCACAGCAATTTCCAAAGGTTTCGGATCGCAGCTTTGTTGCGCATTTGAACTTGTTTTTATCGTGAAATTAGATTAGACTGTAAAATATAACTTCCAAAACACAAAAAGACCACCATAGCAATAGATTTTTTTACAATGAGCTCAACAGCGTTAATACGTGTTCTAGAAGCGAGTGAATAAAAAGAAATGTAAATTACACGCAAAATGTTAATGGATTAACGGACTTTATTAACTTCCGTTAATCAAAGCTGAAAATAACGGATTAACGTTAACGGAGGTGTGAAGTTTGTTAACGGATTAGTGGTTAACGAAGCTAACGTTTTGCATTAACTTGCCCACCTATGGCTATTTTTTTCTTTGATTTTTACGGTGTAATTCTTCTAGGACTGCCCACGTTGGTCTAACTGGGGTCAATGGACGCAGTGCAGTGTAAGCTGCGGAACAGGAATCTTCACTCACAGCAGGGTGTGTTTAAACGGAGACATTGGTGATCTTGGTTGCAACGGACCTCAAGAAGAAGAGGGACCGTGCCAGGAAGTGGTGAGCTATCCAACTATTTTTCAAACAAACTCAAAATTTCTTACTAAATTTTTATCACACTTTTTACTTTCTCGATAGAAAGTTTTAAAAAATTCACGCGATGCACCATATACACCATATGCACCATAATTCATGCGATGCACCATATTTATGATAATCAGCTACCAATAGCAGCTGCTTTAAGAAAAAAATTTTTTTCTCTTCAATTCAACTGTCTAAATCCTATCAAGACAGGTATGGCTAAATTGGCTTTGTTTAGTAGATATAAAAATACAAATATTGCAGATTTTCTTTGAGCCCACCAATTTTTTTTTTAACAAAACCTGAAAAAGTGACTTCAGAGAAAGAATAGAACGTTCCAAAACGGTCAACATAGATCAAGTTTTGCTGGCTTTTTGACAGCTACAAACCTTCTTGATTGTTACAAATCAATATTATGACGAAAAGATATTTTTATTTATTTCTTTAGTTTTAGATATTTTATGCCCATAAAAATGCACTTCAAAGAGCTTCGAATTAGAACATTTTATAGTCTTTTCAAAACAAAACGGAACTGTTTTGCTCTAATGAAGCTTATCAGTTTTGTGTTGACAGCTTTAGAAACTAGATATTTAGGAGTATAAATAGTTAGCTAAAAGTGTTTAAGTTTGTAGGACTTAAATTACAGTAAAGCAATGAGCCGAACATGTATTTGACAGCCTTGTGAATACTGGTCCAACTGGGGAAGCTACAGCAAGTGTACAACGACGTGTGCAGGTGGCACATCTATGCGAATCCGTCGGTGCGTCAACGGAGACGCCGGCGATCCAGGTTGTCCAGGAGAGGAGACAGAGACTATTGACTGCAACACAGATGTAAGATTTTAAGTTCCTGGCTTTACACTTTGTTTAATAAGTACTATTTTATAAAAACATGAGCCTTTTTCTCAAAATTTAAGAACAAATTAAGAACAACGTCAGCCTCAGCATGAAAAAATAACTCAAGCCAATGACTTAACGTTTTTTTATGCGCAAAAAGATTATGGACGTAGCCAAGTTCGAAACGTTTAGAAGTTTTAGTATTTTAAATATGGCTTTACTGTTTTTAATCAAATTAAACAAAACTGCCATGCAATCAGTACTGAAGATTTTAGAAAGCTACTACGGCTTTTTTAAGTAATCTGCAAATTTTTTTTGCCTTTTCTACATTGGCGTTGATGATTTTCCAACGGTAATCACGACAGAAGCTTGATTTTAACTAAACAAGAATAAATTTATGTCGCTTTAGTCTCTAATCAAGTTAAGAAGAAATGAGGCTGGAAATTCGTGAAAATTTAGGAATAGTCAGCCTCAACCCAAACTTCACTGGTTCTTATACAAAAAGTGTCTCACAGCTGCTGTCCAAAAAGACAACGTGGTGGGACAACCGATCAACTGTTTTTGAACATGCTTATTTTGAACTGTATATTCTCAGATGAACTTATTCAAGCTTAAAAATTTAAGTCAATTTTTATCAAATTATACTGTATGTTGCTCTTGTTTGTTAATGTTAGAGCAGTGAATTATATTCTCCATTCTCTTCAGGCTTGTCCAAGATGGTCGGACTGGTCAGAATGGACAGCCTGCTCTCATCCATGCGGTCAAGGCAGTAGATCTCATACGAGAGAGTGCATCTTTGGAGTCAAAGGTCAAGACGGTTGCTTGGGAGAAAAACAAGAATACGAACCCTGTAACGTTGAAGTAAGTGTGGCTGGTAGTTTAATCTAAAGATGATAGATCACTTACTACTCAATTCGTTTCTGTTTGCTTTTTTGTGATTGAGATGGGTTGGTGCGTTGTGGACGAGTCGGAATTAAGTTTGTTGATTTCACCATAATTTCAAGATTTTTGTCAAATTCGGATTTTATTCTATAGTTATTCTTTGACTTTTTCCAAGCAATTTCTAAAGCGCCAAAGTTAAATGGTTGCGAGACCTAGGTTTATGATGGGAATTGGTTACTAAAATATGCTATGCGAGGATGTATGTTGCCTAAAAAGCAACCAAATTAAAAGCAATAAAAAAGCAACTCAAAAAATAACTCAGAACGAACTATCTTTGCAACGCAAGGATTTTTCTGTGATAAATAGGACAACTGCTGCTTTGGTAAGCTTGCAGTCGCAATGGCTGAAGCAAGTTTTCAAGAAATCACGTGAAAAACTCGCGTTCCATGGAGTAATTGCAATTCATTCAAAAATCTTAAAGAACAAGAAACTTTCCCTCCAACTTTTCAAACAGCTTTAATTTTAGTTTGCATTAACGTTGCTTGAAATTGCAGCCGTGCCGAACCTGGCAAGAATGGATGCCGTGGTCAAGATGTTCAGTGACGTGTGACGGAGGTGTCCAGACCCGTTCCAGGATTTGTGACGGGGATTTGGGAGAATGTAGAGGAGCGAACTCGACGACCAGAAGTTGCAACTTACAGGTTTGTTCATGTTTCCTTTAATAGTGAAAAATATAGCGGTTTACCAAGACTTACAGCAACATTAGTCGGATTTAACAATCTGGGTAAAAGTCACTATAACTACGACAACTTAAAACAAGCAATGCGAAAAAGCTTTTATTCAGTTAACAAGACAAATCAACATTTTCTATTAGTTTAGACATTTTTTCGTATTTAATCGAGTTTTATTTTGTTGCAAATTGATGCAACATTTTTACAACGCTAATTTCAGTTTAGTTATGTTTAGTTAAATTCTTTGGCGAACAAAATATAAAGTAATGATTACAAAAAATGCTAATATACTAGTAGCCGCAGGTTTTATGAGAAGTCCAAATGATGACGTAATGAGATCATCTCCAAGGGTGAAGGTGATACATTTCAAATTGCTCAGTCCGATAATAACCTGCAGATCGCTTTTGCAAACCGCTCGATTGCGTAAATTTTTCCTTTTTTCTCAAATTTACATTTTAAAAGATCAAAAAAAGTCTGATTGATAAAACCGTTGAAAAGCTTTTTCAAGAACTTGCGAAAGGCTCAGTGGTAAAGAATCGAACTCGAATTCGCAAGGGCGAAGTTTCGGTTTCCTGCCGTTGCAAATTGCGCAAGTGCGTGTAAATACCTGTCTAATTGAGAAAAACTGTCTCGTGGTGTATGTGTATTTATGCTTGTCCTGCAAAAAAAAAAGCTTTCAAATATTGTCTTTTGCAGCCCTGTGAGTACTGGACTCCATGGACGAGATTCTCTTCGTGCAGCGCCTCTTGTGACGGTGGATTTTCCACAAGAATGAGAACTTGCATTGGAGGAGTCGCGGGACGGGATGCTGGTTGCCAGGGTAGCGATGAAGACGTTCAGCTCTGCAACATTGACGTGAGATGTTACATTGTTTGTTTGTGGAAGGACAATAAAATGCACGCGCTTCGAAGAAACCATTTCAAAAAGCTTGAATTTCAAAGTGGAGAATATTTCTTTTTGTAGTTGTTTTTTATTGGTTTATTGATGTACAAAAATAGCAGCTCAACACACACACGCATTCACAAAAACAAAAATAAAGGGATTAATATTGACGAAGCTATTGAAGCACTATAAAAACATTACATTAGCTTTGCCAATCGAGTTCTAACAATTATTGATTCGAAACAATTCGCGCAAAAGGTGAAATATTATCAAATGGCTTCTGCTAAACAAACAATGCTAGATATGGAATCTACAGTACTAACCAGTACTTAAATTATAGGGAGACGAGGAGGGACGCGTCCCCACATCGAGAATTAGCGTCCCACCATCGATATTTTAGCGTCATCCCATCAAGATTTGAGCGCTGTATAATCAGACGAAAAAGGGCCTGCCAGCACGAATAAATCCCACTAATTCTGGCAGAATATAGTCCCAAATTGCGGTGAAGACCTGTTTTTTTTTTTTGATTTCGGGGACAAAATCTCTTAATTTTCCGACGAAGACCTTATTTTTTGGTCTTTACTCAATTTCGGGAATGGAATTGCTTAATTTCCACTAAAGTGCTTTCGCAATCCGAATGCGTTTGGTCAAGGTTGCAAAAGCGTACCCCAAGCAAAATTTTACAGTTTGACTACTAGTACTAACCCCTCTCAGACCATCATTATGTACTTAGTTGTTTGCTATCTCTAACGCAAGCGATGCGAACCTAGCTCTAACCTACAAACAGATGAAATACGAACAGTTGGTTATCTGAAGCATAATTTTGAGCAAATCAGCAAAAAGTTGGGCGGATAGTTATAGATGCGTTCATTTGGACATACGTATGTTTTCCCAAATCTGAAGCAGCGGAAACAATTTCATCTTACACAGTGCATATTAATCAGTTCAAGTTGATTGCTATCACACGTTCTTGGGCGCAACGCTGCGTAACTACCATTAACAAATGTTTAGTCTGGTAGAAGTTACTATTGTTTCTCAAAAAGCTTTTGGTGTATTACAATTGACGCATTCAAAGTCGTTCATGGTTTGTTGGCAGCTACTTTAATATCACTTTTGATGTTTTTATCCTTGTTTCTTACTTCTAAACACTGTTTTGGTTTCTTAAATTTTTAAGTTTAATCAATAAATGGTCTGCTACGCAAACGCCAGACTTGGTGCAACTCCTGGTTTCATAAGACCTAATGCAGTCAATTCCCGTTAATCGGACACCCTCGCCATCGGACACAAATTGTTAAGGAACGGAATTCCTGCATTGTAATGTACTGTGTTTTAAATGTATGATGTGGCAACCTCGCTATCCGACTATGACAGCAAAATTTAGGAACAAAAGTTCAAAATGCATTAAAAATTTCCCCGTCAATCGGACATAACAGTTAGATCGCAGCGCTTGACCAAGAGTGCATTACCAAATAATAGGAAATAATTACAATTATTGCGTTTATAACACAATAGATGAAACAACTTGAGGTACTTTGCAGCTGCGTTGTCTATAATGAGTTACCTTCGCTAACCAGAGCCACGCAAGTCCAGATCGGCGTTGCGTGATTGACGTACCGACATTACCAACCACTAACCAGGCTAACTCGCTAATATGGTAGTCTTGCTAATTGGACATTATTCACTAGAACAAGTCGTGTCCCATTAACGAGAGTTAACTGTACTATGAAAAGATGCGTTTAAAGTCACCCTGCTTGGCGCTCAGTTCTAAAAGGCCCAGCGTCGAACTTACACTGTCTATGGTAGACAGGTGGTCGACTTGCCTCGAAGACCAGAAGATCATTCGTTCGCTGAAACCATTGACGAAACTATTTTGCCAATGAACATCTAGCTCAACTTTTCGACTTTGTATTTTAGCTTTGCCCCTTCTGGGATCCCTGGACTGAATGGTCCGACTGCTCGGCTACTTGTAACAGTGGTCGGCGAGCTAGAACTCGTGAATGCATTTTCGGATTCCCTGGTGACGACGGCTGTTTCGGAGATGCAAGAGAAGAAGAATCCTGCGAAACTCAGGTAACAAATGCTGCAGCTATACAGTATAATTTTTATGGTTATGTTCCACATTTAAGTATGTTCGAACCTTTGTTGTTGTTGTAGCGCATATTTATCATCATGTCACAGGACAGTGTCAGACGCTAACTTATTGGACGATCCGCACACTTTTCATTAGAACGACTACTTCGTGATTGGTGGAATCCGCACCTGCATAAGAGTTTCCCATGACCCAATGTTCCTGTGGATTTCTTTGAATTCTTGTCCACTGACTTTGCTTCTGGTTCGTAGCTACCAAGCGGAGATAATCATCGTAAAGCGTCCTATCCAAGGACGCAACAACGTGACCAGGGTGCAGGTTTGGACCCTCATCATTTGATCAGGATCGTAGCAAAAAAGACGCCTTTACCCCATGCAGCCACGCTGCCGACAAACTGCTTGAAGTACTATGCAGTGCGGTCTATATGCGTGGATCTCCGTAACCTTTTCTTTTACAAGTTATCAGCTGTATAGCATCGTTTTATGTGCCTTTTCTTTGGGAAACTAACATGTAAAAATTAAAAATGAGTAAAATTTTTGAATTTATCTAGACTCCTTGTTTCATTGAAATCGAAAATTTCGTACCGTAATGAGCTAACTTATAAATTCAATTTTATGATTTTGAGGCAGATATTTACAACGCTTTAAAAAAAAAGGTATTTAATTTTACTGTATAAGTTAGCTGGAATCTGTAGGGAAGGTTTTAAAATAAACGGCCAATAATTGTATTCCACGTATATATTCACTGTCTAGACTGGGTTAGCTTATTTTTCTGCTTCTGACACTTCCAACCAGCTGGGAGCGAGATTATTTCAGTAAGTTTTGCAAAGTCTCTGTTTTTCCCTAATATAATAAGTCATGAACTCTGTTTAAAAATAATCCACCGCCCACGAGCATAAAATTTTTATTGTCTGCTACTGAAACAGTAGACTATGGTTTGATTTCCGGTTCGGGTGACACTAAATTTTTCAATTGGCATTCACGTCTCTCCCGCAGAACGCTCAGCATCAAAACAAAAACTGTGAATGGTAGAAAGTAGCTTGAGTCGAAGCCTGAATTCTCACTTTGTTGTTTTCTGGTTTAGATTAAAAAGAAATTACTATTTCTACTGCAATTAATTGTAGCAGTTTTAATTATCGGAGTGTCAATTTACAGGCATGCCCTTCATGGACTCCGTGGTCGACTTGGGGACCGTGTTCAACTACCTGTGCAAGCGGTTTGAGAACAAGAACAAGAGAATGCGCGAATGGATTCTTAGGAGATATTGGATGTGATGACGGATTTGCATTTGACGAGTCCGTCTGCAATTTAGGAGTGCGTATTTATTATTTTGAAAAAAAACTAAGTAAATTTTGTGATTGAGCAAAAGTAGTTTAGAGAAAGCATACGCATAATAATGTTAGTTATTATGAGTCGGGCCAGTTGGTCGATGGGTAAAGCGTTCGCCTCTGAAGCGGGAGGTCTGAGGTTCAAATTTCGGGCCAGTCAAATTGGACGCAGTGTTGGCAATGTTTCGTCACCGCTGCGACGTTTCTTTGAAAAACGCTGTGTTGCCCGGGCTCAATGACTTGGAAAAGGGCCGCCGCAAACTCGTTACGCGCTTTGACGTAATATTGCGAGTTTAATAAAAGATTTGATTTGATTTTGCCAAAATTGTGGACAATTTTAGGTTGATGACATGTCTGTCTTGTCTGGAGCCTTGGGCTGCATGTGATTTCAAAAATGTTTAAAAAGTGATGATACCATTTAGGAACTATTCTATTTTGTTTTTTGCATTTTTATAAACTTTATGTTGCTTTTTGCTGCCTACGAATATTAGGTTTTAGTAGATATCAGCTTAATATTCACCGGACAGCACAATGGTAAACGCTCTATACGGGAAATTTTGACTAACGCTTTGCTCTGCCGTGCAGCAAGAGTTTTATTACTAGAATATCAGCAAATAAGGGAAAAATGGCCATTTTGTCCTAGGCGCATATTTAGCATACTATTGTTTTTTATGACAGTGTGATATTTTTGTTGCACACCTACTGTAGCTCTTTTACCCTAAAACAAGGATTTCTACACCCTCCCAAAATTGCATGCTACTGACAAACAAAGAAGTCGATGCTTCTAACGGAATCCCATGGTTCCTGTGGCCAAGGAAGACTCGTTACTTGCTTGAGCGGCATTAAGAATGATGCTGAAAATGAAGGCAATTTTGCAATTTGTTATGACAGCTAAGTAGCTGTTTCCACTAAATGCCGAACTTTCGAGTTTTAAATCCGGTCTCTTAAATGTAGTTCAATGCCCCTCAAGTACAAAATTCAGCAATTTTTGTTGTAGCGTAGAAAAGTTGATCTATTGTTTTCATTTTGTTATGATATTCAATGCATAATTTGATAATTCTGCTTGGTCAAAGTTTATATTTTCAGCTTTGTCCGGTTTGGGGTGCTTGGTCATCGTGGACTGATTGCAGCGTGACATGTGGCGGTGGTACACGCTACCAGATCAGAGAGTGCATTAACGGCGAAACTGGTGACGAAGGATGCATGGGTGCAGCTAACGTAACCGAATCATGTAACCAACAGGTAAAAAACAACTTCTTTCGTTGTATTTCGAAAACGTTGCATACTCCCTTCTATGTATATTGTCCACGTTACAATAACTGAATTAAATGCTGATAATAGTTAAAAAGAGAGCGGGAAAATAATTGAACCACATACAAGAGTTACACCTCATGTCTATCCTCGTATAATCTGCTCAAAAAACAACATAAATGGAATGCGGTAATGAGTGGAAAACTCTATGCGTTATGATTCAGTGGAGGTGTTGGCACCATAATCTAACGGATATGCTGGCGTGTCGATTTTACAGAGCAAGGAATTGTATGATGCCAGAATTAGGCTAACTCAAAATGCTGTTTCATAGGATTGTCCATTCTGGGGACCATGGGGTGAATTCCCTCCGTGTCCTGTCACTTGCGACCGTGGCATAGTGGCGCGACGTCGAATGTGTATCAATGGAAATCCAGGTGATACTGGATGCGAAGGGCCCGCCATGGAGAATCTGGAATGTAATATTGACGTAAGCGGCAGAATGGTTAATGTTAGGCGGCTTTTGTTAAACTGTAGATTATATCCGAGGTCTACATTGTTAGATTTCAGTTGACCTGTACTTTTGCTTTTAAATAAATTCGTTAGGAACTGATTATAAACAGATCCGGTTTCTGCGAAATTTAAATGTTTTTAAAAACAAGTAGACTGAACGTGTTTTATTATCTTAAATTGAAATCGAGTTTCTATGAACAAAATGATGATGCGATGACCATGTCGGAGTCTTGCTGGGAATGACATCAGTACGAACAAAAAAAAGAAAAAAAATTCTAAAAAACGTTGTCGTTATATCTCTTTTGATAGTGTCTAGATTCTGAACATTTTTTTGTAAAATATGCTGATGATTATGCATGCTTTTGTCGCGAGGAATCGATGGTGGCGCTGTCCATTGGTCACATTTAATTGGGGATCGACCAATGATCGTTTCCCAAGTTTGCAGGATACTTTGTTTCTTTTTTCTAATTTTGCTGCATATTTAAAGCTACCAATCAGAGATGTAGTCGGCAAACGTCTTGTTTTGTTGAACCCCAAAGATGTATGATGTTTTTGACGTTTGCCGACCAAAGTTTTAGCGCTCTTTTAGCACAAGACCGTTAGCCTAATCCATAGGCTATTTCGGGTTCGAATCCTGTGAAAGGACAACTTTTTGCATTACTCGTTTTAAGTAGTCGCCGTTCCAGTCGCTTTTTTCTTGGCTTTTGCGCTGATAGGCTTCAGGGGAGGTCATTACATACTCTTCGTTATTTATCAAATGTTCGTTATTCGAAAAATAGCGAAAAATGGTATTACATGCTTCAAAAATAACGAATGACCAGTAGTAACCTTTCGGAAACTGTCACAAACAATTCCATTACTATTGGATGTTCCCTGTTCGTAATTTTGTAGTATTAAAATCGTTATTTGGTATTATTTGCTATTCGTTATGCGTTATTTGGTATTGCATACACAAAATATATGATAAAACGAATAGCGAATATTCAATAACTACGTTATTTTTTTGAAAATATTTTGAATTCTCTAAATCATTCGAACTTTATTTTTATCAGGCTTGACTCAATATTTTATTGTCAATCAGTATAAAAGTTTGCCGAAAGGCAAATACCGGTACGTTTTTATCGTTTTGTTTGTTTATGTTGTCTTAGACAAGAAATCAAAAGATGTTTTTGAAAAACCATGTCGCAATAATATGGTTTTCCGAAAACTTTAAGAAATAAAAATTGCTGAACAACTACAAACGTTGAATTGGGAATTTTTGTATCTCTCCATAACATAAAAATTTTATCTGAAAAGTATTTGCGACATAATAGCTTAGTAGCTGTCGCGATCGTTGATACTTGGCTAGAGTACTACCTTTAATCTCTAGAATAGTCCACGACGACTTAAACCAGAGAATGACTAAGATGTTAATTGACGAATCGGAAATGGCAGTTGATAGTTTCGTTAGCTTCTTGAATGCAGAAAGCAGCACACCAATCTTAAATTAAGACTTCCATCTAAGATTGAAAACACAAACTAATTCTTCACGAGCAAAATAGCTCCGCCAAAACTTATCACTAAACGGTTATACTAGCCAACCAAAGATTGACAATTTCGGCTTAACTGCCTGCGAAACCAGTACCTAAACTTACCCCACTCTTAAAATATTAGAATATAAAACGACCCACCTATTTATACTAGGGCAAAAGGTCCCAGAAAAATCGTTGTACGTCACAATAGAAAAACTATACGAACTTACGATAACAAATTGCAACACAATTATGATATCACAACTAAATGTAGCAACCTAGAATGGTAAACAACCAAATAATTCGATAACTGTGGAAGATCGTAGAACATAGTAGAAAGGAATTATCTCGAACATTCTGAAATAAAAAGACGGCAAAACCAATAAAGCAGTCACATTTACATTAAAGCATGGCAAATAATCATAACAAGAGCATTCCAAATTATTACATGTGACGTAGCCTACTATACACGCTAAGTAATAATTTCATCAAATGTGGTTACGGTTAATTAAAGCTAAATTATTTTTTTAACTCAGACTGAACTGAGTAAAAATTCGATCAAGTTTTATGATGTAAACTTTGGAAGAGTATTTTTTTAAATTCCTTAAGAAAGATTACAAAACGCGTTGTATAAACAATTACAAAACTACATGTCACTAAATAAAATTTGATCGCCGTTCAAAAAAAAAAAACAGGAATAAGCAAAGTTTTTAAATCGCCAAAATTTCTTCGAGTTCCAGCTGCATTAATAAATTGAGTAAATTCGTTTGACAATATGTTATTAGTTTTTGCAGGATTAATGTTATAGTGAAAAAAGAGAAGTTCTTACCATGAAATCGATAATTATCTAAGTTTCCGTGCTCGACCCTTTCCCCTTTTTGCTCATTTGTTTTGTGTTTATTTTTGAAGACTGCCTTCGGTTATTGAAACTTATACCAGTAATTTTTTTCTTGCTTACTAATAAATGACCGAAGCTTATTAATTGACAGCAGTCAAAGAGATGCGATAATTGTAATGTATATTGCTGAGCAATTCCAACCAGTTATAATAGATTGCAACGGCTAGAACTATAGGTGATACCATTATGACGTAACCGTCGGAAAAGAGTTAGCGAAGTGATTTCATTCATTTTTATTGAATTTTTCTGCTGCGAAAGGAGCATGCTGTAATAGCATTCGATTCGTTATTCGTTACAGCGCAAAAAAGTGTCATTCGAAAAAAAATTCGATTAACGCATATGAATAACGAATTACGAATACCGAATATGAATAACGAAATACTGCATATGAATACCAAATTACGAAGATGAATAACAAAATACCATAACGAATAACGAATGTTCGGTAAATAACGAAGAGCATGTAATGACCCCCAAGTCAGAAAGCTCGCAAATGATTAAACGTGCTATCTGTACTTACCAAGGCACGCTTAATCAACTCAGATACGCTGCTTATCCGCTCTTCCTTTTTATCAGCGTTTCATTTTACTTTTTTTTGCATGCGATCAAACAGTTGCATTTTATGGATTTTTCATCAGCGTAATTAAATTTTCATGACTGCTCCTTCCCTGAAACTGATTGTGTTCATATAGTACTGCTATTGTGCATTTTTACACTAGTTTTAATCGAATGTTTAGCCTTGCCCATTCTTTTCCGATTGGACTACATGGACACTGTGCTCTGAAAGTTGCGGTGGAGGCGAAAGAACACGCCGTAGAACTTGTATAAATGGTATGGTCGGACAAATAGGCTGCGAAGGCAATACTGGTGAAAGCCAAGATTGTAACACTGAGGTATGTGCACAATTATGAAAGGGAATGTAACATTCTTAACGTCCAGTCTACACTGGGCATACGAGCATAAAATCGCGTGCGCACGAGCGTACAATATTTTTATTTATTTTAAACAGCAATTTGGTACGCCCTGAGTACCGCCTTAACAGCTTACAAGCTGCCAGTTGGTTGAAGTAACTTAATCTAAGAATACACTCGAACGCTTACGATTTTACGCCCAGCTTAATGCTGACCGGGCCTAAGTTTAGATTCAAAGAACAACAAGTCTTCAACTAGAGACGTCATATCCAATTTTTAAATTTAAGCTCATTTTTTACTAGCAGTAAAATTTAGTTGAAAAAGTTGTTCAAATCTTTTGTATTCATAAATATAAAGTAACCTAAATCAAAGCGACGACTTCTAAAAGAGATGTAATTACTTCTTTATTCACAAGCTGTCTCGGCGAGGAGACAGCCAAGAAATCTTTGTCTTCTTCGAATCAAAATGCCACCTGTCCTCCTGTCTGCCGCACATAGTAGCGGCTTCATACTGTTCCTGTAAATACTAAACGTCAGGCAAGAAAGCTGTGATGATACCAAATTTTGTAGTTTTTTTGCTTGAACTGGATTCGAATTTAAGTGTACGGTATCAGTTGAGGAACAAATAAGGAGAAGTAATCTAGGATTTCAAAAAATATTTCTGTCATTAAACGTTTAACTTCAATAATTTTTCAGATTTTTGTATTTTGCCGGTTACTAATTTGGAATATCAAAGTTGGAGAATGGCATTCTGAGTTATTCTTTCATAGCCTTAATTGATCGAATTTGGTTCTATTTTCCACTCGAAAGTTTTGGTTAGAGTAACATAAGCAAATCTATGTAGAAAAAGACGTTTTTGCGCTCACTGATTTTTTTCGTTCTTCAGGGGTGCGAAACATGGAGCGACTGGGCACTCTGGGGAGAATGCTCTTTGTCTTGCGGTGGCGGTTCTCGTGAGAGAACGAGAATGTGCATCGGAGGTGAAGTTGGCAGTCCAGGATGTCAAGGACCTTCGAGCGAAATAGGTGTTTGCAGCGGATGGGTATGTCGTCTAACGACTGCATAAATTGTAGTTGACGCAATGACAAAGATTCGAATTCAGGTTCAATTTCTTTTGCTGTAGCCGATTTCTGAAGTAAAAAGAAGATTGCAGGCAAAATTAATAGGATTTCTAAAAATTGTGTGATAGTGCTGCATCACATCGCATGTGATTTCCATTCTTGACCCAACTATTTCAGAGGTTTTCTGCTTTCGACACATTACCTGCCCGCGACTATGTCCCAAGATTGACGATTGGCAAAGGCCGAGCAGGTTCGACAAAATTTCATAATAGCCGTAACTTGTAAAATCAGGAATGTAGACACCACTTACATCGGTTTCGCAAGTCCATTTTTCATCCCAGTTCTTGGTTTTAGTGGCTGCTTATCGACGAGTCATGCCAAAAAAAGTATAGATATCGAAAGAACTGCACCAATCAAAGAATTTTTATGTCAGCAATGTCTTTGTATATACGTTTTGATTGGTACGTTTCTTTTGTGGTTTGGCACTTTTTTTGGCTTGATTCGGCAAGAAGTAGGCATCGGAACTGTTATAGCTTTTTTTTGGTTTCGAACTTCAAACCTGATGGCCGTTAACTAAGTTCATTAGCAGTTGCGTAATCAATCAGGTCATGCGTTAATGCGTAGTTTGCGACAGTACTTGAAGGTTATGTTTAATGAACTGGCAAATCGTTATGTGAGTTGTAGCAGGTTTGACTAAGTTTGCTAATTCTTTTCTTTTTTTTTTGTTATTTGAATAAGAATGTAATAATAAAAAGTGTAATGTTGAAATTGAGGATTAAGTATTACAGGAGCCAAAAATCGGGCCTGAAAATTAGACTATTTAAACGCACAAACTAAAACTTCCAACCATGTAGTGATTATATACTTGTTATTTTTGCTTAATTTTGAAACGCTCGTAATTTTAACTATGAAGCGACAATCCAAAAATTGTCGGAAAAATGACTGAAGTTTATTGCTTAACCTCGCCCAAACATCATAGTGATTCTGACTTTGTAATTACGTGTGCTTTGCAGATCTGTCCGGAATGGGGTGAATGGGGACCATTCGGTGAGTGCACGCAGACCTGCGGTGGAGGAGAGAGACTCCGCTTTCGATCATGCATAACAGACCCACTACGACCACAAGATATTTGCACCCCTGGTGATGCAATTGAGTTGAATGATTGTAATCTTCAGGTATTTCTGCTTTCTGGCATTTTCTCTGATTTTTATGGCAATCGGCACTATATGTATTATATAGGTATATGCCTTTTAAAACTTGGAAAAGTCATCAATAAAGTTATGGTACTGGTTAGGGTATGTATCCGTTTTAATTACCCTTTATGATATCTTTATTCATTGAACCATAAACATTTTTTGGTTAATCGTTTATGTGTTTTCTGGTTTTGGGTTAATCGTTTATGTGTTTTCTGGTCTAAAAGCTACTTGTACGGAAATGAAGGGAAGAGCCACCAGAACGGTGACGAGTTTAAACAAGTAACGCGAAAAAGTTTTCCTCCCGCTAAAAGTTGCCCGCGCTTTTTCACATGTCCTGTTTTAAAGAGATACTGCTTAAAACCAGCTTTAGTGAAGAAATGAGAACTACTTGAGGTAATAAAGAGGTTCCCCAAACCTTTCCCCAAAATTCTCCTTATTCGTGAAAATACAATTTAATTCGTTTGACTTCGTATCATTGGCAACCCTGCATTTTGCAATTTTTAACATCACAAAAGGTATGCTGTCTGTAGATCAATACTTGTAGCCTAGATCTGCAAGTACCAGTAGCAGTAGCCAAGTTTTTAGATGTGGTTAGGCTACTTACTTTTATGCCAGTTGGTAAATTATAAGTATTAGATTAGGACTCCAGCACTGAATTATTGCGCTCGTTTCTGATTACAGATATGAGATTAGCCTACAGTGTACAGTAAATTCTGTTATTTTATTGCTTGATGCACAATTACTTAGCGTAGTGGAAAATAGTTGGCAAGAGTAGGACTGGTAGGCCATGCTGATGTTGTTTTACCATGGTTTTAGGGTTGCTGTAGAAGGCAATAGCCTAAAGTCCGTGAGAAATTTTGCAAAATCATCCTTATGTGATGTCATAAAATTGCAAAATGCAGGGTTTCCAATGGTACAATGTCAAACGGATTAAGCCGTATATTCGCGATTAAGGAGAATCGTGAAAAAAGGTTTGGGGCACCTCTTGATTATTTTAAGTAATTCTCATTTTCTCAATAAAACCAATTTCGTGCTGTAACTCCTAAAGTGTTACTATTCTTGTGGCTCTTGCCGAGGCTTCTGCCCTGGCAGCCTTTACGCCAGAAAACATTCGAACGATTAAACGTTAAAATTTTGGTAATCGTCAAAGCACCACAATTAAATTTATTTAAATTTTGCTGGTTTCTTGCTCTGTTCAGTGTTGGTTAACTGGCTATCGTGTTTGCCTCTTGAACAAAAGGTCAGGAGATCAATTCTCAGAGCCAGTCACTTCAAACGCTGAAATATTTTTGTATGAGATTGTGTAGTCTGTTCCTGATAACGCATAAATTGGCCTTACAAACCTGCAGGGTTAAAAGTCAATGCTGTTTAAAAGCGAAGATGAATCGATATCGATAATTCACACAAAAAGCAAAGAATTGTCGATGGTCGATATTAAAAGCAAAAAGCAAAGACTAAAGAAACAAAAAGTAATGATACCAGAAAAACGAAAAGCAAAGATTAGTAATCGATGAGGAAATGCGAACAAAAACTTTTATTCTATTTTTCATTAGGATGCACTAAAATATTTGCTGTATTGACCATTAAATGAAACTTGTGAGAGGAAAAACTACCATTACCGTACTATAAAGGATATAAAAAAATAACTTTTAGGATAATTATAAAGAGCAATATAGCATAAGAGAAAGGAAACGATTTAAGCTGTAGGGCAGACTCAGCAAGAACAAAAGTAAAGAATAAAGATTCTATCAATCGATAAAATGTAAGCAAAAAGCATAGAAAAGGCGATAATCGATAGAAAAAATTGAAAGCAAAGCATCTGCGATAATCGATAACAGAAAAGCAACGCATGTAGTATCGATTATCGATTACTAATCGATATCTCCAACCCTGCAAACCTGTTAGACGTTCTGTGCAAAACAGCGAATGAGATTTTAGAGATGCCACTCGAAATTAATTGTTATATCGCTTTTGACGAACTTAAAAACTATCTAGCGGTTGGTGCTGCAGCAGGAATCATTAGGTTGAAAGGTCCATTCCCTCTGCCATTTGCTGGTTATGTAAGCGGGTATGTAAATGCTAACAACGCTCATGGTTTTAGGTATTGCCCAGTGTGCTTGTTAACTAATCTTAAAAAAATAAAACAAATTGCTGTTTAAAAATATTGAGTTTCGAAAGCGTCATTGTGTTGCAACTACTACAGACCCACCCTGGACTTCGTATCTCTTCATGCTGCTGTTTTACTTGCGATAATTGACTCTGCGCCAATGTTTGACAAACTTAAGTTTTGGTGTAAGCAAAAACTCGCCAATAAGGCAATATCACCTCAGTATACAAAATTGGCAGCAGAACTTCAAAGTATATAATTTTGTCGAGTTGCCTGTAGCAAAAATTTTAATTTTCTCCAATCTTGTCGCATGTAGATTACCGCAAGTGTGAAAGCACCATTAGCAAAATTACTTTCAACTTTAGCTTTGTCCTGACTGGGCACCATGGGAACTGTGGGGCGAGTGTTCACAAACTTGCGGAAGTGGCTTGCAAACAAGATCTAGGATTTGCAACAATGACATCCCTGAAGGAGGTGGCTGCGAACCAGGCTTCCCTTTTGAAGACAGGGATTGTAACACCGTAAATTGTCCAGGTAAATGCTCAATTTTTATTGCAAGTTTTCATGGTATGAAATAGTTTTGATAGCTAAAAAGATCATCTAGCAAATCAACGCAAGGCCTCTTGCAATGTTGTTATTACTACTCATCTTTTTCTTCTGGATGACAGTATGATACAGCTGAAATGCAACACCGCAAAACCCCAGCTGAATAGGAAAACCCGGAAAAGAACAGTGGCCATTTCCACACAACTCAAAGACAGGGCAGCCCGTCATCACCCAGATGTCCACCGCTGATGAGTAGCTTCGAAGTTGAAAATAGGGCTCAATTTTCAGAACTGTCAAATTAGCCTAGTTTCCTAAATGCTTTTCACCACATTGACAACTGTTCATAAGATACCGTAGCTCAGGGCCAGGCGTAGTTTTGCGGAAATGGGCCTTGCCAACTATTTCACCTTTCGAAGAGTAATATAGCGAAAGAGTTTTGATTTAAATGATTTCACCTCTTTTTCAAGGTTTAGTCGGAAGATAAGTATATTGCAGTCGCTAAATGTTTCAATTATTATTCCATTTCTCAGTTAAGGCCAGTATTTTGCATTGTACGCTTGATTTTATTTTATAAGTACCAGTAAATTTCGATTCAAGGTCGGCTGGTCTAAACTTTTACAAATTGTCAGCCTCATTTATTTTTAACAGTATTGGAAAATAAAGTGACACAAATTTTTTCGTGCTTGGTCAAAAGTTGTTTTTTTGTCATAAATTGTTATTCTAAATTAAACAATTCATCAACAGCAATAAAGCAAAGCTAAGAGAACTCTGTCAATTGCTTACGAATACATTGCATTAACGCATGCCTTTTTTTTTCATGCTGATGCTGGCATTGTTTTTAATTTGTTCTTATATTTTTAGCAAAAATTAGCCGCGTGTTTTGTAAACTTCTTCTTATAAAAAATTGTACTGTATAATGTTTTGTTTTCTTGGTCCATCTTCATTGTTGGAGTTGGGATGCAGGATTTTACAGTTCCCTTTTAAAGACATGAGTATGAATGCTATAGGTTAAAGCAACAAAAAAATTAAGAACGTAAAAAAACAAATTTTTAAGATGTTTGCAATTTACGACTCTTCTTTTTTTAGTCTGTTCACCCAACTATCAAGACGAAGGATTTGAAAATGGATTCGTTGTGTGTACGGATACAGTTAACGCTGGATCCGTGTGCACTTTCACGTGTTTTCCGGACTTCCAGATTGTGGGTATGAATGTACTGATATGCGACGAGACTGCCCAACGAGTTGCCCAATGGTCAGAAGAACCTCCGACTTGTCAAGGTGCGCTTTTACTGAACAGTAGATGGTAGGTAGAAACAAGTAGAAACTTTCACAGTTTGTTTTTAATTGAAATTAACTGTGCTACCCATTCTTTTGAATTTTATTTTCTTTACAAGTCCGCATTTCAAAACGTTTTATAATGACATTTCGAGCAGTAGCATTTAATATCATTAAGAATGGGTTTTCATGAGCTCAGAGCTTCCTGGATGTTTTTCAAAAATTAATTCTTTCCAAAAAAGCACAATTTTTATCAAAACAAAAGCCTATTTAGGTATGAGGATTTTTCTAACCCATGTGCTTCATCACTTTTAATGTGGTTTTTCTTCCAACTTTTTTTTCGGGTAGAATAATCGTTTAAGCAAATTTTGAACGGGTCAGTATCTTGAGTGATTTCGAGTTGCCACAATTTGTATTCTTTTTTCAGCGCGCTGTACTGACCAGGTCGATGCTGTATTCGTGCTGGACAGCTCCTCCAGCGTAGGCGACGATAACTTCCAGATCATTCGAGAATTCGTCAGAGATTTGATTCGGCAGTTCGAGATTGGACCGATGGCTGCGCAGGTAACAAAATAGGGATAATTTTTCCAGTTTCATGCCTTGCCGACAAGAGTTATAGCTGTGTTGTTCTTTTTTTTTACAAAGCCACACTTTCACAAATTCTTTACCACAATATGTGCACTATTTAGTAGGGTGTTTCATGTTTTCACCATTTTTGAAATTAAAAAAGCTTGGCTCCGCATATGATGGGATTTTGGACACTGATTTCAAATCTGTAACTTTTATTGCATTATGACGTCATTTAGATGTGGCACCGCATGTTTGAAACTTCCGTGGGGCGTAAAATGGGGAATTTTCCGTAACTCACAAACGCATTGTCCTAGGAAGTCAATATTGGTGTCAAAATGCGCAGAAGGGTCGGTTTCATATACCCTCTCAAGAGACACCAACGTCGTATCTCCATCGTAACTCGAATAAAATCCAAAAAACTAAAATTGACGCATTTAGGTGCTGTATTAAGTTACATGCTTTGCTACTTTAGTTATTAGTGCGACTGACTTCAATTCTTATCAGTTTTACGTGCTCCAGTCGTAAGACCAGTAGCTACGGGTAAGCTGCTTTTCGAAATACACACATTTACAAACAAATTTCGCACCTGACGTCATCTAGCGATTATTAAACGTTGGTTTGATTTCGACTTTTGATTGTTCATTTTTATGTTAGCTTTAATAGTTTGCTATCTAAAGTCTAATTGGACTGCAAAGTCGTACCTAATGTCCTACAACGTACAACTGAACAACCACAAACATTCTATTCCATGTTACATAAGTACGAACGCAATCGTAAATCGATACGGCGGTTTCTCTTGTCATCACAAACTCGATCTTGAATGATGTTTTTGAGTTTTCCTATTCGCCGTTCGGTGCACCGATTGTTGCTTTCAATAGTCTTCCAGAACATTGCGGGTATACTGTTGAGTATAACACACGGTACCCGTTGAGACTGGACGATGAAAAATTTTCTGAGTCTTGCTGCTCGACATTGCAACTGCACACGGGTATCGATATCTGCAGGCAATGAGCTAGAAGTCTTCACAGCATTGAGGGAGAATGGTAGACAATCAGAAAATAGACTTAATGCAACGTTTTTTGGAGACAACCATTGCGATCCGTGCTCAACAAAATATTTCAAAACCACAACTGCCACTTCTTCATCAATCTCACGGTATGCGAAAAGCAAATCTCGTTGGAAAAGAGTTAAAAATGGCCCATAACATGCTTTTGGTTTCAGGTGAATGATAATAAAGGAAGAGACATAGACCGACACGATATATGAGATCAATTTATTTTCTTCTCATCACAAAGTTTGTCTGAATTGAAAAGGTACAAGTAAAGATAACCGCTAGCAGTGGTTATCCATCTGGAGTGACACAAGGTTTTTTGCTTGTACAGCAAAAGAGATTTCAGAGCGGCAGGCACATCCATGATGGTGTAGCAAGCCAACACTAGCATGCACATTTGATCTGTCCTGAAACTATCTTTTTGCTCAAAAGCCCACCTCTTTTCTGTTTGGCAAATCACTCTACCTTACTTTTTAGGTGAAGCAAAGCTATACCAGTGATGGAAACTTTCGATAAATTTTCACGAACAATTTCAGTGGTTGGCTCTGGCTTTGGGATGCTTTTAATCTTATTAAATAAAGCTCCCTCCTGGACCTTTCTTTCTCCCTTCAACCAGTGACACCACACGCATGAAGTATATTTCATTGACATGAAATAAACATTCCAAAGTATGAATATCGTGCCCCACATTTTCCATGATGTAGTCTTGCAAACGTTTGTTTACCCCTGATTTTTTGCCTGTGTTTATTGCGGTTGTATCTGCCATCACGGAATATACTTTAGCCAGTATAACTTCTCGCAAGCTTCAGTTGTGATGGTGTTAAACAAGACTTCACTCGTAACAGATGTACCACTGGAAAAAGATTTAACTGCTATGACTAATTCTTTTTTGGAATCTGCTTGTAAGAACTGTCCAAGAAAAACATATCTATCAGATTTATTGACAACTCGCCCATCGTAACATAGTTGCAAAAAATCGCAACCATTCAGCAGGGCCTCAGAATTTTTCAATGCGGTCATTCGAATTTTTTCACGCTCGCGAAAAATGGTTGAGGTCGAAGCTGCAATTGCGGAACCAGCTACCGACAAGAGTTGATCAGACTGCTGCCGTATGCTGGTCAGGCGGCGGTCAGCAAAGATGCAACTTTCTGCGCTAACTTTTGAAGTCTTGACTTTTACGTACTCTTTGCCTCCGGTAACTGGTTTTGGCGAAAACGTGGGATCGCGAGCTTCGCAAACACTGGCATTTTCGGCGTCACTTGCATTTTCGCTTTCTCCAACCTCCGCTATATTTCGTTTTCTCAGCTTTGTGGTCGTGACATAAGTTGCAACTACAGCTTTGCTATTTGTGCCGGATGTAGAAAAGGGTCGAGTATCAGGTTCTTTTCCCTCTCGTCTCTTTTTTCGATTGCTTTCTTGGAAAGCTAATGTCTTTGCTCCATCCTAACATCATTTCTCTTTCGCCCCGTTGATCCATCAAAAAATCAATCTCAACAGCAGGAACTCGATCTTCAAAAGAGCACGAACAGAGAACTTTTCCCTGGTCGACCTTTACTTTCTCATACTTGCACTTGCATTTACATATATCAAACAGTTGGTTTAGCCAGTTACAGTTGGTCAAGTCACCTTTGCTCTTCCTTGCCCTCTTCGATGCTAGTTTCCACTTCTGCAACATCTCTTTTAGTTTTGTTTCAACCCTAATCCTGCTTAAGACTGGCAAACCTGATTTTACCCACAAGCCAATAGTGTCATCCAACAACTGCACTCCCACATCGTTATGACCTGGTGCTTTTTTTTGAACTTTTACAGGATTTTCACTAAGCTTGCCTCTCAAATATCCGAAATGCGAGATAACTTCTTTCTGCAAAGGCAAAGCATTCCTTTTCATCTCTCTCGCATAACTTAGGTCATCTAATTTCCTTGTAGCCATTTTATCCATTTCAATCCTCAACTCTCTTCGATTTTGCGTTGAGCTGTACTACTTGCAACAACTGGTAAAATGATTCTTAAACTTGATCTTTATGTTTAAATAGTTGTAGTAAACACTTTTAGAACGTTACAAGTGTGTCGTCATAATGTTTTTTATTACGAAATAACAGCTCTAATTTATTTTTTTGCCAGCAACAAAATGCGTTGCAATTTGACACTCAAAAAATACGTCAATTTTAGTTTTTTGGATTTTATTCGATATATGAAGGAGATACGACGTTGGTGTCTCTTGAGAGGGTATACGAAACCGACCCTTCTGCACATTTTGACACTAATATTGACTTCCTAGGACAATGCGTTTGTGCGTTACGGGAAATTCCCCATTTTACGCCCCACGGAAGTTTCGAACACGCGGTGCCACATCTAAATGACGTCATAATGCAATAAAAATTACAGATTTGAAATCAGTGTCCAAATCTTATCATATGCGGAGCCAAGCTTTTTTAATTTCAAAAATGGTGAAAAAATGAAATACCCTACTAATTAGGTTACTTTCTAGACAAAATGTGTGCTTATCTGCTCTACACTACTCCTGTACTTTAAGAAGAAGTGGCATAATATTTTTGAAATATTTGGTTTTTAAATAGATGAAATCAAGTTTACCATCACTCTTTGCTCTGTATCATATCCTGAAGCTGGCAAAAATGGTGCAGTTTTATTTTGTTGTTCTTTCATTTATTTTTGCTTTTTCTTGTGTTTTAGTTTGCCGCGGTGCGATACAACAACCAAATTGATGACCTTTGGGATTTGAACACGTACTCAACTTTGAACCAGTACTTGAATGCTGTGAACGAAATCGTCTATGATGGAGTTGGTACTTTGACCGGACAAGCATTGAATTTCACCTTAAATAATAAATTTAGTATTGATGAGGGAAGAAGACCAAACGTACCTTTGATTGTTATTGTTTTGACGGACGGTAAGTTTTTGTTATATCGAAATGTTTGAAATACCTTTGTAATTCACCTCAGAATACTCGTATTGACTACGTGAGAGCAACACTTATTTTCTTTCATGAGTGTAGATTGTAGTTAAACATGGATAATATTTCAGAGCCCAGGTGCAATAATTTTTTAACTTGTGTTTTAAAATTGACAAAAACTATACTTTTTTGCGTTATTACAGGTGTGTCATTTGATGATGTTTCCATACCTTCAAACTTGATCAAACAGGACAATACTATTCTAATAGCCATTGGTGTTGGAAATGTGAACCTTACACAAATCAACGAAATAGCTTCAGACCCCATCGAGGAATTTGCCACAACAGTTCAAAGCTTCGATGCCCTTAGATCTATCACCAACACGATCGCTCAGCGTATTCGACTCTGCGAGGTACGGTTTAGGTTAACAACGTCTCTTTAACAATGATCATTCATTCACAATGTACTCTGTAGCCGACACGTGACAAATCGTTTAAGTTTCTCTGGCAAAGTTCTATCAAGAAGATTAGCTGGATATGTTGCACTATATACTATACTACGATAGGAGTTTTGGTATAATGTACTTGCACAGAATTTCGATTGAAGGAGCTGGCCCTAGGTATATGTTTTCTGAAAATTGTGTATTCGGCACATCTTAGCAAAAAATTGCCTAAATTTTCACAAATATCTTCGGCTAGAAATTTTTAGAGTTGAATATGTGGTGTGTAATCCTAGTGGTGTTTCAATATGAACACCAATAGAAAATACCAAAAACTGTGTTTGCGGTTCAGGGTGTTCGTATTTGAGTCACCTAAGTCCGTTGTTAGTGTATTGTATTAAAATATCCTGCATATTCTCCTTTGATGTAGCAGTTGGAAGATTCTAAGAATTAGGTTACCTAAAATGTCCAATAAAGCTATCTATAGTACCTAGAACTAGCATTTATTCAAAATTTTTGAAAAGATCATATCAGACACTCTTTGGTAGAATTCAATATCGCATTGAGCTTCTCTGTCTGTAATCATGCGGCGTAATGCATATTTTTGATTTAGGTCCCTGATTGCCCGGAAAACCCTGTCATTGACGTGGTATTTATTGTCGACGGTTCTTCAAGTGTCGGAGTGGAAAATTTTGCGCTTGTTCAAGACTTCGTGATAAATCTAGTAGAGGAAAGCTTTAGAGTCGAAAATGATTCTGCGAGGGTAAGTTACGTTCAGTATTGCCTAATATTCCATTTCTTCCGTAAATGCATTCTCTCGAGAACAATTGTTATACTTTCATTTTTTGCTTTACTTTATCATATCGGAGCAATAATTTGCTTACAGATTTTTACTGCTACCATTTAATTTAAAGTTTTTTTGTATTTTTGTCCTTGATTTTAAGTTTGAAAATGTATTTGCTTACTTTGTTAGGCTTCCGTGTTGACAACGTGTGGCCAAAAAGCAGGCAAGTGATTAAACAGCTATGAAACCGTTATTGATACTATAAGGCAAGAAGGGCAAAAAATTCTTTGCTTAAACAAAATTAAAACGTCCGAGGCAAGCTTTAGTTCTCCAGAAATTTCGTCATGTTGTAATGTGCCTACTCTTTAGTCTTTACTGATCTTACTCAAGCCCTATTCTTTACTGTAAAACTTACTTCGAGTTGATCCCTAAGAATCTGATCTAGACCCTGTTAACCTCGCATATAACTCAAGCCTTTACAACGTAAACTTAAATCAAGAATGCGCAAATTAGTATTTCTCATTTTTTTCTTATTCTTTTCAAGTTAAAATTTTGTGGTGAAATAGCCATTCTCATGCAATGTTCAATTTTTGTACGGCAAAGCTGCCGCTATTTTTTGACAAAGAAGACGCCAATGACCGACAACCACAGAGTTCAGTGTAGTATACTACTGTACTTGATAGAACTGAATGAAACTTTTTTCGTTGTCGAAGATTTAACAGTTTCCTTTGAACTACTGCAGATTGCTTACATCCGTTACAATGGCGAAATTAATCCTCGATTTGCTCTAGGAGACTTTTTCACGACTGAAGAAGTTGTAGCAGGTGATTAACTTTTAGGGCTTTGGTTTATTACCGCTCCAAATTCAATTGAGAGTAGAATGGATAAAAAAGTATAAATTGAAGAGATAAAATTTTGATATGCGTCGGTAAAAATCATAGTTAACCCAAGTATCGTTATGGTATGCTGGTGATACCTCCTGACCCTTTCCGAGGTATGAAGTCGTGGAGGAACTCCGCGGAGACCCAACAGTCGGACGATCAAATTTACACCAACAAACTAATAAACAACTATACTTTATACACCCCAAGAACTGGACCAAACGTCAAAGAAAAAATTGAATCGTTACATTATCGCAGTACAATTTTTATTTTTTTGCTATCTTTATGCAATGAGCCCAGTTATGTCATACTTAAACATTAATATTTAGATGTACTGAAAGCTGCTGGTGAGAGCAAAAAAAAAAACAACAGATTTTTCTAATGTTGTGCAAAATATACAGCGTCATAATATAACCTCTATTATTCCATTTGCAGCTATTAGAGCAGTTCCATACGAGGGATCTGGTACTAGAACAGGAGCTGCATTGCAATACGCTGTCGATGAATCTCTCACAGCAATGGCTGGCAGAAGATCCGAAGTCCCAGCTGTAGTTATTGTCATCACTGACGGTACGTTTTGATTTGACACTTATCTTTGTATCTTTGATTATATTTGCCAATGTGTTTTTAGAGATGACCTGGGTTAGTTGTTGTGCTTTGCTTCTACTGCTTTAACATTAGTGCCTCTTTAGTTAAAAACCGGACAAGTATCGGAACTACTTTTATCTGAGCTACACTCATCATTATTTTAGCCTATTATTTTAATCTACTTCGGGCTTCTACTCTTATCATTTTTAAGATAAAAATTATTCAAATTTTTGTTTAAAATTTGAGTTTAAAAAGCTTTTAATTAGCGGCACTTTTCCCTTAACTTTGACGTTTTATCTTGACATCCGCACGATCAATTAAAGCGTTTTTGGAAACTAACAAAATTGACTAACTAACCTATAAGGGGAAACCCAGGAGGTCGAAATTTTGTGTGGTTGGTTTTCCGACATTTTTAGATGTTTTATCGATCATAGGTTAAGAAAAAGAGAAAAGCTACTTAGACATAGTTCTTTGAAGATTATCTCCATAAAACAAAATAACTCCATAAAACATCTTATCTAAATACACGGCCTTGCTCGAAATATTTGGAGCCACCGTATTATGGAACTTTTTTGGAAGAGAAATCTTCGAACCGGCTTTCCACGAGTTTGATTTTAATTTCGTAAAAACTGATTTGGTTGTCGATCTATTAATAGCGCCAAAACTTGATAACTTGCCGGAGTCTGTGAATACGAAAAAACGTGAATACGGAAATCAATGTATCAGACTTGCAGATGCGCGTAAAACTGATGTCTGACAAGGAAATTTATTTTAGGTCGCTCCCAGGACTCCCTTGATATGCCGTCTGCAAGGTTGCAGGAAGAAGCTCAGGTTGTAGCGGTCGGTATAGGGGCAGCCTTGCCAGAAGAATTAGAAATTATAGCTTCTGATCCAGAAAGAAATGTGTTTACCGTTGAGAATTTTGACGAATTATCACAATTTGGACAAGATATTAGTGATGCAGTATGTTTCGCTGGAAGGGTTTCATGGAGCGAGTGGACGCCATGGGGAGAATGCTCTGTTTCTTGCGGTGGCGGTTCTCGTGTGAGAACGAGAAGGTGCATGGGTGGTGAAGCAGGAGGTCAAGGATGTGAAGGACTTGCAAGCGAAACAGGCGTTTGCAGCGAATGGGTAAGTGTCGAGCGACTGCATAAATTGTAATTGACGCAATGATAAAGATTTGGATTGCGGTTCAATTTCTTTTGCTGTTGCCGATTTCTGAAGTAAAATAGAAATTGTAGGCAAAATTAACAAAGGTCCTTATAGTATTACATCACATCGCATGTGATTTCCATCAGGGCTGCAAACTCCAACTCAAAAAAACTTGTTTTTTTTCGCCGTCCTCGAAGTTGATCTTGAATAAAACAGTTCAAATTCATTAAACAAAAGTTAAAAGACTAAAAAAGTGTCGAAAAAAATTATTTTTTTGTTGATTACGCCGTGTAAATTGATTGATTTATGACTTAGTATTTTTGTCAGCTTAAATTTGAAAAAATTAAATTAGAGAACTCGGATTTGCTAAAATAAGCTAAACACGAATAAAAATCGATCGAGTTCGCAGCCTTGTTTCCTATCCTTCTTGACCCAACTATTTCAGAGGTTTTCTGCTTATGACACATCACCTATCCCGACTTTGACTCAAAATTGACGATTGGCAAAAACCAATGAGCTTTTACGAAATTTCATAATTACCGTAGCTAGTAAGCTCGCAAATGCTGACACAACCAATATCGGTTTTGCAAGTCCATTTTTTAGCCCAGTTCTTGGTTTGGCGGGTGTTTATCGCTGATTCATGTCGAAAAAAAAGTGTAGATTACGAAAAAACTGCACCAATCAAACATGTTTTATGTCAGCAATGTCTTTGTATATGCGCTTTGATTGGCAAGTTTATTTTGCAATTTGGCTTTTTTTGGCATGGACTCAACAGCAAGCAGGTATCGGAACCAAAAATCGGGCCTAAAAAGTACAAATGTAAACACGCTAAAAAAGCTTCCAATCTTATATTGATTATATTATTCTAGTTGACTTCTGCTTATTCTTTAAACTTTCATGTAATTTTAAATGTAAAGCGACAATCCAAAAAGGTTTTTAGATTAGAAGACAAAAGATCCTTGCTTAACCTCGCAAACATTATAGTGATTCTGACTTAGTATAACTATGTGTGTTTTGCAGATCTGTCCGCAATGGAGCGAATGGGGACCATTCGAGGATTGCTCGGTGACCTGCGGTGGAGGAGAGAGTCTCCGTACGCGTATATGCATAACAGACCCACTCCGACTACAAGATGAATGCACCCCTGGTGACCCAATTGAGTTTATTGATTGTAATCTTCAGGTATACCTTCTATTACTTAATGATAGCTTCAGGTATTTTCTCTAATTTTTTTTTATGTCAATCGGCTCTAAATGCAGTTTTCCAATTAAATTATGGTACACGTTGAGGGTATATCTGAATTTTTTTTAAATTGTTTGCGTGCTCTCTGGCATAAAGACTACCAGCACAGAAGCGTAGAGAAGAGCCACCAGAACGGTGACTACTTTAAACAAGCAATGCAAAAAAGTTGTCCTCCCGCAGAAAAAGCTATCTACACTTTTTTACATTGCTTGTTTAAAGTAGTCGCAGTTCTGGTGGCTCTTCCCTATAGGCTTCTACGCTGGTATAGCCTTTGGACTAGAAAGCATGCAAACGCTTAATATCAAACATTCGCACTTGAACTTTTTTTTGAATTTGCTAGTTTCTTGAGCTGATCAGTGTTGATTGACTGGCTGCCGTGTTTACCTCTAGAACAGAAGTTCAGGAGTTCAATTCCCAGAGCCGGTCAAATCGAACGATAAAATATTTTTGTATAGTCTATTCCCAATAACGCGTATATGGACCTTAAAACTCGTTACGCGTTCTGTGTAAAGTAAAGAATTAAAATTTAGAAATATCACTCGAAATTAGTTGTAGTATTGTTTTTGACGAGATTGAAACCTATCCAGCGGTTTGTACAGAAGTATGAATCGTAAGCATAAAGTTGAGAGGTCCGTTTCTTCTCCCTTTCTTGCTTTTTGTGACAGAACAATCACGTAAATGCTAACAAAACCCATGTGTTTAAAAATTGTTCAGCTGATTGTTAACTTGAAGTTTAAAAAAATGAAACGACTCCTATTTGGAATTACTGAAGTTTTAACCAGTCATTTTTGTTGCAATTACAACAGACTCTGGACTTTGTATCTGTTAATGCGGCTATTCCACTTGCGATAATTGACTCTGCGCCAATGTTTGACAAAGTTAAGTTTGCTGTAAGCAAAACTGCCGCCTTAGTATACAAAATCAGTAGCAGAACTTCAAAAAAAGAAAAAAATTTATATATACCACCCCGAAACGGCAGGCCTTACAGCAATTGAGAATATTTATCGTATATAGTTTTGTCTAGATGCATACCGCGAAAGTTTCAGTTATTTTGTGCAATCTCGTCACATCCAGATTACCACAAGTGTGGCAACATCGTTAACAAAAACCTTTCAACTTTAGCCTTGTCCTCTTTTGACACTTTGGACACCGTTCAGCGATTGTTCACAAACTTGCGGAAGAGGCTTCCAGGCAAGAAGTAGGATTTGCCTCAACGATATCCCTGAAGGAGGTGGCTGCCAAGGCTCGCTTTTTAACGAAAGGGATTGCAATACCGAAGAGTGCCCAGGTAAATGCTGAATTTTTGGTGCAAGTGTTCATGGTATCAACATAAGGCCTGTTGTTTGTTGCTACTCGACTTTTGGGATTCCTGGACATACAGGGGTGCTTGGCAATGAAGTGCCATACTATGCAGCCAAATCAGAATTTAAATCAAAAATGCATGGTCCTGAACCTTTTATTACAGTCTCATATGCCAGTTGTATTAGCACCGTTAAGGACTGGTCCACAGATAGATGGAAATCTACGTGGAATAAAAGGAAAAACTGCTTGAGGATGAAGGAGTCGGTAGGTTGGGCCTCTTCACGACTAATAATATGTCTCCTTAACATTTAGAGGCCTCAATTAAATAGAGTAGTGCAAGTTCTAACTTGGCACTGCAATCTACTGCGGCACAAGAAAGCTACAGGTTGTGCTGCGTCTTCTCTGTGTCTAAAATGTAGCCTAGAGGAGGAAACACCAAATCATCATGTAGGTAGTAACAAGCTTTCCCAAGATAATCTCGTCAAATATTTTGGAATCACCAAAACCACTGTTCACAATGTGGTAACGAAATGTAACATTAACAAACCGGCCGCGTACTTAAAAGAAGCTGGAAGGCTTTCTGAGTTCGACCAGTTGCCAAATAAAACTACAGCAACGTAGCTGCTACAGTTGCAATAGGCCCAAATGAGGTCTGCGCCATGTGTAGGTGGACCGAACCAAATGGTAGCAGATTCTCTTGCACCGCTGCCCATTAATAATAACTGCAATACTCGGCTTTTCCAGTGGATGAGAGTATGATGCAGTTGAAATGCTACACAGCAGAACTCCAGCTGGACTGGAAAACCTGGAAAAAAATAGCGGCAATTTCCACGCACCTCAAAAAGCGGGCAGCCAATCACCACGCAAATGGCCACCACTGATGGGTTGCCATTGGCTGCTTTTACACCAGGCCTCGTCTCTGACGTTGAAAACAGAACTCAATTTTCAGAACTTAAATCAGCCTAGTTTCCCAAATGCTTTTCACCACATCGACGGCAACACTCTGTACCATGCCGTAGCTGAGGTATGATCTTGCAGGGGCCACGCCAACAAGTTGAAGCCTTCGCCGCATTGTTGCAAATGTAATAGAGATTTGTTATAAAACATTTCCTCTCTTTTTCAAAGCTTAGTCGGAAGATAACAGTGGGTTGCAGTCGCTGAATGTTTCAAATTGGTCCATTTCTCAGTTGAGGCAAGCTTTTTTTGCATAGTACTCTAATGTTTTTGAGAACCAGTAAATTTTGATAAGAGCCCGGCTGATCTTAAATTTTCACTAATTTTCAACCTCTTTTGTTTTTATCCTTATTGGAGAATAAAGTGACACAAATTTATCCGTGCTTGTTCGTCCGTTATCTTTTGTTATAAATTATATTTATAAGTTAGATAATTCATTAATAGCAAAAGGTAAGAAATCTCTGTCAATTACTTACCAATACATTGCGCTAGCCCATGTCCTTATTTTTTCTTTTTTTCATGATGATACTGGCATTGTTCTCAATTTCTTGTTAAACAAGCATTCAGGTTTTTTTGGCCCGGTTTCCTCTCAAAATTTTTTGGCAGATCTGAAAACTAACTTCACCGAGTTTGAGTTTTCTCCGACCTTCCTTTCCCAAGATACGACTATTTAGATTTCCTCTTAAAAAGGCTTCTTGTCTTTGAAATTTTTTCAGGGTTGCCAACTAAACACAAAATTTCGAAAAGTAGCAGCATATTTGTAACTATTAATGAGTGTTTTCCGCCATGTTGTTGTCAAAACAAGCTAAAGGATCAGAGTTTTATTTTAACTGCTTTTCAAGTAAATTCAAGCCAACCTTCTAAAAGCTAATTTTCTATCACAATCACTGCACTAGCAAAACGGCAACACTAAAGCCAGAAAAAAATGCTTAAGCTTGAACTGCAATATTTTGAAAACGGCAAGACGTAGAAAGTACAAATTTGGTGAGAATGCATTTTCGGCTTTTTCCAACATTTTGGTCAACATTGAAAAGCTTGACTTGAATGCCCGTTTAAACTTTGCGCAAAAATGATTCTCGTGGTCATATAAAACTGTTCTTGTAAAAAAATGCACTGTATGATGTTTTATTCTCGTGGCCCACCCTAAAGCATGAGTATAAATTCTATAGATTAAAGCTCCAAAAACATGAAGACCGTAAACAAAAACGGATTTTAAAAATGTGTGCATTTCACGACTCTTCTTTATCTAGTCTGTTCACCCAACTATCAAGACGAAGGATTTGAAAATGGATTCGTTGTGTGTACGGACACAGTTAACCCTGGATCCCTGTGTACTTTCACGTGTTCACCGGGCTTCCAGATTGTGGGAGTAAATGAACTGATATGCGACGAGACTGCCCAATGGTCAGAAGAACCTCCGACTTGTCAAGGTGCGGTTTTACTATGCAGTAGTTTTTACACCCCCGCATTTCAAAAGGTTTGTAATGACATTTCGAGCAGTAGCATTTAATATAATTGAGAATGGGTTTTCACAAACTCAGAGATTTTCAAAACTTAATTTTTTGCGAAATGATGCGACTTTTATCCAAATCTAAGCTTATTGGGGTATGGGGATTTTTTCTGCACCGTATGCTTCGTCACTTTAATGTGATTTTCGTCCGACTTTTTTTTGGGGTAAAAATAATTGTTGAAGCAAATTTTGAACGGCTCAGTATGTTGAGTGATTTCGAGTTGCCACAATTTGTATTCTTCTTTCAGAGCGATGTACTGACCAGGTCGATGCTGTATTCGTGTTGGACAGCTCCTCCAGCGTAGGCGACGATAACTTCCAGATCATTCGAGAATTCGTCAGAGATTTGATTCAGCAGTTCGAGATTGGACCGTTGGCTGCGCAGGTAACATAATAGAGATAATTTTCCAAGTTTTGGTCTTTGCCGACAAGAGTTAGTGCCGTGCTGTTCTGTTTTTTACGATGCCATATCTTCACGGATGCTTTACCACAATATATGCACTATTTAGGTTACTTTCTAGACAAAGTGTGTGCTTATCTGCTCTAAACTACTCCTGTACTTTAAGAAGAAGTGGCATAATCATAATGCATTTGAAGCCGTTGGTTTCGACCTGAAATCGAATCAAGTTTACCATTACCCTTTGCTTTGTATTATATCCTGAAGCTGGTAAAAATGGTGTCGTTTTTCTTTCATTTATTTTTGTTTTTTGTGTTTTAGTTTGCCGCGGTGCGATACAACGACGAAATTGATGACCTTTGGGATTTGAACACGTACTCGACTGTGAGCCAGTACTTAAATGCTGTGGACCGAATCGTCTATAATGGATCTGGTACTTTGACTGGACAAGCATTGAATTACACCTTAAATAATAAATTTAGTGTTGCTGAGGGAAGAAGACCAAACGTACCTTTGGTTGTTATTGTTTTGACGGACGGTAAGTTGTTGTTAAATTGGATTATTTTACATACTGTTGCTCACCACAGATGTCTCGGCAAAAAGGCAGCGAAAGGTTTGCCAGCTTGTCAAGCTGCAACCAGTGTACAGTGACGTAGCTAGAGGTTTGTGCATGGGAGTGCTAGCCTGTAAAGAGCTCGCTATTCTACGGAAATTAGGTGAAGACCAAAAAAATGTTGAAGGCCAAAAACATTTGTTGCTCCTAGAGAGCCATTTTTAGTAAGAGGGCCTACATTTTGGAAGACAGGTGTCCCTTGCCTCCCCTTCAGTTACGTTAGTGCTTGTGTATACCTGTTGCCATTTAAGATCCAAACTGTCCCTGCTTTTTAATGCTAACATCAAATAGGAAACCTTTTGGCTTGACCCAACTAAAAATCGAACCGTACCGTAGTGTTCTTTTTTACCCAACTGCACCTAAACTAGTGCTTTATAAACTAGGAGAAGACAAGAGGTCAGATTAGTTTTGGAAAAAAATGGTTACAATAGTAATTGCAAGGATTAATTACTGTTAAATATAGGACGGTTTTTAGCAAGTAAGTTTAACTTAATTTCTTTTGGAACTTAATTCCCCACCAATGGCTTTAGAATACTCGTATAGACCAACAAGTTGCAACATTTGTTTTGTTATGAATGTAGCTTGTAGACAAACTTGGGTAATATTTTAGTGTCCAGGTGCAACAGTTTTTAACTGTTTTTTAAATTGACAGAAACAAAACTTTTCTACATTTCTACAGGTGTGTCATTTGATGATGTATTCGTACCGTCGAACTTGATCAAACAGGACAATACTGTTTTAATAGCCATTGGTGTTGGAAATGTAAACGTCACACAAATCAATGAAATAGCTTCAGACCCCGACGAGGAATTTGCCTCTACAGTTGAAAACTTTAATCAGCTTAGGTTCATCACCAATAACATTGCTCAGCGTATTCGACTATGCGAGGTACAGTTCAGCTTCAAAACGTCTCTTTAACAAGAATTATTCATTCACAATGTGTTCTGTAGCCGATACGTGACAAACTGTTAAAATCTCTTTGACAAAGTTGTACCAAGAAGGTTAGCTGGATATGCTGTACCCGCGATCGCAGTTTTCGGATAATCTACGCGCACAAAATTTTGAATGAAAGTGCTGGCCCGAGGTATATGTCTTCTAAAAACTGTGTATTCGGCACATCTTAGCAAAAAAATTGCCTATATTTTCACAAATATCTTCTAGAAATTTTTAGAATTGATGGGGTGTGTAATTTTATTGGTGTTTTAATATAAATATTAATAGAGAATACCAAAAACTGTGTTTGCAGTTCAGGGTATTCGTATTTGAGTCACATAACTTCGTTATTAGTGTATAGTATGGAAATGTTATGCATATTTGTGTTTTTTTAACTCGTTTAATCTAGTCGTTTGGAAGACTCTAAAAATAAGGCAACCTAAGATGTCCATTATAGCTACCTACACCCTAAAACCAGCATTTAGTCATAATCTCTGGAAAGGTCATTCCTGACACGCTTTAATGGAATTCAATAGCCCATTGAGCTTCTCAGTCTGTAGTTGATGCTGGTCACAATGCGAAGTAAAACATATTTTTGGTCTAGAACATCACGATTCAATGCCCGGAAAACCCTATCATTGACGTGGTATTTATTGTCGACGGTTCTTCAAGTGTCGGAGTGGAAAACTTTCAGCTCGTTCAAGACTTCGTGATAGAACTAGTACAGGGAACCTTTAGAGTCGAAAATGATTCTGCGAGGGTGAGTTACGTTCAGTATTGCCTAGTTTTCCATTTCTTCAGTGAATGTTTTCTCTCGAGAACAATCGTTATACTTTCATTTTTTCACTTTACCTCATCATGTTGCGTTAACGCCACCATTTCAAGTTTTTTTGTGTGTGAGCGGTGAGTGTTTTTTTTTTATTATTTTAGGATTGAAAATATATTTAATTACTTTCGTAGGCTTCTGTGCTGACACCGTGTGGCCAGAAAGCAGGCAGGCGATTAACAGCAATGAAACCGTTGTTGAAAGTATACGATGTTTGTTCAAATGTGCTGAAGATATTTTCAAACTGAAAAGTTTTATCGAGCTTTATTTCACCAAAAAATTCGTCATGTTAAAATGTGACTAGGCCTACTCTTGATCTTTTTCCGATCCAACTCAAACTCTGAATTTTACTGTAAAACTTACTTTAAATTGATCCTTAGGACCCAAACCCCAACTCCATTGTTAGCCTCGTTTATAACTCAAGCCCTTACAACGTAAATCAAAAATGCACAAAAAAAATTTCTCCTTTTTTTCATTATTTTTAAGCTAAAATTTCGTGGTGAAATAGCCATTCTCGTGCAATGTTCAATTTTTGTACGGCAAAGCCGCCAGCATCTTTTGACAGAAGACGCCATTGAACAGCTACTAAAGTGTTCAGTGTGCTACTGTACTTGATAGAATTGAGTAAAATTTTTTTCGTTGTCGGAGATTTAACAGTTTGCTTTGAACTTCGCAGATTGCTTATATCCGTTACAATCGCGACGTTGATCCACGCTTTGCTCTTGGAGACTTTTTCACAACTGAGGAAGTTGTAGAAGGTGATTGACTTTATGGCTTTGCTTTGTTACTGCTCAAAATTTCTCAATTTAAAAGACTGCGTGTATCGAATTCAACACAGCAGAACGCAACACTCAACCCAGAAGTATAGCGTAATAAAGCAATCCCGACCTTTGGCCGTGAGGTTGTGTAACCGTGCCAAGTTGCCTGCAATTTGGAACGCGCTCTTTTGACCTTAAATGCTAAGTAGGATGAATGGAAAAGTATGAATTGTACAGAAGAAATTTTAGCAAGAGTCAATAAAAACTGGAGTGAACTCAATTATCATTATGATATGTATGTTGGTAGTGCTACCTGGACTCTCCGAGGAATGAAAGCAGTAATTGTAATTACATTTTATTCACCAAGTTTCCTTGATCATGAGACAGCGAAGGGACCTCTCGGTCTTCGAGTCAAGCTGCCACCTGTCTACCACACACAGTGGAGGCTTCACACTGTCCCTTTAATTGCTGAACGTCAAGCAGGGAAGCTGCGAATAGCAGTTTTTATTGTCTTTGGTTTGACCCGACCGGGATTCGAACCCAAATCTACCGCTTTAGTAGCAGACATACTATCCACTCGACCATTGATCGGTAGGAAGTCTACGAAAGTTCAACAGTTGAGCCACACACCAAGGCCTGGACCAGAGGTCAGAGAGTGAAGAATGAATCATTATGATGTAATGGGATTCGAGAATTTTGATTTCCGTAGACGGACGGAGGAAAAATTACAGTAATGCATTAAGGAGCGCTTGTACTAAAAGCTTTTAATGAGATTAAAAAGCAGGATTTGGCATCTTTGTGCAAAACTTGTTTCGAAATATACAGCGTCATAATTTAACCTTTATTACTTCATTTTCAGCTATTAGAGCAGTTCCATACGAGGGATCTGGTACTATGACAGGAGCTGCATTGCAATACGCTGCAGACGAATCTCTCACAACAATGGCAGGCAGAAGACCCGGAATTCCAGCTGTAGTTATTGTCATCACTGACGGTACGTTTTGATTTGACACTTATCTTTGTATTTTTGATTATATTTGCCGATGCGTTTTCAGAGTTGATCCGGGGCTCGTTGCTGCTGCTTGCTTTAATCTTAATGTTTCTATAGGCAAAAGCCGTAAAAATATTCTAGAAACCATTTTATCAGAGCTGCATGATCATTTGTAGTCTATATTTTCATCAATTTTGAACTTATACTTTTATCATTTTCAAGGTATTAGTTTACAGTAGGAGAGTTGAAAATTGACCTACTTGCCGTTCAAAATTTTAGTTTCAAAAGATTTCAATTAGGAAAACTTTTTTCTTAATTTTAGTATTTTATTCTGACGCCAGCACGGTCAATTAAAGGGTTTTGGAAATGAATAAAATTAATTAACCAATCTGTAAGGAAACTTAGAGGGTCGAAATTTTGTGAAGTTGGCTTACCGACATTTTTATTCGTTCTATCCACCATAGTTTGCGCATAACGGAAAAACTATTGAGGCATAGCTCTCTGGGACCCCAAAATTATTTCCCTAAAAAGCCAGCGTGCAGTATTTGCTTGATTTAAAGGATTAGGCACTTTCAAATTGCCAAGCCTTACCTTAGTTCGTATCTAAATACCTGGCCTTGCTCACGATACCTGGGGCCACCGTATGATGCAGCGTTTTTTAAAGAGAAATAAACCATCACTGATCTCCTGGAATCAATTTCAGTTTCGAAAAAACAATTTGGGTTGTCGATTCAGTAATAGCGCCATAAGTTAATAATTTGCCGGTGTCTGCAAATACGAAAAAATGCGAATACATATATCAGTGTGTCAGGTGTGCAGATGTGAAATGTATTGAAACAGATGTCTGACAAGAAAACATATTTTAGGTATCTCTCAGGACTCCCTTGGTATGCCGTCTGCAAGTTTGCAGGAAGAAGCTCAGGTTGTAGCAGTCGGTATAGCGGCAGCCGTGCAAGAAGAATTAGAAATTATAGCTACAGATCCAGAAAGAAATGTGTTTACTGTTGAGAATTTTGACGAACTATCACAATTTGGACAAGACATTAGTGATGCAGTATGTTTTGCTGGAAGATCTGAAGGAGTGGACACTACCCCCTTTCCGGTGTGATTGAGAAAGCAAGAAAAGTGTCTGATGCCTCACACACAAACATACAAGCACAAACTGCCTGATTTCGCGTTTTTTATTGTACGAGTACAGTATTTTGCATTTTCTCTAAAATGCCTAACAAACGTTTCAAAATAAATTAACACGACTGTATATCGACGAGTGATCATTGTTGCATTGTTAACGTAAATTAGTATATTTTTTACATTACTGTAGTTTTAACCAAAATGCTAAATTACTGGTTTTTAGTTAAACGTTTTTACTAGCACACAATTGGCGTTAGTTTCCCACAAACAAAACAATGATAACCAGATCAAGGTAGTCCATTCTTTCTAACCTTTATTTCATTCTTCTCCTGCAGACAAGCTGTTTCAGAACACCTTGATTCACAGTGCTTACCATTCGTATCTAGTCTGATGAAGATGCATATTTTGCGGGATCTTGAATACCAATGTAATGAGTCGCATGCCCATCGCCCACTGTATAGTTTTTGAACTGGCTGTACCATTAACAAATCGTACGAATTTAACGAGTAGTCTAAAATATTGTTTTCTTGACTAAACATACAAAAGCATTAGTGCTAGTTGGAAAGGATTATCAGACTAGAAACTAGAGCATAAATTTACTGACTGACTCAAGTCACCGACCATTAGCCGGCAGCACTAAAATTTAGCTAGTTTTGCAAGTGCAAGACAATACGAAACGTTTTCGTAGCAGTAATACGGGACAATGTAAAAAGCTTTGATAAAGTAAATGAACGTAAGCGAAAAAAAACATTTCATTTAGTTTGAGACGTTTTGACTTTAAATTCTGTCATTTTCGATTGTATGTAGCATGCAGTGAAAACCAGGTCTGCAGAGCCAAGCATTTATTGCCGGAGCTGGAGCCTCTGACTACATTATTGTTCTGGAGCCAGGCCCGGAGCTACACAAAAATCTACAAGCTATAGCGCCGACTTTCCTAAAACAAAAAACTTTGCCAAAGCATAGCAAAAGCTCACATAATTGTTTTAACCTGGAATTTTAACATTAGGTGTTTCCGTTTGTTAGTAGTCCTTATGGTTTTTCAATGTCAACAATAGGATATATCGGTAGTCAACAATCAGTGGCGCAACCATTGGGACGGGTAAAGGGGGATAAAGCCTCCCTTCTTAGTCAAGTCGCTTAAAGAAATTCAACCCAGATATGCATGTCTTTAAACATGTTTTGGACTTTACCAGTATGTAAGGGGATGGTGGCTAAAAATGTGGCTGAGAAAATTAGCTGTCAAAGGGCTTCCAAATCTTAGCAATTGGTTTTGCTTAAATGGACCGACGAACGTGCAAAATACCATCTAAATAGCGTTATAATACCTTTTTTTTCGAAAAATTACAAAAACTCAGTCCACCGTCTATGAAACGCAGACAAATTTTACCCTTAGGTTCAAGCCCCTCCACTTTAGCAAAATCCTAGTTGCACAGATGTCAACAGTTGGCTTCACTAGATGGACCACCGGAGCAAAACGTTCTGACTGTATTGCAATTGGCATAAGACAATGATAGGAAGCCGGAATCATACCTCAAAAAATTCCAGGTCCGGAGATGAAGCCATGCTTTTTTTTTCCTTTGGCTTCACAGCCCCATTAAAAACAATTCAAACATAAACAGAAAACAAGTTGAAGTGTCCAAACTTGCTTCATTTGAATAAATCATTGGTTGCCGCGGCGCAAGCATTGTCACGTAACAATCATGATCAATTTTTTACACAAAATGACCAGAAAGTGCAAAACATAGCTTTTTAAAATTTATTTGGCTCCAATTATAGTGAATGCGAGGTGTCTTCAAAAAAATTACGAAATTTAAAAAAAAAGTTGGAAAAAATGGTTTTGTCAAGGTGTTAAAAAAATGTTTGAAAAATAAAAAAAAATTAAAACAAATACAAAACAATAGTTTTTAACAGGTAATAAGATTGTCAAATGTCAAGGTGTTCACTGAAAACGTTGAACACCCTGAGAATACGCCACTGCCTATACCCTGTTAAATGAGCTTACAGCGCTCCCGCAGATACACTATTTGATGTCTAGCTTGCTAAATCAATTTTTGGTCGCTAATAAATTGTTTTTATATAATCTTACACAACACTTTACGGTACTGAGGACGTGTATTTACGAGTTTACAATGCATTTAAGTAAGTTTTTTTTTCCAAAAATGTCAATGAAAACGTGTTGAAAAAAATTTTACGTAAGAAAAACGTTCAAAACTAAAAGAAAACCTAAATATATGCAAGCAAATTCAACTTAGTGGTAAACCAAACCTTCATACACTTGTAACATATTAAACTAAACGTCATTTTGCTGATCAGTCGAAGCCCCATCAGAAAATGTGTCTCTTGAAAAAGAAAATAGAAAACATAAAGTAACGCACTGGATCTGCCTTCGGCTGTCAGAAATAATGACTAAGGATAAGATTCCAACCCATGCCCACAACAACCAAAGACACGATACCTTGGCCTACATAACAGAAATTTCCTCGTTCACATTAATAACGAGAATTTTTTTAAGGGAGGCTACCGAACGAAAAACTAGTTAAAAGCTAGAGGTTATTTTTACACGAGCATTTGAAAGTCTCAGAGGTGGGTAACGTCATTTTCGCTCGCTATAGTGCTGGGATCGATTGCGAGATATAACTCGAGTAAAAAAAACGTCAGCTTTTCCTCGCCAACTTAACAAAGATTTTGATGCACTCTTTAAGTGTGCGAGAAATCTATTTTGGTTCAGAAATTTAGTGACAAAATGTTGAAAACTCCAACTAAAGCGAATTTTTGCTGAAAATTAATCAAAATCATCGCCATGTTTGCTATTAGACTGCTAAGAAGAAAACAAATTACATTGAGAACCGTTTGCTGTTTCGACTGATAAAAAATTATCGAGTAGTGCCATTTGACAAAAAATGCAATACACTCCTTTTACAAGAACGATTTTCTAAGAACACGAGGCTCATTTTTGCTCAAAGTTTAAAAACTAACTAATAATAATGCCAGCTTCGGCACCAAAATAAACCAAAAGCAAACGAAAAAAAAAAAATTCAAGTCAATGAAAGAAACAAAATTTTGTGTTAATTCAATACGATAAAATTTTAATGATTTTGTGTTTGCAAGCAAAACTTTCTGCTATTCCAAGATTATAGAGCGCTGTTGCTCTGCGCAAGCAATTACGAAATTTTTTTGGCAGCTGTTCAACTTGAAAAAAGCTTGCTTTTCCTCTTTTGCAATTTTACGATGTGAAAAATCAGGAAAAGGGCCTTTACTCAAGCATACAGAGTATTAGGAATTAAACATTGTTACAAGCATGGCCGCTAAAATTGGCTTCGATGCGCTCAAAATTTTTAAAAAATCAAGAACAAATGAGGCTGAAAATCGGCAAAAAATTTGAACACAGCCAGTCTCAACTCAAAATTTTCCGGTTCTAAAAAGAAAGAGTGCTCTCTTCGACTTGTTCACTTTTGAGAATTTTTGAAAGCAAAAGTTACTGTTAACATATAAGTTTACCCACCAACAACATCAAGGGCGCTTTACATCATTTAAAAAAATTATAGTATGAAAAAAGTTGTTCTTTCTTAACATTGATCGAAAAATATAATTAAATTCTGTCGTTCATTAAATAATTATTATTATTATTATTATTATCAGTTGAGGAATTTGCAAGCTTAGAATAATAACACAATGCCCAGCATAAAGTATTTTTTTCCATAACAATTGTAGTACGCTTGAACGCATTATTTGGAAGTGGAAATGCATCTGACGACACAATGAGATATTTATTACGTAGTAACATCTCGCAAGGAAATTCAAGCGAGCAGTTTCAACGCATGTTGGGTGAAATGGTTCAAAAAATGACAGTTTGTGTACGAAGTTTCTTTGTTCACTAGCGCTTTTTAACGTGCGAAAATGGCCTTTACGAGCTCGCTAACACGTTCTGTCATGTGGGCCGTGGTTTCGAAGTCGCAGCGGTTTTTCATGGCAGAACAGTATGGCTTCTCTTGAGGATCGATGACAGTGGCATTAGAAAATCGGTCGAATGTTTGATGATGATAATTTTGGCTTTTGCGATGTCTTTTGCATTGAATATTACAGCAATCTGACCCTTTTCAGCACTCTATTCAAAATCTGCGCAGAAAAGTCTCAATTCAAAGTCTCAACAACAAAAAAGATTGAATTGATTGGTTTCTTCTCTTTAGTTTCTTCTTTCTTGTTTTGTTACCGCACATCAATTGCCAGCTATCCAAAGTTGATAACAAGAGTTGGGGGATCACAACAGGAGGTTGATAACAAGAGCCTAATGGACCTATTGATAATCTTAAACGCTATAGATTAACATCAAGCTTCTTGGGCGATATCTGTTGGCACGGCTGGAATAATCAACAGTAGATGCAGTTTTCCAAACAACGCAAGTACACTTCGCCATGGTCGAACATAGGTTGATTAAATTGTCGGACTCACTATAATAACTTTGAAGAGGATTGAAGATTGGCAAATTGCTCAAGCTGGCTAAATCACAGTAAACCTGAATACTAGCCTACCTACAATACGGCATGGCTTTGGGGTATGATTCTGAAAATGCTCCACAAGATTCAAGACCGCCACTGCCATGGCATCGTATGGTTCGGTTTCTCTGCGATTAAACCTCCTGTAGACGATTTATACTCCAAACGAGCGATAGCCGAACAAGTCGCCTAAAAGCATTAAAAAATAGGATTGTTCAAAAAAACATTTTTTTAAAATAATATTGCAAACGGCTTCTTCCATTGCATTACCCCCAAAAAATGATATTGACCAATTTTCACAAAAAAATTTTGATGTTTAGGAGGTGCGCAACTCGATTTTAATTCATGACGTAATTTAAAATAACTGAAACAATTTTTTTCGGAAAACACTGGCAGGTAACATATCAACACACGCTGAATGACCCCATGGGACGTAATTCGTTGATCGTTTTGGTTTATTGGCATTAGGTAAAAACTTATCTCAAAGTTTTAAATCGATGGCGTCATCATTTTTAGTTAAAATTACATGTTTGCACTTTTTATTAAGTATTGAATGGAAAATGGTTACTTGGTTGCCTCTTGTCTATCCAAAATCGTTTCAATACGTATACAGTAATATCAGTCATGTACAACGTTTTTTTAGGCAATATACTGATCATAGAGTGCTTAAATACTAGTCAATAATCACCTAATTTTTGTGAGCAGGGGTGCCGAAACCTGGGGGGATATATCCTTCCCAATAATTTGACTGCATCCCCCCAATAATTTGAGTATGGTCTACATCTGCATCCCGCCCCCCAATAATTTGGCTCTGGTTTGCACCTGAGCGCAGGTCTCCACTTCAATTCGGGGAAAAAAAGCGTTCCGTTTTAGCTGAAGACCTTTTTTTTTTTTTTGGTCGTCACCTGAATTCGGGGAAAAAAAGTGATTCATTTTTGGTGAAGACCTTTTTTTCTGGTCTTCACTTAATTTACTTACCTGCAAAAAATCGTGGTCGAGGTTCATCCCCCCCAAAGTTGAAAATAGGGCAAAATTTGGGTAAAATTGCAAATTATCCCCCCAATGCTCAACAAAAATCGCCATCCCTGTTTGTGAGTACTTTTTTAGATTTAATTCCACAAGGTGCACAATTGAAATTGATTTGATTGGCAATCCTCAATCTGATCTTAACTCCAGCTGCTTACCGACCAATGGTGATGTCATGCATTACTTTTTTCCCATTTTCGAAAATCAGAACAAATGACGCTCTAAAGTGAACGATTGAAGCATCAATTAAAATTTGGTAAAAATCGGGAATTCCTATGAAAAGTAATTGGCTGCATTCCAAACAACTTCTGAAAATTATTAAACTGTGAAAAAAATTAAAAGAAAGGTATGAAGCACGATCGTTTGTTCGTTCGTATGCACCATAGGCATTCTGCGTCTGTCTAACCACACCAACGCTGAGCACCTTTTTTTGATATCTTTTTGCTAGTCGTTCGTCACGTTGGGCTACCACAACGGTAGTGAGAAGCCCTATAATAACACCGAAAGAAGCAACAGAAAAAGATTTTGTGAATGGTTGGAAACATTATTTGATCTTGTTGCTGAAAAAGCTGAGCAACAAATTTCTGGTGATCGTCCTGGAACCGAAAAACTAGAAAGACGTGGGTTTTTTGCATGACCAAAGAAACGCTTGCAAAATGCAAATGTCCACTTTGGATCATGATTCAAGAGATAAATGCCAAAGAAAACGTCAAAGAGTCGAAATTAAAAATCTCAAAGTAACACAAGCCTTATCCAGCTAGCGAATCACAGAAGCCTACCAGAGTGCTAAACGGGCCGACTAGTTCAGGCCCGAAACTGAAATTATAAGCCCGAACCCGGCCCGAATCAGAAAACTAACCCCTTCGGACACGATATAGTAGTTCTTCATGTAAAATTTTTTTTTTCGTCCTACTAAACCAAAAAATATTTAATTTTTAATTTTCTTTTATAAATATGCCAATTAAAGGGGGAGTACAATTGTACGGTTTGTGACTCAACTGGTCAAAACGCACACATTGTATGTATTCATTGCTGCCGTTTGGGGTAGGCTCGGCCTACCAAGTTACTTTGATAAACACTTTTTTTGAGAGAAACTGCTTTCGATTTTCTCGTTTTATGTACAGTAGAGTCGAATAGGAAATTAAATTATCAAACATGCATTAAATTTGTTGTTATATGCTTGCTATTTGTTGTTTGTTTTATTACCTTCGTTATTTCAAACCTAGGTTATTTCCGATAAAATTCAAATTTAATATCCAATCAGCGACAGTATAAATTGAAATCCTTGTTTGATGTGTTTCTGTCATGATTTGGAGTGCAAGTGGCTGAAAAATGGTAGTTATTTTGCCAAAAATAAATGTATCTCACTTACATTAGGTTTTGCTGCTACATTGAGACACGAAACGTAAAATTGTACATGATTTTGATCAAAAAATTCTGTAGGCTAATCTTTAACAAAAGTCGAAACAAAAATATTTCCTACTTAATTTCAAAGTATAACTAATTCAAAATACATGCCTAATTGTTTATCAACTTATTTGGTTTTGACGTATTTTCAAACTTATTTTGCTTACTTTGACTTGCTGGAAGCATGTTGGCAGCCATCTTGTTCGACAGTTGACTATAGTTTCAACGCTGCATGCTTGAAGCCAGAACTGCTGTCACGTGATGGTGTTATCAGAACGATTGTACTACTAATGACTCAAATGCTTTACTATTACACCTGGACAAAAAAACAACGCCAAAAAAATGAACAATTGTACGTGTGGTGACCGAAGGGGCTAATTTGAAGCCCAAATCATGCCCAAAAAAAGCCGAAAGTTAAGTTAGGTCAGAAAAACTTAGCAATGTTGCCAAGTTATTTTGATTATATTTTTGTGCATCTAAGACAAAAAGCGCATCTCAAGCCCGAATTAAGCCCGAAATTTGTTGTTAACTTTAGGCCCGAACCCGACCCCCAAAGCCCGGCCCGACTTACAACTTTTAAGCCTACCGCTAACCCAATTTATTTGCATGACTCCTCCTCTCATTCTGCATCTGAAACCTCAGAGGAAGAAGTCAGCCCGTGTTCATGCAAACGCATTCATGCTTCTAACCAAATCGTATCCATGCAACTTTCAAGAAAAATATTGCTATCCAAAACCCTAACTCGAGTAGCTGACAGGGAAGGCTTGTCCACAAATCATTACTTCTCCGTCGTTGCTTCGATGACCGATCCTTCTTCGGGAAGTATCAATTGTGGATTTTTTCCACGATTCAAAAATTTTCAGAAGTTGTTTTGAATGCAGTCAATTACTTTTCACAGGAATTCCCGATTTCAACCAAATTTCAGTCAGTGCTTCGATCGTTCACTTTACAGCATCATTAGTTCTGGCATTTTGATTTTTGAAAATGGAAAAAAGCATAGGCACTAGGTAGGCACAAGTCCGTTTATCGTTAATCCGTTAATAACGAAGCTAATTTTTTCATTAACTCGTTAATCCGTTAAAATTTTTTTATGTTAACGGACTAAATTAACTCCCGTTAAGTTCTGTTAAAGGACTTAATTAACTTCTGTTAAGTTCTGTTAACTTCCGTTAAGGTTTTTATGGTTAATATCTTGCCTCATTTATTTACCGTACTGGTACAAACCAGTTTGCACTGGTAACACTTGTTGCGTATTAGCACGAGTTTTATACAAGAAAGCGAAGAAAGGAACTCTTTTTGTGGCAAATAATAAGGTGCAGCTTCATAGGTCTTTCAACTATCGCTGTTCACAATTCCAAAGATTTCCCGATCGCAGCTTCGTTAGTGCGTTTGAACTTATGTTTATCTTGAAATTAGATTAGACTGTAAGATGTAACTTCCAAAACACAAACAGACCACCATAACAATAAATATTTTCTTACAATCAGCTCAACAGCGTCAATACGTGTTCTTGAAGCGAGTGAATAAAAAGAAATGTAAATTACACTCAAAATGTTAGCGAGTTAACGCACTTCGTTAACTTCCGTTAATTAAATCTGAAAATAACGGATTAACGTTTACGGAGGTGCAAAGTTTGTCAACGGACTAGTGGTTAACGAAGCTAACGCTTTGCATTAACTTTCCCAACTATGGAAAAAAGTAATGCCTGACATCACCATTGGTCGGTCAGCAGTTGGTCAAATTTCAGTTGCGCTCCTTGTGATAGTCATTTTTATTTACTCGTCTCATAAAATTGCTCAGTAACATAATTTATGTTTTCAGTACAATTCAAAGGCTAGTATTAGCACTCACAAAAATTAGGTGATTATTGACTAGTATTTAAGCACTCTATGATCAGTATATTGCCTAAAAAAACGTTGTACATTACTGATATTACTGTATATGTATTGAAACGATTTTGGATAGACAAGAGGCAACCAAGTAACCATTTTCCATTAATTACTTAATAGAAAGTGCAAACATGTAATTTTAACTAAAAATGATGACGCCATCGATTTAAAACTTTGAGATAAGTTTTTACCTAATGCCAATAAACCAAAACGATCAACGAATTACGTCTCAGGGGGTCATTCAGCGTGTGTTGATATGTTACCTGCCAGTGTTTTCCGAAAAAAATTGTTTCAGTTATTTTAAAGACGTCATAAACTAAAATCGAGTTGCGCACCCCCTAAACATCAAAATTTTTTAGTGAAAATTGGCCAATATCATTTTTTGGGGTAATTCAGCGTGAAAAGCCGTTTGCAGCATTGCTTTTCAAGAAAAATGTTTTTTTGAACAACCCTATTGAAAAATGGATGCTGCAAGGCTCGTTGCTATCTCCCTTCTTGTTTCATATCGTTATCAGCGACTTGTCTTTTATCGTTCAGTCCCAGCAATAAAAATTCGTTGATGATCTTGCCTTGCTGTTTGTGGATAAGAACTGGGCAAAATTTTACAAGACACAGGGGAGACAGTTATCGAACACATCTCGGCATATTTAGATAATATTTGGAGATCTCAACTAGCAATAATACTGCAAAAACGCCAATTGTCTTTCACTGAAACTCTAGAGAGGCTCTAAAAGATAGTTAAACATTTCAGTCATCTTCTGCCATTGCAAAGTCAACCGATACGTACTTGGGAGTGAAACTCAGCAGGGAACTCACTTACCTATACCGACATCATTTGAAACGACTGACCAGCGGGTCATTAAAGGCGACCAATGGGTACCCATCAGCGGTGACTGCCTGTGTGGTAATTGGCTAATGGATTCCCATTCTTTGAGGAGTGTGAAAAGGCGGCTTTTTCTACCAGGTTCTTCAGTCCAGCTAGGGTTCTGCGTCGTACCACTTTGGCTGCTACATGCTCTCAACCATAGGAGAGTGCTGGACAGCTTCAAACAATCAACATCACTTAGAACGCTTGCGCTCCAAAATACCTTCCAGGAACAGTCTGCTCAAATATTTGACAGGAACATCGTGGGGCGCAGGGGCGTCGCCAGCTTCGCGAGATTGGGGGGACAAAATTAAAATCAGGGGGGCAAAGCTGAAAACCAGCGTTGAACTTGACCCAAACTTTCATTTTTCCTGAAGTGGATTAAGGCAAAGTTTCAGTGAAAATCAGGTGATCTCCAAAAAAAAAAGGTCTTCGCCGAAATCCGAAGGCTTTTTCTGGCCGGAATCACAAATTCACACGGTTTCTCCGGCCAAAAACAGTAACTTTTTTCTCCCAAAAAAATACCCTGGGGGGGGCAAGAAATAAATTGGGGGGGCAAAAACAAAAATCGAATGCCCCCTCTGCCCCCCCCGCTGGCGACGCGCCTGGTGGGGCGCAAAGAAATCAAACACTTCGCATATTCAGTGTAGCAAAATATGAAGCTTGAGCGTAGTATTAAAGTCGGCATACGAACAAAATGAATGTAATCCTTAGAGAAACCATGCTTATTTGCTTGAAGTATATCTCCGGCAGTCCAAACCACCGTAAATAAAGTACTGTATATTCCAATCCTGCTGTAAATTCAACCAACAAACTCGAGGAAAGAAACACTCGCTGCAGAGTACGTCATAAAAGTTATTGCCTCAGATAGCCATTTGCTGAGAGATTGTATCTCCACCAGCCCTGTGTGCTCCCTGTAAAAGCATTTTTCTTCCCGACAATTATTTGTCCGGCACGCCGTTGCGCTGGATATTGCTCGAAAAGTCGACATTTTATGGACGCCTAGGCAAGCAGATGGTGTTAATCACGCTTCGACTATCCAAATTGCTTGCAGATTAACTGCCCCTGCAGATATTTAGCGAAGCGATTGAACCACCTTTAAACTTCTGCGGGAAGAAGTTGAACCTTTCAAATCGTTTCTATATGGCTGAAAATTGCGTGCCTCACCCAACTGCCATTGAGGTAAAGAATACGGTACTAAACCGCCGACTACCTCATCGTCTGTCCATCTAACCCAGTCCTAAATGGGAAAGGGGGCTCAGTATATAACTCGATGGTCCAATGCGAGTATGGTTTCTTCGTATTTTTCGCAAATACTGAAAAGAACCTCAACAACAAGACAGTCGACTAGTATCATAAAAATGTGCCAAAGAAATGACTACTGACATTAACCAATAACAAACATGGATGAATAATACTGAAAGGTAAGCGGACAAAAAAAATTGGAAAATTCATCAATCTTACATAACGTAGTTAAGTCCGAAGTTTTAGGCCCAGTCTATGCTATGCGTAATATCATAAGCGAACGAGCATATCCTTAGTTTATTTTAAACAAAAATTCAATACGCCAGGCGTATCACCTTACCAGCGTACACGCTGCCAGTTGGTTAAAATAAACTAACGATACGCTCACGATTTTACGCACAGAGTAGACCAAGCCTAAAAAGTTTTACATGTTTTTGTTCTAACCGCTCAAATTAATCAAATCAAATCTTTCATTAAAGCCTATTCGCTGCGTTGCGCCGAAGCAGTACTTAAATTGTAGGGGGGACGCGGGGGGACACGTCCCCCCATCGAGATTTAGGCGTCCCCCCATCGAGATTTAGGCGTCTTCTCATCGAGATTTGGGCGATGGATGATCAGATGAAAAAGAGTCAGCCTGCACGAATAAATCCTAAAATTCCGGCCGAATATAATCCCAAAGTGCGGCGAAGACTTTTTTTTTTTGGTCTTCACTGAATTTCGAGGGAAAAGCACTTCAATTTCCGGCGAAGACTTTTTTTTTTGGTCTTCACTCAATTTCGGCGACGGAATTACATTAATTTCACTAAACTACTTTCGCAGGTCAAATGCGTTTGGTCAAGGCTGCAAAAGCGTCCCCCATGCAAAATTTTACAGTATAAGTTCTGCGCCGTAGGGTGTAACGAGTTTGCGCAGTCCCATCTATGCGTCATTGCGCCAGGGCAACACAGCTTCTTTGATACAAATGTCGTAGCTGTGGCGAGCCGTTGGCAACACTGTGTCCGATTTGACCGCCCCGAGATTTAAATCTCAGACCTCACTTTCCAGAGACGCGTTACCGCTCGACCAACTGGAACGATTTTGTTTTTGTGAATCAAACTAACGTTAGTTGAATTTGAAAGCAAACTGCCGCTGGAGAGGTCTTATATTCAATAAGCTTGTATTACATATGTTTTGCTGTTATCCCTTTGTTCCAGCAGTAAGTTATGTTTTTTTTCCAAGATTGATCATTTAGAAAAGCATATGGGTAACAATACGGCCATAGAAAATTATCTGGCTGTAGTCTCAAATCGCCTCTTCAGTTTCAAACCCAAAAGGCAGAGTTGTAAGTCGGGTCTGGCTTTTCGGGTCGGGTTCAGGCTTAAAGTTGACAAAATTTTGGGCTTAATTTGGACCTGAGACGAGCTTTTTGTATTTGGGGCACAAAAATATAATAGGGCATGATTTGGGCTTCAAATTAGTTTTCAAGTTCGGGCTGGGTTAGGGCTTATATTTTCGGGTTTGCGCCTGAACTAGTTGGCTCGTTTACAACTCTGCCAAAAGACAATGAACTTTGATGAAACACTTACATATTACAATTTCATCCGATTGGTAAAGCTTCGTTCCATATAGGTACGTAGCTAGGAATTTAAAATGGGGGCATAGGCGTAGCGAGGGGGGCCCAGGGGGCACGGGCTCCCCAGGGCCGCCGAGAGGGGGGACAATGACCCTGGGGCCCATGGACTTTAGGGGCCCATGGGCTTTAAGGGGCTGTTGGCTTAAGGGAGCCCAGCAGAGGGCCCATGGGCTTGAGAGGGGGCCCATCGAAATGACACTGCGAAATTAGCTTGTGAAGCCCGAAGGCCTTTTGGAGATCATCTAAATTCGACTGGAAAAACCGTTACAATTTCGGTGAAGATCTTTTTTTTTGATCTTCACCTATTTTGGGGGTGAAAATAGAGCATTTATTGAAGTGAAGACCTTTTTTTTGGTCTTCCCCGAATTTTGGGGTAAAAATTCAGCCTACCCGGAAGTAAAGCCCGTTTAATTTTGGTCTTTACCGGAGTTATTTGTGGCTATTTCCCCGTCCCCGGGCCCACATTTGGCTCCCGGCGACCCTGCTCCCCCCAATTAAAATACCACCTATGATAAACAATTATGACCACATAGCCTAGCAATGTTTAGTTAAATTTTTTTTCAATAATTACTCACATAACAGTTATTAACAATAATATTAATGACGACGAGGGAGCCACGGGGCCCCTAACTAACAACCAGGGCGCCCCGGGGCTCCTAACGAACAATCAGGGTGCCTCAGGGCTCCAAACTGACGACTAAGGAGTTCCAGAGCCCCTTAACTAACGACCAGGGAGCCCAGCGCCCCTAACCGACAACCAGGGGGCCCTGGGGCACCTAACTAACAATCAGGGGGGCCCGGGGCCCCTAATTAACAACCAGAGGATCCCAGGCTCCTAACCGACAACCAGGGGGCCCCGGGGCTCCAAACTGACAACCAGGGTGCCCTGCGGACCTTAGCTGACAACCAGGGGGCCCCGGGGCCCCTAACTGACAGCCAAGGGTCCCGGGCCAGGGGTCTCTTAATTCAAATTTTTAACAATTTATGTGCAAAACCTGTGAGAAATCTAAGAGTTTGTTCTAAAAGTTGCAACCCCAGGCCTTTGTTTAACGTTACTATGAACTTAATGCTATAACACTGGCGCTAATGCAAACCCCCCAACTGAAATACTACGAATGATAAGTATAATGAGAGCATAGCCAGTATGTTGTCCTCGTCCGGAATTGTAGTTTCTTTAACTTAGGATTTACGCGTACTAAAGTAAGTAATAATAATGACGACCACGTGTCCACGTTATAATAATGTCATGCGATTCTTGGAGGTTTCAAAAAACAGTCAATTGACTTGACTCGAGTCCTCCATGTTTGGGAAAACAGTACTTTAATTTTGCTTTAAATGTTGTTTTTTTTATGAAAGAACTTAAGGGCAAAATTTTACCTCAAAATCATCGGCGTAGCCTGAGGTTTTGCCCAGGGGGGGCCCGGGCATCCTCAATCGAAATGCCACCAATGACAAAAACTTGACCAAAAAGCCTTAATTGTTTCTTCAGTTTCAGTTTCTTTTAGCATCTTTTCGTACCACAGTACAAGCGTACAACCGTAATTAACAATCAATAACATTGACAACCAGGGGGCACGGCGCAACCCCTTAATTCAATTTTTTCCAACCAATTTAAACGTATAACCAGGGTGAAATCAAGGGTTTTCGTCCTAAAAGTTGCTACCTCAGTCCCTCATCTAAACTTTTTATGAACGTAATGCAATAACCAGCGCCGTATTTGCCATATGGTACAGTGCCAGGGCTCCACGCTCAGATAGTAGAACTTTTTTTGGTCTTCACTAATATTTGGCAGGAAGATGTTGCAAAATGCCCTAAGTGCCAAGGGCCCCGCGCATTGTAAATCCGACCCGGGAATAACATGTTTTGCAAGCGTAACCATCTATTGTACCATTTTTCAATAACGATTCACCTCCACCTCGCCAGTTCTTACGCGACAAAATACTTTTAAAAAAATAGCTCGGGAAAATGCTCATTGAACAAATTATTGAATTTGAATTGAGAGGGCCTGGGTCCCCTGGCCGTACATATACTTTTCTTACTGGTTAACTTCATGATAAAACAAATATCTCTGAGGAAAATCTTCGAGTGGATTATTATTTACTGCTAAAATATTGCAGAAGGCAATGAGCCTTGCTTTCCCTTACATGGACCAAATAACTTGCAAATAAAATTTTACTTCTTAATACAAGATTTTAAACGTGTAATTGCAAGTAAAAAGAGGATTGAACAATTAAATTTTTTCGTTTGGCTTTCAAATGTTAAAAATCTAGTTCTTCCAAATGGCTGTGAACACGTGCGAAATGTGATCCAGAGGGATTAACATAGCTTTTTTTCCAAAAACTAACAAAAATCGCCAAGCGGCTGGGGGCTTGGCCCCCATACTTCCATTGCCACCGCCGGCTGGGAACTCCGCCCCCAGACCCCCGTCTGTGATACGTTTGAGTACACTAGCTTACTCAACACGTCTCCTAAGTTTGACATTTGCCCGTTCTAACTATTAGTTTTCGCCCTCTTCCTTTATCAAAATCCTGGTTAAGTGCCAACAGGCTACGGCTTCAGATCTTTCATTCTACGATATCTTTGCCCCACAAAAAGTTCCTTTTTTGAAAATTTCTTATGACGTCATTGCATGTGAGTTGTGGTTTGAGCCCCCCCCCAATCATAAATCCTGGCTACGCCTATGAATAGGAGGGGCTGTTTCGGAGGTGGAAAACCAAACTAAAACGGTTTTCACTAAATTAGAATAGTTTTGTGCCCGAAATTAGATGAAGACCAAAAACAAAAAGGTCTTCACTCAGTTTAGGACCGCAGTTTTGTGCTCGAAATTTGATGAAGACCAAAAAAAAAGAAAAGGTTTTTAACAAGGCTGGGATCGATTTTTGTGACCGAATTCTTTTCAAGTACCGGGTCAGAGTAGACTCTCAATGCCAATTGGGGGATATTTTTGCTTTTAGCGCATTAATCGGTTTTAAAAGTGCTAAAAAGGTGGTATTTTGCATACTCCGATTGCCAATGGGGGAGGCTGTAACCCCCACCTGGCTACGCTACTGGTTTCATAGTTGCTTTTCCTCTAATAAAGCATCATAAAAACTCAATCATAAATGATCCGTCTGCAACCGCAAGAAAATTTACAGTGTGTCCAAACATTTTGGATGGATGGGACAAGTAGAACTCAGCAAGATTGCGAGTGGATTAATCACGTCCAAATCAAGAGAAGTCGTCTTTGACTACTTTTTGGTGGGAAAATTATGTGAAGACCAAAAAAAGTCCTTCAACTGCTTTTAGTCGAGAATATGCGTGAAAAGCTACTGCTGTCCTACGCCAATATTTTGTGCTTACGATTGCTGGTGATAACATGATGGGGGGCAAAAATTGCATTTCGACGGAGGCTGTATTAAATTCATCGCGGAGCGTTTTTGGACATCCCTTCCTTAAATGAGTCATCAGGATTTTTTTTTGATTTTCGCGAAGAGATCAGCTCAACAATCAGTCCCATTAATTTTCCTGAAGTGACAAATGAATAACTTCAAGCATGTCGTCTGCAAACAGCCAAGTGCTAGACTATAATCATAACCGAATCCGAGTACTTCTGCACTGACGTTTCCCCCTTGTACATAGCTGAGAACCTTCCGCATGGCGATTGCTGATAATCCTTTCTCGAAAAGCAAAGAAGACCAATCTAACACTACTATAGTACTCGGCAGACACTGCCAAGCTGGAAATACCTTTTACTGATAAATTTTCGGGCATTAACCCTACAATAGAAATATTTGTCCTTCAACATAAAGGACTTGTCATCCATCAATGGCACTTTCTCAGGATGGTGATTGTTTTTAATTGCATTGATTTGCTATTGCATTAATTCTTTAACATACGCGTAGTCACGAACTTGCAATGTGCTGCCACTTAGTATTTTGTGTAGAAAATGCTCCATTGGCCTTTGCTTAACTGCTTAAATTTAAGCAGCACCCGCTTTGTAGATCTCCCAGCTACAAACTCGGAATTGTGAAAATCAGATTGAATGAAATTTTCAAATAACGACGATTAACATACTAGTACTTAAAAGAGCATTCCAATCGGACATTTTTTGCTTGGTTTTTCATCAAACAAATTTAACAGATCTGAAGACTAACTAAACTAAATTTGAGCATTCTACAACCTTCCTTTCCCGAGATATAAGAACATATATTTCCTCTTAGAAAGGCTTTTTCCATTCGATTTTTTGCCAGGGAGGCTAATTACAAACAAAATTTCAAAAAGTTACTACATATTCCTGATTCTCAATATCAATCTTTTGCGGTACAGGGCAGAGTTATTGTAAAAAAAAGTTTACAACTGTAAAATTTAGCTGCTTTTAAATAAACGCACGTAAGCTACCTTTCCAGATTAAGTTAATCTTCTGTTTATATCATTATAACTTTGTCATTAATTCGGTTACGAAATTTTTTTTAGTTTTAGTTTTTATTTTATTTTTTTAATTTTTATTTATTTCTTTTTATTTTTGCAAATTACCTACCGGTACAAAGGTACTGTTACTCCTATTGCATTAGTAATTAATTCAGAAAGTTTTTGTTTTTTTTGTGAACTGAACTAAAACGTTAACTGTCGTGTGATAATTTCACAGCAACAAGACATGTACGTTGACAAGAAGCACATTGACCCTGAAAACCGCAAGGTTATTCGGTGCTTCCTGCTCAACCAACACAACACTGATTCCCTTATATTGCGTCATGAGCAGTACTTTTACACTTTTGCGTGTGTGTTTGATTGAGGAATAAATTCTACTATTCGGTAACAATATTTACAAAATGGCAACACGAAGAGGTTAATTATTGGTTATTACTGATCTTGAACTGCAATATCTTGAAAACGGCAAAACGTAGAAACTTGAATTTTGGCGAGAATGCATCTTAGACTTATCCCAACATTTTGGTCAACAGTAAAAAACTTGAGTTAAATGCCCGTTTAAAGTACAGAACAAAATGAGCTACTGCTTATTACAATGCTTTATTACTCAGCTATAAGCTATTAATTAGTACAGCTCAACATAATAGATTGTTGCTCTTTGTTCTACAGTAGTGGCATATGCACGAAAAAATTAAGTCCAGCTAGCGTTACTTAATTAAATCCAACCTGCTTAATCGTACTTCATACTTTCATTGCTTTAGTACAGTTAGCGCGCAAAATATGAATGCGAAAATACAGCAATATCCTGAGTCACCGCGGAATGGGTTTTATAATGCCAACGAATTAACTCTTTCGCTGTTAAGCGACTGGAAAAAACTTTTGCTGGCTGTTTTACGAAATGTGAAAATGTCTTAAGCCATTAATTTGTTTTAGGTCGATCTCAAGACTCTCTGGATGTAGATGCTGCAAATCTAAAACAAAACGCGCAAGTGATAGCAGTTGGAATTGCACGGGCTGTAGATGAAGAATTGAGGGTGATAGCATCTGATCCAGAAGGCAATGTGTTTAGAGCTACAAACTTTGAAGATTTGGCAAGACTAGAACATGAAGTCAGTGATGCTGTTTGCTTTGCCGGAAGAATGAACAAATAGAGTTGTGCGAATTGACAATGGACATTATGTATTGCTTATGCTTTTGTTTTGCACAGTTGTTACAGTAGTGACAGTGTAGCTACTATCAAAGCAAATTTTGCAAGAATAAATCAAATTAATCAATGACTTTTATCCAGAGTGCGTCAGTAAAAACGGTTACCAAAGGTACACCAAGAACCAAGACATTTTTCTAAACTCACAATCGCATTCTTGTTTATTGAAAAAACTCAAAACTACGCGAAATTAGAAAAATCATTAAAATTAATGTTAAAACTACGAAGTCAAAGGATCGTTGGGAAGCACAAAATGTTCTAGGAACCTCTTTAGTAAATTGCAACGTACAATGCACCACAATTTTAGCTTTTTTTGTTTAACTCATTCCCTTTAAATGATGTTTTGACTACAGATATAGTCTCCGATTTCATAGTGTTAGTGCTTGCTTTAAAGCTTACAGTGTGATTGTGGTGCACCATTCTAAATTTGCTAATAATTTGAGTTACAAAGTGCAGTGCTGGGCTTAATAATAACCTTAGGGGTGCTAGAACATATTTTCTGCTGTATTTCGAGACATGTCACTTGACTTCATGATATCGCAAAAATAGGCCAAAACTTTTACGGAAATTAACTAAGATCTTGTTCAAAAAAGACCTAAATGGATATGGGGTAAAAAAATCGCACATACTGTATATTGCTGTCACAACATGCACTGTAGCTAAACCATTACTCTTCTGTATGCATGCAACCAGTTTTTGGCTACAATGAAGATTCTATCCTTTTTTCTTTTCTTTTTTTAATACACAAAATGTGAGCCTTATCTAAATTATACTTTCTTCTGATCAGCTTCACCAACGCAGAATAATTGATTACTCTATTTTAAGATGATGCTTTAAAGTGATCTATCGACATTTTGGTGGCCATCTAAAGAAACCCCAAGGTGGCCTTCTACATCAGAGGAACATTTCAGACGGCTTGAATTTTTGTGAAATAACAGAGATCACTATAAAAACATTTGCAGTACCAACAGATATTCGTTCATCACACCGAAAGCTGACCAATGGTCGTTTAATGCCGTTTTGATACCAAACCTTAATTTTAATAAACGAACAAGTATACTTACTCTACTGATGTTAAATGCTTTTTCCATGCAGGCTTCTCTATAAAATGCAATTTCTGTACTAATGAACTTCTACCTGAGTATAGAAAAATGAAGCAACTTTTAAAGGAAACTTCTGCACTGAATAGTTTGAAGATTTAAAAAAAAAACACGAACGAAACAAAGAATCGTTCTAATTAAAGTTTCTGCTAAATCGCAAACAAACCGTCATATTTACTTTGAAAACTACAGTATTAACTGCATAGTATAATCATTCACTTGCCAATCGTGCCACAACAAAGTTCAGATTTTAGGTTTTCAAAAGCCCAGCTCCACTTCAAGAAAACAACATATCAAGAAATAACGAAATAAATTTTAAGCTCATCGAAAGAAAAACGAACTTTTACGAGCATATCTTAGTCTAGTCCTTTAAAAAATCGCTGCTAATAACACTGGTGACGTCATTGGTGGGGGACAAGGTAGCTAAATGCAAAATTCCTTGGTCTCGTTATTTTTAAAGCATTGATTTGGACTAAGCCTATCTCACTTTGATAAAAATTAAAATAATACTTTCACCTACCTGTAGGCTACATAGCTTACTTAAACCGATCACGTTAGACTCTTAGCACTTCTACTAAATTTCATATAGAAACACAGCCGGCCTGCAACAAAACAGCCCGTAAATGATGCAGTACAGCAAGGCTACGTGAATGAAGCCTATCAAGTTCAAGGTTAGAGTTAGCTACCAGTAGCCTACAAATAATCGTCTGATTCAGCAAGCAGTTAATCCAGTTGTTATGTCCCGTCCACCTGAGTCTGTTATTTGAGTTGTATACAGGCGGTTTGACTTGATCGCAGAGTTCTGGGCCAAGTAACTTGGGTTGGCAAATAATATTTGCGCTGTAATTGCAAATAATTATTACAATTGATAGGACAATCTGAAGACGATCTTCAAATACCAGCTGAAATGTTACAACAGCAAGCTGAAGTGGTAGCAATCGGAATTTCAAGCGCTCTGAGGGAAGAATTACTAGTAATTGCCTCTGATCCAAGAAGAAATGTCTTCAGAGCTTCGAATTTCCAAGGTCTCGAGAGATTGAAACTGCAGGTTTCCACTGCTGTGTGTTTTGCCTCTGGATATTTTCTTGATGTGATCTTCACATAATAGATGGTGGTTTTTAAATTTTTTCAGTTCCTAAGGATTTGTTAAATTTTTTGCTTACTGCTGTATGGTAGTTGCAGCCAGTACTTAAATTGTAAAATTTTGCATGGGGGGACGCTTTTGCAGCCTTGACCAACTTTACAAAAAGTTTAGTGGAAATGATGTATTTCCGTCGCCGAAATTGAATGAAGCCAAAAACAAGAAAAAAGTCTTCGCCGGAAATTGGAGTCATTTTTCCCCGAAATCAGGTGAAAACAAAAAAAAGTAAAAATAAAAAGTCTTCGCCGCAGGTTGCGACCATTTTCGGCAGGAAATTTGTAGGATCTTTTATTCCTGAATAGCTATTTTTCCTCTGGTCATCCAGCGCTCAACTCTCGATGAGAGGACACCTAAATATCGATGGGGGGACGCTAAATCTTGATGGGGGACGCTAACTCTCGATGGGGGGACGCGTCCCCCCTGCAGTTTAATTACTGGTTGCAGCACATAATGCAAAAATTGAATAAGATTGACATCGCATTTGAATAAAATTGACTATGGATTAAAGAAAATAACAAAAATGTCTTAATGCCCTGCAGTATGTTGGTTTTATTGTTTTTAATTAAATTATTCAAGAACAAACAAGAAGTCCATTTAGGATGCTTATAATAAAAAACAATATTTTACTCTTGATGAAATAAATTATAGCCCACTGTATTACATTCAAGATTGGATCCAATCATATTGTTTTTAATTTTAAATTCAAATTCATTGACTTTGCAAAAACTGAATTCAAATTCAAATTCACTGACTTTGCAACAGTCGAATTCAAATTCTTAAATAACTCGTGAGCGAATTCAAATTCAAAATCAATCCAACCCTAGTCCCAAATGTGCATTAGCGCATCACAGGTGCTCAATAAACTAACAACTCAAGTTGCTTCAATCTTTAGCGACAATTAGCTGTGTTCCGATTTGATTATGAGTGTTTTTGACCAGTTTATAAACCGCTTCTTTCGCAGTGTTTTGCCCAGGCCCGTCAATTTTCGGGGGGTCGGGACCCTCCAAAAATATGCATTGGACGGGCCCAAAAAGCAAAGGGCCCCCTTCCCCAATAAAATTGGATCATGTTTGCCATTTATCATGAATATCAACAAAATAACATTTTTGTCTTGTCAGATTTTTCTTGCTCAAAATCTTGAAAACTGCTTATCACAGCGCTAGGCCAAGATTTCATAATAATTACAATACGAGTATGTGTTATCACTTAGCCAATATACTCTCAAATATAAATATTCATCTATGGATTACTCTGTGGTTGATATCAGGGTTTTAAAAAGTGCTTGATAACGAAGAGTTAGAGTAATTATCACAGCAGATATTATTGCACAATTTTTATTTGTGTACGTCACGAACCCATCATTGTAACTGTGTGTCTATCGTTAAACCTAACGAAGTGTAGATGAGGAAAGTCCTGACTTATAGCAGGGTACTGAGGGCGAGGACAGGCTGAGACTTGCAGCGTCAGAAGAAGGTTGGCTAAAGAACTGTTGTACCAAAACCAAAAAGCTCTTCGATTGAAGAAAATAATTAATGCTCCGTTGGAACAGTGCCGTTGCTACGGGGGAACCAGGGGGTCGAACCCCCCTAACGACTGCTTGTGACCCCATTTCGGTTTATTCAGAACACGTTTTCGGAACATCACGTAACGACGAGACAACAGACAATAATGGAAAAAGGAATAATAGCGTTCAAACTTAATTCTCATGTGTAGTTTTCTCGATTCTTTTCAAAATTGCTGGCCACCAACTGCAGTACAAAAATCTGACGCAATAATCCGTCTTATTTACACGTCTTTACGGATGTATCGCGGAATAGGGATGTAAGGCTGTAGAATCGGTACCGGTACTTCGTTAGTGATTATCAGAGGTGGAGTCCTCGAGGACGTCCTTGGCCTCGAGGACGTCCTCGAGGACACATTTTGAAGTCCTTGGCCTTGGCCTCGAAGGTCAAGTCCTTGGCCTTGGCCTCGAGGCCTCAAGTCCTCGAAAATTGGCCTGTCCTCGGCTCGAGGACAGCACTATTTTTTGGAATGTTAAAATTTTGTGGAGCGCTTGAAAAATTTTTTGGAAAACGTTTTTTAGTGGAGATCGCTTGAACAATTTTTGTGAAGACCTTTTTTTTTTTTTTTTTTTTTTGGAGATCGCCTGAAAAATTTTTGTGAAGACCTTTTTTTTTTTTTTTTTTTTTGGAGAGCACTTGGCTTTGTGTCCTTGGTCCTTGGCCTCGAGCATTCCTGTCCCTGGCCTCGAGAGTGTCTGTCCTCGGAAAGGCTGTCCTTGGCCTCGGATTTTTTTTGTGTCCTTGGCCTTGGCCTCGAGCCTTGTGTCCTCGACTCCACCTCTGGTGATTATAACCTGAAACCAAAGGCGTAGCCAGGGGGGGGGGGCCAGGGGACCCGGGCCCCCCCAATCAAAATACCACTAACAACAAAAAGTTATGACAACATAGCCTGGCGATGTTTAGTTGCAGTTTTTTTTTCAGTAATTACGCACATAACAGTAATTAACAATAATATTAATGACAACAAGTGAGTCCCGGGGCCCCCAACTAACAACCAGGGGGCCCTTACTAACAACTAGGGGGCCCTGGAATCCTTAACCGACAACCAGGGGGTCCGGAACCCCTAACTGAAACCCAGGGGGCCCATAACTGACGACCAGAGGCCCCAGGGCCCCTAACTAACAACCAACGGACCCTAACCAACAACCAGGAGGCCCCTTAACTGACAACCAGGGGGGCCCAGGCCCCTAACCGACAACCAGGGGGCCCCTAAACGACAACCAGGGGGCCCCAGGGCTCGTAACCAACAACCAGGGGGCCCCGGAGTGCCTAACTGACGACCAGGGGACCCCGGGGCCCCTAACTCACAACCAGGGCCCTAACTAACAACCAGGGGGCCCTTAACCAACAACCAGGGGGCCAGGAGCCCCCTAACCGACAAGGAGGGGCCCTGGGGCCCTCCTAATTGACGACCAGGGGGCCCCAGGCCCCTGACCAACAACCAAGGGGTCCTGGAGTCCCTAACTGACGACCAGGGGGCCCCGAGACCTCTAACTCACGACCAGGGAGCCCCAGAGCCCCTAATTAACAACCAGGGGGCCTGGGCTCCTAACCGACAAGCAAGGGGCTACGGGGCCTCTAACTGGCAACCAGGGAGCCCAAGGGCCCCTGACTGACGACCAAGGTTCCCGGGCCAGGGGCCCCTTAATGGAAATTTTTAACAATTTATATGCAAAACCTGTGAGAAATCTAAGAGTTTTGACCTAAAAGTTGCCACCCCAGGCCCTCGTTTAACGTTATTATGAACTTAATTATTTACTGCTAAAGTATTGCAGAAGGCAATGTTCGTTACTTCCCCCTGTAGACCAAATCACTTACAATTAAAATTTTACACCATAATGCAAGATTCTAAGCGTGTTTTGGGATTTAATTGCAAAAAGAGGATTGAACAACTAAATTTTTTCGATTAGCTTTGAAGTGTTAAAAATCTAGTTCTTTGAAATGGCTCTGAACTCGTGCGAAATGTGATCCAATGGGATTTAAATAGTTTTTTTTTCCAAAAACTTACAAAAATCGGCCAGTGGCTGGGGGCTTTGCCCCCAGACCCCCATAGCCATCGGCGGCTGGGGGCTCTGCCCCCAGACCCCCGTCTCTGATACGTTTGAGTACACTAGTTTACTCAACACGTCTTCCAAGTTAGACTTTTACACTTTTCAACAATTAGTTTTCGCCCTCTCCCTTTACCAAAATCCTGGCAAAGTGCCATCAGGCTACGGCTTCAGATCTTCTATTCTACGATATCTTTTCCCCACAAAAAATTACTTTTTCGAAAATTTCTGATGACGTCATTGCGTGTGATTTGTGGTTTGGGCCCCCCCAATCAAAAATCCTGGCTACGCCTATGCCTGAAACAATATGTGAAAACTTTAAAAAAAACAGCCGTTTTTGTTTTTTCAGAGCACACTCAAGATTTTCTTTAAGTCGCGGTCAGTGGCGCAACCAAGGGAAGGGGCAGGGGGGATTCAACCCCCTTTAGCCAAGTCATTTAGAAGATTTAACTTAAAAATGCAATCGTTGAAACATGTTTTGGACTTGACTTGAAGTATAAGGGCGTCAGAAGGGGCTAGGCAATTTAATTCTTTCAATGACTTCTGAATTTTAACAATTTACTGAAGTTATTCATATGGCTTTAAAAACGTTCGAAATATGAATGAAATGGCGTTAAAATTGCTATTTTTGGCGCAAAATTACAAAAATCACCCAGCGGCTTAAGTCTCTGCCTCCCTCTATGATACACTTGAGTTGCATTAGTTTGTTCAGCACGGAGCCTAAATTGGACAATTTTTTTCAAAAAAAATTTACTTTTGGTTTAAGTCCCCTCCCTCTTAGCAAAATCCTGGTTCCGCTTTTGGTAGCCTTCACTGCAGCAGACAGATTTTTCAAGCGATTATATGGGCCGGATACAAAACGAGCTAAAAAACGCTGCCGGCCTTAAATGTACCTTTGTTTTTTAGACATGAATCCAAAATTGTTAAAATAGCGCGTAATTTGTAGCAGTAAAATATCATAGTTTTTATGCACAAAGTTTAGTTTATTTTAGTGCACCCTCCCCCCCCCACTTTCGTCTAGTGCTCCCTTACTTCAATTGCTCTGGCGACGGCACTGCGTTGGACCGTTGAGGATAACATAGGCTACCGGTATTTGTTTGAAAAAAATTAGTTTCAGACAGCCAGATTGATAATTTAGTTCAGTAGTGGATGTCGCAACGCTAACAAGTACGGAACGGCAATGACGTCGCTAGAAATTGTGCTATGCGGGCGTAGACGTAATGGACGGTGTCATCCCTTAAAGTAGTACGGAAAGGCTTGGTGGAACGATTTTCAAAGTGGGGAACCTGGCACACAGGCATATCGAGAATTTTGGTCCAGCGGCGGCCCCTTTCAGAAAATATCGGGGATAAGTAGCAAAGCCCTCTGCTGAAAAATTTTGCTAATTTTGAAACAAAGTAACATTCATTGCAATATATCGGTATCGATGCATTTTTGTGCATAATTGTTGTTTTTTTTTTACTAAGGTATCTTCAAAAAATTTATGTTTTGTTAAAACGACGTTTTCACGAAGGTTTAAAAGTTCACCTTTTTACAGAGTTGCAAAACAAATTTAGAGAGTTTTTGTGAATTTGCTGTTATTTTAGCAAAAGAAATTTTACTACTATTTTTGAATTTTTACTTCAAAATTTTGATTATATCATCATAAAAAGGTGTCATCCTAAAATGGTGCAACCTAAAGCTGGCTGACCCCCCTAGCTACGCCACTGCGGAACAATAGAGCGGAAAAAGTGAAAAATATTTTCAACCAAAAAGTTTCTGCAGTTTCAGAATAACAAGATGTTTGCTTGTACCAAATTTCGACGCATAGATTACGTGACATTGGATTTAGGGCCCGAAAACCGCCCCAGAAGTTTGGCGTGGAAGAGGTTGCATTTAAAAAATACCACAAAATATATTCCACACGATTATTTATCTCAAGATACCCATTAATCTCCACCAATCCACTTTTGGCCGCGATGAGGATTTCTTCCAAAATGTCGTACGCTCATCTCCTAAACGGCACACCACCAAAAAATGAAAGCAAAAAAAACAAAGCTGCATATTATGTGCTATTGCGACGTACAAACTTCTTCTTTCTTCATTGCCCGCTTTTCCGTGAGGGTTGCGGGGGCAGTAGCTCAAGATTGAGCCGCCACACCTCACGGTCTTCCATCACCTCCATCATTTCGCTTGGGCGAAGTCCCAAGCGATTCCATCCAAGATCCTCAATGTAATCGGTCCATCTAGTTCTAGGTCGTCCGACTGGTCTTCTCCCATTTGCTTTGGCATGCAAAGCTTGTTTGGGGAGTCTTTCCTGAGGCAATCTGCTTACATGGCCAAACCATCTAAGCTGAGATCTTTCAATTCGGAGAAGTAACGGCTCGATGTTAAGAGATTTTCGAATTTCAGAGCTATTCACCTTGTTAAACAGTGTAACTCCTTCGATTCTTCGTAAAAAACCTCATTTCGGACGCTTGCACTTGTGATCGCATTCTTTCGGTCATTACCCAAGATTCATGACCATAAGTGAGAATGGGGACAAAAACTGCTTTGAAAATTGAGAGTTTTGCCTTTTTCGACAATTCTCGTTTCATGACAACCGAGTAGTGCAAAGCTCGCATTACTGCACTAGCCTTGCCTATTCGGGTATCGAGTTCTTCGTTTTGCCTTCCGTCACTCGTAAATGCAACCCCAAGATACTTGAACTTCTCTACCTGCTTCAGTGTCGCTCCATTCACTTGTAATACGCACTGATCAGGGTTTCTTGAAAGATGAAGTACCTCAGTTTTGGCCGTGCTTATTTTCATTCCGGCGGTGTTGCATGCATCTGCAAAGCTATTTAATGCGCGCTGGAGGCCAGATTCTGTGGAAGAAAGCAGAACCAAATCATCTGCGAATAGCAGACGACTAATTTTGCAATTTCCAATCGTGGCACACTCATCAGCTTGGCTGTATTTGTCGATCCAATTCATGTAAACAATGAAAAGGAGAGGTGACAAAACGCACCCTTGCCGGAGTCCAACCCCCACATGGAACGGCTTTGATTGCTTGCCATTTACCCGAACACAAACCTCCGGTCTGCAGTAGAATGACTTAATAGCGCGTAACAATTGACCATCAACGCCATACTCCTGCAAAACCTTCCAAAGTTTATCCCGAGGAACTCGGTCATATGCTTTTTCAAGATCGACAAAGCATGCAAAGAGATCTTTGCCATACTCCCAAGATTTCTCGAAGATTTGCTTCAGAGTGAAGATTTGTGGTCCGTGGTGCTGCGACCCGGACGAAAACCGCACTGACCATCTTCCAGTTTTGATTCCACTATTTCTCGGCATTTCCTTTCAAGGCATTTGGCATATACTTTCCCTGGCAAACTAAGGAGTGATATCCCTCTGTAGTTTGTACATTGCTTGCGATCTCCTTTCTTGAATATCGAAATAATCACACCTGTTTGCCAATCTCTGGGAGTTTTGCCTAGCTTCCACGCAACTTGACACACTCGCGTTAACCAGAGAATTCCTTCTCCAGTCAGCGCTTTCAACATCTCGGGTCTGATTTCATCTTCACCAGCAGCTTTTCCAGATTTTATCCCTTTAATTGCAGTTGCCACTTCTGCTGCAGTGAAAACTTCGTCCTCCCCTAGATGTGTCACTTCGTGTGTGTCATGAGTCGATGCCTTTACAGGATTCAAAAGATCTTCAAAGTGTTCTCTCCATCGTGAAAGGATTTCATTCTCATCCGTTAGAATGTTACCGTCAGAATCCTTGATGGAGTACGTGATACTCGATCTTTTGCCACGTAAACGGCGGATGGTCTGCCAAAATACTTTGTTTGCCGAAAAATAGTTGGAATCCAACCGACGACCAAACTCTTCCCATGACTTCTCCTTGGATTTCGTTACTGCCGAAGTTGCCGCATTTCGCGCCTCAATGTACCGGGATTGCAAATCAGATGACGATCTGTCCTGTAGCCAGGCCTTGAATGCATCTTTCTTTGCTCGAATAGCTTCTTTAACCTCTTGGTTCCACCAAGGTGTTCTTTTCTCACTATCGCCCGCCATTCTAAGCCGTTTTCGCCCACAACTTTCAGCAGCTGATGAAATGATTGCTGATCTGAACAGCAGCCATTCCCTCTCAATGTCCTCGGATACATCAGGAAGTTGTCTGAACTTAGATGATATACTGGATGCAAACTGTTTTCTTACTTCTTTGTCCTCCAAAGCCTCCCATTTGATCCGGTAAGTCACAGACGACCTATTGGATCTCTTGTTTGGCCAAGGTTTCGAAAGTCGTAAGGAACATACTACCAGATGGTGATCAGTTGACAATTCAGCACCTCGCTTCACTCGAACGTCCAGCACATCAGAAAACAAATCTGACGAAACTATGCAAAAATCTATCAAAGATTTTTGATCCATACTAGGTCGATACCAAGTATACTTGTGAACCTCTCTGTGCTGGAAAAAGGTATTCATGATGCGGAGTCCGTTGCTACAACAGAGCTGCAATAAATACCTTCCGTTCTCATTCAGTCCAGTTACTCCATGTTTTCCGATCACACCCTTCCACGTATCTGTGTCTGTTCCAACATGTGCGTTAAAATCCCCCATAAGGACTGTAGATTCAGTAGCTGATGCTCGTAGAAGAGCATCATTTACTTCATCCACAAAAGTCTGATATTCACTCGTGGCATTGGGGGCATATACCTGCAATAGGCACAATGACCGATCCAATACCTTAAGCTTCAACATACAGACCCGTGATCCCAAAGGAATCGAATCTGACACACAGTCTGACAAACGGGGGCTTGTGAGAATCCCCACACCCGCTTGTGCAGACATACTAGGATCAGCACCAGAATAGAAAAGTTTCCATCCACCATCCGAATCCACAGTTCCAGAGCCACGTCGTTTGGTTGAAGAAACTCCGATAATATCGAGATGATACCGCTTTGCTTCCTCAACCAATTCTAGCTCTTTTCCTGTGAGGGTGAGGATATTCCAATTGCCCAACAGCAGTTGGTGATGGTTGACCCGTGAGTGTGCGACATTATCTCGAGTACGAATACTCTGCGCTGCCTCCATTCGCCTCTCCAAACGTGTAGCGGGCACATTGGTGGAGCTGCCACTAGGGCTGGCTGGTGGAGATTGTCGCTTATTTTTCGAACGAGCCCCTCTGCCTAAGACTCGAACGCCATAGGGGTTTCGCTGAATGACGACCTGGGAGTCCCTAGGCGCTCCCCTGCCGGACGAGGTTCCACTTGTGAAGGTGGCCCCATTAACGTCGTTCACGTAATTTTCATTATTTGTGCTCATCATGATTTGTTTTGCAGTTTAATCTAACTGCGGAGAGGTTTTATATCAGAGTTGTCCTTCTCCTAGGTTATATGCTTACCACAGCTGATGGGCATAACCAACCCAGGTTTTAAGTTTTCCAACTATTTTGATTTGAACTATACTTCGTCTCGCTTCTACCATTAGACCTATCTGGCATGGGTAACCCTTTCAGGATAATTGAATCTCCAGCCAGTACAGCTCTGCAGGTCATTGAGGCACATAGACTTTTCCACCTCGTTACGGTGATAGTTCATGGAAAAGCTATGCACTGTAGGTCTAATTGCCGAGCTATGTTATTCTATGCCTACTGTGCCATAATAAGCCAATTATATGTCATACTATGCCTACTAAGCTACGGTGCCCACTTTGGCCTACTATGCCTGTTGTGCCATAATAAGCCTACTGTATGCCATACTATGCCTACCAGGGTGCCATGTTATGCCTACAATGTCATACTAAAGCTGCAGCACCTACCGTGGCACACTATGCTTACTAATACTATGCCTATTTTCCATAACAAGCCTCCTGTATGTCATAATCTGTCTACTAAGGTGTAATGCTATCCCTTCTACAATATGCTACGCTGCAGTGCCTACTGTGGGATACTGTAGTGTGCAATAATAAGCCAACTATGCCTACTGTGCCATAGTAAGCTACAGTGCCTACTGTAACATGCTATGCTTACTAGCAGTAGCGTAGCCAGGGGGGGGGGGCGGGGGGGGCTCGAGCCCCCCCCATTGGGTTGTGAAGTATGCAAAATCGCATGTTTTTTGTGCTTTTGAGGTCGATTTTCTGTAAAAAATGGAAAATAGCCCCCCCCATACGAAAAGAGCCCCCCCTCAAACGTTTGAACTTGCGAAATTTTGGAAGAAAAATCGCCCTGAATTTTGGCGAAGACCTTTTTTTTTTTTTTTTTTTTTTTTGGAGATCACCTAATTTTGGGCGGAAAAAACCTTTGAATTTCCGATCTTTCCGAGACATTTCGTCTCAAATTTCGGACAAACCGTCTGAAACTGATTCAAGGTCAATGAAAATTCGAGTCAAGGTCGTTTGCACACTTCTCACTCTTTCAAAATAGCCCCCCCCTTTTCCAAATCCTGGCTACGCGCCTGCTTACTAGGGTGCCATAACAAGTCTACTTCATGTTACACTATGCCTACAATGCCATACTAAGCCTACTATGACATAGTACTCCTACTAACCTATGGTGCCAAAAGCCCACTACAGTATATTGTTGTTGTAGCGCATATTTATCCTCCAGTCACCAGACAGCATCAGACGCTAACTTATTGGACGATCCGCACATTTTTTTTATTGCAGTGACTACTTCGTGATTGGAGAAATCCGCACTTGCTTAAGGAGTTTCCGATGATCCAACGTTCCTGTAGATTTCTTCAAATTTTTGCCCACCGAATTTGCTGCTTGTTCAAAGCCACCAACCAGAGATAATTATCGTAAAACGTCTTATCCAAGGACGCAACGGCGTGACCAGGGTGCGGGTTGAACCCAGATCATTCAATCAAGATCTTCGTAAACGATTCAAATATAATCTACAAAGTACAAACACCGCAAACAAAATTCGCAAGATTTTGCCAAAAAAGCTCTGGTTAGTAATTTGGACCCCCGAAAGATTTCGAGAAATCGACGTGCCGGTTGGTGCCCCACACCCTCCTGCTCTTTTCTTTTTTCCAACACTCTTTTCTCTTCGCTCTCTTACTCCGCTCTTGAGACCGTCCTTTTTTTTCTTTTTGTAGAATAAACAATGCCATTGTGACGTTATTCTAAAGATATGGGAGTTTTCTTGTGCGAGGTTTTTTTCGTTTTCTTTTGCTTTCTGAAGCATTAAAAAAATGTAGTTACATGTACACTAGAGTGGTTCAAAAAAGGCCTGAAAAAAACTTTTTTGAAAAGTTGTGCTCCCAGGGCATAAAATTGTTCCAATACCCCAAAATAATACGATGAGTGAATTTTTTTTGAAAAACATTAATTTTTGAGGGTCGTTCAAGACGATCGAAATTTAGGCCGTTTTTCAAATTTTGTAATTTTGCAACATAAACCGCTCTTGCCATTAAAGATGATAATGTCATGCCCATGTTAAATTAGGCAACAGATAATTTCCAAATTTTGGAAAAAATTACTTAGTTTTTCCAAGAGGTCTTTGAGTTATGGGGCTTTAAGGCTAAACCACTAGGTGACACTATTTCCCCAATTTTTATTTTATTCAAATAATATGAAATTAGTGTCGATTCTACTACCATTTTCAAGATCTAGAAATTCAATAAACATGTTTATGTTATGGTTTTGTCAGCAATATTGACGATATTGGTAATGCTTTGTTTACAGATTATCATGCAAACGTTACAATCAACGAATGAATTATTACACGAAGGTAACCAACATCTTGTATTATTTACATTGAACGTTGTGAGGTTACATAGTTAAACTAATAGCTCTGGGTTATCCCATTCAAAGAAGGATTTCACGGATGTCATTTCGTTCATTGTTGCGCAGGTGTTAAGTGCATATTTGAGAACCTAGGAAAGTCCCTTCGATGTTGCTCCACAACTTGCAGAAGATACTGAAGCTGGTCCTCGGTGGCTGTGTGTTGGAAATTAAAGTCCTGAATCAGAGCTACTCCTCTCTCCGCATTATCGTTAACTGTGGAAAGATTTTGAATTGTAGTTTTTGCTATGCAAAAAGCTTCATTTTGTTGCCAAAGCTCTGGATCTTCTTCTAAGAAGGAGTCGTCTAAAAGGAGCTGATGCAACAGGTTTCAAAATACGGGAGTCGTCAAAGTATCTAGGGTTGGAAAACTTTCTATCTTCACCATCGCTTTGACGTTTCTGGGCTTGCGCTCTTCCTTTTGCTGCGTCGCTTGAACCATAACCCGTTTTGTGTTTGGTGAAACAAGGTCATCAAATAATTGCCAATGAAACCAATTCTGGTGAAAGGTACCACAAGACAGTGACCTTCGAGGTTAGTTGCAGCAACTCTTCCAACAAAATTATGGTAGTTTCTGAGTTATTCCAGAAGAGTTAAATCTGTCCTGTGGCGGATGGTGCATTACAAGCTGTAAACCATGGCTTCAAGTAAACTTGTTCTGCAAAAAAACTGACAGTTTTTACAAGTTCAATGTCATTTTGATTAAGGACATTTTTCTGCTTACGAACATTCATATTTTCAGGCAGGAAAGTATTTTCGCCATTTAGCGATCGAGCGTAATGCGTGGCTCTTGGTCGCTTAAAAGAAAAGTTAGGTACAGTAACACCAAGAAAGATGATTGCCAATTTTAAATATTCTTTGTAGTCATCACGATGCTGCTTTTTTGAAGGTTGGTTGTAAGCAAATTGAAGAAGATCATCCCGATTATTATGAAGTAGCCTACGGTACAAACTGAATTTCCACACGGCTCCATCAAGGCTCAACATCGGTTTTTGAAACAGAGCTCCACTGTTTTTGAAACGACTTGAAAATCTTTACATTAGGCCCTGTAGATGCAGAGGGAGAAGCTAAAAACACTGTTCCCAAAATTACAAATCCATGATTAGAGCTGATGCTGTGGTGCATGGCTGCTGCAAACCAATTACTGTTCGTTAATGTATTAACAATAGTTTAAGAAATAAAGCACGTCAATCCTGCAGAGCTGGAGAGAGTATAACTGCTGGTAACGTTATCTTAGGCATTCAGGCAAGCTTATAAATTAGGCTACTACTACAGGCTCGGAGGGTCAAAAATTATAATTTTTGATCTTGTTCATGATGCTCTTGCTAGTGTACTCTTGAACTTTCCTATCTGCATATTAGGTGTTTTTCGATAATTATCTGACTGAACTACTGGTAAATAATAAGCCTGCTAACTGGGTTTCTGCTGGTGCTACAAAACACGTTGAGTTCTATTGAGTTTAAATTTTTAACTCGCTCTCTCAAAACCGGATAAAATGGCCCAAAATTAAATAGCAAAATTAACACACAACAATTACTTCGACTAATTTGTAAAAAGACGGTGCCATTGCGGAAGATTTCATTTGAAAATCAAATGCCGGTATGGTACACGAAAGGATTCAGAATCAGCGGAGTTTGTTTAAGTTGATTGAAAAAAGGCTAGGTAAGTACGAGGTAGCTGAATCTAGAATAAAACAAATTCAAGTAAATAGAGAAAAAGATCATGCATTGTAGGTTAATTGATATTTTTTTTATGTTGAAGTAAAATGAAAAGTATTACCAATATCAACAATACTGCTGACATGACCATAACATAAACGTGTTTATTAAACTTCTGGACCTTGAAAATGGTTGAATCGACACTAATTTCATATTACTTGGATAAAATAAAAATTTCATATTACTTGGAAATAGTGCCACCTAGTGGTTTGACCTTAAAGCCCCATAACTCAAAGATCTCTTGGAAAAAATTGGTAAAAATTTTTCCCCATTCTGGAGACTATCTGTAGCCTAATTTAACGTGGGCCTGACATATCATCTTCAATGGCAAGAGTGGTAGCCTGTATGTCGAAAAAATACAAAAATTTGAAAAACGGCCTGAATTTCGATCGTCTTGAGCGCCCCCCCAAAATTAATGTTTTTCAAAAAAAATTCACATATCGTATTTTTTTGGGGTATTGGAACAGTTTTATGACCTGGGAGCAAAGTTTTGAAACACTGAGTTTTTTTGACCACCCTAATGTACAGTTTTGTACACGTGTGTATTCAATTGTTTGTGATTGAATCAAGATGATCGATTTCTCTCAACAGTGTCAGTTTTGATTTGAGAAAATCAAATTCATCGAATGTTTAATTAATAAAAACATTCAAATTCATTGACTTCGCAAAAGTCAAATATTATTCTCAAAAACTCGCGAGCGCATTCATATTCAAAATTCATTTTCAATTCAACCTTAATATTATATTATGCGTATATAAACCATCAACTTTGCGCTGCTTGACCTGTGACCATGCTAATGCACATACACTTTGCACAAATATAATTTTGGCGAGACGTTGTGTCTATTAATTAGCGACTGCAAGGCGTAAAGTATTATAATTTCAAAATCCGAAATATAGAGGTCTTAGGTTTCAGCGAATTGTAATTTCCGGTTGAAAATAAAAAAGATCTTCAATGTCAGCATCTTGGGCTGAAAACCTGTGAGATAAAAAAATAAGATACATTTTTTTACAAACAGTTAAGAACATGAGGCTCATTTTAACATTTTTTCTTAAAATTTAAGAATATCCCAGACTCAGCATAAAAACAATTAAGAATATGGGTTAGCACAATGTATTTGTAAGTAATCAACAGAGGTTACTTGGCCTTTTCCAATTAGCTATTGTTGATACTTTTAACCTAACAAGAATAAACTCACTATTCTTCAAGAAAGTTAAGAACAAATAGGGCTGAAATTTTGTGAAAATTTATTAGCAGCCAGCCTCAATTCAAAATTTACCAGTTCTTACACAAAAACACTGTGTAGAGCGACGTCAAGTTGTAGTTTCGGCCAAAAGGGTCCTACAAGCATGCCACTTTGAGCCACAACTGCTTCCTCCCCTCCTTTCCGGCTACGGCACTGTTCATTGTTCAAGGCAGTTATGAAAGCAGATTTTCAGATAATACGTACCACGACTCCACTTTGACCTACTGGGGGTCAAACCCTTCTATCCACTAAACCAGCTTAAAGGTACGAAGTTTATGGCGATGAACAACTTTCGAACCTAAATATTACTGTGGGCTGTCTATTAATTACGAATAGTTTTCAAGAATTGACGTTTATTTTCCTAGCAATCCAAGAGCATTCAATTTTTTAAGCAAATCACGACTTTATTTCAGATGACGAATGGCACATCGAAAAGCTATGAAATCACAAGCCCCGATCTGCATTGTGCGCAAAATCGCGAGCGAACGATCGTATTTGGAGTTTATTTTTAAACAAAAATTCAGTACGCCCAGCGTATCGTCTTACCGGCGTAAAAGCTACCATTGGATTAAAATAAACAAAGCATACGCTCGTACACTCACGGTTTCAATTTTACGCAAAGCATAGAAACGTCTACAAACTACTGCAGGCGATAGAAAACTTTTAGTTACGAAAGCTTCAACAGTACATGATCGGCATGACAAACACCGCTGTATAATCGAAAGCAGAAACTCGTCTGGCTCGGATCAATGCCGAATATTCAACTGAATTTTAACCAACGCAAGACCGAACGGTTTCGCGATCTAATCGTTGTTCATCAGTAACGTGTTGATAGCTTTAAAACTAATTAAAAGTTTTGTAAATACAATAAGCAGTAAATGCGCTTTAACAGATTCTGAAGAATAGTCCGCAAGCTGTCGTGTTAAGCCAGTCAACAACCAGTTAATCGTCATACCTTACGCTAACGACGTCACAATCGTAGCGAAACTCTACGATTGAGATGCTGCTATTTAGTGTACGTTAATACGGCACTTCATCTTCAGCAGGCATAATCACGACAGAAATAGTATATTTGCTCCAGTACCGCAAAATGTTGCACGTCGAAAATTAAAAAATGAAGTTTAAGATGACGCTAAATAATGACGATTTACAATTTACATGCTTTTGGGGCGAGAAATTCGGGGTTTGATTACTGATCCGGTTCAATTGGACACATGCAGCCAACGACTTGCAATCACAGTAATTTTTCTGAGCTAGCTATGCTTCGGCGTATTACATACAGTATAATACACTTTAGATACGATTTGTAGCATTCAATTTATGCAAACCTCGACGTAAGGTTACATAGCGAGAAAAGCACTGGGAGTCTAACTCCGTAACCGTAATGCGGAGTTGGAGCACAGTTAATGCACTTCACTTTTTAATTTCATAATCTCTGTAATAACACTACATCAAGAACACAAAAAAGATTTCCAATAAACATTTAGCGCTGGACACCTCCATCAATTGGACATTTCTCTATGGCAAAAATAAGCTCATTTAAGAAGCAATTTGCGAGGTTAATGAGAAATGAAGATTTTTTTACTAAAAAAAGGCACATAGAGATATGTATGTTATCTCAAAAGCCGGTTGGGAAACGGTACTCAGAATATCCAACGAATTCAAGATCGAGCCACAGGCTTATAGCGAAATTTTTCAAAAGCGAAAAAAACCAGAAATTAACAAACCAAGTCAACTGACCTGGCGATATTAGGGTTAGTTGATTGGCTGTCAGTTTGTTTGCGGTGGTCAGTGTTGTTGTGGTCCCAGAAATAAAGCAGTTAAAATTTTAATTGGTGGAATTTCTGTTGAAGAATCGATAATACTAAAATTTTTACAATGTAATCAAAAAAATTTAGAAATCAGACAAATCTAAACGGACTCCTCCGTACAAAGCCATAATAATGGGGTTGACTACATGACTATCCGGCAGTAAAGAAATAATAGGATTACACTTCAATAAAATACCTATGAATGGGTAATAGTAATCCCTTCTAGAGGTCAGTACTAAAAGCGAATTCTTACTGCTTCAAAATAAGATCAAAAAGTTATAAACAAGGCAAAATGCGAACGCAAATAAACAGTGTCTCCAAATTTACGAAAAAAACTGCAAGTTTAAAAGGCACAGATAAGAAGCTGGAATAAATATAAAGAATTAGGCGTGTACATAATCTCCCATATCTTCATCGTCCGTTATACTGAACATTCTCTCTGCCTGCTCAAGGCGTTTATCACGTCCAACAGCTTCCTTCGGCGTTGACGATTTAGCCCTAGAAAAAAAAAGAGATAACTTTTTAAAATCGTTTTTTCTTTTAGTTGATCTTTAACATGGCTTCTCATAGCGAGAGTTAAGCATAGAAACCGGATGTTGCTATCAGGGCGTTATGTCAAACCACTCAACAGTGCAATGCTTACATTGCGCTTAGATTCATTCGACACAAGTCAATTGACCGCCAATATTAAGATCGTTGGCGGCTAATTGATTTTGATTGGTTTGAGGCGGTCATTTGTCGTGTACACATATTTACTGTTGTTCAGGGTGCATGGCAGCACTTCAAACTTCAGATGCCCTTCGCGACGAAAACCAATTGCTTCCGAAAAGAATCGAACCCAGTTTTACTTTCAGAGATTTTTAAAATCAACTAACCTCAAATTAATAAGGAAAAGTTCTTCACGACTTTTATACTCTTAAACCATTCAATTAAGTATAAAGCTGAGCAAGTGTGATAGTCGTAAGAATCAGCCAGAAGCAAAAAATATTGCTTAAAAGAATTAAATAGAATCGCCAAACTTTCAACTAAAGAGAAAGAATAAAAGCAATGCCTCATAATCAATCTTTTTGATTTCTATTATTCTATGCTTGAGCCTTATTTGATCAACGAAATCATTAAACTCACGAGCCTATACCACTTCAACCGTATTCATATTATTTACCACGCGCCTGGCTCAAAAACTATGAAATGACGCTGAGGTCTTGTATCGTCGAATAACCGTCATCTGCCAACTTGTCTACAACACACGAACAGGCATAAACGCAACCCTTTTCTCACCATTTTCTTCGAGAAGAAAGATTATCTCCACCTCCAACGCCAACCGGATCCAAACGTTTCTCTAACGGCGCATCTCGTAAGTTTTCGGGAGGCAGGTGATCAATACCTGTGAATATCATAAGTAATTTACGGTATTTTAGCTTCATTGGTTGAAAAAAAAGCAGGAAAACCAACACGGTAAAACTGAAAGCAAACAATACAAGACCAAGAGTAAAAGCTATCCAAGCAAACACTAGAATTTTATTCCCTTCGCAGAAAACTACTCGAGTCAAAAAATCTAGGAACTCACCCTAAATCAATGCAAAAAAATCGAAATCGACGACAAAATGAGTTCTAGGAAAGCTAACTTAAACAGCAGTCAAAAAATTTTCATGATCTACCAACGATTTATTAACATGGAAGCGACATTGCAATTACTGTGTGCTTAAGAAACATTTACCGGAAGTATAGCTGTCCCATTCGACTTTTTCTTGATTTTTGGATTGTTTTTCAGCCAAAACAAAATCTTCATCACTGGATTGGCCATCACCACCCCGATCTAAGGAAGTGTCCGGAACAGATTCTTCTTTTGATAAAAAGAATATATACAGTTTACAGTCATTCATAATATTGTTATTAATCATGTCTTAGGCTGTTAATTAAAAGTTTGATTGTGCCTATAAGACTCTGGATACTGTCTATAACTTATTATTAATCATGTTCTGTTGCGTAAGTACTTGTAATTAGGTCTATATTAACCAAGATACCTTGACCAGGAGAGAGCGAAGAGACTTTCAGGTCTTCGAGTCAAGCTGCCACCTGCTGTCAACCCCACACAATGGAAACTTCACACTGTCCCTTTAACGCTGAACGTCATGCAGGTAAGCTATGAAATGTAGATACCAATTTTTATACTCTTGTTTGACCCGATCGGGAATCGAACCCCAGCCTAAGATTTCAGTAACAGATGCTGTTTCCACTCGACCACTGGTCGTTAGTAAAGGCTTTGATATTTCTATTATGGTGTGTTCAATTTGCATTACTTCGGTTTCTACGCTTATATTTATATCTCATTTACACTTATTTAGCTCACGATTTCATTGCAGTGAACTAACATCTGGAACCTAGATTCTAGTTGAATAGGCCAACTCCGGCAAAAACAGCTCTTCGTTCAGAAGATAATAGTACGCTGTACCTCTGTGTGAAGTCTCTATTCAAAAACGAAAGTGAATATTGCATTAAATCAAAACTAGAACAATTAATTCTGTTTACCTGGTAAGCCCGTTTCTTTGCTTGCGTATTGATTTCGAAACGCAATCGATCGATTTCTTACTTCCTCTAGGAAATCTTCAAAATCATCTTCAACTTCCTCTCTGTTAAAAAACAGATTTAACCATGTAACGCTGTCTTACTCCGTTACATTAACCAAGCATCAGTGGTCGAGTGGGTAGAGCGTCTGCTACTGAAACGGTAACACCAGATTTCCTGCTTGAGGTTCAGCAAAAAAAGGGACAGTGTAAAGCCTCCTCCGTGCGTGGTAGACAGGTGGTAGCTTGACCCAAAAACCGAAAGGTTCCTTCGCTGTCTCCTGGCCAGGGTAGCTTGGTGAATAAAATGCAGTTACAATTATAATTGCAAACTCTATGTGTGCGTTTGGCAGTCAAGCGAAATAAAGATTTAGACACCCCATTTTTAACTTTTAGTTGATTCATCACACTGGTCGGAAGATATACAGTTCAGATTTATGATTCAGCCGCACATCGAGACTCAAATCAGTTCAAAAAGTCGTTTTCAAAGAATCAGGACTCTAGACCACTTTGCGAAACCTAAACTTAAGCACCATTGAATTTAAAACTTTAACAAGCGCTTGTATTTGCACTAAAAACTCAAGTCAGCTGTCATCTCGTTGGCTTGCTATTTGTCGAAGTTCAGTGTTCAGAGGTGATCACGCGTGCGATGCAAAAGCTGTCAACTGTCTAGTGTCTGCCACAAACAAATTTCGTCGAGTTTTAAACTATTTTGAATTTCGCAATGCGTGGATACTGCATTATTATTTAGAATCAACTGCTGAGCAGAAACACTATATTCAAGATGCCTGGTGCCAGCAAAAAAAAAAAGCATTAAACAAATCTCGTTTAAAACTTACAGAGTCAGGCTATTGCGGCTTTCGGAGTCGGTGGGATTAACGGCAAGACTAGATGATCTCTCCTGCAAAACACAAATAGTGTCGTCCATTCGACTATTTCAAGCGGCAACGCGAGCTCGTGATACATTTTGTACAATTGCACGTTGTACCGTTCATCCAAGGTTCCTTAAATATTGCTGGTTTAAAGCAACTTTGAAACAAGTTCGGAAGCCTCATCTTTCCTTTATTCGACGTAAGTACCCGGTAGCATTTCGAAGAAGTGTACCAATACGAGCATATTTATGACCAATTGCTTTTTTTTCACTACTCGCGGTAAATACGACACATTGATGGTTCTGTGGTGTAATAGCTACTAGTTAAGGCGCGCGTACGACAAACAGCCCGCTCGAGTTTGATTCGCACTGCGTTCTTTTATTCTTTTTCTTCAGAACCTTGCATTCGAGTTAGGGTTGAGGGAGCGATGTCAGCCTGAGAAATCGAATCGAAGTGCTGAGAGAAAGAGTACCTTCGAAAATACGCTACCCGGTAACACAAATCCTGCCGTCTAAAAGTCCCGACGCTTGATTTACGATAGGAAAAAATGAGAACACAGAAGAAAAAATGATCAAAGCATACCACGCTACTACTCTAGTAACGCACAGAGGCTTTAAAACAACAACAGATGATAATCTTACTTTTAATGAGAGGGTCATTGATGCTGCTTTAGCTGCTTCTCTTTGTGCTTCATAATAAGCTTCTTCTTCAACTCGTAATAATTCCTCTTCGTCAAACAACTAACAGAAATAGCGAATAATTAGTGCAAGTAATCGTAATTACATTTCTTATTAACCAAGTCGCCTTTGCCATGAGACAGCGAAGGGACCTTTTAGTCGTCGAGTCAAGCTTCAACCTGCCCACGTGTTTACCACGCACGGCGGAGACTTCACACTGTCCCTTTTAATGCTAATTTTTTTTTATAGTCCTTAGTTTGATTGGACTGAGAATCGAACCTAAGTTTACTGTTTCAGTAACAGTCCCTCTTTTCACTCGACTACTAACAGGTAACACGTATTGGTCAAAGCGAAATGAATGATTTCATGTCCTGATTATGTATGTAATTGACTACGTTAGATCGCAATGAGCAGTGTTTAAAAATATGCTTTCCGTGATTGCACTTCACAAAGCCAGGGAAATGTGTACGGAGTGTTTCTTAAATTCAATTACTGGTTATGGTACCTGTATCCTACGGTAGGTTTATTTGTGGGATCATTGACCTACACTTTTAGTAAATAACTGACAAAAAACAAACCATTTTGATCAAAATGAGAAAATAATCGAAGAAATGTTGCATATTTTTCCATGCAAGCTTCAAACTTGCATTTACAATTGTGAAAGAAACTACAAATCGAAACGATCGAAAGTTTTGGGAAAAACTAAACCACAGCCAGTGTATAGTATAAAAAAAGCAAAATGTATAATATGATTTTAATCTAGATAAATTTTTTGCAGCCGAGTCAGTACTCCATTGTTCATGAGGTTCAACGTAAGCCAAGTTTTCAAAAATATGCAACGAAAATATAAAACTATATCTACGTTGCACTGTGGATCGTTATGGCATCGTTTACAACTTCAGGCTGGTTTAACGAGATTTGCTTAAAGCAATTTCACCAGCTTTAGCGATGCAATCAAACGTGATTAATTTCCATGGTAGAGTCACGTGCAATTACATCATGTGACAGAAGACGATACAATCGCATCATAAAGCAGTTAATACAACTAATGTGGTAGCATTACCTTATTACAGGAAAAATGGTTTTAATGTTAACAAAAATGTAGTTTGGAAACGTCTCTGCTAAATCAAGAAAGAAGTATACAATTAATCGCAATGCGCAATATCTTTTAATAATGAAAGGAGTTAATATAGGTACAAAAAGTGTTTTTACACTTGTAGTTTACATTGTTTCCTGAAAACAGAAATCAAATCCTCGAGACAACAACTAATCTTATGTCAAAATAAGAAGTACTGCAATGCGACCCCAAAACAAAACTCATTCATTCATGCGTAACTGCGTATGAAACAAGCACCTTGGGGTCTGTTTAAGTACACCAACGCTTAGCTAAATCTTAAGTCAAATCTAAGTTATATCTAAAATAAATCTAAAGACACAAAATCCTAAAAAAGGAAATTTGATTTTACTTACTGCTTAAATGAAAAAGAAATTTTTGATCTTAATTACTGCTTAATAACCGGCCAGTTGGTCAAACGGTAACGCATTCGTCTCTGGAGCGGGAGAGGTATGAGGTTTAAACCTTGGGCCGGTCAAATCGAACACAGAGTTGCCAACGGAGAGCCATTGCTGCAATATTTCTTCAAAAAGAGCAGTGCTACCCGGGCACAATGACACGGAGATGGGCCTAGCAACTCGTTACACGCTTTGGCGTAACACAACGAGTATAATGAAAGATTTAATTTGATTACTGCTTAAATTCCGCATTCGATCACTTTAATCATTGAACGCATTTATACCAAATTGCAAAACTTTATTATAAACGTTATTGTTTGATTATAAAAATACAAATAACAACCAATTAATGCTAACATATTATGTTTATGTCACATTGGTTAAAAGTTGAAACAACAGACCGTTAAGTGACTTTTAGCAAGCACGATGAGACTTCGAAAACATATTATGAAGAACAAAAGAGCCAAAGCTGTCGTAAGCATTTAATTTAAAAAGAGACATTTCGACTAATTACTTAAATCATTGTCAATCTGTAAATAATGCACAAGAAAAAGTTTAGAGTAATAGGTGACCTCTCAATTGTGTTGGATATGCCTGCATTACTACGGGGATATATGTGGATCAAATAGTGTGTCTGAAAGTAGGGGAGCACCGGTTAATAACCGGCAGTACTAAATATAGTCAGTAGAGAGGTGTATAGTGATGATTTGAAGCAGAGCTGGTAGCTGGTATCTTATCGATTTATGAGTGACTGCTCGGGTTTTGTGATTTTCAATCTGTCTTCAATAAAATTGGCTTGTATAAAACAGTTTCTAGATGCACTTTGGCAGTTGAATGGATAAATGTCACTTGGTTAGATTTAATACGCAATCATTAATGCAGTACTTACTACCTTGGTTTAGGCACATTCTTGAAAGCAATAAATGTCTTAACACTGTAGTACTATAGTTAAATTCGGAATTTTTTGCCTGATTTGTTAAACTTAACTTAGCAAGTCACCCATTACTTAATATTTTTTCTTGTGCATTATTTACAGATTGATAATGACTTAAGTAATTAGTCGAAACGTCTCTTTTTAAATAAAATGTTTAAGACAGCTTTGGCTCTTTTATTCTTAGTGAAAGTTTCTCAAGACCTATTTTTTATGCTCCGAAATATTATGAAGACTTATGTAACTTATCGTACGCAATGAACGAAGGAAATGTCTCTGTACGAAACAGTTAGCTTTTGGCATCGGAAAGTCCTGCCTTGTGAACACTTGACATCCCCACTAAACACTCATTGTACATGCTCTACTTCGCCACACGTATACTATATTAGATAGTTTGGGAATCTCTTGACTATGACCCTTGTCTTATCCTCTCAAAATTTTGCTACATTATACATTGGCATGAAATACAGTCTGCGGTTGACATCATGGTGAAAGAGACTGGTGAGTTAAATTAGATTTTTTTTTTAATGTTTTAGAACTGTGGTAATCTGCCGTGATACATGAAATACAAGTATTGGCAAACCTTTTTGTCAATCTGTTCATCGACTTTTCTCTGTTCTTCTATAATTCGATCATACTGTCGTTTAGTAACATAGTCCCTTTCTTCAGAGGTGAGTACTCTAAAACAAAAAGACATTACCCAAAGCCAGTGTCCCCACTAATCCGATTTTAGGTCACATAAACGTCTTTTTTACAGCTACAGGTAAAATTGTTTTGAGAAAATTTGGGCACACGAAAGACAGCCAAAACGTTAGATGAAACACTGCCCAGAAAAAACCTAATATAACTAAACTGATAATTTACTTCCAGCAAAACTGAATCTAATAATTTAAGCTGGATTTTTTTTCTCGCAAAACTTTACGACTGAATTGGAAAAAAAATGTTCATCAATGTCCACAAGTTCCAACAAGGCTTTGGAAATTCAACTTTGATACTTTAAAGAACCAATCCATACAGGTACTTAATTTTTAAAGCATAGCATACAGTATTTCATCCAGAAAATGAAGAAAAAGCAACAAAAAATTCAATGCAGTAATAAAATTTGCCTAATTTGTCATCTCAAGGGAATTCAAAAATTGATACACTAGACGGACTGATTAGCTAGGCAAACAGTCAAAAAGTTGGCAAAATCAAGGACGCTTTTATTGGCCTGAGAAAAAACAGCCTTTTTGGTCAAAACTTTGGTTTCATTATGGACGTTCACAGAAAATTGGCTGTTTAGGAATGTGCATTGATTAATGACCATTTGATTTATGGTTTAGCTGTTGCAATTTTTTTTTTTAAATACACTAATTCGATCATTATCATTCTATCCACTAAAAGTGGCCAATGATTGCAGGAAGTGAAATGTGCAAAGAACCACACACATATTTGAATTAAAAATGTTTCATTTCATTCTCAAACCATTGCAAAATTAAAATTTTGAAATAATCCCAAAAAACGTCTTCTTACAAAAGAAACAAAATTGTGCAAGGCATTTTGATTTAAAGGGGCAATGAGGTTTCAATTTAACCAATTTACTATATTTTCCAGACTATAAGGCGCACACCCAAAAAATTTTTTAAATTTGACTTCTTTATATACATAAGGTACACCGGAATATACAACTCATATATTTTAATTAAGGGTTAAAATGCTGTAAAACTGGCAAAAAAAAAGAGAAAACTAAATGATTTATGTCATTTTATTGTTTTTCTATACATAAGGTGCACCTGAGTATAAGCCGTACTTATTAAATTTTACCACAAAAAGTTTTTTGGGTGCATCTTATAGGCCTAGTTCTGAAACTACAGTATTGCCACAAAAAACAAAACGGGTATCTTTTTTTTAATTTTTGAGACTAATTCCAGAATTCTTCGACAGCTACAATGAAAGATATGTACTTTCCTCTACTTGTGGCAATCCTGGCAATTTTTTGAATAATTTTTGAATCAACCACCAGGAGTAGCTTGTGTGGATGCAACGATAAATGTTAGAAAACCAAAATTTTTTTTTTTTACTAATTCTAGACTAATAAGTAAATAGATTCCAGATATTTTCTTGTTTGTGGTACAGTACTTTCTTTGATAGGTTATAGCAGATGACGCTACAAATGCGCAGATGAATATTCTTTATCTTTGTTATATTTTTTTTAACTTTAAGTTTTTGGTGAAATAGACTTATCACTATTCATTCCCCCATCTGCAATAAGCTTGCCACAAAGCCTAGTTCCTGGGCCTAATAGCCTACCATTAGTTAAGTAGCCTACTAGTAGATTTTTAAAAGCTGTAAAGTCTAATCTCTACTAGCTTACTATTAATTATGTGCAATAGCTTACCAATACTGCGCTTCTATACTGACAATAGGCTTTAATAATTGCAACAAACAACCAGGCAGCATATATGACATAGGCCTTAATTATCAGTGCTATCCAATCAGCTAGCCTATGCCTATTTTTCAAGTTTTTTTCTACATGCACAAAATCGAATATCTTCGTCCTAAAAGAAAAAAAATTCGAACCAATAGGCCTAATTTTATTTCTGAAAATCATCTTTTTCGCCAAAGCTACAGCAGATAACCTGGCAAAAATACATCCTAACCCCTGGGACCAAGCAGATGATAAAGTTGGTTTGAAATCGCATATGCAAATTTGATGTTGCAAAGTTGCCACAGCCAATTTTTCTTCAAGTAAAGTAAAATCATTCCAGTTAAAGCTATTTAATGTTAAACAATGAAAAAATGGGACGAAAACGTTGCTAATGAATTATTTTTCACATATCTAGAATTAAAATTCAAAAATTAGAACTCATTGCGCCTTTAAACTTACATTTTATTGAAACCTGTTTAGTTGCTAACACTTTGATACACTTGTGTGCATGCACAAATAGCATAAATATAGAATGCTATTGGTACTGCTAAATCACTATAGAAATCGTGGTTACATTTTACTTACCAAGTTGTCTTGGTCAAAAGACAGTGAAAGAACATTTGGGTCTTCAAGTCAAGATACCATTTGCCAATCTATATACCACACACAGTGGAGGCTTCACACTGACCCTTTAATTGCTGAACGTCAAGCAGGGAAGTTATGAATACCAATTTTCATAGTCTTTGGTTTGACCAGACGGAGAATCAAGCCAGAGTCTACCATTTCAGCAGCAGACGCTCCATCCATTCAACCACTGATTGGCTAAATTAGTACTAGACAAAGATTTTTGAGCTTAATGCTTAAGTATCAAATTTGGTTTCTGAAAAATTGCTGTACTCCCTAAGGATCTTTGCCAAAATACTGCAGGAGAACTGATGCTGTAACAAACAAAATCAAACTTTTCTTCATTTTGATCATAAATAAACATACTACATTACTACAATCTGCAAAAGGCACTCATGACTGATTTCAATTGTCTTAATTTACAAAAGCATTACCGGTAGGCATATATTTCACACTATTGCCTTACTGCATATGTGTTCCATAACTTTGTTGATTTCCATCATCTAGCACCAGATTTTCAAACTCAACACCAAGATTTCTGTCGTCACCATCTTTGTAATTTACCAGGTATTTCAACCTAAATCAGAAAAGTTGTTTGAGTAAAATTTGAGTAAAAAAAGTTGGTTGAGTGATCGAGTTCACTCTGCAGATTTTGCACAAGACTTAGAGGTACTAGTAAATGCTAATTTTCAATGTCTCCATTTTTGAGACAACTGGGAAATACATGAACAATTAAATATAAGTTCTCAAGAAACTTTTTGCTCCTTTAATCAGCATTAATACTGGATGGTAGTGGCAGTGGTGTAAAAAGTACACAAAAATTGTAATCAAGTAAAAGTTTCGAACTGATGAAAAAACTACTTGAAATACAAAATACTGCCCAAAAAAAGTACTTGAGTAAAAGTAAAAAGTAGCCATTTAAAAAGTACTCAAGTACAAGTATTTCTGAAAGTATTCCAGCAAAATATTCAATCGACATATGACATCTGGTCAACCACCTTCACATCACAGCCACATAACACTTGGTCTTGTAACTGTCTAACCCCTCATTCTCTCGAGAAGTCATGAATTATTAATTTTTGCAAGTTTTTTTGTTATTGTATTCAAGACAATCAATAAAAAAAAAAAACAACAGCAAAACTTCGAGATTCGAAAATCATGCCATGCAGAATTTACATGTAATCATTTTATAAAATCTTTGCTTAAACACTCATGCACTGTCATTGTTAAATTACGCTAAAATTAAAAAACACGGCAGGTCCCACACGTCTTATCAGTTATAATAGTCCGCTGTATCTACAAAGTGGGCCAAAAGTTCACATCATAGCTATTTCAGTATATTCTGCGATAACCGTTTTTGGATTATTTAATAAAAATTATTGAAGATTGTTTAATTTAATTTATTTCACAACACGTGAAGGCGGGTAGAAGCCTGATAAACATTACGTTACTAAATCACACAAAATTATTGTAGATAGCCCATTTAGATAGTCTGGGTCTCTACTGGGACGAATTTGATTGTCATATTGAACACATTTTGTAATTACATTGCACAATATATAACAGTGCCCTATAATAGCCTAATGTTTATTGCAAACATGGTGTATGATTTTTCACTCACTCTGTACAATTTAGCAATACAAATGTTTAGTAATCATAGGACACATTTTTGGCGAATTTATATCTCTTATTTATTCTTTCATGATTTGCTTTTAATAGAGTAAACATCTATGCCAGTACGCAGTGAAGGGCAGACACCAAACAACGAATGTGAAACTAAAACCATCTAGAACTGCTTTCCGCCAGACTGGAACTCGAGCCAATCAACTGACCACGAACAAACTGACCGCAAAGCAACGATTTCGTTTTGGTGATTTCGTCTCTGATTTCATGGCATGATTTCGTCACAAAGTGACAGTTTGGGCAAGATGGCTCTGGAGATAGTAAAAATATATTTAGGATCGCCCTTCTCAGCCAATTGGCGTTGTTCACGGTCAGTTTGTCGCGGTCAGTTGTCGTGGACCCACTGGAACTGATGTGTACATACACACTTAGAGAAAAAAAGCATGGCTACAGTCACTGTGATGGTCTGACCTCTGATGCAAGAGTTGCAGTCGAATAAGGAGGAAAAGACAACAAACTTAATTGAATTGAACAATTGCCAGTAGAAGAGTCGACCATTCTGACAAATGTGTGGTTCAAATTTAAAATTGAGATATATACTTTGTACTTTTCTGAATCAAAATACTACTTAGTTAGCATTACTTCACTCTAAAAGTAAGCAAAATAAAAAGTAACAGCAAAAAATACTCAAAAAGTACTCAATACTGGAAAAAACTACTTCAGTAATCTACCCAAGTAAAAGTACTCCATTACTTTACACCACAGGGGAGTGGCAAGATAAAACCATTACACAGCATAGCATTAACATTAATATTAAATCAAGTATGAATTGGAATGTCAAAATAAAACCGAAAAACAGGAATAGAGTACTGAATAATTTATTGGTCAACAACATTTATTGTATTAACAATAAAGGATTTTTAGTGGTTAGCAAAAAGATATCTGATATTTACAAGCAAATAAAAAACAACTTTATTTCTAAGCAGATACAACAGATACCCCAATAAAATACTGGTATCTGATCATAAATTTTTTGCAATTTTACTAAAAATCACAAACCTTCGTTTTCTTTGTCGACTGCCAAATAACATACCAATGCACCCCAAACATTGTTCCATCTTTAGATTCTGAACTGATAAGCGCTAGCCTGTACAAGCTACTTAAAGTAGGCCTATGACTGGACAATGTATGAACTGATACAGCACTTTTGATTTATATTATAAATAAGGCAAAGGCTGCTGATACATTACGTAACAGTAAGAAAATGGAAAAGGCTTGGCACACATTTCGTGCATGCAGACATTTTGTAATATGTATATATACGCAGTGTCTGCTGTACCGGCCCGGTTTTCAATATCTAATCGCTGCTGCACTGGTGGCACTGGTCATTTCTTTTTGTAGTTCAATTTACTATCTCCCAAGCTGGTATCGCTGCCTGAACCCTAACCTTAATCGTAAGGTTATAGAAAAAAAAGTTTTGTAATGACATTTCTCTCTAGCGCTATATTTGCCAAGGGTGTTCAGCAGACCAGCACAAATCGATACCCGAACCCTCGGATTACTAGGCGAGCGCGCTAACCACTACACTACCAGGTCTTCACATTAGATGCCTCAAAGTGCCGTATTTAAGTCGAATCAATGAGAAAAAAGCAATATAATAGGCTTCCGGTACAGCAGAGATTTGATGTTGGAAACTGGCGCTGGTTTCCTAGACACTACCTACCATACATAGGTATAGCCTAAAAAAACTAACCCTAAGCCCTAACCTAAACAATAACCCTAACTCTAGCCCTAACCCCTAACTGAAACCTATAACTGTTATAGTAAAAATAAAAATTTCCAAAAACAAGTGACGTCACCAGAATCTTTGTTTATTTAACCACATACCAGTACGTTCCATGCATTACGTCGCTTCGTCAGAAAATCACTATCTTAATCCTTACCTCCAAACTATATAGTCTTGAGCAAATTAATTGACTAGAGAAGTAAAAAGCACTCAATGAATCCTTTTTAATTATATTCATTAAACTTCACAAAACTAAAGTTTTAGTACCAGTAACTGATATGTGTATGGCCCCCATTGCTTTTTAACACTTGCATCCCTCGCTTTGGCATAGATTCTATCAACTTTTGGCATTTTTCTTTGATTTGAGGGTGTCGATACCATACTTCAATATACAACTGATAATGGCCTCTATTAGCTTGGTCATGGTTCTGCAATCCAATTTTTGCAACTTAAGATTTCATTATTGCCCACAAATTCTCTAGCCTATGGGGTTAAGGCAGTGGTTCTCAACCTTTTTTGGCTATTGGCACCCTGTAACCACCAAAAAAGTTTGACGGCACCCGGATGAACCTAAGAGCTTCCGATTCTACTGAAATCAACTTTAAGAGTAAAGTTTGCATCAAAACACTATAATGAAACAGTTTTGATTAATAACAGCTAAACGAAACACTAAAAATCCCATAAAAATGATTTAATTTATTTTAAAAATCAGTGCGAAATTTCTGCTTGATTTTTAGCGCAAATTCTCTCGATGTTGGGGCGCACATTCGATAATGCCACTCGCATTTCTTCCTCCACATCAAGTAGCCTTTTTCTTGTTTTTAGGTTTGTCAAAAACGGAAAACGCGGTTTCGCATAGGTATGTTGAGGAAAATTGAAGTAAAATGACCAATGCCTTTTTCTCCAATGTTAAGGGATTCATTTTGAATTTTAATCCAAAATTCATCCAGAGGTATCTCCCTGTGCAACAGCTTAATGTTACCGTCGTTACGTATGCCAATAAGTTCTTCTTATTTCAGATTCAAAATACAATGGGTATCCAGAGGTAAAATTAGATTTTTTACCCATTTCTAGTTTTCAGTGGACACTATTGGAAAATATTTCTTAATTTTGTCTTGCAAAGACTTGAGATGTTTAACAACCGATGAAACCATTTCTTTGTTATTCGTTTTCGAAAAACGAAAAAAACATGTCAGAGTTTCCTTTCTGTATTCGTAATGACCACACTTTCAATTTTTCTTGTAGAGCTCTCATTCTGTCTGCTGAAGATAAGAGATTTTTATTTTTGCCTGGCATATTGGATATTATCTTATTTAAGTGGTCATAGATGTCCACCAAATATACTAATTTGAACTTCCAGCTATCATCACAAAGCAAATAACAAAATTCTCCTTGTTCTTCAAGACTAAAAAAAGCTAACATCTCCTCTTTTAGCTCATATACTCGTGACAATACTTTTCCACGTGAAAGCCATCTTGCCTCGGTGTGTAACAGAAGATTTTCATAGTTTGCTTTCATTTCTTTGCAGAGCTTTGTAAATAATCGTGATTTAAGTGCAGTAGCGTACGCAGGATTTTGAAAAGGAGGGACCAGGAACGTCAGAAAATTTGAGAAGAACAAAGGTAGGAATGAACATTGTTTCTCTTCAATTTAGTCCGATTTTTCGCCCAAAATTAGGTGAAGACAAAAAAAGAAAGATCTTCATTCAAATTTAGTCCGATTTTTCGCCCAAAATTAGGTGAAGACCAAAAAAAAATTTTTTTTTTGGGAGCTGGCCAAAACCAAAGGTGTTCGCCTGCCATTTGTGTGATCAAAGCTTCTGTCCAACTTACAAAGGGGGGGGGGGGGGCATTCCGAAATTTTGCATTCTAATCTATGCTAATTATACTATCCTGGCGACCCAAAGGGATTGAATCCTATAGAAAGGTTCGTTGCTGCAGGTTTGAATCCTGTAGGAAGACAACTTTTTCACATTGCTTGTTTTTAAGTAGTCGCCGTTCTGGTCGCTCTGGCCCAATGCCCCCCTCTAAATACGCCCCTGTTTAAGTGGTCTAGCTTTGATGTAGTTTACCATTTCTATAACTTCTTTCAACACTTGTGTTAAGTCCGAGTTCAATGTTTTTCCAATAAGCACTTCACGATGAACAAAACAATGGGTTTGAATCCTATAGAAAGGTTCGTTGCTGCAGGTTTGAATCCTGTAGGAAGACAACTTTTTCACATTGCTTGTTTTTAAGTAGTCGCCGTTCTGGTCGCTCTTTCCTGGGCTTCCGCGCTGGTAGCCTTTAGGCCAGAAGCACGCAAATCGATTAAATAGTGGGTTGCTATGATTTCACTATTAACTTTTTTTGCAAGTGACACAAATCCTTTGCTTGACCCAATCATAGATGGAGCTCCATCCGTACACCATACAAGCAGAAGTACGAATGAGATAGTATGAAACGTCATAATGAGACTTCGTTGTTGTTTAAAATTTGAAAAGAACAATATGATTTTGAATAGTAACTGACTGGACTGAAAAGTTGGTATGGCGTCATCGTCAATAAAGCAATTATTCGAAGCCATCTCAAATTTTCACCTAAGCATGAACTTGAAGGTCACTTTTCTATCAAAAAAAATTGAAGTTTATACCGGTACCTTAAACTTAAAATAACACCACCGCATTCAACCTTTTTCCTAGACAAATAAAGTGCAATAGCTCGTGGCACCCCAGCGAATCGCAAATGGCACCCTAGGGTGCCGCGGCACCCCGGTTGAGAACCACTGGGTTAAGGTCTGGCAAGTGTTCGAGCCATTCTAACACATTCAATTTGTGCTTTCGGAAAATCGTCTCCACCTTTTTAGAAGAATGACAAGGAACAAAATCCTGCTGGAAAATTCCTCTACCATCAGGAAATGCCCTTCTCATATCTGGGATGACTTTCTTTTTACTTACCGGTATCTCGATATATCTGATATGTGTATCTGAATTTATCATACCCTAGATTGGTACAAGAGATCCCACACCAGAATAACTACTGGTAACTCTGAACTGACTAAAACAAACCCAAAAACATTGTTTTGGAAGTGTTAGCTGTTCACTCTTACTGATCCTGACAAATTGACTGAGCTTTCCTTGGATAAAAAAATACCTTCTCTCTCAGATCTGAAAACAGTATGCTACTTTCTTCTACTGTAGTCTTCTACAATCCAATTTCTATGTGCTTTTCCCTATCGCAATCTCTTCTTTTTCATTCCTTAAGTAAGAAGATGCTTTTTTAGTTGCTTCTTAGCCTTTGTTCAAGCCTTTAGCAGGTGGCATCTCACTGTACTTGAGCGAGGGGTGTAAGTGTATTTAGGGAGGGGGGCCATGGTGCAATGTAGATGCCAAATCCTTCTGTAAATGAAAATTTATCTTACTTGGATCTTATTTGCTATTTCAAAGAAGGATTGAATCATGTATGTTATGCTTTCTACTGCACTTTCCTTTGCGCTCGGAGTAAAAAAACCTGTCTGCCTGTTGCTTCCTGCTGCTTGATAATGTGCAGTCATTAAGTATGAGCAGTCGCTTTATTTTCGGCAGCTCTGTGATTCGTATATGAGCGTGCGTGCATTCTCTCTTTCTCTCCAATCTCAGCTATTCCCCAGATCTAGCCCTAACCCTAATGAGTACACACATGAGAGGAGCAAGAGTAGTGCGTGCACGCTCATACACATGTCGCAGAGATTCCAAAATAAAGCTGACGGCTTATACTTAACCAGTTAATGACACCCCTTTTGACTAGGCTAACCCCTACAATATTTGCTATGACTGTTCTGGTGTATTTACAATCTGCAATGTTCTGAAAGAGTAAGAATGCGATTTCGCTTCCTAGGAGTGATATCTGCATTAAGAATGTTAGAAGTCCAATTACATGTCGAATCACAATAGGCCTATGCAATTAAGAAAGATTTTGTTCTACAACCAGACAACATTAGGCTATTGGCCTGACTCAAAATCCTCCGTGATGTCATAAAGCCTATTTGCCTGCAGTCTTGCTACACCTCGTGGTGCTTGGGGCATTCGTCCAACACTGCAACAGCAACAATTAAGATATTTCTAAGCACTCAAAAAAGTACATAGGCCTACTGTAGCATAAAGCAGTGTAAAATGCAGAAAAACAACTCTAGTCAACTACGGTAATTTGCACAAGACTGTAAACCTAATCCAAACTCTAACCATAGCTCGAACTATAACGTTTATCCTAACCCAAACCAAAATCTTACCAAACCCCTAACGATAATTTCTGATTTAAAAATAAAAACGAGTAAATGAGCACTCACTCTTTGCTCTCTTATTCTGTTTATGGGCGTTACATAACGTAACACTAGCCCTGAGCCACTTCCTATATATTGATAAATAATCAAGGAGCCTACAGCAGTCTGGCCTAAGTATCCTCTATTGCAGTTACGTGTGGCTGATACTTTAATCTGTGATGTACTGCATCCAGGTTTTAAATTTTCCTATGACGATGTTTCTTGCGAATGTTGCGCCAGAGAAAACCGGCGCTCAGACCACTTCAAAAACATAAATTATCGGGAGAACGGTCGAAATCCTTCCAATACTGGCAATCCCTGAAAGAGAATACCGTTTTTAGAGGTGGCGTTGCAGACTTGCAGCACCAGGATGTAGAGAGAATTTTGGCAGCAAACTTGCAAATTTTATTCAAGGGCATCGGCAGAAAAAATTTTAGGGGGCGTGCCAATAAGTATAGATCCAGTATTAACTACTAAAAATAAAAGAATATTTGAAATTCGGGAGGTTTAAGACAGAGTGTGTGAAAATCCAGGGGGCCATGGCCCCCCACTGCCCCCCTTGCCCATGCCCATGATTTTATTGGTCTTAGTTGGATTTTTTTTCTGTAGCTTTATGGGCGTGTGCAAGAAATATAAAAAGAGCTTGGTTGCGAGGCCTTGCTTCCAGTTGAAGTGTTGAATCATGGTGTAAATAACTGCTAAATAAATCTGAAATGATTTGATCTGAATCACTCAAGTGTACATATTGGTAGTATTTTGTTTTTGCTTTGCCTTGGCCTATCTGTATTAGCTGTTAGTGTTAGGCTATAGGCCTACACCCTACTGTCGCAACCACTGCTCCAATCAATGACGCCATAAAATCAAAATCAAGCAACGAAATACCAACAAGCAAGATCGCTTATAGGTTGTACGACCGTGGCAGTAAACCGCAATCGGAACGCGTTCTTTTGACACGCCGCGCCACAGTACTTAGCCGAGAGTAAAAGGATATCCATCATTTAGCAATAGACTAATTTGTTGTGTTATACAGTGTAACTCTTGAAATGTAATGTTATACCGGTAGTTAAATTAAAGTTCAAAGTTTAGCCCTCAGTAGGCTACTACAGCTGGCCTACGGATTACTAGTAATTAGCCCGTTTTACCGTATCAATTGCAAACGAAAGACAGCTCAGGTGGGGGATTCCTAAACATCGAAAAGCTTGCTTGCCAAAATTTAAATTGCGTTTGATGATTTTTGTGTCGGAGATAATGGATTGGAATGCTGTTGTGATTATGAGCATTGAGGAAGTAAATTACATTAGTTGGGGAATAAAAAAAAGTCTGCCATTGTAGGCTATAGGCTATGCTAAATCAGTAAATAGCATTAGGCTATATATCTGTTACGTATACAGCGGTCGGCAATGCTGGTACAGATAGACTGAAATGTAGTGGTACACAAAAAAACAGAGGTAGAAATTTTGTTGGGATCCTGGACCAAGCAAAATGTGATGATGATCCGTTAATTGATATACAGATATAGGCGTAGGCATAGGCGTCTATTTTTTGTTGATTAAGCAAATTCCAAGGGGGCGAAATTTTTTTTGCAAAGTTTGGTTAAACATAATAATTCTATTTCAGTCCGAAATTTTGCCCCAAAATTCAGGTGAAGACCAAAAAAAGGGTCTTTGCTGCTTTCTGGTTCAATCTCTGTTCGAAGTTTCGAATTTCTTGATTACACCTTAATTTTGGAGTATCAAGTGGGCAACTGGGCATTACTTGCCAAAAAACCGTGAGGGCCAGACATGTTTTGCCCCCTTGAGTGTCAGACCCAAGGGGGCGCTGCCCCCCAAAATCGACGCCAGTGGGCCTAGGCCTAGATTGTACTGGTATATACCGGTAGGTGTAAATTTAGGCTAGGTTACAGATGAAGCCTTAATCTTAATGGAAAATTTTACGCTATTGTTCTAGGCTATCAGCCTATTATCTGAATATATTCTAATACAGTATTTAGCCTACTATGTATATAATTGTAATTTGCCAAGTTGCTTTGGCCAGGAGATAGCGAAGGGACCTTTCCAGTTTTAGTCTTCAAGTCAAGCTGCCATCTGTCTACCACACTCGGTGAACGCTTCACACTGTCGCTTTAACTGCTGAATGTCAAGCAAAGAAGCTGTGAATACCAAATTTTGTAGTAATTGGTTTGACCCATAGGTGGGCAAGTTAATGCAAAACGTTAGCTTCGTTAACCACTAGTCCGTTAACAAACTTCACACCTCCGTTAACGTTAATCCGTTATTTTTAGCTTTAATTAACGGAAGTTAATAAAGTCCGTTAATTCGTTAACATTTTGCGTGTAATTTACATTTCGTTTTATTCACTCGCTTCTAGAACACGTATATTGACGCTTTTGACCTGATTGTAAGGAAATATCTACTGCTATGGTGGTCTTTTTGTGTTTTGGAAGTTACATTTTACAGTCTAATCTAATTTCAAGATAATAATAAGTTCAAATGCACTAATGAAGCTGCAATTGGAAAATCGTTGGAAATTGCGAACAGCGATAATTAATAGACCTCTGAGGCTGCAGACAAAAAAAGCTCCTTTTTTCGCTTTCTTTGAACTATAAAACTCGTGCTAATACGCAACAAGTGCTACCAGTGCAAACTGGTTTTTACCCGTACGATGAATGAATGATGCGAGATATTAACGATAAATCCTTAACGGAAGTTAGCAAAACTTAACGAAAGTTACTTTAGTTCGTTAATAGAACTTAACGGAAGTTAATTTAGTCCGCTAGGCTAACATGAAAAAACTTTTTAACGGATTAACGAGTTCAAGAAAAAGTTAGCTTCGTTATTAATGGATTAACGATTAACGGACATGTGCCCACCAATGGTTGGACCCAATCGGGAATTGAATCGAAGTCTATCATTTCAGTAGCAGACGCTCTATCCACTTGACCACTGATCAGTTAAAGACTACGGTACTGCATACCTTAGCATCAATCGGGTGTCGTTAAATATGAGCTGTCGGTTTATTTTCGGCAGCTCTGCAATTCATGTATGACAGTATGGGCGCGCGTGTGTTCTTGCCGATCTAAGCTATTCCCAGATCTAGCTCTAACCCTAATGAGTGATCACATGAGAGGAGCAAGAGCGCATGCATACTCATACATGTGTCGCATAGATTCCAAAATAGAGCTGACGACTTATACTTAACAACACCCGCATCAATCTGCATACCTTAGTAGCAAATACAGAGTATCGTTTAGTGGTAGCAACAGCACCGCTTAATTTTCTTTTTTTCTTCATTGCCCGCTTTGTCGTGAGGGTTATAGGGGCAGCAGCTTGAGATTAAGCCATCACACTTCCAGTCTTCCATCACATCCATCATTTCGCTTGGGTAAAGTCCCAAGCGATTCCATCCAAGATCATCAATGTAATTGGTCCATCTAGTTCTAGGTCATCCAACAGATCTTTTCCCATTTGCTTTGGCAAGTAACAGGTAAAGCTTGTTTGGGGAGTCTTTCCTAAGGTATTGTGCTTTCGTGCATTGCCAAACCATCTAAGCTGAGATCTTTCAATTTGGGAAGTAACGGCTCTATGTTGAGAGATTTTCATATCCCAAAGCTACACACCGTCTTAAACAGTGTAACTCCTTTGATTTTTTGTGAAAACCTCATTTCGGAAGCTTGCACTTGTGATCGCACTCTTTCAGTCATTACCCAAGATTCATGACCATAAGTCTGTGAGTGCAGAGTGAAAATAGGGACAAAAAAAATTTTTAATGGTTAACTTAACCAGTTAACTGCTTAGTCTGTACTGTGTAGTACTGTAATTAATAGCTGATAGTTCTAGGTATCTGACACCACTATGTCTTTTTTTTTTTATGCATTTATGAAATTTTAGAAAATATTATAAACGACCCACTTAACTGTGTGTCAATTTTGTGTTTGTTTTGTGTAATTTATGTGTAATTTAAATGGTATATAATGGAAGATTGCTTGACACAACCATATACTACAAGCACTGACAAAACGCATAGTGCTCGTGTTGCGACTGACAATAGTGACAAGGATTTTACCATATATCCTGTTGCAGATTTACCTATTCCATTTGGAATTGTAAGCATTAAATTTTTTTGCTCAGTATATGCATAACTTGATAACTGTGTTTTTGCGATTGCATATCAGATATCAATTTTCTTGGAGGTTTGTTGTTACTATGTTAATTGCTTAGTGTAATAGCATGTATAATAACCATTTAAGTTTGTTTCAGCCGCTATGTGACCATTAAGCGCCCTTATCAGCCATTCAGCGATTTTAATAGGCCCAAGTCAAGCTTGTTTTTGGTTTTCCTATGAATGATTGTTCTAACCAGGCATTAGTACTGGTATGGTTGGCAGTAGTGTTGCTTGCTATGTGTGTTTGGGACATCTCGATGTTTTAAGGCAGTTTTGGCAGGCTGTATAATTATACTGCGAGATGTGGTTATGACGGAGCACCAAGAAATTGGTTTCGACCTACTGTTTTAATTAAAAGCATATTGCCTACAAGCTGAAAGTTGAAAGGCTACAAGCAACTTACAAGAATGTCTATGATCTGAATTAGTTAACAAACTAAGCTATCAAGCTGAGAGTGCATAATTTTCAAGGTAAACTAAATATTAACCATGAAACAGTGCTGACTATGGTAGTCATCGAGGTATACCTTGGTACGATCAAGAAGCCATTTTACAAACTTTCCAAACATGGACTGTTTTTGCAAGCACTCTATATTTTTTTGATAATTAATTAAACTAGGTTTCTCAACATGTGATTTAAAGTTTTATCTTGTAGGGTTACCAGTGAGCCCCTCACAAAGTGATCTGTGATATTGACATAAAGTGAACCTAGATTAATCAGTTATTGAGAAAATATAGGGTGTTTCAAAACAGTCAATTTTTGGCATGTTTGCAAAGTGGCTACCTGAGTGTATAAGTAGTTCATAGCAGTGACATAGCAATTGTCTATTTTTAAAAAAAGATGACACACATATTTTTTTCAGGATAGCAAGGAAAATGAAATACTTTTTCTTGACCCAACAATTGGTGAAGGCAAGCGAATTATAAATGAAAAATCAACTAGTATACCTCATTTGTTTTCTATTTTAAGGCAGTTCATTCGACCAGTTTGTCATAATATCGGATCTGTTGTGGATGAGGTATGGCAAGATAATGTACCTGACTTTTGTAGTTTGTGATTTATTACTTTGGTTTTGAATCATTTTTCAAGTGTTTGTATGATATAGAATCAAAATATTTGTCTTACGTTTTTGTCAAGGTATTGGAATTGAATTTGTATGTGAACAAACTGAACTTAAAAAATTAAGATTGAATAGTCAGTATCCATAAACTAAGGAAGAAAGCCCTAGTAGTCTTGAGACATTACCTATTTTTCATCAGTATAGCTTAGATGACATGCGGGTAAAAAGGCAAAATAGTGCATATTATCAGGCCAATGAGACCATAATAAAAATCTTACAATAATAGAAAACATTAATCACTATTTTGCAAAAGAGAATTTACATTATGCAATCAATCTTTGAAAATCAATTTTGTACTGGTATCACATGTTCGTAACTGTAGTCTTAGTTATCCTAATAAGAAATGGAATACAAAAATCGATTCAAAAACAGTATGCTTTGGGCTGTTAGTCATAGTATTAGGCTGTTAAATATAGCTTATCATTAATTTTCAGTACATTATTCTTATTAAATCAAGTGTTAGTTTTGTACATATCTTAAGTGTTTGTTAAGTTTTGATTTTGTGCATGTTCGAAATCTTATTCAAACCTCTTGTTACCTGGTTGCAATAGGTTGTTACTGTGTTAAGCACGTATAGTTAATTTGGAAATTAATTCCACTGAAAATAGTTTCCGTATATTTTACTCAAGTTCTTGGTTCATTGTATGCATTTCACACATTGGAGGAGGGTAGGAAAAATGTCCTTTTACCTAGCTCTTTTAAGAATGATAATAATTGCAATGTATATCCACCTTGAGATAACTCCAACAAGTCTCAATGCGTCTGACCAAGGGGCCGTAGTGACATTCAAATAGCTTTACAGATAACTTTACAGAAATAAAGTTAATACACCTCAGAGGTACTAATTCCACAGCAAGATACTGGCATCAAACAGTGGTAACATCCTCAAACGCTAAATTAGAATAATATGCTTTTGAAAGTTTCTTGAAAAGGAACAAAGTTTCAATTTCACACAGGGATAGTGTTAACAAATTCCATACCTTTGAGTGATGCATACAATAACAAAAACATAGATTGGGATCTTGCAAAGTTTAAGCAAGTACCATTTGAAGCAGCCGATTATCATCATTAACACGCAAGCTGTATCTTGCTGAAACAGAACGAGAGTTGATTAAATTTTTCAAATATGTAGGAGCATAACCATTAGGGTTGTTCAAAAAAAACTTTTTTTTTCGAATTTAACCCCCCAAATCGTTAGGTTGGTGATAGAAACCCCATATACCAAATTTCAGCTCATTCGATCCACAGGAAGAGGAGGGCATGCAATTTGAAATTTTGAATTTTCATCGAAAAATAGGGATATCTATCTCACTTTAGCATTAATTTTTTAAGTCAAAATACCTGGTATCTAAGCTTTTTTTGATTTAATATTACTCAAATTGCATATTACGCCTAGTCTAAATCAATTTGTAGTGTTTGTTTTGTAAATTTATGAACAAAAAATTTCCTCTTTGCTATTTTGACTCAAATATGTTAAGGTGCTTATGCCATGTTGACTGCTTTCTAACACCAATACTGCCCTACAAAACACTGCATAAAATGAGGAAAAGATTGCTTTCTACTTTGAAACTCATCTAATGTCCCTCTTCAAGTCCAGCGAAGGTATACACCAAGTTATTGAAACTATGTTTGGCAAGTTCAACGCGTAAGAAATATGATTTATCATTACAATCACAACTGCTATAATGTGAGTCAACAACCAGCAGTTGTTGAAGTTTCAAACATTATTGATCGTTCCATTTTTTGACTGTGGTTGTTCAAGGTATCGTAAAATAGTAAAAATTTGACAGTTGGAATGATTGATTGCAAAATGTTACAAAGTTTCTTGTGTAGGCTGATGGCTTTTTAAGGTAATAATGCTTAAATTTTAACTTGGGTTGTTCCTGCCAATAGAGCGGGCAAGATACATCTTGTCTATCTTTTTAATGAATCGACCAACCATCTCGTATGCACAATACGTTTTGTTTTGCTTAAGGGCATTTATCCTCCTCTACCGATCAAGCTTGAGATGAGCACAATAACAGTAGTAGTTAGAGTCGTTCATATTCACGTTCGCCAGAACTCACACACCAAAAAATAATATGGAATGTGATGTAAAACCAATAAACAAACTTGTGCTTTGTGCACTTTCTTAGAGTATAAAGTACATGTTCTTTTCTAGAGTAGTGAAGCATTGCAGGTATATATCAGTTAAATTAGTTAGTTAAAACCGATTTGAATGCTTTGGTGTACGAGTTATGGCCCACCCTGTATTTAGCACATCGTAGATAAAATCATTAAAACCCTACTGTTTCACTCTTATAACTTAGCGAGATTTTTAGATATTAGCTCCTAAAACGATTACAGCATAGGGTGAAATAGACTGAGGGGTTTCCATTGTTTTATCTGAGGTATACTAAATATATGTTTTTACAGCCCAATAATCAACCTCTCGTAGTCTTGTTCAAACAATGCAAGATAACAGAGTGGGAGCAGTGCTTCTCAGATGTGTGGCTATCAAGGATATTATACAGAACAATCTTGAGTGAAATTTTGCCCAACAGGTTATAGTGTTTTGCTTGCTAACATTCAAGTCGCAAATATTGATAAATGCTTTGTTGGCTTCAGAGGCTGCTTTTTGGATGCACTATACAATCGCACTAATAATAGTATGTTCAGCAACAAATATTGCATTTGCCTTTTCAAAATGGGTATGCAATCAGGTTGTAGAACTGTTTCAAGATTGTGCGAGTGTAGTTAGAGTTACCATCTAATCAAACAACAGTTTTTTTTTTGTGGAAGAACACTGTTACCACTCATTTATAAGGCGTTAGTTAGAACTAGAGGAAAATCAGAGATTGGTTGCCAAGCTGATTTTGTTATTATAGTACAAAACCAGTAACACTAAAACGATGCAAATACCAGTGTTTCCTGAATTTTTGCGGAACCAAATACTGTATAAAATCGGTTTGATTGGTAGATAATTTAGCGTTTGGTAGTGAGACTTTAAAACATTTCACAATCAATCATTCCAACTGTCAAATTTTTACTATTTTACAGTACCTTGAAAAACCACAGTCAAAAAATGGGATGATCTAGAAGTTGTTCTTGCTAAGATTAGAACAACCAACACAGAAATGCTGGGCCACGAGAAAAGCATGTTTGAAACTTAATCAACTGCTGGTTGTTGACTCACATTATAGCAGTTGTGATTGTAATGATAAATCATATTTCTTACAGGTTGAACTTGCCAAACATAGTTTCAATAACTTGGTGTATACCTTCGCTGGACTTGAAGAGGGACATTAGATGAGTTTCAAAGTAGAAATCGATCTTTTTCTTATTTTATGCAGTGTTTTGTAGGGCAGTATTGGTGTTAGAAAGCAGTCAACATGGCATAAGCACCTTAACATATTTGAGTCAAAATAGCAAAAAAAGAGGAAATTTTTTGTTCATAAATTTACAAAACAAACACTACAAATTAGTTTAGACTAGGCGTAATATGCAATTTGAGTAATATTAAATCAAAAAAAGCTTAGATACCAGGTATTTTGACTTAAAAAATTAATGCTAAAGTGAGATAGATATCCCTATTTTTCGATGAAAATTCAAAATTTCAAATTGCATGCCCTCCTCTTCCTGTGGATCGAATGAGCTGAAATTTGGTATGTGGGGTTTCTATCACCAACCTAACAATTTGGGGGGGGGGGTGATGGATTAAATTTGAAAAAAAGTTTTTTTTTGAACAACCCTTATAACCATGCATGCACTTGTGTGTGAGCAAAGCAATTTTGAATTCAATGCGAAATTTAAGTTGTAAAAAATGAAGGCTTTTTAAATATGGTAGCATATACAAAGCAGAACCACAAAGTCTGAAAATACATCTCACTGCAGCATATAAAACTTTTGTCAACTTGTGCAATAAATATTCTGGCACCAGTATGTTATAAAACAAGGCTTCACAATAATTAATATGGGACAATATCAAAGAAAGAATTAGCTGAACTTCTAGAGTTTTAGTAAGCTTAGATGCAATTCTGCCTAAATTTCGTAATTTGGCATAACAAGTGCTAACCACTCTATTGATATGCTTTTCGATGTTCAGTCTGTCATCAAATATTACCCCAAGAATTTCGACAAAATCATTAGGCATAGGCAAAGAACAGCTATCATCAATGTTAAAAATTATTCTGGATTCAACATTATGATTAGATAAAATTTCTATAACTTTGGTTTTATTTTCATTCAGTTTTAGAAAATTGCAAGTCATCCAATGCTTCAAATGTAGCAAAAATGCTCGAAGGCCATAGGAGCACTGGAGCACCTAATTGACAATATGGATTGGCTTTTACCAAAATTGTCTCGAAAATTGGTTTTAAGTTGATAATGTCTTAATAGTGACATCATAGCCGATTTTTGGCAAATTATATTACTGCCATACTGGTCAGTCTCCCTGTATGTATCAAACCTGTTAAAACTTTTTAGATGTTGAAAAAGGGAATTAACATTAATGATGTTGATGCTACAACTGGCATGAGTATTCTTCATTATGCTGTAAGAGCAACTGCGCTTTCAGGTACCCAAATATAAGGCGTTCGAAATTTGTTTGTGTTCAAAGCTAGGTTTGCTTCAGAATTGACTCAACAGCAGTTTTTTATTTCAATTATATATATAATGTTTAATGACACTGATAAAAATGTGCCATTATTTTATTTATTGGAAACTTAGAAACATATTAACGAAGTATTTGCATTTGTGATGAAGTACATACTCATTGACCAAAATTTAACTGCAATAGTTGTTTTTTTTTTAATTTCCTCAACAACCTAAATTACCATAGTATATACTATGTGTTTATTGTGCAGAAAAGCGTGGCTTAATCATTGTCAAAAAGCTTCTTTCGAATGGAGCCGATCCTCGTCAACGTTGTTTATTCAGTGGTATGAATGCACTGCATATAGCAGTATACTTCGACATTGCTTCGGTTGTAAGGCTTCTTCTAAAGCCATGCGATCTATGGCCTTCGGTTGATGTTAACAGCCTTTGCGACACTTTCGAGTTTGGTACAAGCTTACATATTGCAGCTGCTAGCTTAAGCTCTAATGTCATTGAAATTTTGCTTCAGGTAAACATCGAGAAGTTTTTTATGCTAGTTAACTAGTGATTTTTTGCTCTGTCTGTGTAGTTGATTAATTTATTATTGAAGGATTGTTAAACAAAGACTAGAGGTAAAATCAATGAGGGTATCTAAAGTTAGGCCAATCGCATAAAACTAGATTGGCCTTCTTGACCCACCCGTTCCTGAGATATTCTACTTCAAACACAACGTTGGGGCCTCTGATGTTATAAATTTCAATAATTTTTATTGGCAACCCTGACGTTGATAGCGTTAACGTCGTTAGCGACGCTATCAGTGCTAACCTAAAACAACACCAATATTAGGCTTTTGCATTGAGTCGTTTCGCTTACTTTTAATCAGTTTGATCTTGTCGGCAGAATAGATTTGAGCTGGTAAAAAGAGTAGACTGCACAGTAGCTTAGGTAACAAACATCTCAGAACAAGTGAAAGCAAGGCTAGTAGAGTTAATAGAGTAGTAGGCCATTGTTTGCAACATGGATCGAAAAGTTTATTATAGGGTCACAAAATACGGGATCACATCTTTTTGGAGTGGACTTTTTCGGCGCCACCTATTTTATCCCTGGTCTTATTCTGCGCTATTCCGATGCTCTTTGACAGTTCACTTACTTAGGGTTTGGGTTAGGGTTAATCAAAGAGCACCAAATTGGCGCTGAAAAGGTCTGTGCCAAAATGGTCGTGCCGAAAAGTCGTGTACCCCAAAATACTGTTACAAGTAAATACAATATGCCTACTCAGGTACTGGCAGTCTTATTATCAGGAATGAGGTTACTTCGGCACCTAGTGATAAAAACCTTATTGCTAGGCTAGGCCATGATTTAGACTGAAATGTATCTGACAGCATGATTTTTTTCTGAGGTTGGTTGGCTACCAAACAGTCTACTCTTTTTACCAACTCGGATCTGTTGTGCTGACAAGATCAAACCGGGGTAATGCACAGTAAAACGACTCAATGCAGTAGCCTAATGGCAGCGTTGCTTTAGGTTAGAACTAGGATAGCGTCGCTAACTATGCTAAGGCTATCAACGTCGGGGTTGTCAATAAAAAGTATCAAAATTTATAACATTAGAGGCCCGACGTCAGTTTGAAGTTGGCTATATTTGGAACGGGTGGGTCTAGAACAGTGGTTCCCAACCTTTTTTAGTGTCGGGGCCAAATTTCAAATTTTAGAGTACGTATGGAGCCGCATGAAAACACTAAAGTAATTATAACGAAAATTATAAAGCGCATGGGTCTTACGCGGCATAAAATCATAAAAAAGCATAAAATTTTACCCTGTCATAAAAAATCATAAAGTTTTCATAAAATTTGACTGCTGTCATAAAATTTCTTTAAAAAACCAAATGACCTCGTTTCAGATGAGTAATTTTTTGATTGTATTTGTAGCATTGATCAAAATAGCAATGCTGTTTGCCCTTCGGTGGTTTTTTCTTGTTGATGTATACTTGAAAGCACACACTATCAGGCTATATTAATTTGATTCTGTTGGTTCGCCGCTATTTTTGTGGTGGAGAATAGTGACGTGTTTCCACTCGTAAGCTATATTATCTGTACCTGCACGTTGTTGCATGGGAATACATCATGCTAGCAGTGACCAATTTCATAATTGCTCAGCCTTTTTGTTGTTGTACCCTTGACTTTGGGGAAAGCTGGGTACCTTTAGGAGTTTCTTGTTCTTTTAGAGCTGGCCTTGTTGTAGGGTGTAGTTGAAAATATTGAAAAAAAACTTGCAATAGAAATGTTGGTATTCGTCAGGAAGTGCTTCGGAATGTAATGTGCTCAACTGCTCCAAGCAAGCCTGAGGTTAGAATGGGTGAGTGATTCACTTAAAACAGCGCGTTCCAGGGTTTCCACATTCTGGAAAAGTCCTGGATTTTTTTTGCTGTCTTTGAAAGTCCTTGAATGTTGTTTAAAAGTCCCGGAAAACAGCTAGAAGGTTTTCAGGGGCATAATAGTAAAGCCACTTACCCAGTGAGTCATAAAAGGCAGCAAGAGGGACTTTCTTTTACATTAAAATTGTTCTTAAATAATAGGTACAAAAAAAGAAATGGAAGAGTAACAGGAAAAATTTAATTTTAAGCCCTGAAAAATAGTTTTAAACGGTCCTGGAAAATGACCTAAAAAGTCCTGGAACTTAGTTTTTCAGTTTCTGTGGCAACCTTAACTGTCGTGTCTACTCCCTCCTGTCCAGGGAAAAAAAAGGACGTCAAGGAGTACATTTAATAATTTAAGCAGTGTTGTCTAAAAGAAATGTGATGGAAGTGGTAGAGGCAGCATCGCTCAGGCTTTATATGTGAGAAACTGTTCTAGTATGCCTATTTTTCTCGTTAGATGCGGTATGTAGTCACTTTTGGTACAGTGATCATTTTAACTAAGTTGTCAACCAAGCAACTTATTTTTTGTGCTATAAAAGTGCTGTTTAGTTCCACTTGTTGATTGTTCTCATGTTATTGTAGTTAGTGATGTTTCATTTTGACCAGATCTTTTTTAATTAAATATTAGTGAACTTATTTCTCGTGCTTCACCGTACAGAGTAACGGGCCTGCCAAAAATTACTTAGTTCCTGTGCAGCTTGCTGCAGCATTCTTGCAATAGTTGTGGATCATCTCTAAAATTTTATCGTTTCTATTCAATACAGACTTTTGTTGTTTTTTATTTAAAATATATTCTTTTTTGTGGATTCTTAATTATTTTTTTCATACTGAGGCTGGCATTGTTCTTAATTTGGTTTTAAATTTTCAGCAAAAATTAGCATCGGTTTAGATAGAAAACGCCAGTGCGATAAAGAATTAGCTGCTCTTAAGTTGAAGAAAGCGAAATTATTGGCATAGGTCTTATCTCTTGCTATAATTGAAATAATTATGGTCAAGCACCTAAAATTTACCATTATTCTGTAAATTTTGATTCAGTAGTTTTAGTACCGATATTATTGCTGCTTTGCTGGGTTGCACAATGTACTTATAAGTTACTTGTCAATTGTTCAAAATCTACTGCAAGTTGGCTGTTAGTGTTTGTTCTAGGACAACATAAACAGTTGGTAACTGTGTTGACAATGCATTTGTATAGTGCAAATTGATTGCTTTTGCAAGTATAGAGCCAGATGTTGAAATCTAGCAATTGATGTGTTGTGCAGTAGATCAAGGAGCCTTCAATATTGTTGAAATTTACAAAATGTTTGGCAGACAAAAAATGCTAGTATAGAACAGCAGGCACAGTGTAGGCATGGTGCTTTTTCCGAGTTAGTAGTACTAAACATCTTGTAGTGTCAACACTGGGATGGAAAGTGGCATTTTAATTGTTGTAAAATCTGTAACTGTCGAGCAGGTGTTAGATGTATTATAGAGCGTAAAAGTTGTACATAGAGTGTATTACTTTTTCTTGGTAGTGTTCTACATCTCGTTTTATATTTTATCATTGTTTTGATGTATATGGCCATTTGTTGGAAACAATTGCTTGCAGAACATATATGCAAAACAGCTGACGTGTACCCAAAACCATTTACTGAACATACAAAAGCAGCTTTTTGCAGTTAGCTGCTTTTTTTTTGTAGCTTTGTGAAAGCATTGATTATTGATCATTAAGGATTAAGGATCATTAAGAATTAAGGGTGAATTGTTGATCTTTGTCCTTTAACTCTCCCCCCCCCCTTATCCACTTAGTCCCCTTGCCCATTTTATGAACTTAATTTTTCATCCCTGTCTGTTAGCCCACTTGGTCCCCTGTCCAGAGTTAATTTTTTTTTTCCGGGTTACCTTGGTCACAATTGCGATTATGTTTCACAATCCTATTTTGATTTTAACTTTATGGGCTAGTTTACTTAGATTTTGAATTTCGGTTTACAGGCAAGCTTAGTTTAGTTTTTGAATTTCGGTTTGCAGACAAGCTTAGTTTAGTTTTTGAATTTCGGTTTGAACGTCAGCTCTGCCGATGAGCGTTGGTATTACGCGAAACTCGAGTCCAGAGCAGTACGTGGGAAAAAAAAAAGTTTGGGTCTGTCTTTTTAGCAGCTGAAGTTACGAGATGAAGACGTTAGCCTATACCGATAGCTTGGTTATTCAAATTTACCGGTTGAGTTAGCCTAATTCAGGGATCAAAATTCTTTGCATTATGTCGACTCCTCTTCACACTGATGATGAAGTCAGTTGACTTCGAAACACGGGAGTGCTCCCGAGATAGGGAGCTCCGCCTCACCTGCGTCACTAGGGGTTGAAATGATTACCCATTTCGACGCGGAGACAGCATTAAGGTGTTGTCAAATGAAGTAGGATTGTAAGACGTGATGTCTCTGTGAACTATTAAATTAGTTCTGCCTATTTCACTTCAGGAATAATGTAACATTAAGGATTAATATTACTATATTGTACTGTGATTAATATTGCGAAGTATTGACATTGTATTGATATAGCAAAACAAAAAATTTTTAATTACCTGTGCTGCTAAATTTGCAAAGTATTCCACTGTGTAGCGTTTTATCATTTAAGATAAAGTGTAAGTGTCATTCTATTTTGCACTGAGCATAAAAAAGCCCTAAAATTAAGGAAAATATCATAAGAAATGCATAAAAAATAGGCTCGTTGGAGCATAAAATCATAATAAAATTAAAAACTCTAGCGTAGGACCCCTGAAAGCATGAAAGCACGTAGCAACGAATAGCAACACTAACAAAAAAATACACAAATCAATTTAGTGTCCAACTTGGCATTGGCTTTGAGCTTTAATAAGTTTGTCAAAGCGAGGCGTAATAGCAGAAGATGCAGTGCGCAGTAGCTGCTTGAGGTGGTCATCGGTTAATCGATTGCGATATTGATTTTTGATTCTGACCATTTTGCTGAAAAGTGCTTCACAGACGTAAGTTGATCCAAATACAGAGGCGTTTTCCTGGGCATTGGTTATCAAGTTGGGATACTTTCCCTCTGGAACTCGACTCCAAAATTCAAGTAGGTCTTCACTTTGAAATAATTGCTTGAGCCCGATATCTGACTGCATGTCTAGCAACTCCAATTGAAAATTATCAGGTGCAGTGGCCACATTAACTGCAATAGGGTTTGAAAACATTTTCATCGTGGGCAATAAAGAATTCATTCCGTTAATGCGGCGGTTGAACTCATCAATCAAGCAACTGATAATTTTGTCGTATACTTCAAATGATCCATTGGTTCGATGATTAGATAGCGTTGGAAAATGTGCTGTAACACCACCTGCAAGCTGTGTTTTCCAAAGACAAAGCTTGTTATTAAAAGCGGTTGCTGTGCCATACAAATCGTGACAAAGCTTGTTATTGCCTTGTAGAGTGCGATTTAAAGAAGAAAGGTGTGTAGTGATATCAACAAAAAACGCCAAATCAGCAACCCAAACTTCGTCGCCAAGCTGAGGGATGTCTTCCTTTCCTTCAGCAAATGTTTTAATCTCTGGAAGAAGTTCATAGAATCTTTTGAGACATGAAGCGCGGCTTAGCCATCGTACGGCTGTGAACATGACTACGTCACCATACTGAGCCTCAGTATCTGCTAAAAACTTCTTGAACTTTCGATGATTAAGTGCGTTGGCTCTAATCCAGTTTACCGTTGTTGTTACCACATCCATCACATTAGACATGTTGAGTGAGTTAGCAATAAGACTTTCTTGGTGTAAAATACAATGATGCCATGTCACTGGAGCAAGATGATTTTCGTATCGCCATTTATTGATGAGCCCTTGAAGCCCACGATTTGCTCCAAGCATGGAAGGGCAGCCATCCGTTGTCACTCCAAACAACTTTGATGGGTCCAAATGTGCTTCTTCAAGAGTAGCACGAAATTCACGAAATATATCCGTTACTTTAGTTGAGCCATGAATAGAACGCAAAGTGAGATATTCTTCGTAAATCGTAAAATCCGGCATGACTCCCCTAATAAACACAGCTAATTGCTCTGTATCAGTGAGGTCTTTTGAGCTGTCAAGTGCGACAGAGTAGCACACAAAATTTTTTGACTTCTCAAGAAGCTGATCGTGTTGGTCGTTTGATATACATTCAATGCGCCGAGTTATTGTAGTATTACTCAGCTGTAACTTTTTGGCCTTTTGTTGTATGGCACTTGAACAACATTCTGTTGCAAATGTAACTATCGCCTGCTTCATAATTTCACCATCCGAATATGTTTTCATATTACGAGCAAGTAGATGGCTCACTTTGTATGATGTTTTGGTAATATCTTCAGATTCAGTACTAGCCTTGAACATATTTGTTTGCTTATTCCGTGCTGACTTAAGAGATTCCAACTTCCTTTTCCTTGATTCTCCTTGGTAGCAATCATATTTTGTAGAATGAGTTTCGTAGTGCCTCTTAATGTTAAAGGATTTTACACTACTTATCACCACAGGACACAAAAGGCAATGGGCTTTGTTGTCTACCTCAACTTGAAAATACTTTTCTTCCCAATCGCTTTGAAAAACTCGATTTTCCTGCTGAAGACTACGTGCTTTCTTTGAAGGCTGATCTGACATAATTTTAGGGTTGAATATATCTAAAACTTAAACGCTTGGCTGATTATCCTATTACAATTTTATAGCGGCAGTGACTAGTTTTAAATTAACTGCAATAAATACTTCACAAAAATAGAATAGAATCGAGAACAACTGGACAGTTGCTGCTAGGTTTTACTTTAACTGCAGCTGCTGCTCCTTCAACTAGACCAGAAAGTTATGATACATTGCTTTGAGAAAACAGTGACGTAACAGTAGCAGCCTTTTCACAACTTTCCTTGCCTCTAATCTTAACTATGAAGTAAAAACTCTTTTCCCAGCCTCCAAACTAAGCAAGGGTAATTTTCGAATACGAATTTTTTTTTTTTTTATTATTACAATTAGATTTTTTAAATATTTTTTGTGGGATTTTCAAAGGTCAATGAGAGCCGCAAGAACGCTAGCTGGGAGCCGCATGCGGCTCTCGGAGCCGCGGTTGGGAATCACTGGTCTAGAAGGATGTAGTCAACGTCAATTTAGTCAAATACGATTCACCTAAATTTAAATAATCCTATTGATTTTGCCTTTAGTCCTCGTTTAAGTGTTTTGTTGTGTTGTATAGCTTGTACTTACAGAGGTGTTGAATAACGAAGTAGAAGTAGAAAGTATCCTAAGTGAAATTGGATGTTACCCAAAAATCTATTTAAGTAGGATGTTCACTATTTTGCCCTTGCGTTGTAACTTGAACCACTTTAGTAGCTTTCATATGTATATCCAGTTTGATATTCATGATTTGCGATGTATTTCTAGCTTAACACTTTCAACTAACTTGTGTTCATTACTTTTCAGAAAGGAGCAAACCCTCATATAAAAAACGATTTAGATCAATTGCCAATTGATTGTTTGCCAACAGATTTCAAACGAGCCGAAGATCACAAACACGCAAGAGTGATAAAAGACTTTTTGTATGAATTATTTTTCAAATAGAGAAGCATGTTGTAGATTGTTGTGTATTGTCCCCAACACGTTTTGAAACTAAAGTAGACTTTTTTATTTGACTGGTAAACAAAAGTCGAACTAGCCTATTAATGGTATTGTTGGTATAGATACACATAAACAAAGAAAAGTAAAAGAAAAATGCTCTAGTGCATGGAGCGGTTGCTACTGAATTGGTAACTCTGATTTGATTTCAAGTCAGATTTGATAAAGTTGATGTTCACACTTGTAGCTTTAAAAGTGTTTGATTTGCTAGACAGGTAGGCAATAGGCAGGTCGTAGTCTGACTACTGCAATGTCCGTATGCTTTCTCTTGGTTATAGCAACTTGTAAACAAGCATGTACTAAAAATAATCAATCCAACTATCTCATTCACTTATATACGATAAGATTTTGAGTTAACGACAACGCTGATCATTAAAAATTATTGCAAATTTTGTTTTTAGAACAAAATATAGTGAACCAGATGATGCCGTCAAATCCGAATCGTCACAGAAAAGTTCTTTAACTATCGGATCGAAAGTTGAAATATTTTTTAACGAAATGGTCGAAGGTGGCAAATCTGCTCAATCGGTAAAAAAATCAGGTACAAGCTAGCTAGGCGAAATTGAATCAGTAGCGTAGGCGGGGGGGAGGGGGGCTCGAGCCCTCCAATGGCCTGAAAAGTATGCAAAATACCACGTTTTTAGTGCTTTTGAGGCCGATTTTTGCTTCAAAAATGAAAATAGCCCTTCCAATAAGATTGGCGAGCAGAAATTGTGAAGGACTTGCTGTTATTTGGACCAGAAAAGTGTTTTGTTTTTTTTTTTCTGGACCTCACCTAAACTTAGGAAAACTGACTGAATTTTGGTGAAGCCTTTTTTTTTTGATCACCTAATTTCGGCTGGAAAAACCGTTCCAATTTTGGTGTAGACTTTTTTTTTTTGGAGATCACCTGATTTTGGCAGAAAACCGCCCCAATCTGATTCAAGACTGATGAAAGTTTTGGTCAAGTTCGTTTACTGTTCTTTCCAGCTTCCAAAAAAGCCCCCCCCCCCCCCCCGCCCTTAGCGAATTCCGGGCTAAGCGCCTGATTTGAATAAAGTCGAAATCTTGGTTTGGTTTTGGGAAGTAGTTGACAATAACACTTTCATTTAGTGACATTGATCTTCAAAAATATTGCATCAAGAGTTCCAAAAATTTGTTTAGGTGTTTAACTTTTTGGAATATTCTTTTACTGTGCTCTGCAGCTAACGGATGATTAAATCGTACCAAAAAATGCCACTTTTTTGTGATATTACACTGAATACTTCACCTGTAGTACCCCACCTTGTTAGGCATTTTTTGCTACCAAAACCAAGCATATGTAATTGTATGGATGTAGCAAGATTTTGCTTCGCTAATCTCGATAAAACTGTGTTTCAAAATAAATGATTGTTTCGAGTGTGCTGAAAGATTGATTCTAATGGGATTGGTTTTTCTGGAAGGCGATGAAGGATTATTTTGTTTGAAAACAATTTTCCGTTAATTTTTTCAACTTTCTCTTTTCATTGTGATGATTTCCATTTTATTAAATTGCCTTGAACGAGGACTAAAGGTAAAATCAATGGGGGTATCTAAAGTTAGGCCAATCGCATAAGACTAGATTAGCGTTGACTCCCATCCTTTTTGACCCATCCGTTGCAGAGATTTTTTACTTTTAACACGATGTCGGTGACTCTACTGTAATGTTATAAATTTTAATAATTTTTACTGGCAACCCTGTCGTTGATAAGTATTAGCGTCTTAACGACGCCTTCCTAGTTGTATCCTAAAGCAACGATTAGGCTACTGCATTGAGTCGTTTCGCTGCGCACTAATCAGTTTGATGTTATCAGCGCAACAGTTTTGAGCTGGTAAAAAGAGTAGACTGACTGTACGGTAGCCTAGCGGTTTCAGTAAAAATCAAGCTGGCAGATACATTTCAGTCTAAATCCTAGCCTAGTCTAGCAATAAGGTTTTTATTACTAGGCTGCACAGTACAAACTCGTACCTGATAATGAGACTACCAATACTTGAGTAGGCCTATTGTATTTGTTCACCGTATTTTGTGATGCTGGATTGAACTTTTCCATCTAAGTTGACAACATTAGCCTACTAGCTCACTCTAATAACTCTACTTTCCTTACTTTCGCTTGTGCTTAGACGTTTGTTACCTAGGCTATCGTACAGTTTACTTATTTTTCAGACTCGGATCTATTCTGCTGACAAGATCAAACTGATTAGTGCGCAGCGAAACGACCCAATGCAGTAGCCTAATCGTTGCTTTAGGATAGAACTGGGAAGGCGTCGCTAAGACGCTAATGCTTACCAACGACAGGGTTGCCAGTAAAAATTATTAAAATTTATAACATTACAGTAGAGCCACCGACGTTGTGTTTAAAGTAGAAAATCTCTGCAACGAATGGGTTAAAAAGAATGGAGTCAACGCTAATCTAGTCTTATGCGATTGGCCTAACTTTAGATACCCCCATTGATTTTACCTTTCGTCCTCGTTTAAGGAAAATTGGCAACAAAACTGAGTAAGTGTTCGGTAATTGCGCTTATCACTCAATATTTTACGATTGATGTAAAAATATAAAATTTTGAGTTAAGGTGCGTTGGTTCATTTTGTGTTGGAATTTGAAATGGATTCACTTGGTAAGGCTTTCTTTCTAAATTACGTTGGCAAGTCTTATTCGATATCATCATGTATTATTGTATCTCTTAGGCACAATAAGATATATTGGAAAGCTTCCAAAAAGCACAGATATATGGGCAGGAATTGAACTCGAAACTCCAGACGGTCAGAATAATGGAGCAATCGGAAAGAAAGTTTATTTCAAGTAAGTGGTTGGAGTGGAGTCACATGACTTCGTTGATTTATGTGAACGCGTAGTCGGTGAATTTAATCATAATCGCCTTATAAAAGTTCATGCTGTGCATTAGGTTTTTTGGTCTTTGCCAATACGCTAAATTGACTTTTAGCAGACTTGCTAAGCCTAAAACAATTGCAAGATTAAGTAAATGCTTTGCAAATCTCCAATTGCGGATAAAAAGCTGAAAACGTTGTGCACTGTATAGGTTGGTTTTTCAAGTGTTAACTTCATGGTCGTATTTGAATAGAACTTTGTAGAAACGGAAAGTAATTTAAGTAATTGTGGTAGGAGGTTTCCAGACGAATAAATCTGGGATCAACAAATTTTAAAGGTTAGTTGCTAAATACCGTGAAAAGCGAGTTTCTAACATACTGTATTTGAAACCGTTGTTTGAAAGCCTAACACGGAAATATTTATTGAAATTTTTATCTGTAGATCTATTTAAATTAATCGAGCAACGTGATGTTGTCGTAACTTGAAAAACTATGGAAAATTTTGCTATGGGACCACTTGAGATATGCCTTGCAGCACGTTACGTTAATACAATTTGGGTGTAACAGTAATTTTTGAAAAGGCATTGGTTATTTTGCTTCCAGTGCCAAAATAGCCCTAACCCAAGCCCCAACCCTAACAGCGGGAAAATACTATTTTGCCGCTAGAGGCAAAATAGTCACTTCCTTTCGAAAAATTAGTTTTTGCATTTCTTGAAGTCCTACCACCAAAGAAATGATCGTCAAAGGAATGCAAATACATTTATGAGCAGTGCACACTCGAGCAGTTTTAGAAGGCAATTGAAGAAAGTTGTAAGAGCATTAATTTTTTTGATGCTAGAGTCTTCCTAGAATGCATGAAACGGAAATTTTACTTAATTGCCCTAGCGTAGTGACTAGATTCCTGTCTGTACTCTTGTTTCCAAAGTTTGTTTTTTTACGTTTAGTTCAAAGTTTGTTTCCTTGACCGTTTCAAGTAGGATCTGTAGTCGGTTTAAAAGTGTTTCTGGTTCAGGTGTAAGAAGAATCACGGCGTTTTTATTCGGTTATCAATGGTCAGTCCAGTCCATAAGCGAAAGTCTGCGACGATGTCACCCAGAAAAGGTTTGAGCAAACGCGACCAACTTATTCACAGGAACAGCGAGCGTGTAGTTTTGCTGCAACGTTAGCGCTTGTGCCGCAGCAGAAATATTTTTTCTTCCAGAGTAATTTTTGCTGACTTTAGAGGAGTTCAATTTAGTAGTAATATGGAATTCTTCCGAACTCATAGGTTAACGTCTACCGCCAGTCATCTCTTTACTGGAATTCGTGGGATTTAATTTTTAGTCTGGTCATTTTGCCCACCAATGCTTCGGCATTTCTACGGAGAAAGCTGTGATGCCAGTAGCATTATCATGGAGATGGGTTATGCAAACTCGTTGCATGCTTGCACAATACAGCAAGAAAAATATGGCTTACTGTATGAAACATACAACAGGAATAATCGTAACAGATGAGCGATCCATTGAAAGGTTTTCTTCATTGATCCTTATTTATCCTCCACTCACAAGGAAGCGACGATGGTGCTTTTATTTTGGACGAATCCTCATCCGCTGAGGAGTTGATCGTATTCCGGGCTTTTTGATTCAAGTTTGACTTCTTCCCACGTAAATTTGCTGCTTGCTCGAAACCACGTAGCAATTTGCTTGAAACAATCTTCGTAAAGCGTCTTATCCAAACACGCATGCATCTGTTTTTTACGCATTTGTTCCTACCAACATACATCGTGTAATTTTGGTAACAGTGACATTTTACGTCTACTAGTGAAAGCAAAAAAAAACTTTATCGTAATTTGAACGTATTGCATAAAACAATGTTGTAACCTTTAAGTCCGGTCTACACTGTGCGTAAAATCATGATTTTGTTTATTTTAACCAACTGGCAACAGGTACATTGGTAAGCTGGTACGCCAAGCATACCGAATTTTTATTAAAATAAACTTAAAAATACTTTCCTACGTTCACGATTTTACTCACAGTGTAGACTGAACTTTGGCCTTCGAAACCGTCTATAGTGTGTTAATTACGTTGTATAGATTCGTCTGAATCTCTGAAATGCCGCTATAAGATCGGTGATCGCGTCATGGTAGCTGGTACAATGGAGGGGTATGTTCGCTTCGTTGGTGAAACTCAATTTGCTACAGGTGACTTCTCATTATTTTTCGAAAAGTTTACTCATGAAAAAGTAAAACGAGCTTTTGTTTATCAACGAGACATTGATTTTCGACTTTTGCCTAATTCTAAGAATTTTTTTTTTTTTGAAAAGGTGTTTGAGAGATACTGCTCATAATCGGTTTTATTGAAGAAATGAGAACTACTTAAGGTAATAAAGAGGCTCCCCAAACCTTTTTCCGTATTTCCTGTTAATCACAAATATGTGATTTAATCCGTTTGACTCCGTATCATTGGCAACCCTGTATTGTGTAGTTTCGTGACATCACAAAAGGCCTACTGAAAGCCTAGATCAGTACTGGTAGCCTAGGTCTTCAGTTGCCAGTAGCAGAAGCCAAGTTTTCAGATTTGTGATGTAGTTGTACGTCAGGCATTTCAAATAAGAAAATTCTGAAGTTCTGCTGGAAAAAGCTAGCTTCGAAAAATCACTCAGTGGCTACTCAAAAGACTAACTTTTTTGCTTACGTTTCCCTAGTTAGGATCAAGTGGTTGGTGGCGATTTACTATTACTACTAATAGCAATGCTGTGATGAAGCTAGTTGATCCTAACTAGTTAAACGTTTCCAAATAAAGTTAGTCTCTTGAGTTGCACCGGAGTGATTTTTCGAAGCTACCCCATAACAGCAGTAGAACTTAAGAATTTTCCTTTCAGATTTGGTTAGGCCTACACACTCTACTGCACTGTATTATTGCGCTAGTTTCTGACTACAGATCTGAGATTAGCCTACGTTGTACAGTATATTCTGTTAATTTATTGCTTGTTGTACAATAACTTAGGTTAGTGAAAAATATTTGGCGAGAATAGGACTGGTAGGCCAGGCTGGTGTTGTTTTAGGGCTTCTATAGTAGGCAATAGCCTATAAAGTCTTCCAGAAATTTTGCAAAATCAGCCTTTTGTGATGTCACAAAATTGCGAAATGCAGCGTTGCCAATGATACGGAGTCAAAAGGATTAAATCGCATTTTCGCGAAATAAGGGGAATTACGGAAAAGGTTTGGGCATCTCTTTATTGCCTCAAATAGTTCTCAGTTCTTCAATAACACCGATTTTGAGCAGTATATCTTTAAAGCGGTTGTCTCTGGTTCGATTCTAAAGCAAGTCAAATATTTTAAAATTGGAATTTGCAGCTTTCCAGCCTGACTTCAAAATCAAGAACGGGCAGTGTGGGTCCTATCCTGAGCAATGAATAGGTTTTACCTCAACTCGATAGTCGGGTTAACCACAACGGGCTTTTGCTGACTCCTAACCAAGGCAACTCTGTAAATTAAGAATACTGCAATATTTAATACATTATTTTACCGAACCAAGTGACTGCAAATCAACTGATCACTAACATTATAGGGTTAGCGGTCAATTGTCGTGGACCCATATTAACAAATCAATTTCATATGATATAAACGTATACGTTAAAAAGCATTGTATTGGAGTAATGCTAAAATCGAAGTTTTTCTCGAACAGAATGTTGAAGCTTTTTACTCAGCAGCCATTAAATTACTTTGAAGTTGTCACCGCTAGTTTCAGGCAGCGGTCGCTTGTGTTGTGATAAAATGCCTGCTGGCCACTCTTAGAGTGGTTTCGAAATTGGCCAATTTTTCCAGCGCCATAGCGCATTATTGGGATTTTAAAAGGTTGAACTTTTTTCACCAGAATTCCTTTTATTAGGAGTTGTTTCAATCTTGTTTTGTTCTATGTGCATTAGTGCTCGTATGTGACGCAGCAGTCATGTGATCAAGTTTACCAATGAAAGTACCGAGAGTCTGACGATTTTAACTTCCAAATAACCAGCCTATCATACTTCTGCAGGAATTTGGTGCGGAGTCGAGTTGGATGAGGCTGGACCTGGCAAAAACAACGGCAGTGTTGGTGATGTTTCTTATTTCACCTGCCCTCCTTCCAAAGGTGTTTTTTCTCCTCCCTCGAAATTGGCCTTAATCAGAAAAGCATCCCCTCAAACTCCCAATGGTAACCTGTTAATTTGCATCTCGGTGAAATCATTGATATCTTGGATATTTCAAAAGTGTATAAAAGAACTTAATCTCAAGAATTTCGGAACTGCCAAGATGTCGGTCATGGATTGGTCTTCATAAGTTTTGTGGCGAGTCTTTCTTCAAGCTGGGCCGCTACAACGGGTATAGACTGCTTGGCCGTAATGGGAAATAAGAGTAAAGTTTCTTTCCCAAGGACACCACGACGAAATGCTTGTTGTGGAGTCTTGCAATGAAAGCCCAAGATGATCAATGCGGCCGTATCTACTGTATTTTGAATTTCGAGCATGGGGGTTTTGACGTTACCATTAAAAGAGTGCCAATGGAAATTCTAGAGCATAATAATAAATCGCAGTAAACTACAAGATAGGAAATCCCTACAGCTTGTTCCACCCATACGGGACCCTCAGGGGGCAATCTTCAAACAGAAGATATTCTATTTAAGGTTACCTCTGAGGATCCTGTGAGGGTGAATTCGATTTAAATAAGATAACTTAAGGATACCGTACGGATGAAACAGGCTGTACGGATTTTCTTATCTCATAGTTTACTGCAGCTTCTATGATACTTCAAATTTCGACAGAAGTTAGTGATTCAACAGGTGAAAGCAAATTGAGGACGGAATCACCGCAAGAGTCAGCAAAGGTACGATTTCAAGTAGCTGAGGCAGATAAATCAGACCAGGTTTTGAATGAGCCCCATCCACTGACTTCGAGGAAAATCACTGCGCAACGTGATTGGTAAGTGCATTGTTGTTGCATGACTGTCGATTTTCTCGCTTTTCATATGTTCGTGCGCATGAACCAACCACTTAGCGTCTGTCCAACCATGCTAACGCAGAGCACCTTTTTTTTTTCGTTTTGCAAGTCTTTCGTTGGGTTGAACCACCACAATCGGTAAACTGCTTCACTTCAGTGAGAAATAAGCGTAAAGTGTCTTTCCCAAGGACACAACGACGCATTGCAATTCGGAAATCAAACTGGGAGTCAGACTGTAGTTATTAATCTTTATCACTCAATAGCTTATTGTTTCATCGTAAAGATACTAAAACCTTCAAAAGTCCGTGCTTCTTAGTCAATTTGAAAACAAAGCTAGATGATTTGTTGTGCTCGTAATTTAAAAAACAATCAGAACAGACCTTTTGCAAGTGTTTCAGGTTAGATATCTTTTTTGCGCAATATCTTGTAAAAGTTACATTTGAAAATAGCAACTAAGATATTAAATTTATGCAAACATCTTAAAATGTGTATTAATAGGCAAATGAATTTTCTTAATTGTTTTGACATTTTTTTGCTTTGACAGCCCCTACTTACATCCGGGAATGCACGTAACTGTGAGTGGAACCGAAACAACTGGAACCATTAAGTAAGTGTTGCTGTGATTACGAAAAAATTCAAACTTTTTTACAAGTGAAATGTAATACGTCTTTCGAGAGGCTACGTAATTTTTAGTAAAGTTTAGTGTTGTGCAATATTTTATGTTTTTCTCCGCTTCGTGGCTGTGTGGTTGAGTGGGATGGGTCAAAATGGCGGAATGAAATTCCCTGAGGAGCTTGACAAGTTTTTGGACTAACCTGTATTTTGTTTGTAGATTTGTTGGCAAAACTGATTTTGCCTCTGGATTATGGGTTGGTCTCGACCTGGGTGTCCTACGAGGCCGCAACGACGGCACTGTTCGTGGCCGCCAATATTTTCAATGTCCACCACTCCACGGCCTCATGGTTCGCCCTCACAGGATCGCTTATAATGGAATGACTGGCGACACGCTTCTTCCTCCAGAGTTTTCGTAAATGTTCAAGAAAATGAAATATGGCTGGTTATTCCACAAGGCTCAACGTTGGGCCCTTTTTTTCTTACCTTTTTGTCACGCGCCTTTGTGCATATACTTTCAAACGGGAATGCTCTACTTTAGTGCATCTAAAGCAGAATATGGTTTATCTTGAAGAATCTTTACAACTAAGACGTACCTTCAACTGCTTTTTGTTGGAGAAAGGTGTGCTGTTATGCGCAGTGCAGTCCCTGTTAGTATTATAGCTTGTTACATTCAATGGTATGTTACTCACTGTGTTTTGAAAATGACGTTACCTTTCTAGAGGAATATTTTACTACTGTGAATAAATATATTTACAGTATATGCTGTTTGTCCATTTTTTTAAAAGCAAAATGAATTTAGCTTGTTTACCTGTCAGCTATTCTATTGGCACTTTCTTGGTCAGTGAGTGGATCAAAATCGTCCGTTTTTCCAAACTAAGCTTGCAGGGATCAGAAGTTTTGCAGCCGAAAAGATCTGTGTCACAAACCTTTATTACCTTAATTCTTAGGTGTGAAATTGAAAGTCGTGAGGTATTTCGCAATGTGGAGTCAAATGTTAAAACACAGCTTGCCCGTTCTTATTTTAAGTAAAGGCAATAATTTACCAGCTTCCTAGAAGTGGGTAGTGTGGTGTAGTGCATAATCATTAATTCTGCTGTCACTGGACAGTGTCAAACGCTAAGCATTGGATGATCCGCACACTTTTTCTTGCGACAGGTACTTCGTGTTAGGAATCCGCACCTGCTTAGGGAGCAGGGATGTGCCGATTAATCGACATTTTTTTTTTTTTGAATCGGCATCGATAGAATATGCCAACCTTGCTGATTTTTGGCGATCAAATCGCTTTATGTACGTATTTTACCACCCACAAACAGTTTGCTTACGGTAGCAGGAGGTAACATACGCCTTAGCGAAACAAACTGGCTTTTGAAACTGGAGAAAAGTTGATATTGCTGCATTTCGATTTATGAGTGTTTAATTTCGAAGGTTAAAAGAGCAACTTTTGTTAATTATTCTTTAAATCGTTTGTTTTCACCGTAAGATTGCTGGTCAGCCGCAGTTATAGGCCGCAGGTACTTATTGCGGAGTTATATCCACAAATGGCTCAACGCTAAAAAAATGTATGATATGTCATTAGAAGAAAATCGGTGCGTTAGTCGAATGTTATCACCGAAAAGTTTCAATTTTTTAATGATTTAGCCATTAGTTTTTCGCTTGATTTTGCTTTCGCTGTTAATAGCCTACCTGGTTGTTGTTTGCGAAGCGTCGCTTGTAATCTAAACGCGGCACTACTTCAAATAATTTTATCCAGCAGACGTAATATAACTTAATCAAAGAATTGGATTCGGCATCAGCAAAAATTTTGGAATCGGTATATTGAGTTTCCTATAATCTAATGTTTCTTTGGATTTCTTAGAATTCTTGTTTACCTAATTTAATTTGAGCTTGTTCGAAGCCACCTTGCGGCGATATCCAACGTAGACGCAACAATGGGACTTCGGCCCTTTTATGTTGGTTTTGGACTTCGACCCACTTGGTTTTTCTATTTTTAGTTTTTCAAATTTTTGAGGGTCGAGACTCTGCCGAGATTTTCAAATTTGTACTGCGACCAATTTTTGCTTTCCTATTTTAATTCCGCAGTAGCGACCGAGGTACTTCACGAAATTTCTGTTTTATAACGTTGTTTAAAAGAGCATACATTGCATATACTGTAAGTAGCCTTCATTTGTGGTGATTACAGTCGCTCAAAAACTCAACAAACGTGCCACCACGGCAACTGAGAATGCGGAAGCAGCTCAATCACCTTAAATCTCGTAAAGGACATTTAGTGCTGAATAGCAATCAAAAGCATTTTTGTTGCGAGTTGGTGTTTTTTGGTGAGAAATATTTTAAAAACAAAGTTTTTTTTTTCATTTTCGCAATTCATTGTTTGAAAGTAAAGTTTATTGCAATGTAATACCTTGTAAACAAAAGAAAAAGAAATTTTCATTCTTTCATTGGCTTTTGTTTTTCACGTTGAACCTGTTCAAGTGTACTCAACCACATGTGATAGAATTTTAGATTTGAAGTTATTACCTCGACCGTTCGTTTTTGGCCTTCATTATTACAGCAATTGCTCGGTTTATATGATGCTGGGCTTCGTCGAAGCGCTTTTGCCGAATTCTTGTCATTCCGAGGAGATGAAAACACGAAGAATAGTTCGCGAAATTCTCGGCTTCGTCTTTAAAGTGCGTTTCATACAAATCGATCGCTTTTTTGCACACAACTTCCGATTGTTCATAGTCATGAAACAAAATGTGAATTCCTGCTTGGGCTGTCAAGACCATTGCCCGAACCAATACCGATATCTTAGTCAACTTGCATGTTTTAGCAACCAAAGCAAATAACGTATCCATCGAAGGCATCACGTTGAATTTTAAAAGTTGCATTCTTTCTGGATTGACCAAATATAGCAGATCAATGCAACAAACTATACCATGAAGAACGTTCCACAATGAGAGTCGAAATATATCAAGTGGAGAATAATTTTCAGTTTCTTCAGACATTATTTGCAGCGCAATATGAAAAAACAAAAGTGCTTCGAAATAATTCTTTTTCTTTGTCAGTTTTTCCGCGTATTTGCTAATAAGATCTGCAGACTTTGACATTTCCTCTTTCAATAAATTCGCTATCTTGATACGAACCGCAACAGCATCGCAACCTCTTCCTTTGCGCATATGATCGACAAAAATTTCAACTAAATCTGGTGCAAACCGAGCAAAATAAAGCATTTGTTCGTCTTGATCTAATGAAATAGTTGAGTATTCAATAAAAAATTAATCAAACCTATTGAAAGCAATAAAATCAGTATGCAAGGTAGGCAGTAGCGTAGCCAGGGGGGGGCGGGGGGGCTCGAGCCCCCCCCCCATGGACTTGTGAAGTATGCAAAATCGCATTAACCTTTGAATTTCGGATTTCGGCCGAAAAATCACTCTGAATTTTGGCGAAGACCTTTCTTTTTTTTTTTTTGGAGATCACCTAATTTTGGGCGGAAAAAAGCTTTGAATTTCCGAGCTTTCAGAGACATTTCGTCTCAAGTTTTGGACAAACCGTCTGAAACTGATTCAAGATCAAGGAAAATTCGAGTCAAGGTCGTTTGCACACTTCTTACTATTTCAAAATAGCCCCCCCCCCCCCCCCCTTTTCCAAATCCTGGCTACGCGCCTGAAGGTAGGGAATTATTATTTCGCAAAGTTGCCTGCTTAAATCACACAAGTTTATCAATTGTAAGTACGTTTCATTCACCAAGTTGCTATGGCCAGGAGACAGCGCGAGGACTTTTCGATTTTCAAGCACGCGCGTAGCCAGAAATTTGCATAGGAGGGGTTATTCTGGGGATCTACGGGCGGAGCCCCAAGCGCTCGAAAATTTTGCATTTTTTTGCAAAAACAGCTTGATTTTAGGGCTACATTAATAAAAAAATGCTTTTTAAACGTGGCATAGAAATTGGCAGCGCAACATGATTCAACTGATTGCGTTAATGGGCTATGTGGGAGGTGGCTAATGATAACATTGTAGTTCTCTTGTTTACATGTTGGTAAATCATAAAATCCTATTATTTAATAAAACTCACATTGAGTAAACGCAATGCAAAAACCAGGGCCAAATTTACTGTATAGTTTAGTGCCAGGGTCCCAGCGCTGAGACATAGGCGTAGCCAAAGGGGCAGGCCCACGGGGTTCGCCCTCCCCCCAATGTAAATGACATCAATCATAAAAATGTGACAAAAAAGTTTATGTTTTTCAGTTTCTTTTAGAATCTTTGCGTACAACAGTACACGTCTATACCGTACAACAGTAATTAACAATAATTTGACAACCAGGGGGCCCCCAACTCAATTTTGGCAACCAAGTTACGTATACAACCTGGGTGAAATTAAGGGTTTTTGTCCTAAAACGTGCAACGTCCCTCATTTAACCTTTTTTATGAACATAATGCAATAACCAGGACCGGATTTACCATATGGCCTAGTGTCGGGTGCCCTGCGCTCAGATGGTGAGACATTTATTTGGTCTTCACCTATATTTGGCTGGAAGATGTTGCAAAAATCCCCAAAGTACCAGCGGCCCCGCGCAATGTAAATCCGGCCCGAGCAATAACATGCGGGTGAGTAGGTCGAACCATCTATTATAATATTTTTTAATAACAATTTCTTCCACCTCGCTAGTTTTTACGCGAAAAAAATTCAAAAACATAACTAGGGGAAATGCTCGTTGAACAAATTACTAAGTTTGAATGGAGGGGTTTGGGCCTCCTTGCCGTACATATACTCCTATAATTCCTTATTTTTATGACAAAACGAAAATCTCTTAGGAAAATTTTCGAGTGGATTATTATTTACTAAGTTACTAAAGTATTGCAGGAGGCAATGTGCCTTACTTCCCTCTATTTGGACCAAATCACTTACAAAATTTAGCACCAAAATGCAAGATCTTATAAACGTGTTTTGGACTAAAATTGAAAGTAAAAGAAGGATTGAACAATTCAGTTTTTTGATTGACTTTTAAATATTAAAAATCGAGTTCTTTCAAATGGCTCTGAACACGAGCAAAATGTGATCCAATGGCATTAAAATCGTTTTTTTCCAAAACATTACAAAAAATTGTGTAGCGGCTGGGGGCTCCACCCCCGTTTGGGATGCTTTTGAGTTTTACAAGTTTACTTGACGCGTCTCCCGCTTTAAACATTTTTGCTATTTCACTTTGTGTTTAAGCCCTTTTCCTTTAGCTAAAAGTGCCAAAACCAGGCCTCGGCTTCTGATGTTCCTCTTTACGATATCTCTGTCCCCCAAAAGTTCCTCTTTTAAAAATTTCTGATGATGCCATTGCATGTAATTTGTGGTTTGTCCCCACCCCCAATCAAAAATTCAGGCTACACCTATGTCTCACCCTTTTACTTATAGATCAAGTTTAAACTCTCGCATTTGGAAATTAAGTTTTTTGAGGCTGAAACCTTTTTAGTCATTCCCCCTGGTTGCACCACTATGCACTAAAGGTATGAATATTTTCGAAAAAACCTTTTAATTCCAAAAGGCCAAAACAATGTTTCATGCCCGAAAAGTTATGCTAACAAACAAAAAGGTTTGTAATGCAATATCTCAGGAGCATGCCCCCAGAGCTCAGGGCCACTGGTACTTCGTCATGGTGTCATATGGTAAATTCAGCCGTGGCCCCATTGCGTCAGGACGTAACGTTTCACAACCACTGACCACGACTGATAAGAAATAATGCTCAGACAAAAAATTACCTTTTTCTTGAAGTAAATTTTCAAGTCCGCTTTTGTGAGATTCTTCAATTGTAGTACCTGAAATGTGCAGACATGAAATTTAAAAGAAGCCTCTACATGCCGTTGTTTTTAATTTTTTTTATTCAGTTTTCAATTCTCTGCCATTTCGCCTTTATGAAACTTATTAAAGGGAGTAAAGCCTACAACCAAGTCCAGTAGTTTACAATAGTTAAAACTGAAATCAAAGTTTTTCAATTTTTTGTTCTCGTTTTTAAGGTTGCGGTTACAAAGATATTCAACAACTACAAAAAGATAACTCCCTAAAAAATTTTTGGAAACACAATTAGTTTGTTCTCCCAGCCTGAATTTCCAGTAAAAGGGAGGGTTTTATCCATATTGAATGGGGGATATCTTTTTGTATTCGTTGAATATCTTTGCAACCAGCACAGTCCCAAAATGAGAACAAAAAAATTCAAACACAGTATTTCTATTATAGCTATTGTAAACTACTGAAATTGGTTGGATGCTTTAACTTCTTTAAGATGTACTAATTTAATCCAAAAAATCTCGGTTTTAAACAAAACTCATTAAAAAACAAAACTGCAGGCAAAATTTTCAACCAAGCGCTATTAAAAATTTCAAATCAAATCTTCCATTATACTCGCTTTGTTACGACGAAGCGTGTAGCGAGTTTGCGGGACCCAGCATCTCCGCATCATTGTGCCGGAGCAAATACAGTTTCTTGCGAAGAAATGCTGCAGCGGTGGCAAGTAGTTGGCAAAATACTGTATCCGATTTGGAGGCCAGAGATGTGAACCTTGACCAACCGTTTGAGCGACAAACGCGTTACCGCTCAACCGACATTGCCCAGTTCCCAGCTTCATCTTTTTGATTGATTGTTTAAACTTGAACTTAATACCATAGGTTTGTTCTCAAAATTTTCTCTTAAGTGTGACTAGAGCTCTAATTTGTTCTCAAATTTTTCACTCAAGCCGGACTTGAGCATCGATTCGTTCTTGCAATTTCTACTCAAGTGCAACTTTGTGCTTTTGTTTGTTCTAAAAATTCCCGGTCGAGCGCTTTAATGTCTTAAAAGGAGGTGAAGCATCCAGCTAAGATTATGCACAAAAAAATAATAAAAAAACATCTAAAACATATCTTCACCACATTTCAGATTTCTGCGACCGATCGTTATTGAGATATTTCATTTTAACGTTTCGATTAGAAGATCTACCCAACAGTGTTGCCAGTTAAAATCTGATTTCCTAGAAATTGTGATCCTACCTAACTTGTAAAAATATTCCGTTGCAACACTAATGTATGTTTAAAGCCTTGTATGCAGATGATTTCAAAACCAGCTGTGAATGAAAACCTTAGACATTATTTAAAAGCGATAAAATTGCAATAAAGTTTTATTCAGCATGTTGCCTGAGCCAAAAGACAGCGAAGAGACCTTTCGGCTTTCGAGTCAAGCTACCGCCTTCTACTATTTCAGTAGCAGATGCGCTATCCACAATTTCAAGTGGTAACACTGTTGCAAAGATCTTCTAAACTTTAAAATGTCTCAGAAGCAATAAGTCGTACAAAGCTGAAACCATTTTATGATAACCTAAAACCAAGTTAACTGACTGACGTCGTATCCTTTGTTTTTTTTTTGTTTTTTTGTTGTCAATGACCAGCTAGTGCTGTTGAGAATATGGGTGAAGCAACCAGCCAATTCTGGTAGTTTAAAATAGCTACAATCAAAACATAATTTTTCAAACGTTTTGTTCTCATGTAGGGGCTGCCGTTGCTAAGATATTCAACAAATACAAACAAAAATCCCTGTAAAAAGTTTTTGGAAACCCTGAATCTGTTTCTCACCCGAACTTCCAGAGAAAAAAGAGACTTAATAATGTGATGTTACTGGAAGGGTAATTTAATATTTACCTTTCCAGTAACATCACATTATCTATGCTATTTTGGTAAAACCCGCGCTTTTTCAGGAGATTCAAGCTGGGAAGATAAACTTTGGGCTAACTTACAAGGATATCCTGTAGTATTTGTTAAATATCTTTGTAACCGTAGCCCCAAATTGAGAACAAAAAATTTAAAAACATTAATTTCAATTTTAACTATTGTAAACTACCGAAATTGGCTGGAGGCTTCACTCCCTTTAATTAACTAACGCTAAGCCAATAAGTTACTGTATAAATCATTAATATTCATTAAATAATTGCCTGAAAAAGGAATGAGAAGCGAGTGATATAGTTCTTGCCCTCCAGAAATTTTCATCTCTCGATAAACCTGCAGAACTGAAGAAATAACCGTGATTAAGGCAGCATTATCGTTGCAGCGTTAACGTGCCAGAGTTAACGTTGTTTTTGGTTCTCGATCAAGACATTTTTTGTATTTGTTTGAAAACGGACGGTATGCTGAAATGTGAAATAAAATTAATAGCAGATGAAACAAAATTAATAGCAGTTGTTGCTTAATTTTGCAAAATGGCACAAAGTTTCTGCATACGGCACCGATAATTAAATCATAAGCGTACAAAAAACTCTTAACCTCATTCGAAATCTTCACTGGGCGTAAAATCGTTAGCCTACTGCGCATCTTAATTTATTTCATTTTAGACAAAATTCTCTGCGCTGTGCACGCCCGTTTACCCGCGTACAAGTTGCCAATTAGTAAAAATAAGCTAACGTTACGCTCGTGCGTTCACGATTTACGTAGACTTAACCCCGGGCCTAAGAATTCGAAAGAAGAAAAGATCAATCACGGGATGTTTTTCTGTCATTTTGAGATTTCTAGTAATTCAAGACGCAAAAATAAACTTTGAGTAGAAAATTGTGTATTTTAAAACAAAGACCGAAAAATTGAAATGAGAACTAAAGCTAAATAGTCTTCAATGACTTGATTTACATACCAAAAAATGATCGTTCCACAGTAAAAATTTGATTTTTGTAGGCCTGTTTTTTCCCCCGTTTCTGTTTTTTGAATATACTCAGCAGTTACTAATATTGAAGTATATTATTATAATGAAATAGTGGGGATTTAACTTCTCTCTTCCATCCTAGCGTTTTTGGTACACTTACCAGCACATTACAACCATTTCTACTTCCCGAGTATCGGTTTTTATTTTGTGATTCCTTTCTTTGTTTTTTCTTTAAATCATTTTTCTTATTTTATTCAAAACGAAACAAAGTAATATTGCATTGATTGTAAAAACTTGCAATGAAAGTTAGTCGTTTTCCCTCCACCAAAAAACACTTTCACAATTTTTGCAGAAGATATAGCATTCTCGTTTTTATGCGCACCAGCATGATACTTTACAGACTTTTGCAGCAAAATCATAAATTTGGCACGCTCAGTTACCGAACGAAAGTTTTGTTTTGTTTTGGTTTTTGTCGCTCTCTTCAGTTTATGGATAATCTTACATTGAAACGTGCAAAAAACATCGCAAAAATCAAATTATATAACCAAAAACAGAAAAACGGAAATCAATTCTTCCTGAAGTGAAATAAGCAGAAATACTCTTCTAGTTCACAAAGCCATCACGTCTTAAAATTCTACCTGAAATCAATTCATTTTATAATATAGTAATTGTAATTATAATTACTGGACTTAGTTAGTATTGTAATTTGTAATTGACTTAGTTGTAATTGACTTAGTTAGTTAACTGTAATTGTAATTGTAATTATAATTACTGGACTTAGTTAGTAAGCATAAACTTACATGTGTTCTCTAAAGCTTTTGCCCCGAATTTCCTGAAAAACAGAATACTTTGTGCAGTTTTCGTTTTCAAAACTCAAATGGATTTTAGACTCTCTTTTATAAAAGCAGACTCCATCGACAACAATAATCAGTTGCTAGCGGCTATGATAGCTAATTAGCTATGCAATGAAGTAGAGAAAAGTGATTTAAGATCCAAATCATACTATGCAGTATAAATCCTTGAAACCTGTTTTTATCCGAATTTTCGAAAGCATCAGCATCGTCAAGATCAGTTCAACTTTTTAGAATACCAAGTAAAGGATTGGTATATTCTATACTACGGATATAGTTTAGTAAAAACCTCAGATTACTTTCATTTTTATTCATGTTTTTGTTCTACTGTACTGTAAATGAGATTCCACTATCGCATCCACTTTTTCAAAACTTACCCGTTTTTTATTGCATCAAGATCCATGTGGAACTACCTTAATTCAATAACTAAATGCATTTATACCATAAAAATATGGTTGCCTGAAATCTTTGAAATAAGCTTAATTGAAAAGTTGGTTGGTGGTACAGAACTTAAAAATTGCTTTTTATCAAAGTATTCATTTCTGCGAAGCTGTTCGCCTAGTCACGGAGAATCGCCAGAATAGCCACCATTCTGACAATTCTTGATTCTAAAGATATAGATACGAAGTGCATGCGGGTTACTGTGACTCTTGGTGGGGTTGAATAGCCCAGTATAACGTCCCAATGAATGACCTAAAGAGCAAGAACCAGCAAAGCACATTGCTGTCCACAAACCTGAATAAAGTTGTGAAAAGTCATGTTTTTGGCCTTGTAGCCTTCTGTGAAATAATAAGCTCGCTAAATAATGTTCTGCTCTCTAATTTTTCTTCTTTTTGGTCAAAAAAATATTTCTAACTTTACAAATCGTCGAGTAACGTAATAATCTCGCTCACACACTTCCATATACTGTAACATCAACCACCAATAACTGTGTCTCAAATAAAAAGAACGTTCTGCAAAGTTTAAAGCTTTTCAATTGCTGTTAACATTTTGAAATCTGTTTGTAACGAATACCAAAAATCAATCTGCTTGGCGGCTGCCAGCAGTGTCGTGGGTGCGTAAACTGCATAATTAATGCGTATATGGTGCTAAACTACTCGAAAAACGTTTTGACTTTTCGCAAAAAATTCACCACGAGTTTGATTCTCAGACAAGCCAGAAATTATCATTTGATATTGAAGTGCATTGACCGCGGGGGCTAATGGCGGATCTTTGACTGTAAAGTCGAAAAACAGTCGTTATTTGTGAAAAATGGTTTGTTTATTTGAACGTTGCCACTTAATTAAATTGTGAGTTTCTATCATTGCATATTCGCTGGTTAGCGCGTGCGGGCAATATGATATGGCTAATTGTCTTTCCACTAAAGTTGAGGGATGTCTTTGAGCCGCTTCTAACGCTGTAATCTAGGATGTGATATCTAAGACTGACGCAGAGTCTCATCTATCGAAGTTGACGTCTTCTCAGTATTTGATACTTTTCTATATTTTGTTAAAAAGTCGGAGAATTTTTTTGAGAAATTTTTTATGGCAGGGGATTATTATTTAAAATCTGAACACCTTCAAAGTATAATGATGTTCCAAAAATGCTACATGAGCAAAAAAGTAGCTATGTAAGATTATGTATAGCTCATTGAAAGTTGAACTTCTTGTAAAAGTTATAGTGAATGTTTGCAGGTGGAATAAGTTATAATATCTAGTACCAGTGGTACCCTAGCTTGTTTTCCTGATATAAATTGAAAAGTTTTGAGTTTAATTTTATGAATGTCTTTGATTTTTAGTATTATTTGAATAATTTTGATGACTCCGGAAATAATGGATCTTCCACTCTCGATACTCCGGTTTGTTAGACTGGTTTTTTCTTGGTCCTTCCGCGGGGACTTCTGTCTTCTTATGTACTAACTGCTGTTACTTTTCTTGAGAAAGAATAATTGAGAGATTTTCATTTTCACTATACCATTAATTGAATAATTACATCGAAACGAGTGCCTGAGCTTGAGGTGTAGGGGGAGAATATTAGCATCTACAAGCTGAGAAGCAGCAACTTCTTGGCGAAATTTCTTCCGGCACAAAATTTTATTTTCTCCGGCGCTACATTTTCTGGATAACTTACTCGAATGCTAATCTAAAAAAAAAATCTGGTCTATTGCGTATAACGTGACGCGGTGCAATTACACTATTCGCACTTTCACTTTTCTTTTTGATTCTTTTTTTTTGAAACCGCACGAAAGGTTATCAAAAAAGTAGATATTTGAAAGGGATGCTGATCTCGAAACCGTATTTTGTCTATAAAGTGGAACGTAGTTTATTTTGCATAATACATATAACCGCTGTCACAAGACAATCGTAATGATAAAACAAAAAAGATAAAAAATAAATAAACAAAATTATCAACTCCACGCAAATCAACAAAATTCGTGCTAATTCTTCGGTTTTAAATGCGTTTGCGCGATTAGGCGAATGTACACCGCTTAGCACCATGCAGAATTGATTTACAAAGCAACATTTCAAATCAGAAAAATAAACAAGTTTTAAAAACAAACAATAAAAAAGTAACACATTTGAATAAGAATAGCAACAAGAATAACAGCATGCATGACCTAACCTAAACAAGAAACACTGAAGGTCTCGGATAACGTGAGCGATGACAGATATATGCTAAAATGATTTTTTTGCTCACATTACGATATTTAAAAAATTAGCGACAAACTACTTGATTATCTTCACAAATTGACCATTTTTTAGAATCGTTACGTGGAAGCTAAAACACCAGAGACTCTGGCTTAAATAGCGAGGAGTTAGTGTATTGGGAGCGCAGTCTCACTCACTGTACGTATATTTGGCAAAATCAGACAATTTTTGCGAGTCAAAACGCCTGCAACAATATTAACAGGCCATATCTCGAAGTAGCGCATCTTTTTTAAACACTAAATACTAAGCATAAATAAAGCTGTAAAGTTACGTTTCGTTTGGCGGAACAAATGAATGCGCTAAACACATAAGTTTTTTTTGTATGTCAAGGTTAATAGCAAGGAAGACTTACAACAGTGTGTCTATATTGAACAAAAACTGTCCAAAGAAAGTACAGTACCCTGGTCTTGGCCAGCAGCCGATTAAAGACATAGGTATTTGATTTTGATAGGCGTTGTGTGGGAATATGTTCTGCACATCAAACCCTTTAACCAACACAGCTCTAAAATAAGGAAGACTTGGCGAGAAATTCATTTTATCTGCGACAAATATCTGCTTGAGGAAAACTTGAAAGATCACTTTTACTAGCTGCAACTTGATCAAATTCAGCGTAAGAGAGTTCACTTGTTTTGTTTTCGTTTGGTGACATTTGAAGAACATAGGGCGCGGTGGCGTTTGATGAAGAATTAGAGAACATTCCATCGTTGAGGCCGAAGTCAAACTGTACAAAAAATCATTTAAAATTTATCATACGCGTAATACGAAAATTTAGTAAGAAATAAAGTCATTTATGTAGTATACCTAATTCTTAGTTTTACTAAAACTATTACTTCTTTTTTTTTAAGTAAATTTTGGGTTGAAGCTGGCTGTTTTTAAATTCTCCAAATTTTTAGCGTTATTTGTTCTGAAATATCAAACTTATTGGCGAATGAAGTGATACAAATGTATTCTTGCTTACTTAAAAGTTATTTTTCGTTATTATACATCATGATTACTGTTAGCAGGCGCGTAGCCAGGAATTCGCAACGGGGGTTGGAAGCTGAAAACAATAGCAAACGATCTTGACCCAGATTTTCATCGCTTTTGAATCAGATTGAGGCGCTTTTTCTGTCAAATTCAGGTGATCTCCAAAAAAAAAAAAGTCTTCACTGAAATTGAGTTGGTTTTTCTGTCCAAATTTGGGTGATCTTCAAAAAAAAAAGGAAGGTCTTCACTGCAATTGAGTCGGTTTTGCAATTCAAATTCAAGTGGTTACAATATCAAATTCAAGTCAAAATCACATCAGGTCCTTAACGAATTCTCTTCCCGATCCCAATGGGGGGCTATTTTTGGTTTTTGAGGACAAATCCCCCTCAAAAATGCAAAAAAAAGGAGTATTTTGCATACTCTTCAGGCCAATGGGGGAGCTAAACCCTCCTCTGGCTACGCTACTGACTGTTAGATCAATATTAATTAGTAATGGCAATATACAAAAGGACATGAAAACTCTGCAGATCATTACTTACAAATGCGTGCACTAATCCGTGTTTTTAATTGCTTTCTCTGCAGAGGCTGACAATTTGTTTTTAAATTTTAAAATAATAAGCTTCGTGGTCTGACAGAATTACGCGTATACATACATTTTCGAATGAACAGTTTCCCCATAAACTTGACAAATGACAGTAGTAAGTCGCAGAAAATATTGCTAATCATAGCATGATATCAAGTAATGCTTTAAATCATATGATTACGTCATTGAAAAAATTACTGATAATGTCACTAACTTGGCTGCCTCAGTCAAAAGTTTTGGCTACGTACGTCATGGCAACCAAAACAAAAAAACAATATTGTAGCCAGTCTTTCAGAGTGCAAAATCAAAATTGTTTTCCCATTAAAAAGCTGAAGAAACCACTGATGGCCATTAAAAAAAAAAGAAGAACCTTGTCTAGTTATAACAAGATAATGTTTACTTACTTTTAACGGATATAAACTTGGTTTGCCAGTGAAGTTTTTCTCGTTTTCCATGTGGCTTAATCCTTGTCTGAAGCCAGGGTTTTCCAAAGCTTCGCTCATAGTTATGTAAGAGGTATTATTATCAACCACTGGGGGTGGAGAGTAGCATTCCAGTAGCGGCTTTTTTGTTAAACCAGTCGGACTCCAGTTGGAAAGATTGGATTCAAAACTGTAAGGCGGGTCAGCGCTATCCCAAGGCAGCATATCTGCTGAATGGACGGGCTGGAAAAGCTCAAGCGACTCCGTCGAATTCTGATCTGAGCTGTCGGTGGAGTGATTTAATTTTTGATCAAAAACCTCGGAGTCATCGCTAGTGGAGTCGAGAGTCGATCCATGAAGTTTGAGGATGTTGTCCGGAGTGGGAAGGGAGACGTACGGGGAGTCGCTGCGACTGCTAGATGGACTGTCGCTTAATATATCCGCTTTAAAAGTTGGAAGATAGTGAGTCGCATTGTAAGTCGAATATCCATCATACCAAGATTCCCCACGGCATCGGCGAACGTTAATAGGAACGGATCGCTGAAAACAAACACAAACATGGCAACATAACGTAGAATTTGTCCGATTGTTGTAAACAGGCATCGTAGGTTAAGGTTTGATTTAGAGCTAGCGTTAGAGTTGGCGTGCAATGCCTACTATGCCTATTGCCGTTGTCTAAGCCAGTGGTCGGCAACCACCGGTCCGTGGATAATTTGCTACAGGGCCGAATACTTTTTGAGGTTAAATACTTTGGAAAACATTTTGTAATATCACGTGATGAAATAATTTCAGTTTACAGGAAGTACTACAATAATTTAGCTTTGTTACAACGACGATGCAAATATATTATCAATCAACAGCGAAGGTTTGAATCGGCTGCCGTTTCCCATTGCAGGCTGAACACTTAAATCCATTCCAATTTTAAGTGAAGACCTGTTTTTCGCCTTTTTTTGTCTTTAAAGAATTTGAACACAAAAACCGTTTCAATTTGAGGTAAAGACCTTTTTTATAGTCTTCAAATAAGCAGACTTAAATTTTCATTGCTGAACATTTGGGTTTTTGAAAGCCGGTCCGCAAAAATTTTTCCGTTTTTGACCGGTCCGTAGTATAAAAAAGGTTTCCGACCCCTGGTCTAAGCTATCATGTCTGGTTAGAGCAATTCGGCTTCATATACTATACTATGCCGACCTCGCCTATTTAGTGCAACCCGAAATCGCAAAGCTAAAATAATTCTATTTGAAAATAATCTAGTTAGGGATGAAAAATCCTTCAAGTCGGAAATTAAATTTTTTTTTTGCTGAGTCGAAAGTCGATCTGAAATCTACGTGGTGACTGAATTGAAAGGTGCATTAGTAAAAAATTAATGAAAAAGGTAAATTTTTTAAATTGACAGTCGGAGTCGGTAGGATTTCAGTTGAAAAATTCCAGTCCAAATATTTCAGAAAAACGCAGAATCCGAAGACAGAGAAAAAAATTATAAAACAAGAGTTGCATTGATTTTGAACGGACTTCTCACAAGCACCGACAGGTTTTTAACCAAACCACTGCTTTCACATCGTCATAGGTACAACTTACCTGGTTATTTAACCCTATTTTACACGAAAGCATTTTTGCTCCCCCTCTCGGTTTTTTTGAGATAAATCCTTCCAAAAAAAGATTTTATTTCAAATTAGCTTGACCTAGAGTTAAATTTCACCACAAATAACTTCTGAAAATTTGAAGTTGCTAAGGAAAGGTGAAGTTTCCTAATTTTGAGGTTGCCGAAGTTACTTTCCAAAATTTAAGCATTTTTTGGTCAAAAATTAACTTATAAGAGGACACAAGATGTTTTTGCGATGTAACTACTTTGACTTAGGCATTTATGATTCAGTATCAAAAAGCAAATCTTGTACAAAATTTGAACCGACTGGGGCGTCATCAAAAATGACATTATATTTTGAAAATATGGCCGTGACGTCACAATAATGATATCGTCAACTCAAAACCAGTTTTTCCACAAAATTTTGGTGAACACCAACCGCTTGCCAAATTTGGTGTTTCTATGACTCTTGGTTTAATAGTTAGATAGGGGGGGAATTACCTCCCCCCCTTTGTAAAACGCTTTGGTCAAAACCCCGCGTAAAATAGGGTTAAAAATTGAAACATGGTAAATTTGATGAAAGTTTATTAGCAGAAGATTGCGGTCGTAAAGTGTTGCTTTTGTTTGCATTGCCAAAGGGTGTAAAATTTTACTGCTGTTTTACTAAGTACAACAGCAGCTGTCTACATTATCTCTCGATATAATGCAAGATAACCTTTACCCGAGTAAGACTGGCTGTAAAATAGATACAACATAGAGCCTGTTTTTTGCGATAAACAGGGGAAAAAAGCACCCTATCGTTTATAAAATAGAAGACGTTACGTCATAAGCTAAACCTACTCCAGGTCGTAAAAAAATATGACTGTGGATCGGATTAGAATCCACACCCGCATGCTGCATCATGTTGTAACGTCCTTGAATAAGGCTTTTTATGGCAATTATTTCTGCTTCGAGGTTTTAAAATAGTGGCAAATTTATCTGGACAAAAAAACGAAGATTATGAACCAGACTCTCTTCGTCTGTCTAAACACCAACGCAGAGCACCCAAATTTTGGGTTCTGTTTACAAGTTTTTTGGCAGGCTGAACCGCCACAACGGGTAGACTTCTTGGACCCAATGGGAAATAAGTGTAAAGTGTCTTTCCCAAGAACACAACGACGCATTGCCAGTTCGAGAATCGAACCGGGAGTCAGGAACCTTTCGATCACTAACCCGACGCTCTTCCACTGAGTTATTGCCGCTACTCTACGCTCAACTTGAAATGTCAATACACTCCCTAAATAAGTGAGTTTTGTCAAACGTGGAGCCACTATCGCTCTTCTTGAGTACAACGTTCGAGATCAGAGGAACAGTAAAAATACATAGAATCTAAGGCTTAGTGTCCTTATTTGACGATAATAATGGTTAGGTCTTTTAAGCATTACAGATGAAGGCAAGAACCATCCGTTATTTGACGGATCAGTTGGCTCAAGTGGAAAAAAAAAACGTTTTTTCTACTGAAATGATAAATTTGGTTCATTTTGAGTGGGAGATAAAATGGCTGTTACCTTTGACTCAAACCCACACGTTGTTTTAGCTATCTCCTGGCTAAGACAATTTGCTAAATATCGATTAATGATTAAAAGATTTTACCTTTTTTCTAATGAACGATACGTTTTCTGGGGTTTCGGTTTGATCACAGCTGGAGGTTTGGTTCGAAATCTGCTTCAGAGATCTTGCTTCTTTCGTAGACACAGCTGTGCAACTGGTTCCAGAAGAAACATCACCAGCTGACGCTAGCTTGGTGTACTGGACTGAAGTACTTAGACCAACTTGAGATGATTTTGACTGGTTTTTGGCCAACAATCGGAGGTCCTCACCACTGCAATTTCTAAGTAAATAATAAAATGTAAGACATCAGGCCCTTAACTCAGTCAATTGGTAAGGGAAAATTCTTCAAAAAATGTCAAAAAATAAATGAACCACTCCATGAGTTACATCACATGTCTGTTATTTAGCCTATACCCACTAAATATACGCTATATTTTGGGGGTAGGTTATCATGACATACATATTGTGGTGTAACTCATGGGGTATTCATTCATTTTTTACTTCTTTTAAATAAAATGTAAATTATAGCCAAGTGTTTGGCTCTTCGAATTAAAAGAGACCTCTATAAGCACCACTGTCTTGTTATAAACATTAAACACAAACCCGACAAGCTGCATTTAATCACTACTATATGCTGGATGGGGCATATAATGTTACATTTTTTAATATTGTTTAGCTATTAGTTTGCATGAAAATGAAACCACAGAATGGTCAATATGCAATAAAATTTCAGTAAATTAAAATCTTTTAAAAAGAGAGTCATTAGTTAGTTGCTCCTAACCGCCCAATCCCGAGGGATTGGGGGACGTTGTTGACGTAGCAATCATTCAAAAGAGTTTTTAGAAGTGACTTTAACTGAGAAATTTATGAAACATACGGTTTTTACTGGTCCACTTTTCGAGACCGTTCTTGTTTCCGATGCCTGTTTATCGCTGACCCAGGTCAAACAAGTACCAAACTACAAAAGAACTAGCCAATCATAGTCTCACGTTGGCAAGAATCAGCAAAAAAACAGCCAATCAGAGTCTTATGTTGGCATGACTCAGCAAAGAACCAGCCAATGAGTGTTCCGTTGGCATGACTAAGCAAAGAACTAGCCAAAGTCGCACGTCAGCATGACTCCGCAAAAAACCGAGCCAATCCGAGTCTCGCATTGGCATGACTCCGCAAAGAACCAGCCATCAGAGTCGCCCGTTGGCATGACTCAGCACTACGACCAAAAAAGTAAGCATGTAAAAACGCTTTATATGGACTCACTTGACGTAACTTGCAACATTAAAACTTCCTCCTGAGCTTCCGGAAAAGCTGTGAGATCTTCTCGATCGCGCCGTATCTTTTGCGCTGCTCGAAAAACTCGGATAAAGCACAGATCGCCAGGTAGCAGTAGACTGACAACTTTCGACAATGAGAAAAGTTTTATTATTGATGCCATCTTCAAATTTGGCGCGCGTAAAAACTTCATCGACAGCAACCGATGGTTTGCAGGAAAGAATTCCGTCCATTACTACTGTATCTTCTTTGATCAGCTTGTTGTTATTTTTTCCTGGAGAGATAAACGCAAATTATTATTTTAATCATTTATTAGTAATTTTGCAGAGCTGGCTAGGTGTTCAAGTGCTTTACACGTTTTTCTCCGGAACAGGAGCTACGAGTTCAATTCCAGTGCCGGTCGAATTAGAACAAGTGTTGCCAATAGTTTAGTACTACTACAATAGGTTTTCTTTCAAAAAACTGTGCCAAACTATCGACTTTTCTATACAATCTATCGCGTGAAATAAGGATCATTTCGATGAGTTTTAATCTGAGAATGCTTAGCCTCTTCAAACCCAGCAATATTGCATAGTAAAAGCTTAAAGCAATGGGGATTTGGAAGAGCTCTGCTACAGATTGAAGAATCTTCTTCATTAGCAGCAGTTCGTTCATGCGTATAAACCAGTAAACCAGAGTCAAATCAAGTTGGCAAGTTTTTTGTCAAGCCGCACCATCACAGCGGGTAGACTGCTCGGCCCCAATGGAAAATAAGCGTAAAGTGTCTTTCACAAGGACACAACGACGCGTTACCAAACCGGTATTTAAACAGATAGCCAGTTATTTTTCGAAACTATTGATCAAAGCTTTTACAGTTGAGCTATCGCGGACGATGTTAGAAAGCTTAATTGTTATGCATGAAAAAATCTTGACAAATTTGACAGCATGAAGCTGTCTCAATCTCAAATAAAGCTGAACTGCACAGCGCATTAGTATAACAAACCAGATGCATTGCTGCTGAAAGGGTTGCTGTCCATTGGCGAATGACAAGCACAATCTCGAATATCATCCGGGATTTCTCGACAAGAAAGATCATCTCCATCTCTTCGACTGTAAAATCAAAGAACATGCCTCTAAAATGATTCTTTGGACTTTATTGGGACACAAAAATTAGAATTTACAGACAACTTTCCGAAAAAAAAAAGCCAAAACGTGACATTATGCTGCAGAGTTTATTTGAAAAGTCCCGGTAAGAGAAACACTTTTTAGATTGTCAATTTGATTTAGAGAAGATTAAACTTAAAATCAGTAAAAACACTTGTAAAATAACGTCCTAAACAGACTGCTTCGCCGTTAGACTCAGGGGGTGACAGTTAATCTTATTCACAGAGATACCGTCGTATCAGTCGATGAATAAGACTTACTGTCCCCCTCCCTGAAGAAGAGCCTAACCGTAAAATAGTCTTTTGGAAACATTATTTTATAGATGTTTTTACTTTTTACCTTGCTCAGATCAAACGTCATCGAGCTTATTATCTAGTTCAGGGCAAAACTCCTGCATAATTGAAAGATGTAAAATCGATCGATTAATAATTACACATGTTGGTTTACAGTATCAGTCAAAAGTCAATGGAAGGATTTGTTTCACCTTATATTTCTATCTAGTTTTTTTATTGATTTTGATTCAAATTCAACCCAGACTTAAATGTGTACTCTGAAACTAACCCCAAATTGACTTCTAGTTTTAACCCCAACCCTATTCTTGACCCTTAAAAAAGTGTAATAAATTCTGTAATGAACATTTTCTAACAAATATCGTAGTGCTCGTGGCATCTTTGCATGAGTGAGCTCTCTGCAGCAATCCAGCATTTCAGCGCACAATTTACGCAGTGCAAATAAGAAATAGGACGATAAACTTGAACAAATAAGTATACAACAAACAAAACGGGGGTAATAAATATTTCACAATGATTGAGCATTATGACCCTTGAACTCATCAGCTAACTATCAGCTGGAAGAAAGATGTTGCATGTTGCAATCAGTTTTTGAGTGCTGCTGTTTCGCTGTTATAGTGACGCAATCACAGAGAAGGTATTAAAGAGTACCAACCTTAACTACGCACTATTTTGAAAAATTTAACCCAAGAATGCAAGATTTTAAATGTGTTTTAGACCTGATCAGAGATTGAAGGGGCTGCAGTTGCTAAGCTTTATTTTTTCGAAAGTTAGTTACTTTAAAGTGAGGAAAATTTTTGCTAAATGGCGTTAAAACAGCTATTTTTTCAAGAAAACACAAAAATTACACAGCGATTTGAGTTTTGCCCAAACAACGCAGTCTGTAATCTACAGTACTTGAGTTGAGGTGCCCCAGTTTACTCAACACGCCAGTCGCTGGATAGCGGTTACTGATCAAAATGCGGGTAACGCGCCTGTTTGCTATATGTGTTTTAGATTGCAATGTGGAAAATGTTTGATCAAGTGTTACAGTGATTATACAACTAAAAAAGCAAACAATATGGCCAAAATTCATTTTGCGTCATAGCCCTAAAAAGAATTGAAGTCAAACTTTGCGGCCAGCCTGCATAGTAAGTGGGCCGAAAGAAGTTTTTGTGACAACCCTGATCCTATGATCCGTGGTTAAGGCTGGTCAGTAAGTTATTGTAACGTGTTTTAACTGGGCAAAGTCAAAAAACCAAATAAACTTATAAAAAACTTGAAAGATCAAGAAATCCTTAGATAAAACAAATTCATGTAAAATAGAAGCTTATACCGTTGCTTCCTTGTAAATGGAAAATATCATCCAAGGGTCATCCTACTCACAACCCTAACCTGTCGTCAACAAAAATCCCTTCTAAAAAACTTCTACTTCATGACATTTTCGTAAGTGTGACTAATTTCTGCCAGATTCGTTGAAAAAAATGTAGGACCCGGGTACAAGAGTTCCGAACGTTCGGAGAAAACTTCTCATTAATGACTGTTTTTTTCTTCAAATTTTAGGCGGTGAAAACTTAAAAAACCTTGCCCACCCCGATTAACGATCGTGATCTCAGGTTGTTCTCGTCAAAATAACATTGACCCAAAAATTGGTTACACACTAACAGCGACACAAAATTGCTATTTCGCTCACTTGTTATCGCAGTAAGCCGTGTTGGAATAGGTAAGTTCTTCGTCATACACATTCTTATAGCGGTTCCCGTCTTTATCAACACTCTCTGAAAACTGGATTTGAACGTCTGGGGCTGGGACCGAAGGCCAAACATGTTTCCGAACTACCTTTTTCAGATGTCGTCTCTGACAGAAGCCAATAGCTAATGTGAGCAGAATGAAGCCAAAACACGAACAGATCCCAGCCACCACAGCAGAGTAGTTGTTCTTTTTTTCCAAATATATACCTGATCAAAGAGAAATAGCGTTTTTACAAACTCACTTTTTAAGCCCGTTTCGGTACCTACTGCTTGCAGAGTCACGCTGCCACAAAAATGCTAAATCACGAAAAAAACGTGGCAATTATAGAGAGTTTGTACAATACATTAGCAGCACTGTTTTTGGTAACATTGGTTGTTTTGTAATTTGCAGCTTTTTTTTTTTTTCTTTTGGCCTGGCTCAACAATAATCAGGCAGTGAAATCACGAACTGGGCCAAAAAGACTTGTAAAAACCCCTCCAATTGATAATTTAAAAAAAGTTTTACTAAAAAAATGCAGATATTCCGCTACAATTTTTTTGAAAAGCTTACGTTTTATTTTTTGGAAAGCCGTATCAATCGATTTTTTAAACGTTAGGCGCAAAACTTAAAATCATCGAACTAATTTTAGGTGTAAAAACATCTTACTCAAATCAAATGTGATTAGAATGGGAACCTATAGACAGGTGGCAGCTTGACTCCAAGACCAAAAGATCCCTTCGTTGTCTACTGACCAATGATGAATAAAATGTAATTACAATTATAGCCAGTACTTAAATTGTAGGGGGAACGCGTCCCCCCATCGAGATTTAGCGTCCCCCCATGGAGATTTAGCGTCCCCCCATCCAGATTTAGGTGTCTCCCCATCGAGATTTGAGCGCAGGACGATGAGACGAAAAACAGTCAGCCAGCACCGATAAATTTCAAATTCCGGCCGAATGTAGTCACAAATCGTGGCGAAGACCTTTTTTTTCTATTTTTTATTTTTATTTTTGGTCTTCATACAATTTGGGTGGCGGAGTTACATTAATTTCACTAAAGCATTTTCGCAGGCCAAATGCGTTTGGTCAAGGCTGCAAAAGCGTCCTCCCATGCAAAATTTTACAATTTAAGTACTGATTATAGCATTTGCAGTTCAACAATCAGCAGGGGAATCATTTTATACTGCATAGGAAGGTGTTTTTATTAAATTTTAATTTTAACTTGGTCTGACCGAACGTTGTCGAGCTCTTTATCTAGTTCGCGCCAAAACACTTGCTTTTGCAATTTAATGGATGCTCTCCCTGAAACTATTTTGCTGTACATTGTACAACGTTCATAGAGCACTAGCTGAAGTAAACCTAAAACCGATCAGTGGTCGAGTGGACAGAGCGTCTGATATGAAAAGATAGATCTGGGTTGGACTCCCGGTCGGGTTATACCAAAAACTAAAAATTGATAGTTACAGCTTTTCTGCTTGACGTTTGGCATCAAAAGGGACTGTGTAAAACTTTCACCGTGTTTCACTCGAAGACGGAAAGGTCCCTTTGTGATCTTCTGGCCAAGGCAACTTGGTGAATAAAATGCAACAACAATCATAAAGTAGGACTAAATTTTGGAAACGCATTTGTTTCATTATTATCAGAAGATTACTTACTGTCGGGATTTACATAAAGGCATAGAGGAGCTTCTTGTTGGATGACAGAACCAAACAGCTTTTTCCCACTTGCAAGATTATAGGCCGCTACTCGTATCTGGTATATGGTGCCCTCATCTAAGGAAACGCATTTGATGGGCACTTCAATTTTTGTTTCGGTTGTCATCAACTCTGTGAATTTTGTTGGTTCATCGTCAGTGAGTCCATCCGTAGAGTTTTTCACTTCTCCGTATTGGAACCGGTATCCATCCACGTCTCCATTTCGATGCTCCGGCGGATTCCAGTAAACTTCCAGCGGATCGCTTGCTCTCCAATTCAAGGCCTGTGGAGGGTCTGGAGCTAAAAAAAAGCATGAAAAAACTTAAAAACAAAGTCCAAAAATAAACGGACAAACAATGCCAATAAGAAACAGAATGCTTTTGTAAACACGTTGGTCAAAATTTTTCATTGAACACTTTAAAATGAAACCGGGTGGATGTGCAAGTTTTCTTCACCTTAGTATTTCGATGAAGCCTTGATCTGGGGCTGGAAACATGATCACTCTATCTAAGCTCTTACCTTTTGATACGTTTCTGACACGATCGATCACTCTCTGTAAACGCTTTACGTTTTTCATTTTTGCTCATGTACTTAAAAGAAAGACAAAAAAAAAAAAGAAATCGAGAAGCAGAACAGTGAGAAGAATGAACAAGTTATGCTGTGAAAAAGAAAAACAAATTCTATTAAAAAAGAACTTACTTCCTATGGGAGTTTTGGCCGTGTCGCTAACGGCAATAGCAGGAAAGCACAGCGGTGGCGTCTGAGGCAGTGCTTTGCAACAGTAGCCAAGCTCAACGTCATACAAAGTCCCTCCATAAAGATTGGTTGTTATTTCGTGTTGAAAAAGGGATTCTGAACAACCAGGAATCTAAACATACAAATTATTTGACATGAAATGATCGAATCAATTGGTCTCTCGTGTCATAAACCTTTAAATAACATAACGTATAATTCGTATGGCGGTGGCATGGCAATATAGAATAAGTAACTCTTAACAAACTGCGTTTTTGCCATGTAGGCCTAAGTTCGAAAAAAATGAGCACAATCAAATGAGTTATTCACAGTTTTTCATACACAGGGTGGGCCATAAGTCGCACACCAAAGAATTACGTGAAGTCTGATGTGAAATCAGAGAGGAAAAATACTTTTCCCTTTCTTGGGTATAAAATACACGTTCTTTTGTAGAGTTATGAACATTGTTTGAGTGTAAGTTCCAAGCAGTTTATCGAAATTGTTTTAAATGCTTTGTTTTATTTGTTTAAATTGTTTTATCGAAATTAAAGGCCCACCCTGTATAATCGCAGCTTATATTTGCATTGCTTAGAAGCAAAATTTGCCAGCGTCACAAGCCCCGACGTACAGTTTCTTGAAAGGGAAAAGCTGGTGGACAAACGCGATCTATACATTCCGATCCATTATATGGGGAATAAATAATAGAAAAGCGGAGATGATCGTGCATGTTGGTGCAGAGGGACTCTTTCCAGGACCAGCGAGTAATAATGCGGTAAGACTTTGCGTCATAGGTGCCGTCTTGAGCCCAAAATCCAACTAGTCTGGTAATTGGAGGATCAACTGAAACAAATCATACAAGCTATTTAATGCACAGATGAATTTCTATTGCCAAATTAGGATACTGGATAGTTGTTTTGTGAGTAGAGCCAGCATTTTTTAAATAGGATTTTTACGATTGTGGCAACCTCATAATCGATTTGTTAACGTGATTTATTTTACAGGTCAGTTTTAATTTTTCGCCCGATTTGCAAACCTGCAATATGCTTGCTGCACTTTTTGCATATGTTGCTTAATATAACTGTGTCGTTTTTGTCGCATTTCTTAAGTAAAAAAAACATAAAAAATGTCATTTACTGGTTACTTTCATCCCATATAGCGCAATACATTACTCTCAAAAAATCTACGAGATTACTGTGTATAGAAATTATATGCATGTGCTAACATCAAAGCTTTAGCCCAAGTTTTTTGGTTATGTAAAAGGCCTGTCTCTCTAATTAATATGCGAGATTACTTTTTATACAGAGATGATTATAAATTATTCTTTGGATTTCTCATAAGACAAAAACTAACTAACGTATGATTAAAATTCAATATAGGAAAAACCTAATCCTACTCTAACATTTGAAACTTCGTCTTGTACCTAGAAAAATGAGAAACCACGCTAAAAAGCCTATAGGAAACTACATCTACTGCTTTCCAGCACGGAGTAACAAAAACGGTTTACCTGTTTGATTTTGGCTTGGTAGAGACGGAGTCATGATTTTGAGTATTCCGGATTCAAAGACACGAGAAACAAACGCTTGGTATTGTCGGCAAGGCGAAGGTACAAAATCAAACCTAGATTCTTGGGCAGAGCACAAAACGTTAACTTCCCTACACAGAGAAGGGTCTTCTTCATCCAGTGTATCATCTTCCGAAGGAGGGAAGATATTGAACGCAGATCTACACGCCAAAAATCAAATTCAATAATGCAAAATTGCAAACAAATGTCCCACATATAGGACCTAGGACCTAAACCTGCATCATGTAACAACGAATCACCAGACCAATACTGCTCCAAACCTTGAGAATTCAGATGTGGGATAACGCAAATTGCAAAAAGACCTCCTGAGGCTACGTTTACTCAGCTTTTCAGTTTTTGTGAAAAAAGTATAGAAAAGTTGGAAAAATTATGGCTCAGATAAATTCTAAAGTAACACCGGATATCTTCAAGGCTTAGTTTACAAAACAATCTTCAAAATTAAACTTCGATGTATCTACCTGCTTCCTGAACACAACTGAATGACACATGATTTGTTAAGATTGATGTTTTCATTCAGATTCCAAGTCACAACAGCTTCATCGGAGTGAAATGACAAGGACACCGTTTCAACGGGCGAGAGGGCTGCAAATAATTACAACTAATTGATAAGCGATAGCCGAACGTCTTGCCCTGAAGATCTCAGAACCATGTTATTGCTCATTGTTTTAATGTTCCGATTTCTTAATATTTTGCTTTGGAGCTCAAATTTTTAGTCCAGCCTTAAGTGTGCCCGGTAGTTAAATCTCCGTGGACTTTCTCCTCGTCGACATCCCTCCGAAAGGATCGAGCAGCAGCAGCACCCAATCAGATTGTGAGCAAACCTCAGAAAAAACTTTTGGTGTGAATCCGTAAGTCACCGTATCGTCAACAGATTCATTTATATTTTGTTTGTTCCTTAAACCAGACCATTCATCTATAATCTACATTCAACAATGGAAAAAAGTATTTCACCAGAAACTTTTATCTACTTTTTTTATTGATTCTAACCCAAATCCAACCCAAATTCAAGTTCTTACTAAAACTAACTCAAAATTTAGCTGAAATTTAAACTCAAACTCAAATCTTAACCCTTAAAAAGCAAATAAAAAAATGCGCGGAATGATATCTCTCACATTCGTTTTATTCTCTTTAACCTAAAAATTTTGATGAAATAGCTTTTACCTTCTACCATCTAGATTAGCCGAAGTTTGGGAAAACGCTATAACATGGTTACTTATGACAGAGCTTCCCAAACTGGGGTTGCGACCCCCAGAGGGGTCACGTAACGACCTTCAGGGGTCACAGAGAGTATACCAATTTTACACGGATGTGTAAAATTGATATACTCTCAGTGATTCTTGACTGTCGTTAAAAACTCGTACAATTCTGCAACACGTCATTCTTAACTTAGTATTTTTCTACTTAATTAGGCGCTTACTACTTAATTAATTAGCGCTTACTACCTAGATTCTACTTAAATAGGCGCTTACTACCATACTACTACTATTACTGGTTAGATTTTAATCAATGGATAGCTGCAGTAGCATAGCCAGGGGCGGGGAGGCAATAGCCCTACCTCCCTTTCCCATTGTCCTGCCAACCAAAATGCAGAATAAGAAAAATACCACGTTTTTAGCACTTCTGAGACTGTCTTTTGCACTGGAATGAACTCAAAAAAATGATTTGAAGCACATTTCAAAACGTTTATTTGTGGGAAGGGGCTAATTTGTCAAAAATAAAACTGATCAAGCAGAAAAAATTTGAAAAATGGCGAAAATAGGTAATCAAATTTAATCGCTCATTGAAAAATCCTTAACATAAGTTTCACAAAAAAATATATAAGCTCAGGAGTAGGGGAGTTATTCAGTATTAATTAATTACCAATCATTTCTCTCGAACTTCCTTCCATTAGCCCCTAGGCCTATAGGTATTGTATATCTTTCTGTATATGCAAAATATAGACAAAATAGATTACTCCTTGAGAGTTTTATTGAATTGCCGGTACAAAATTTTATGATTTTCCAGATTGTAAATAAGAGAACTGAAACTCTAGCTATAGCTACCTTTCACATAACCCATTTATGCAACTAGTAAGCTATGTTTTTGCATTGCTAATTTCCATGCGACGCTTTAATAGGCATTAATTTTTATCAAAAAAGGCCTAAAATTAAGCTATTTTTACCAAAAAAATACAAAAATTTTCGAGGGCTGGGAGCTTCACCCCCCCCCCCCCCCATTGCAGATTTCTGGCTACGCGCTTGGATAACTGGTTAAAAAAAGTTGAACAATAACGGTAATAAGCCAATACTGCGTGATGTTGAAGAAGCAGTAAAGGCAAATACAAACACTAAACACCGTGCTTGCAAATGTGTTTGCGTTTTGTACCTACGTGTAAATCAGTGCGCTTTGGGTACCAATCAGTAGCGTAGCCAGGGGGGCGGGGGGGCTCAAGCCCCCCCATTGGCTTGTGAAGTGTGCAAAATCGCACGTTTTTGTTGCTTTTTAGGCCGATTTTTGGTGAAAAATTGAAAACAGCCCCCCCAAAGGAAATTGGGTGCCGAAGTCGTGAAGTAGATGTCGTGATTCGGTGTGAAAAATCGTTTGAATTTCAGATTTTGGCCTTCTTTTTTTTGGAGACCACCTGTTTTTGGGCTGAAAAATCGTTTAAATTTCCGATTTTGGCCGAAAAATCAGACTCAATTTCGGCGAAGATCTTTTTTTTTTGGAGACCACCTGTTTTTGGGCGGAAAAAACGTTTAACTTCAGAGCTTTCCAAGAAATTCCGTCTCAATTTTTGGACAAACCGTGTGAAACTGATTCAAGAACAATGAAAATTCGGGTCAAGGACGTTTGCACTTTTCTCACTCTTTCAAAAAAGCCCCCCCCCCTTTTCCAAATCCTGGCTACGCGCCTGGTACTAATCCCGTGTTATTATTTTTTGCCGTTGAATACTTACCACTAATACACGACTCGATACGATTATTATTTTATCCCTGAAGGGTCGCGGAAATTTTTAGAAGAGTAAAGGGGGTCGCGAGCAAAAAAGTTTGGGAAACCCTGGCTTATGAGATCATAAATCCTTTAGTAAGTTACAAGTCTAGCGAATACAGCAATGCTCTAAATGCAAAGTCATTAACATTAACAGCAATAATGTCAACAATATTCTTTGAGACAAAATTTTGCAAATTTTAGTTGTTAACAATCGGAAAATCGACGACATTGCAGTTTGCACACCACACATTAAAACTAATAAGCAAATATTTGCTTTGGAAAGAAAGTCCTTTTGGCATTAACAATTTACAAAGCAATAGATAAAATCACAATAAAAGTCCAATTGAAGTCATAAAGTTCAGAATTCTGTTTCAAAGTTTGATTAGATCTCCATTTTTCACGCTTACGCTGTTTTAGTTTGAGAGTCAAAAACGTAGGCTTAGGTTTGTGAGGGATTTACCCAGGGTTGCGGGTTTCGAAAGTGGATGTGATTGGATCAGGACCTCGGAAATGTGGAATTAGAAGAAAGAATTGACATACAGTATAGCCAGTGTTTTGCCGCGGACCAGATAAAGATTTAGTTACATAATTTATTGTCATTCCCTTTTCTGAAGAGCCTAACGGCGAAACATTGTTTCAGTGGCATTATTTTATAGGTGTTTTACTGATTTAATACAGATTAGCCACGTAGATTGTGGATTTGTAAAAGTAGATGAAATATGAATTTCAAAGTAAATGAAAACGTGTTAGAAAGGAGGATATAGTATAGCAAAAAATTCAAATCCGTGGAAAAAAATTAGAAAAAGCTCGATCAGAGATGTAAATGTGACGAATTAGGTAGCTATATTATTAATTCTTAATGCAGGTATTAAATGAAAATATATATCGAAGACTCACCCAGATCTAAATCAACGTACTCCACAGTTTCAGTTGAACATCCAACATTGTTGCAATGCTTTCCGGTCAGTGTGAGTCTTCCTTTGCCAGAAATGTAGAATGTAAAATTGTTCCGCCGTATTTTTTCCTGCAAATAAACTAAGTTTACAGTACTTAAAAAAAGTCTTCTAAAAATGAAAAACGATAATGGTTTGCTTTGCCAAGAAAAGATCTACAGATAAAACTTTGGCTTGTAGCTGTGGGTCAATATGATTCTAAATGAGGATGAGCCTTATTTACTTCTCAAAATTAGCTCCCGCTTGCATGAGGGATGCATTTCAAAGTAAGTAGTACAGACTAAACCACAAACTAATGACGTCCAATTCCATGCAAAGCCTTTAGTTACAGCCTGTAGGTTTTACAAATTTGCACTCATAGTCCTGTCGTTTAGGCCATTAATTGCCGCAACAAACAGAAGCTGTAGCAACAGCTCCGCGTTTTCAGCAGCTCTGATACAAAATCCAGTCAGTTAATATTTAAGTTATGCAGTTGAAATAAATTGATATCCTACGCTGCAGTATAAAAACTTTTCAAAATAGATGCGTGGAAAAGCTGTTTAATCCACTTTTACGTTGTTGCTTTGACCAGGAGGCAGTGAAGGAGCCTTTTTGGTCTTCAAGTCAAGCTGCCACGTGCCCACCTGTCTACCACACATTGGGAAAGCTTCACACTGTCCCTTTTTATAGCTGAACGACAAGTACGGAAGCTGTAAATGCCAATTTTTACAGTCTTTGCTTTGACCCGACCGGGAATAAAACCCAAGTCAACCGTTTTAATTGCAGACGCTCTTTCTACTTGACCTCTGATTAATCCGTATTGTTATAATAAATTACCTGAGATATAGATTGAGATAAAGAACACGATATATCGTAGTAGAATCCTGGTTGATTAAACCCTTTGTAAACCTGCCATTCTGCCTCCACTTTCCATCTTGAGACATCACCGGCTGGAGCTTTAACTGCAACGATGTTTCGAAATTCCAGGCGCTCTAATGGAGCTGAAAAAAAAATCACATTGCGGGTAATCAAATAAAATCTTGTCGAAAGTTTTGTGTCATTTGCGGGGCTGCAAAATAAAAACTGTGTATAAGCCACTAAAGACATGTTTTCTTTTTTTTTCGTTGTGGACAACCAACCAAAGTTATTCACTTCCAAGAAATCTGTGAAGTTTAGAAATCTGCAATTTGCAAAGCAAAGAAAAAAAATTGATTAAGAACAATGTATTGAGAAAAGTAGCAACAAAATTGCTTAAATGGTTTCGTAATAATTTCGTAATAACTAATAGACAATTAAGAAACTCGTCTAAATTGCTTTTACAACAGCCTATAGTTAAAACCAAAAGTTATGGAAACAGGTGGTTTACAAGAGCTGCAGCTGAGTGGTGGAACACCTTGCAAGAAAAACTGCCAGAAGAGAGCTAAGCTGAATTCAAAAAGCTGTTGAAAACACACTTAATCAAGTTGAAATTATCGGTTTAAAGTGCTCTGAGCCTTTTTCTAAAGTGGAAACAGCGCTACACAAACATTCATTTCATTATTATCATAAATTATTGCTATTTTTCGCTTGTTTCAATAAATGAAAATTAAAATAGTGACAATTTGCGCAAGTCAAGACTAAAAATATATAGAAGCACAAATTAACTGGCCAGATTATGTTTAAACTTTACCTTAGTATTAATTTTACATTTTCTTATCTGTTTGGCCTTATTTAAAAAATGCACAGTCGCTTAAAATTTTGCATAAGAATTCCAGTTAAAGTAATTATTTGCATGCGATTTCGTAAGAATAGAACCACTTTTTGCCGAGATAAGACTGTAAGCGTACAAAAGATTTTATCACTACAGCGTATAATCATTGGCTTCCGCGTTACAAATATATAACTGGTAAATTTTCGTGACTAAAATTTATGCGTGGGCACAAATTTGTTAATCGTTAATCCGTTAATAACGAAGCTAACTTTTTCATGAACTCGTTAATTCGTTAAAAAGTTTTTTATGTTAACGGACTAAATTAACTTCCGTTAAGTCTGGTTAACTTACGTTAAAGTTTTCCTCGTTAATTTCTTGCCCCATTCATTCATCATACCGGAACAAACCAGTTTGCTCTGGTAACACTTGCTGCGCATTAGCACGAGTTTTATAAAAGAAAAAGCGAAAAAAGGAGCTCTTTTTTGTGGCAAATAACAAGCTGCAGCCTCCTAGGTCTATTAATTATCGCTGGTCGCAATTTTCAAAGATTTTCCGATCGCAGCTTGTTAGTGCTTATGAACTTATTTTAATCTTGAAATTGATTACACTGCAAAATGTAACTTTGAAACCCAAAAAGACCACCATAGCAATAATTTTTTCCTTACAATCAGCTCAACAGTGTCAATACGTGTTCTAGAAGTGAGTGAATAAGAAATAAATGTAAATTACACTCAAAACATTAACGAATTAACGGACTTCATTAACTTCCGTTAATTAAAGCTGAAAATAACGAATTAACTTTAACGGAGGTATGAAGTTTGTCAACGGATTAGTGGTTAACGAAGCTAACGTTTTCCATTAACTTGCCCATTTATGCCAAAATTTTTAAGGCAAAAGTACGAGCCAAAAACGAAACAGTTACACAAAAAAGGAAGTAAGTATACCGAAAAATGAAATCAAAATGAAGCATTGACTTTTGACAAGTTTTACCATGATTTGCAATATCAATTACATCTGAAAATTTATTATAGTTTGTGTGAAAATTTTCCGTAACTAAAACAACCATGACGTCATTTTTGTTGAATTTATGTGTCTGCTCTTTAAAAATTAGTTTTTGGCAATTGCTCAAACTAGCCAATACTCAAAAACAGTCGCAGTAAAAGTTAGCTTTAAATCGTTTTGTATATCTTCAGTCACCTACTCTACGGAATATACTAATTATTACTAAAAAAATCATGGATCACCGATGTTGGGTTTATGCTTTGCCTAATCTAATAAAACCATACGATTATTTCCCCCTTCGAGCGAACCCGCATACGCCTTTAAACATTAAAGCTCTGGCCCGCAAACGTCAAACACATCATCATTAAATTATTATCAACGCTATGCGCTTGTGTATTTTGCGGCAATCGAAACCAGACTTCCCCTTAAAAAGGTGGAAGAAACCGACTAATTGGCCAGCTATTAAAGATTTTATTTATTTTTAGGAAGGGAAGAACGACCAAAATCTGCACTAAACGCAAAAAAAAAACTTCTTTTAAAACTTACCAAGCAGTTCAGTTCTGTGAACGGCTATTTCTGTCCAATCACTAACGAAACCACTGTAGAAAGACGAAGGAGCGGGCATGGATGCCACTTGAAAGTCGTAATTGGTGTACGGTGCAAGATTAGTAGCGAAAAAGCTCGTATCATCGACTGTGTATTGCTGTGAAAAAAGTTATGAAACCTCAGAATGGAATGGAACGAAATAAAACAAACATAAACATGGAAAAAAATGAATATAAGAAAAAGCTGACATATTTTATTAAAATTTCCTAATCACAAACTAAACCCATGCAGGGACACAGCTATGTTTGGTAAACTTTAAATTTAGAGGAGGTTCAGACGTTTATGCGAACGAAAAACCTATACCACATACAGTTTGGCGCACCAAACTAATTGAATTCGAACCTTACGGGGAATCTCAATCACAACTAAATCTATTGTGAGTCACAGAATTTGCCAAATGAAACAGTGCTTTTGAACTACTGTCTTCAAATCAAGGAATTCAAAAGCAAGGACTTTATCCAGAAGAGAGAAAAAAGATGTTGGAAGATTGTGAGGTGCTGCGACTCCATCTTTTTCAGCTACTCTTACGGAATAGTCCTCACATAATAGCGGTTATTGAAGACACAAAAACTAAACTTCGTTTTTGGAAGAACAATTTTATACGAGGTTCATTTCTGCTTCAAATTTAACTACAAATTGAGAACAATGCCAGTTTCAGCATGAATAAAATAATTACACAAGTTAGTACAACGCGTTTATACGTAATCAGATTTTTTTCTTGGCTTTTTCTTTATAGCCATCGTTAATTCATCTTACAGTAATCACAATCTATGATACAAAAACAACTTTTAACCAAGCAAGAACAAATTTATGTCACTTTATTCCCAAATAAGAACAAATGGGGCTAAAAATTCGAGAAAATTCAAAAACATCCTGCCTCAACCTAAATTTACTTTTTGTACCTCCCAAGCATCATTTCTGTTGCTTCTTCGACGCCGTACTGCATACGACAGAACTAACATGGTGTTTTTGTCTGGAGGATTCCATGAAATCCAGACCGAGCATGTGGTGTCGCCAGCTGTGGCGTTATTGTTGGAGATTATGACGTCAGTGGGCGGGTCGGGCTTGACTGAAAAACACAGAGTTCTTGAAAGTTCTGATCAACGTGATAAATAATTAATTCAAGAAAAATTTATTCAGGTTAATCGTTCCTTGTTGGAAAATTCTAAATCAAATCTTTCATTATACTCGCTGCACTACGGCAAAGGGCGAAACGAGTTTGCGGGGTCCATTGCCGTGACATTGTGACCGGGCAACACAGCTCCTTTTGAAAAATGGTTGAAACGGGGACGAGCTGTTGGCAAAGCTATGTCCGATTTGACCGGCTCGAGACTTGAACCTCAAACCTCCCTTTACAGAAACGAGCGCGTTACCGCTCGACCAACCGGAAAACTCATATATAAAATTGAAGTAATACGTACATAGCGAGCTATAAAGGACTACGAAGGCAACAAGACGCTAATTATTTTGTTCTAAATAAGTACGTTGAAGGATTTATTTTTCAAATAGTAACATTGCTGGTTATAGGTTACAACACGGGTGTCCCAAATTTTTTGATGGAGTGCCCAACTGAACCCGGTGAGGGTAATGCACGCTAATCAAGTCCAGAATAGCTCAAACGAGACAAAAAGAACCGCATCTTGGTCAAACATTGAGGCGAAGAACAAAAAAAGGTCATTAACTGCTTTTAGGTCGGTGGATAAAGTGGAGGACTGCAGGTCAGCCACGTTAGTTTTGTTCTCTCATGATGGCTGGCGAAAATTCTGGAGGCGGGCCAAACAAAATTGTATTCTCTACGCGGGCCAGATAAAATATCTTCGCGGGGCAGACTTTAGATCAGAGTTGTAAGTTCGGGCGGGCTTTTCGGGCATTGTGTTGACAAAATTTCGAGCTTAATTCGGGCCTAACGTGTCTTGTGATCTATAGGTGCAACAAAAAAATAATCAAAACTACTTCGCAAAACTTAAAGATTTTATGTAAGCGTCAATACGATTATTATAGTACACAATCACCGGTACCTTTATTGCATCACAATTCATTAATGATCAATCAGTAGGTTTATTTATTCACACCAGACTAAAGTTATTCAAAGCAAAGAAGCAATTAGCCGTATAGTTTTTAGGAGATTTAACTTTAATTTCGGGATTTTCAAGCCTGGTTTGGGCTGCAGTTATATTCGGAATCGAGCTTGAACCAGTCGACTCGCTTACAACTCCGCTTTGAACATAAGTCGATAGCTTTTTTCTTGTTTGGGTTGGACTTCTTTAGTAGGCTAATGCATCTATGAAATGGTTTTGACTTGGACCAAACTGGAAATATTTGTGGAAGAAAATAGTAAAAAGAGAAACACGCCTCTATGGCAATTATTTTTTACCCTGTACTACTCAGCTGAAACTACAAAAAGATGCTTGAACAGCATCTTTAAAAATAAATCACAATAAGCAAACTCGATGACCTATCGCGCTGTTCATTTTCTGGGCAAATTATTTTTCGTTTGTTTCCTTATGACTTTGGCATTGATCGAATGCTAAGCGGTGATAATTTTTCATAATATCCAGTTCATCAACAAGCAATTAAACGGATAAGCAGAATAAGCAAAAACCGAATAAACACAGCTTTTCAACATGGTATGGGTTATAAGTTGTAACTGGCTTGAACTGGTTTAAACCCGCGTGCGGAAAAAAGCCGCCTTTTATTCTTGTACAGATTTAAAAACTTAATTTACTAATGTTTGAAACCTCGGAACCGTCAAGGGAAACGAAATAGTTATTTCGTGAATCATTGAAATCGTTCAACTATCGTCATCTTCTGCAGAGTGATGGTTACTTAAAAAGCGATTTTGTCAAATATTGACATTGTTAATGACGTAATTGGCCCAACGAACGTACGCCACAATCCTATAGATAGCTTTCAGTTTATCTGAATTGTTTTTACGTTTCACAGTGTTGTGTTTACAGTACAACATCTCGGCCATTCTAAACAATTCTTTTAAGTGGGCATAGTGTATTTCGTACGAAAAAATTTTAGTTCCATACAAAATCTTTCGCTTGGACATCAAAATTTAATATGAAAAAATTCACTTCACGTAAAAGCGAATCTATATTTCCTCCACACTGAAGTGCAATAAAGTATTTGCATTTCTATCTTAGTTATTTCCGGATTGCTTGCGGCTGAATTTTATTTTATAGATGAAGAAATATGCTTTTGAAAGAAAATAAAGTTGTAGTTTAATATGGCATCAGCTAATCCATTGCAGTACAATATTTCGTGACACTCCCTCGAGTGCTTCGCGTTTCATACTAAAAAAGAAAATTGTCTCCTAATGACTGCCTCTCCATCAAGTACGACGATTGAAATTACAATATCAACTAATATGCCGTAAAATGCAAACTTTGATGCCTTCTAGTGGCTGCAGTAAATTCCAAGTTGCAAATCCGTCCGAGATAACTTAATGCTAAAAAGCAGCCAAGAGACATCTTCAATTTACAAAACCGTCCAGAAAAAAATTAACCAATTCAACAAAAATACACTGTGCATACTTAGGAGCGCATTTGTGCGTTGAAAGCGTGTGAATCGCATTCTGCATGAACCATATGCTAAGGAACGCAAGCTACGAAATCACTTAGTTAAAAATTAACTGCTGCTTTTCGTCGTCTAAGTAATGAAACAACTGGAAATAATTTATAAATTATAGTAAAATTCGACCAACACGTAAATATGGCGATTGACTAAGTGAACAAAGTAACTATTTTTAAACGTTGCAGAATTCAATAATGCACTACTGCATTTACTCATCCAGCAAAATAGCCGCTTTTAGTTATTCATAAAGCTGCACATTTGATTCAAATGCCTTTTTGCAAGGTTTTACCCAAACAAAACGCACTTGCATTTAAAGTTAAAGTCGGTCAAAATTTGATCTATTTCATAAGATGGCAGACATAAATTGAAGCGATTTTACAAGTCCGCTTTTCGAGCAAGGTTTTTTTGATTCTGGTTCCTGCTTAGAGAGTCTAGTCATGCCAAAAAAAAATAAAAACGAGCTAATTTTGAAACCGCTGAAATAAGTGGTTCGTTTGTGACTCGAGCAGGTCTAATATGTGATCTCATGCATTTGTAATTTGACACGACTCGGCATTGAGCAGGCACTGGAATCAAGAACCGGCATGTAAAGTGGACAAATACTTTATGTACCATTCCAAAAACCCGTCTTTTGTAATTACTTAATCAGTTTTCCAAAAAAAATCCTTAATAATCAGAGCTGCAAAAAATGGGTTAACTACGTTCTTACCTGTGTTAAAAGGGTTTGTAATCCACACGTCAGATATGGCGGCAGCGAGTGTGTTTTTAGCTTCAACTTTCAAGTAATGTGGAAAAAGGTAACTCTTTTCCACGTTGATAGTAACCCGGTCCTTCGAAGCTGGCATTGTCCGGTTTTCCCAACTGAGACCAGTTCTGAAAATGCAACAATATACTTTATTTTCTAAACTTTATTATTATTATTTTCGGCACAAATTAAAAAATAAATCAGAAATTGGCGTTCTCCTAGCTATTATCACTATTCAGTAGTATAGGACAAAGTGGTCCTTTTTGAGAAATTTTTGAGTAATTGCTGAATAACGAACTTCTATGAACTGATAGATTTAATGTTTTATGCTTAACAGTAGCACGCTCGAGGTTAATACAGAAAATCCAAAAAGAAAAAAGTAAAAGTGAATTAACGTAATCAATGTTGAATGTTATCCCCAAAAGTAAACGAAAACAAAACGCCACTCGAATTTTGACTCAAGGGATGTCATACTTTTATAATTAAATAAAAAATGCAAAGCGCAAGGAGCGATTACAAAATGGTATAATTACAAAGTATATAGTCTTCTTGGTCGTTCGAAATTACTGAAAAATATCAAATATTACCATTAATCAATATAATAAATAAATAAATAAAAACTCACAAAGACAAAAAACAAACAGAAATCACGTGAAAACACACACACGTACAAAATAAAACTTTTACACTTACTCCACTGCTAGCATTAACTGATAGGAGGTCGGCAAATACGTTTCCTGTCCAGGATCCCAGAAGCATGTCATGAAAGAAAGGCAGCCATTTGTTTCGCAAGGCCTTCTTGCCGGAATATCGGGAGGGTCTGGGGTAAAATATAGAATTCTACAGAGTCAATCAAGAGCGATTTGGTAAAGGGCCTGTCGACAGCGAGCTGCTTCGTGGTAGAACTTATAGAAGAAGTGTATTTTAAGAGCCCGATGTAAGACCAGCCTAGACCCAAAATCTCGCTTCGATAGAAAATCTCAGGCATCATAGCTCATTAATGTTCAATGCCTCTTTCAAGGGCCAGTTACGTTAATGCAATCTGGTGTTGTGTACCAGTAATAAAAAACGAATCACCCATTGTAATCAAATTTTTTACCAAGAAGTCTTAGCCTGGAGGAGAATGCAAAGAAACTTACCATTTTTAAGTCAAACTGCCACCTGCTTACCTGTACTACACATATATCGTCACTTTTGACCTTTTCTCTTTGAGCTGGATGTCAACCAGAAAAGCTGTCGATCATATGCACCAACACGGATTAACTTTGATCAATAATCAACAATTAAGGATTAACAAAATTCTAGGGCAAAGTTTTTAGACAAATGACTCGGCAAATTGCTATTACTATAAAGTACTTCCAGAATAGCTAGCTTCTTTGAACGAGCGAATTCAGTTTATTTTAATTTAATACGGTCAATTGTGTACAGAAGAAAAAAATTGATAATCTGCTAATCAAAATTAATCCCCGTTGCTGCACGACCTTGTGAATATCAATATTCATAGTTTTTGGTTCGATCCGACCGGCAATCGAATCCGATTTTGCGTCATTATGCACATTTCCATTTCATGTCGGTATAGAAGTTTACTCAACAAAGAAAACTAAATATGCGTATTGTTACGTCTACTTACATCCGACCAAAAGCCGAGTTTCATCTAAATTGAATCCCCATCCTTCAAAATAACATGCATAGAACCCGCTTTGATAAATTGAAACCGTCGATAAAACGACTGTTGCAATTGGAACTTCTTCCTGAGCTTCCGAGCCGTTTGTTTCCAAGTCTCTTTTATGAATTTCGGCATCCCGAGGAAGGGGCAGCCAGTTGGTTTCGTTCTAAATTTTTTTCAGTTTTTCAATTTACCGGGTACTCAAAAAGAGTACGGTGTCGAATCTTATCGATGCTCAATAATACGTAAATGTTTTATGTTCGCTATTCTGACTCTGCCTTTCTTGGTTTGTTTTCGAAAAAACATGTATAAAAAAAATAGATATTGACCCAAAAACCACCAAAAAGATACCCGAAAAGAGTACTGTAGAGCATAAAGAGTATGCAACAAAGCTAATGTAGTCAACAGTGGTATACAAGCCATGAAGTGCATACTGTCACGTAAGACTAGGGTTTTTTTCTTCTACATTTACCTTTTTTCTGAAAACCAAAATGATTGATTGATCTATATTTATCCTCCACTCTCAAGGAAGCGACATGGCGCTTTGATTTTGGACGAATTGTCCTCCCTCGCTTTGGAGTTGTCCGTATTCCATACTTTCCGGTTGACATTTAACTTCTCCCCACGTAAATTTGCTGCTTGTTCGAAGTCACCAAGTAGAGACAATCGTTGTAAAGCATCTTATTCAAGGACGCAATAACGTGACCAGTGTGCGTGTTGAACCAATATCATGGGATCATGATCGTTGTAAAAATGATTTTAGAAGTGGATTCTTTTTTTGGATGTTTTTCAAATCAAACAAAATCTTTCATTATACTAGCTGTATTACGCCGAAGCGTGTAACGAGTTGACGGACCCCTCTCCGCCTCATTGCTCCCGGGCAACGTAGCTCCTCTAGAAAAAATGTTGCAGCGGTGGCGAGCCGTTGGCAACACTGCATTCGATATGACTGGCCAAAGATTTGAACCTCAGACCTCAAGATCCAGAAACGAATGCATTAACGCTCGACCAACTGGCTGGTTGGATGTTTTTTAAGGGCCCAATCACCTTATACAGTACTATACCTGTACAACGCCAAAATTACAGCTTCAAAGAGAAAAAACTTTAAACGATTGTCTGGGATGAAAACAACGTCATCAGAGTTCTCTAAGAGGGGTTAGTAAAGTCCATTCGTCACACATGAGCACTTCTGGGCAACACCAGAAACGTCATAATTAAATCAACGATTTTCAGTATACTTACATTGGTAAACTCGATCACATGACTACTCCGTCACGCATGAGCAGTACAGGATATAAGTTAAAATAAAAAAGAAAAATAAGAAAATTTTATAAAGAAAGAAAAAAGAGAAAGAGTTTAACAAGCCTTAATAAAGAAATCTCTGACGTCATGCTTGATTTGTTTCTGATCGATATCAATATATCAGAACAACAAATAAATCTTACCAATGGTTTCCACTTCCAAAGCACCTGCAGTTGTCCGAGGAAACGGAGTTCATCAACAGTTAAGTAACATTCAATTTCAACGTCCAAACCACCCTGCGCAACCATTTCACGGAGCCCATTTGTCATCAGGCTTGTAGAAGCCAACAAAAACAAAAATATAATCGCTCTCATGTTGCCTGACATGTTTTTTATTTCTACAATGAGCAATTATTGTCGAGTGCGGAGCCTCCCGCGTGATATAAATGAAGCCTAAAGTGTATGAGTAACAAGGTTAGTAACTAACTAACTACCTTTGCTTGTCTGACTAAATATCTCGGACGCAGAAGACAAACAATAGAAATGACGTCATATATTACATATATCAGACCATTTTGCGGTCAGTTTTCAAATTCTTCGTAAAGCTATTTTCATCTGGTTTTGTCAACGCTAGATTATTATCACTTTCAAAAAAGTTATAAGCAGTATAATAACTTGTTTGTAACCGGTACAGTTGTTTGTTGTACAGTACGCATAAACTATACGTCTGACTATATTTTACGGTAATTAGTGATTGGTCAATTTGCTACTTGAAGTTTGACGACTCAGTAAGAGGAAAATTCCGATCCCTGACTCCGCTCTCGGCTCTTCTGGCCAGTTAGTATTTTCCACCAATGCAATCAATGCTTGCTCTTTGGAAATCTAACTTCAATAAACGATTTTTTTTATTAAGTTTTTTTCCACACAACTTTAGCTTAACTTGTAACAGAGTCATATATTTTTCAACACTGGAGAAAACTGCTTTGTTTGTCTTTTGCAAAATGCGGGTTCAAATGTACACGTATTTTAACACAAGGTTTTGGTTTTTAACAAAATGCGATTTGCGGTTTGCATTCAACTTTACAACGTGTTCTGCAACATAATTGTTAATTTTTACGTAATCGCACCATTGGCTACTACCACAAGACGAAAAGCTTTTCGGAAATGAATACACATTATACAGACTAATGCACTTTGTTTCATTTGTAATTAAGCTAATCAACCTAACGTAATATTGATCTTGATGATCTATACGCATAGCAAAAAACGTAGTCTAGCACTAGAGGCTGAGGAACTTAAGTTTGTTTGTTTTTTGATATCACTGGTCTCATTCAATGACAATTTAATGCTCAGTGTCGATCAATGCGTTTGTGAAATAAAGTAGCTGAATTAAGATTAGCAATTTCGGTAAGAATAAAACTAAAGAGCCAAAGCTGTCGTTAACATTTTATGTAAAAAGAGACGTTTCGACTACTTGCATAAGTCATTGTCCACCTTATTCATACAGAATTGTAATCATTGTATTGCTATATTGAATGAGATTGACAATGACTTAGTAATTGATTGAAAGGTCTCTTTTTAAATAAAATGTTAACGACAGCTCTGGCTCTTTTACTTTTAGTGAACCAGTTTCTCAAGAAAAATTTTTATGCTGCCAAATATTAGCATTTTTGCTTGTAAAAAATTGCTCATATCTACGGTGGCTAAATTGGAAAGGTTACGACTGTCCAGCTGTTGTCTAGCCTCTTGGGTAGTTGTGGGCATGGGTTCGGAACCCACTATGTCAATTTCTCTCAGAACGACGAGCTACACCTGAGGCAGACTCAATCTACTTTATGTGAAATCTTTTCTATTGCCAAAGAGTTATTTCGATTCCTCCATTTCAGTTTTGTTTCTAGCAACATCATTAGCTTTTTATTCGTTAGTCCTCCAGATTTTTTAATCTTTCTTCAGGTTGCTGCTTTAGTAAACCTTTTCTACTCTGGGTTTTTCATAACTTCCTGGTGCCGCGTTTAATGCGCACTGGCAGTCTTGGCAACTTCATGCCATTTCTTGCCTTTGTTTTTGGTAAAGCAACAAAGAAGTTTGTTCTGTTCCCTAATATCTCTAAAATCTTTTGTATTTTTATATAAGTCATTCACGATCTTTTTCTACAATTTCTAATTTGATGTGAAAAAAACTGTTTTCTGCGAAAATTGGCTCTTATGGCTTTGAAACAACAAACTATCACTGTTACCATATTGCTTATCTCCCTTGCCGATTAGATGGCTTGTTTTTTGCAGCCTACAATGGGACGGGCTGCCTAAGTTTACCGTCATTTGCTCACATATCTTTGTGACGAGTGTTTGTCCACAATCGATTAGTTAATGGTTAACTGTCCTAAACCACAATTTCGTTGTTTTAAAACGAAGATCACTCTCTTTTTACGCCAACTAAACGTGATTCATTTTACCCAGAAAATAGCCCTGCTTTTTCAGCATTTTTCTCACTCAAACTCAACAAAATACACATTTTTTTCCTTTTTGCGGTTTTTTATTCAGGGAAAAATTGTAAAACTTTTTCATCGATCATTTTCAACTACTACTTTTTTCACCTTTTTATGACCGACCACGTTTCTTTATTGCTGATATTTTGACCATTTTTTTCCGTTTTTGACATGTCATTGCTAAATATAAATAAAAGTTTTCCGAAAACCATTAATGATATTTATAGCAATTAAAATACTCAGCTGTAACTTACAAACAAAACAAGTAACAATATTATCGGTGAGTGATGGAATTTATTAGTGAGTTTTTGAAGCTAAAATTCAACTAGAATAACACCAACAACGGCATATTTCAATTTTGAATTTAAGCTTGAGAGATTATAGCGGTGGTTCTTAAACTTTTTTGAGCGCTACCCAAATCTGAGTTTTATGAACATCTCACGACTCAAACCTTAAATATGATAAATTTGAAGTTTACGTCGTTATAGAAAGCATTACGTGCTTATATATCGCTAAACTTTCATACTATCAAGCCTTACTATTAACACTGGTACTTCACTGACCTATTCACTGTACTATTCACCTCCAAAACACCATCGTAATCTTACCTAGACTTGACTTACTACAGTAGCAGGCGCGTAACCAGGATTTTGCTAAGTGGGGAAGAGAAGGGACTTAAACCCAAAGTTAAGATTACTCCGCATCTTGCAGACGGAGCATTCAGCAACCAAAGTCTACCAGGGTCTGGGGGTGTAACCCCCAGCCGCTGGGCGATTGTTGTGATTTTTTGGAAAAAATACCTATTTTATTGCCATTTGCATGACATTTTGCACCTTTGTAAAGCCATTTGAAAGCAGGGGTGCCGAAACCCGGGGGGGATATATACCCCCAATAATTTAACTGTATCCCCCCCAATAATTTGAGTATGGTCTACATCCGCATCCCACCCAATACTTTGACTCTAGTGTGCACAGTAACGTAGCCAGTTTTAGTCAATTCAAACAAGCTCACAAAAAACAGTCTCAAAAGAGCTAAAAACGTGGTATTTTTTTTATTCTGCATTTTGGTTGACTGGCCAATGGGGAGGACTTTCATAGAATTGACTAAAAAGTGATTTAAAGCATCTTTTGAAACATATATTCAGGGGGAGAGCTAATTGCCAAAAATTAAAGTCACAAATCAATAAAAACGTTAAAAAATGCCCAAAACCAGACAATCAAGTTTGATCGCAAGTGTAAAAACGCCAAAACATAGATTTTATCTATAAATATATTATAAACTCAGGAATAAGGAGAGGGGGGCTATTTAGTGTTAGTTAATTACCTATCACTTCTCTCAAATATCTTTCCATTAGCCTCCCCCTAATTATTTTTCTTTACAAAATATAGACGAAATAGATTACTCCGTGTGGGTTTTATTGAATAATAGGATTTTATGGTTTACCAGCATGTAAACAAGAGAACTGCAATGTTATCATTAGCCATTTCCCATATAGCCCATTAATGCAACCAGTTGAATCATGTTGCGCTGCCAATTGCTATGCCACGTTTTAATAGCATTATTTTTTATTAAAATAGCTCTAAAATTAAGTTATTTTTGCAAAAAAATGCAAAATTTTCGAGCGCTGAGGTGCTCCGCCCCCAGGCCCCCGTGCTTCCGGCGGCTGCGGGCTTTGCCCCCAGACCCCCAAGACAGCCCCACATTGCGAATTTCTGGCTACGCGTCTGGGTGTGCGTTTGAGCGCAGGTCTCCACTAGAATTCGGGAAAAAAGTGCTCCAGTTTTGGTGAAGACTTTTTTTTTGGTCTTCACCTGAACTCGGGGAAAAAAGTGTTCCATTTTTGGCGAAGACCTTTTTTTTTGGTCTTCACATAATTTGCTCAACTGAAAAAAAATTGTGGTCGACGTTCATCCCCCCCCAATGTTGAAAATAGGGCAAAATTAGGGTAAAATTGCAAATTATCCCCCCCAATGCTCAACAAAGATCGGCACCCCTGTTTGAAAGAATAACTAATTGCTGAGATTAGGAAGCTCTTTGACAGAATTAATTTACTTAGCCATTTCAACCCCCGTTACTTCCTCGTCAAGTTCAAAATCAAAACAACTTTAAAATTAAAGGCATTTTGGCACGTAGATTTCAAAGTGACTCGGCTAAAGGGGAGTTTTATCCTTTTAGCCCCCTGGTTACGCCACTTTATAGAACAGTTAAAGCTAATGCTGTAGCTGCGCTGCCGTTAAAACTCTCGAAAAACCTATAAATGATACAATAACCTAGTTTGATTGAGACGAAGCCAAATGGAGTGCGTATGGTGCACTATGATTCAGTCATAATGGAATTGAAACAACAAGGGTGAAAAATGATAAGAAAGAAAAATCGTTTTGAAAGATTGTATAACCTTGGCGCGACCCATAAGCGTAGCCAGAATTCTTGATTACGGGGGGGGGAGGCAAATTACAAATCACATGTAATGACGTCATCAGAAATTTTTGAAAGAAGAACGAACTTTTCGTGGGAAAAAGATCTTGTAGATTGGAAGATCAAAAGCCGTGGCCTGAGTGTTTGCATCTAACCAGGATTTTGCGAAAGGGAGAGGACATGAACCAAAAGCAAAAAGTGCAATTGTGTAAATTGGAAAATGTGTTGAGTAAACTACTGTAACTCAAAGGTTATCACAGACGGGGGTCAAGGGATATCGCCCTCAGCCGCCAGAGGCAATGAGGGTCTCAGAGCAAAGCCTCCAGCAGCTGGTGTAAAAACTAGCTATTCTAATGCCATTTGATCACAATTTGCACAAGTTTACAGCCAGTTGAAAGAATTAGATTTTTAACATTTAAAAACCAATCGAAAAAATTGAATTGTTCAATTCTCCTTTTACTTCTTTTTCAATTTTAGTCTAAAACACGTTTCAAATCTTGCATTTTGGGGTTTAATTTTGTAAGTTATTTGGCCCACGTAGGGGTAAGTAAGGTACATTGCCTCGTGGAATATTTTAGCAGTAAATAATAATCCACTCAAAGATTTGCCTAAAAGATTTTTGTTTTGTCACAAAAATTACCTGTTGTAGAAGTACATGTACGATCAGAGGACCCTCAATTCGAATTCAATAATTTGTCAATGAGCATTTCCTTTAGCTAATTTTTTTTTTCAATAGTATTTTATCGTTCAAAAACTAACGAGGTCGAGGTGGATTGTTATTTTAAAATAGTGCGATGGATGATTACGCTTACTAACCATGTTATTGCCTGGGTTGGATTTATATTGCGCAGGACCCTTGGCACTTTGGAGATTTTCGCAAGATATTTCTGCCTAATGCAGGTGAAGACTAGAAAATCTCTCGGAGCGCGGAGTCCGGCACTGTGCCATACTACGATAAATCCGGCCCTAGTTATTGCATTACGTCCATAAAAAGGTTAGATGAGGGCCTGAGATAGCAAATTTTAGTAGAAAAACACTCAAATTTTTCCGCGTTATACAATTAAATTGGTTGGCAAAAATTGAATTGAGGGGGGCCCGGGGCTTCTGGTCGTCAATATTATTCGCAAAATGCTAAAAAAAAGCGAAACAACTTTTTTGTCACATTTTTGTTATAGGTGACATTTCAATTGGGGGGAGGACGCGGGCCGTCTGCCACCACCCCCTGGCTACCCTTATGGCGCGACCCATTTTTCGATCCTCTGCAACCCATGCTTGAGTCGCAATCCATACTTGAAGAAACGCTGGATTATAAAGATAAAGTTATCATGATTACAAAATATTACTACTGAAGCTGTTCTTTTATTAGCGTTTTAGTATTTACAAAAAGCAACCATAATTCTAATTTGCCGTAAGATAAAAACGGAGCCCAAAAAAGTTTCAATTTAGATTTTCACTAAACAACGCTACAGTTCTCAAATTTGCTGAGCTCAACTACGGTAAGTATAGCAGAATCTAATCAGCTAAATTTGCCTAATCTATGCTAATCTAATCATACGACATTAAATCGTTTTCGGCCGATATCTTTTTCACTACGAACGTAATGACTTCGTCAGCAATTTAACAATTCTTTGATAATATTGATGTTTTTCAATAGTTCTTACTACGGCAAAAAATACGAAAAAACTATTTCACCGGGAGTTTTTATATATATTTTTACTAATTCTGACCCTAATCTAATCCAAACTCAGACCCTTACTTTAAAACTAACCCCAAACCTAATTTAAATCCAAACCCTAATCTAAAAAAATGGCCGAAAAAATATTCCTCGCTTTTGTTTTATTCTTTTTGACTTAAAATTTTTCGGTGAAATCGTCACTTTCTAAAAAACAATAGCAACATGATAGTGGACCTGTGTTCTGTTTATTGGTGCACAAATACCAAACATTAGGTAAAAAACTGCTGTACTGTATTTCGTATTTTGAAAGCTACAGTGCAATAAGATCCAGGCGCGTAGCCAGAAATTCACAATGGGGGGGCTGTTTTGGGGGAGCCAAGGGGGTCTGGGGGCGAAGCCCCCAGCCGCCGTAGGCTGGGAGTTTGGGGGCAAAGCCCCCAGCCGCCGGAGGCACGGGAGTCTGGGGGATTTGCTCCCAGTGCTCGAAAATTTTGCATGTTTTTGCAAAAATAACTTCATTTTAGGGCTGTTTTGATTAAAAAATAATGCTTTTAAAACGTGGCTTTGAAATTAGCAGTGCAAACATGATTAAACTGGTGGCATAAATGGGCTATTTTGGAGGTGGCTAATGGTAACATGTTAGTTCTCTTGTTCAGATGCTGGTAAATTATAAAATCCAATAGTTCAATAAAACTCACACGGAGTAATCTATTTCGTATACAGTTTATAGCAGTGGTTCCCAACCTTTTTTAGTGTCGGGGCCAAATTTCAAATTTTAGAGTACGTATGGAGCCGCATGAAAACACTAAAGTAATTATAACGAAAATTACAAAGCATGAAAGCACGTAGCAACAAATAGCAACACTAACAAAAAAATACACAAATCAATTTAATGTCCAACTTGGCATTGGCTTTGAGCTTTAATAAGTTTGTCAAAGCGAGGCGTAATAGCAGAAGATGCGGTGCGCAGTAGCTGCTTGAGGTGGTCATCGGTTAATCGATTTCGATTTTTGATTCTGACCATTTTGCTGAAAAGTGCTTCACAGACGTAAGTTGATCCAAATACAGAGGCGTTTTCCTGGGCATTGGTTATCAAGTTGGGATACTTTCCCTCTGGAACTCGACTCCAAAATTCAAGTAGGTCTTCACTTTGAAATAATTGCTTGAGCCCGATATCTGACTGCATGTCTAGCAACTCCAATTAAAAATTATCAGGTGCAGTGGCCACATTAACTGCAATAGGGTTTGAAAACATTTTCATCATGGGCAATAAAGAATTCATTCCGTTAATGCGGCGGTTGAACTCATCAATCAAGCAACTGATAATTTTGACGTATACTTCAAATGATCCATTGGTTCGATGATTAGATAGCGTTGGAAAATGTGCTGTAACACCACCTGCAAGCTGTGTTTTCCAAAGACAAAGCTTGTTATTAAAAGCGGTTGCTGTGCCATACAAATCGTGACAAAGCTTGTTATTGCCTTGTAGAGTGCGATTTAAAGAAGAAAGGTGTGTAGTGATATCAACAAAAAACGCCAAATCAGCAACCCAAACTTCGTCGCCAAGCTGAGGGATGTCTTCCTTTCCTTCAGCAAATGTTTTAATCTCTGGAAGAAGTTCATAGAATCTTTTGAGACATGAAGCGCGGCTTAGCCATCGTACGGCTGTGAACATGACTACGTCACCATACTCAGCCTCAGTATCTGCTAAAAACTTCTTGAACTTTCGATGATTAGTAATACTACAATAACTCGCAAAGTGAGATATTCTTCGTAAATCGTAAAATCCGGCATGACTCCCCTAATAAACACTGCTAATTGCTCTGTATCAGTGAGGTCTTTTGAGCTGTCAAGTGCGACAGAGTAGCACACAAAATTTTTTGACTTCTCAAGAAGCTGATCGTGTTGGTCGTTTGATATACATTCAATGCGCCGAGTTATTGTAGTATTACTCAGCTGTAACTTTTTGGCCTTTTGTTGTATGGCACTTGAACAACATTCTGTTGCAAATGTAACTATCGCCTGCTTCATAATTTCACCATCCGAATATGTTTTCATATTACGAGCAAGTAGATGGCTCACTTTGTATGATGTTTTGGTAATATCTTCAGATTCAGTACTAGCCTAAAACATATTTGTTTGCTTATTCCGTGCTGACTTAAGAGATTCCAACTTCCTTTCCTTGATTCTCCTTGGTAGCAATCATATTTTGTAGAATGAGTTTCGTAGTGCCTCTTAATGTTAAAGGATTTTACACTACTTATCACCACAGGACACAAAAGGCAATGGGCTTTGTTGTCTACCTCAACTTGAAAATACTTTTCTTCCCAATCGCTTTGAAAAACTCGATTTTCCTGCTGAAGACTACGTGCATTCTTTGAAGGCTGATCTGACATAATTTTAGGGTTGAATATATCTAAAACTTAAACGCTTGGCTGATTATCCTATTACAATTTTATAGCGGCAGTGACTAGTTTTAAATTAACTGCAATAAATACTTCACAAAAATAGAATAGAATCGAGAACAACTGGACAGTTGCTGCTAGGTTTTACTTTAACTGCAGCTGCTGCTCCTTCAACTAGACCAGAAAGTTATGATACATTGCTTTGAGAAAACAGTGACGTAACAGTAGCAGCCTTTTCACAACTTTCCTTGCCTCTAATCTTAACTATGAAGTAAAAACTCTTTTCCCAGCCTCCAAACTAAGCAAGGGTAATTTTCGAATACGAATTTTATTTTTTTGTATTATTACAATTAGATTTTTTAAATATTTTTTGTGGGATTTTCAAAGGTCAATGAGAGCCGCAAGAACGCTAGCTGGGAGCCGCATGCGGCTCTCGGAGCCGCGGTTGGGAATCACTGGTTTATAAAGAAAAATAATTGGGAGGGTGCTAATGAAAAGAGATTTGAGAGAAATGATTGGTAATTAACTAATACTGAATAGCCCCCCCTATTTCTTAGTTTATAGTATATTTGCTGATGACATCTATGTTTAGCATTTTTACACTTGCGATCAAATTTGATTGCTTATTTCTAACCATTTTTCAAAGTTTTCATTTATTGTTGGTTTTATTTTTGACAAATTAGCCCCCCCCCCTGAATATATGTTTCAAAAGATGTTTTAAATCACTATTGAGTCCACCCCAGTGCATAAAACAGTCTGAAAAGTGCTATAAACGTAGTGTTTTTCCCATTCTGCATTTTGGTCGACATGCCAATGGGGGGGCTATAGCCCCCCCGCCCCCCTCCCCCTGGCTACGCTACTGGTAAGATCCGTATCCACTGAAGATACGTCAGTTTTTCATTTGGAATTGGATTGTGGACAGAATATTTGTGGACCAGGTAAATTTGCAAAATATTACTAGTACGAAGCTCGCAAACATTCTTTGCAGCTAAAACGCCACCATACCAACCCTGATTTGTGTTCCACCGTCTGATGTTTTTGCCTCGAAATTTCTATAGGAACTGCGATAATAATTGTCCCAAAATTAACCGTGTTATCTCTGTCCTTAAGTTCTCGAAATAATAAAATACTCTTATAATCGGATGAAGCGAATATTTTTAGTTTAATAAGCCCACGCCAAATTTAAGTAAATCGTATGAAATGACATCGTTTTCCCCACGAACAGAAAAGCAAAACTTTGAATGCAACTTTTATAGTGTATGACCAACTTTGAATCAGCTACTGCAGTGGTTCGAGGGTATGGAGTGTCTGCTACTGCAACGTAGATAGGGGATCTTTTCCCGGACGAGTCAAACCAAAGACTATAAAACTTGGTATTTATCGCTTCTCTGCTTGACGTTCAGCATTTAAAAAAGACAGTATATGAATTAAGCCAAGGCCGTTTATGGTAGACCGGTGGGAAAGTGGCAGCTTGACTCGAAGACCAGAGGGTTCATGCGCTCTCTCCTGGCCGAGGCAACTCGGTGAATAAGGAAGTAATTACAACAACAATTACAGATTATGATTGCAATTATAATTACAATGAAGTAATTACAGTTACAGAACATGCAAAATTGGTCATATTTTAAAATCAATTAAAACAAAAAACAATTTTTTTAGATCTCACTATCACAGCAGTGATTTCAATAAAAAGCTCATCTACAAAAAATATTTGAATAAGCTAACCAACAAAAAAAAATTGGCCGAGCGACTTCACTACAAAAAATTGTTTCGCGAAAATCAAGAAAATTCTTGTAAAACATGGCTTATTGTTGGTGAACTAATAAACTCCAAAAATCACAAAAACAAAAATTAAAAATTTCACCAACTACTTAAAATGAAAAAAAACTGTATGAAACTAACTCAAGAGCGTTTTAAAATAAATTATGCGAGTATTTTGCTAACATTGGAGCTAATATGTGCTAAAGTCTATTGAACTCAGACAAAGCTGATTCGAAGTTGGTCATACACTATAAAACAGGGGCGTCCAACCTTTTTCAGCCGCGGGCCAAATTTGCTGTTCCAAAACTTTGGCGAGCCAAAAGTTTATCGTTTTTTCTGCCAAAAAGTAGGTGAAGACCAAAAAAAAAAAAAGGTCTTCGCTCAGATTTGATCAGTGTTTTCTGCCAAAAAGTAGGTGAAGACCAAAAAAAAAAAAGGTCTTCGCTCAGATTTGATCAGTATTTTCTGCCAAAAAGTAGGTGAAGACCAAAAAATAAAAAAAAAAAAAGGTCTTCGCTCAGATTTGATCAGTGTTTTCTGCCAAAAACAAGGTGATTTTGTGGTATTTTTTTGCAACTCACAACGTCAGCGCGGAAGCATCAATCAACCAACCAACGGCGGGCCATTTCAAAACCTTTGGCGGGCCACTTTTGGCCCGCGGGCCGCGGGTTGGACGCCCTTGCTATAAAAGTTGCATTCAAAGTTTTGCTTTTCTTGAAACAACTACAGAAGTTACACGTCATATTACCGCCATGAAAATTCATACTGTGCCTGGTCGTGGTGGTATTTCATCAAAATTTATTAAACTGGCTAAAGTTATTGTAGCACCGTTTTTAGCAAAATTGTGCAATAACAGCGTTGACCAAAACACTTTCCCTAAAAATTTTGAATTAGCCATTGTCACTCCAAATACCAAAACATCATCACCTAAGTCAATGAATAATTTTTGTTCTATTTCATTACTTCTTATTTTTTCAAAAATCTTTGAAAAAATTATAGCAGAACGAATGATGAGTTTCACTAACAAAAATGGTATTCTCACTTCTTCTCAGTTTGGGTTTAGAACTGGCAGTTTAACAGAATTAGTAGTCACTTCAATTTATGATGAACTACCCCAACATTTTGATGACAATAAACTGACTTGCTTCATTTTTTTAGACCTACGTAAAGCGTTCGACTCGATTGATCACAGTATTCGGTTGAAAAAACGAAACCATTATGGATTGCGTAGTAAAACATTAAATTTTTTGAGTCTTATTTAAAAAATAGAAAAATTTGTACAAACTTCATGACACTATGTCGAGATTTTATCGCATATCTTATGGTGTTCCACAAGGATCAGTCCTTGGGCCTATTTTGATTTTGTTGTATGTAAACGACCTTCCAAAGGTTTCCAAATTCAAAACTATTGTTTTTGCTGACGACAACAATTTGCGTCTAAGTCACTCTAACATTTCACTGCTTCAGACGGAAGTTCCTCAGGAAATGACTTAAGTAGATTCATGGCTGAGGAAAAATAAGCTGAGCTTAAATTACAACAAATCTAGTTAAATGATTATCGGAAATCGCTTGTCTAAAAAGAACACCTTCAATTTGACAATTAAAAGTTACGTAATTTCTCAGTCAAACGCGGTAAAATATCTTGGTGTGATTTTAGACGATAATCTCACATGGTAGGTAGCATCACGTTGACAAAACAAGCGAAAAACTTTCAAAATCTTGTAGTATGGTTTTCAAACTACGTCATCACATACCGCTTTCCACTTTGAAACTAATTTACTACGGCATGTTTATTGTTTAATTCTATCCATCAGTATTCGTTGCTAAATTGGGGAAGAGCATCTCGATACCATTTGCAAAACATCAAAACTTAACAAAATCGTTTCTTACGTGCTAATCTGTTCCGTGAAAGACGTTGTCCGGTAAATATCATGTATAGCGAGTTTGGAATAGTAAAATTAGAAGACATGCTAGCAATGAAATATGCCAAATTTTTACAGCGATTCAGCCACAACATGTCACCCGATTATTTCAAAAATTATTTGGATGATTTGGGAACAGGTCATCAACACAATGCCAGACAAAAAACTAAAAAGAGCTTTTTTCACACTTACGCTAGAACTGAGTGGGGCTAAAAGAGATTGCAATGTGCAGCGCTAGAGGTTTGGGAAAAATTACCCTTAGAACTGAAAGACTGGTCTTATTTTAAGTTTAGAAACATGCATAAACAATCTATCCTAAACGGTTACAATTTAGACTTTAAATTAAGTCTTTGAACAGAAATTGCGCAAATCATTATCATCGTTTTGGTCATTATTTTATTTTTTGCATTGTTGATTAGTAAAAGTTTTCATCTGGGATCTGAATTCTAAACTGATTTTTCTCTATCAACTATTACTGGTAATAAATTACAGGTTTAGTTGAATTTGTTTGTACAGTAACAAGAAAATTGATTTGTGTTTAATTTTTATTGTATTAGTATTTTTTTTTTCAAACGTTGATCTTTTGTATAACCTAATGCTTATTTGTTTTTTATGGTTTGCTGCCGTGTGATTTTTTGCCCAAATTTTGAGTTATATTTTGGTGACACTGCTGGATTCACGTTGGCATTGTTTAGATACTGATAGTAATAATTGTGATTTGTCCCAACCAGTAACCTAAGTGTTGTTGTTATAAATCATATTGTTTCCAGCTTGCTGCTATCATTTACACTTTTTCTTGCGCCTTACTGTCGCCGGTGTTTGTTGCCACTTTTCGCATTGCCTGTGTGTCTCTCAAAAGTTTAATAGACTTGGTGACCATTTTGAGCTTTTGCTGTTCCTACCTGAGCGTATTGTTGTGTTTTTGGTGAATAAATACTGATACTGGTACTGCTTCTTTAGCGAAAACTTAAACTAAATAATATCAGGTAATTAATTATATTGTTCGGATAAAGATTCAAACGTCATAGGTTGGAGAATGCGAACAAACACGAAACGTTTGGGTTTTTAGGAAGCCCTCTGCTGTCTTCATGTTGCCCCGCGACCCCGAAAGAAAAATTTTCGAGGTCAAGCGAGGGTATAACAATTTGGTTTCCTCGACCTAAAGTTTGCTTACAAGCGTGTCTAATCGCTTTGGCTGTTAGCGTACTCAAATCATTCTCAAATGTTTAATCGCGTTTAATCATAAATAAAACGAATATCAATCCAGCGAAGTATTTTTTTACGAGATAATTAGCGCTTATTTTTGAACTAAATTTTGTAAATCACCAAGCATATTATTATTTAACCATAAACGCACCGCTAAAGATTACATAACAATACAAAACTGAGTCAAAACAAAAGATTTAAAACATAGTTAGTTCACTGTCTACACCTGTGTCTTAAAACAAATTTTATTTTGTTAACGTAAACAAAAAATTGTTCCGGTAGCACTTTATATACGACTTTTTCAAACTTATACTAATCAATAAAATTTGATGATGTCTTAAATATATGTCAATTTTACGATCAACTGTTTTTACAGCTGCGGTTACGCCGAATGTGTACAACAGTATCACAGTGTAGTTATTAATCTCTAAAATGCTATTCGACGACGTATTCGCAAAGGATTTGAAAGATCTTAATAGGAACACGAGTAGAATAGCCAGAGCATTTTCGACATAATATTCTACCTCAAAGAGAGATTTTGGCTAATTATTTTTCTACCATTTTCAATCTTATTCAAATTAAAAGTATTTGAATAAGATTAAAAATTCTATTTAAATAAGATTGATAATGGTTGAAGTTATTAACCAAAACAGCTCTTTGAAAAAAAAATTGGCAATTCTTTTTTCTAATAAGACTACCGGTCCTGGTATTGCTTTTGTTTGCTGGATTTCAATTTTTATTTCGAAGTAATATACCACTGTTTCAAAGTACGTATTATCAGCATCACGATATACTATATATTTGTTGTCTTCAACAAGGACATTAAATGCAAACTGTCGTGTTTTTTTCAACTTTCTTTTCATTGAAATTTAATATTACCGTCCTTTTCATACTGCATCATAGCAAGAGTTTGTCATTTTTAAGTGGAAAAAAACTTGTGTGACATAAAATAACTTTGAAACGTAACGTGCGAGTAAATATTTGCCAGTAATTTTTTAAGAAAATCGTACTAATTAATGTATTGTTACTGTTTAGGTTTTATAATACACTGAAAAATGCTGTTTACTTAATACTCTAGGGTATTATTCAAGTGTTCTGTTTCGCATTAAGCCATACAAAGCAAAGCAAAATATTTTCCAAATTTTGACATACTTTTTTGTTGAGATATTGTAGCTATATCAAGGGCGTACGCAGGGGGGGTTTTTGGGGGTTCAACCCCCCCCCCCCCCATTGGTCCGTCGACTAACATGCACAATAAAGAAAAAATTACGTTTTTAGCACTTCTGAGCCTGTTTTTTTTGCAATGACATGGACTCTAACACAATTTAAAGCCACTTTTGAAACATTTAAGAGTTTCTTCGGGGAGGGAGGGGTTAATTTGTCAAAGATAGAACTTACAAATCAGTAACAACGTCAAAAAAATTGCCAAAATTAGTAAATTTAACTGCTAAAAATGCTAACATTGGCATCGTCAAAAATATGGAGATGGGGTTTTAGTATTTTTTAATTAATCAGTATTAGTTAATTATTAATCCACTCAAATCTTGTTTCATTAGCCCCCCCCCTCTATCCCCAACTGTCTCACTCTATATGTACGCCAAGCGCTTAATTGTTTTTTGTTTGAAAAGTTTTATTTGGATTGTGCTCTGTGTGACTTTGATTCCATTTTGTAACACTGCACTAAGTTATTTATTTGTCAAAGTATAAATTGCGAACAAATTTTTGCTGTCACTTTTGAAACCCCCCCCCCCCCCCCATTGAAAAATCCTGCGTACGCCACTGAGCTATATTGTACACAAAGATACCAAATTAAAAAATGGGGTAATGACCGTCAACAAATTCGAATCATTCCTCACCTGTGCACTAAATCCGTTAGATGCTTAAAGCCAAAAAACTTTAATTTAAAGGTATAATACCAGTTATATTGTAATTTCCTAGCGTGTATTTGCTTTTGGTCTCGATTTCTCGCTATGAGTGGGAATTTTGAGATAATATAGAATAGACCACGGAGTTCTATCATTAAGAAGTCCGAGAATAGACCCTTTAATTCATATACTGTACAGCACAGGGCTACTGGCGTTAGTGGGCCGATTTCCGTTTATCCAATTCTATATAAAAATAACGCAATTTTGCTATTTTAGATTTTATTCTCTATTAGGTTAAACATCGTGAGAACTAAAATATGACATCGCAAGCGATATCCGGGGACATCGCGAAAGTATCTTAATAGTCAGATCTGAAATACATCGCTTTCGAATTACATAGTGTTCCATTAACTTGATCAAGTTTGTGGTTTACGGCTTTCGAAATTTAAATGTCTAGAAAAGGTATCTATAAATATCTATTAGTTCTTGTTTCAACTCGTAAGGAGTTCGTTGAATTTTCACTTCGCAGCGCAGAACAATGGTTAAAATTGCGGTTACAAACAAAACCCTCTTTAAAACAAATATTTTAACAGTAACCTTTTGCTCCGACAGGAACAAAAGTTTTTGATCTGAAAATGCCAAAATAGTTTTTGGATTTTGTAACTTACTTTATTTTGACCGGAAATTTGGCAGACTATCCTAAATATCAAATCTACACCCTCAGCTAGCCCACTGCAATAGCTTTTAAGAAGAATTTTATGTTAGCACACAGAGGCGGAGTCCTCGAGGACACATTTTGAAGTCCTTGGCCTCGAAGTCTCAAGTCCTCAAAAATTGTCCTGTTTTCGGCTTGAGGACAGCACTATTTTTAGAGTTGTTAAAAATTTGTGGAGCGTCTGAAAAATTTGTTTGAAAACAACGGTTTTTTTGAAGATTGCCCGAAAATTTTTTCTGAAGACCTCTTTTTTTTGAGATCGCCTGAAAATTTTTCTGAAGACCTATTTTTTTTAGGAGAGCACTTGCGCTTGTGTCCTTGGTTTTTGGCCTTGGTCCGAGCATTCCTGTCCTTGACCTCGAGAGGGTCTGTCCCCGGTATGGCTATCCTTGGCCTTGGCCTCGGATTTTTTTTTGTGTCTTTGGCCTCGAGTCTTGTGTCCTCGAATCCACCTCTGTTAGCACATGTATGAACAGTTCCATTGATTTATCTTAAAATTTAAGAACGAAATCAAACATTGTCTGCCTTAGCAATTAGCATGGAAAAAGGTAGCCTAGGTACACAAACAAAATTTAGAAACAAAAAATCAAGTTCTGAGAAATTTATAAGTGATCTTGCAGAGTCTAACTTTACAATGACATCTCATTCAAAATATATATTAATTTACTTAACTCTCTGCTTTCCAGAACCCTAGGTGTGATGTTTAAAGTCAAATAAGTATTTTCCAAAAATTATTCACTTCTTTTGCACATTACGGTCTTTTTAGTTTTTTTTTAACAGCTATGAGTTTATTAGCTCTCAAAGTTTAAAGGTCTCAAAAGGTTATCAAAATAATCAAGTAACGTCAATCAAAAAGCTATTCTCTTTGTTATGAAATAACATAAAGCGATCTTTAAAATTCCAGCGGCATTATTACATCAGCCAAACTTAACGCTAACCACGGCCAGAAATATGCACGCATTTTACACCTATTCTTATTCTGAGAACCCTATTTAGCAGTGCGACCCAACGGCCAACATAATTGGATATTGTACAGTATCTTGCATTACATCCATTATTCAGCACAATATAGCTTTCTTAATAAAATTACACAAAAACTCTAAAGAGCAAGTTCAAGATTTTTTCAACGTCACAAGTAAATGTAATTACATTTTATTGACTAAGTTACCTTCGCCAGGAGACAGCGAAGAGACCTTTCGGTCTTCGAGTCAAGCTGCCACTTGCCCACCTGTCCACCACACACGGCGGAGGCTTCATTTTGTCCCTTTAATTGCTGAGCCTCAAGCAGGGATGCTGTGAATATCAATTTTTGTAGTCTTTGGTTTGACTCGACCGGGAATCGAACCCGGGTCTATCGATTCAAGGGCAGACGCTCTATCCACTCGACCACTGATCAGTTTAGTGACACTTGAGTAAAAATTAGTAAAAAAGTGACGCTTTAGTAAAAAAACTCACCCATCCAGCTTAAATCTAACAAAGCCATAAAGCTCAAGTACTTCAACGTCTTAAATGTTGTAGTAATCCCATAAGTTTGACTGTTCTATTTTTCTGTGATAATAATTCATTGCGAGAATTCATCTTATAGTTTTGAAGGTCCATTTAAGGGCTAATTGTCCAACATGGCTTTGCCAACTTTGTATTGTTTTATCTTCTATCTTTTATATTAGCCTACCAGTACTCTTAAAATTTGATAGGTTTAGCTGGAGGACTTTGCAAAAGATTTTAAAATTTTAAGGGGCCCATTTGACATGATCTACTCAATGTGGACAAACAAATTTTGTTATTTTGAATCTTTTTGATTCATATTAACGTATCCAATAGATTTAATTTGTTTGGCTTTTGTAGTTAAGGGGGAGTTGCCAACACAATTGATGACCCCTGCAGTATGAGATCCTCAAATTTTTTCATATTATATTTTTAGCTATCTTAAAATTTTATTTGTCTAGTTTGAGAGGTTAAGAATTTTGAAGGACGCGTTTACGGAGGACTACCTAATTGTGGCACCTGAAATGAGTCATATTTTATTTACCTACTTTGATTTTATTTTTCTTTTATATTTACCTATTCTGAAAGTTTCATGCGTCTAGCTGAATGGTTGGAAAGTTTTGAATTTTGAAAGACCCCGATTTTGGTGCCCCAAATTTTGTCGAATTTTATTTTTCCTTCATATTTGCTTACGTATCCTGAAATTGTGATGTGCCTAGCTTACACAATTAGAAAGTTTGAATTTTAGCGTCCTCGTTTGAGGGGAACACTCCATTGCCCCATTTTGTCAAATTTTGTCAAATTCCTTCTTTTTTCATATTTATCTATTCTGAAAACTTCATCACTCCAGCGTAAGTGGTTAAAGTTAGAATTTTGGGGTCCTTGTTCTAGGAGGATTCCTTCATTTTGGTATCGCCAAATTTTGTCAAATTTTATCTTTCCTTTATATTTACTTACCTTAAAAACTTTGTGTATCTAGCTTAAAAAGTTAAAAAGTTTGAATTTTGGAGGTCCCGTTTGGGGGAAAACCCCTATCGTGGCACCTCCAATTTTTGTTCGGTTTAATTCATTTTTAATATCTACCCAATCCGAAAATTTGATCTATCTAGCTGTAACGGTTTAAAAAATCAAAATTTTGGAGAATCCGATTGAAGGGGATTCCCCAAACCTGGCATCCCTGAGTGATTTCAGTCGCACACTAGTCCTCCTTGATATTTTCAATCACTCTTCGAATACAGTGCGTTTAGCGGTTTTAGAAAAAGAAAAAAGAAAATAAAAGTAAGAAAAAAGATGCAAAACAAGAAAAATAGTTTTCAGGTTGGGATCAACGAACATAACCAAAAGAAAGGTGGTTTATAGTGTGCTTAAAAACCACGAACCATTTTTCATCAATATCGGTAATTACCGAGATATTTCGGTTCAAACTCGTCAACTTTTTGCTCATTTTCGGCCTGTAAAATTTTGTTCACGTGACCGAGCGTTCCCAAACTTGGTTTGCATAAAGCATTCATAAATATCAGCAACCACATTGTGCCCATATTTCAGCTTTGCACATAGAGTGGTTTTGGAATTATAAGCGAATTAATAACTTTCTTAGCCAAAACTTGCCGTTTTTTTTTGTTTTTTTGTGTCTTAATTCACGATCACGTGACTTGGGAACCCCAAAATTGGCACACATGACACTTTTCTTAATTCCAATGTTGAGTCCAAATTTCAACTTTCTAGGTTTTACCGTTTTGCTAGTTATTAAGCAAATCAATCCTCATATGCCAAAATTCGCAAACCGAAACAATCGTACTACGCGTTCACGCGAAGTCCCAATTATACTTTTAAAACATGACAATTTATGGCAAAAGGATGCGCAGTATAGGCTGGTATAGCAACATATTGCGTTGAGTCGTTGACGCTACCTTAGCGCCACCCCTCGGATAAGCAAGACAACTGAATTAGTTTGTATTTCTTAAAACAGTGGTCGGCAACCACCACTCCGCGGACCGCTGCCGGTCCGTGGAGAGTTCGTTTCCAATCCGTATACTTTCCAGGTTAAATACTTAGGAATATATGTGACGTTTTGTGGTGAAATAATTCCAGTTTACAGGAAGTATTACAACAATTTAGCTTTGTGACCGTAACAATGTAAATCAGGGATCGGCAACCTTTTCGCCCCGCGTGCCACATCCAGACCCTGCAAGGTTCCAGCGGGCCACAACCATTCCAGCGGACCAAACAAAAAGGTCTTCGCCTAAAAATTAGGCATTTTACAGCTGATTTAATATCAAAGACTAAAAAAAAGGTCTTTGCCTGAAGTATAGGCAGTTTAGAGCCGATTTAATGGCGATGACCAAAAACAAAACTGACCTTTTCCTTTGCAAATATTTGCGTTTTTGAAAGCCGGTGCGCGAAATATTTTCTGTTTTAACCGATCCGCAGTGTAAAAAAGGTTGCCGACCCCTGGTTTAAAACAACTAAACAATGGTGGTAAACATTAGGCCACGGATCGATGTCTGTCCGTAAGGAATTTGTATCTAGATCGCGAATCTTCGGTAGTCTACAGTGTTAGGTTTAATCTGCATCTTACTGCATGTAAAAGTTATGAAAAAGCCAAGCTTTGTTTAAAAATTGCAAAAGTCGTCTTGTCAATCATTGTAAAAAAAATCCTTTCTGCCGTATTTAAAAACTCTTGATTTAAGTGACTAGTCAGTGTAAATATTGCAACACTGCAGTTCAACTTTGGTGTTTTATAGAGGAACAGTTTGCAACGATGCTCTTAGTGCATTACATTGGACGAGAAGCCAGGGCCGCGACTAGGGGGCGCAAAAGGGGGCGGCCCCTCCTAAAATGCTCAGCATGCCCACCCAAACCCCTCTTTCCCTAGCGGCAGTTTCAAGATGGTGGCTTTTTTGTTGGAAACCAACAGAAAACTAGAAAATAAATAAAACAATTTGAGGCAAGATGACCTTTTTTGGGGGGGGGGAGATCAACAGAGAATTCGGAAAATGGTAGACCAGGTTGGCACGAAGACCTTTTTTTTGAGATCAACAGAGGCTCGGAAAAAAGTAGACCAACCCAAAAATATTGGCCTCCCAGAAACAAATTTTGCCCGGCTAAGAACAACGTTCTAGTTGCGGCACTGCGCGAAGCAACGCGAAGCGAATGTTAAGGTTGCCAACCTTTGCAAGTAGAAGTCTGATTACGTCACTTGCTCAAAATAGGTCAGCCATTTAACAACAATTTTGTCTAAGTAAAGTTAAGCAAAGTTTGCAACCGGTAATAAGCTTTAGAAGCCAATGTTCATTGATTCAAAAAGCTTTGGGGCACTAACCCCCTTTTTTAATCCTATCCTTCTGTTTTCGTCAATTCTATTGTGAATGCTCTACAAGAGCGCCAGTAAATTTTTGCAATAGATCACGCAATCAAAGTTGATTTAGAACCAATTTGAAATTGGTTAACCAACAGTGTCTCTGGGGATCGAATAATTAATAGTTGTGTCGGTAGCAAACAACATTTTCGATCGATTGTTAATGATTAGCCAGCTTAAAGCGAATCAAGTTAGTATTGGTTACATTGTGCAAGTCGAATAATTATCTAAGCAAAAAGATAGAGAATTATTATTCGTATAGCTTTTGAGATTCGAAAAATCTGAAGAATAACCGCTCTTTATCCAAATTTGAAGATATCAGCTTACATGATTCGGCCACAAGCGGATTGTCGTAGAAAAGGCTTCAACGATAAGCTTCATGTGCCAGAAAAAAAACAAAAAAACAAACAAACAAACAGGAAAAGACATTTCGGGAACCCCGAAGTCCGAACTAAGTGGATCAGTTAAATTGTTGATAAAAACAGGTTTAGGACTTCACCCATGCAAAACGAAGAATGTGGTGGAAGACAGAGATAAATACAAATACAGTAGAGATTCGCCAATGAACACCGTTCAGTAATATCCGTCAGTAATTGCAATCCATATAGCAAATTAATAAAGCATCAAGCCAATAAGTTTTGTTGCGGTGTTCTATACTTCAGAAAGCTAGTTGCAGCACTGCAGAATAAAATTCGACCATTAAAAACACTCTATTTGACATTTTATGGCTATGGCGAAGAGTGAGATGCGCGTGTCTGAAAGTGTGTGTATATATTTTGGCTGGGTTTAGCTGTAAAAAATGAGAGTTTGTCAAGAGAGCTTTTCTCAAAAACGACCCAAAAATATTGCATGTTCAAACATTTATGATTGCGGTAACTGATCTGTCTGTACCTTTGTACAATTTTTTTGATCCTGACTATATTTTGATTAGAAGAATATAATGAGCATCGGAAAAGATGATGGAATGAATGTATTGACGTAACGGTGATTCGCAAAACTTATTGAATTTTTCCGTAGCCACCATACACTTTCAAAAAAACAAAAGATCTCTGGAACAGTTTTTGCTCAAGGAAGTAAAACTGATTTCATCATCAATACAAGGTCTACGGTGTTTGACAGGCAATTTTCAGCTTGCGCTTATTGACTACTTAAGTAATTAATACAATAACCTACTACTATATATATTAACTTATTGCCAGTACACATAAACTGAGATCAAACGTGCAAAACATGGAAGAAGCAGAAGATGGTACAAGTATTGAAAAACCAGCAATGACCAAACAAAATAAATTAATCAAATACGCTTTGGCTTCCCTCACTGTTTTGATTGGGATTGGATTTGTGGTCGCGATTGTCGTCGTAGTTGTCTTACATTTCTCCTCTCCGATACCAGATGAAAGAGGTACAAGCACCACAGAAGGTTAGCTATTATAAGCTTTCTACAAAATTGATACAAGTTTGAACGAGTTTTATTTTGTTTCAAATCGTAGTTAAAGTTCGGGTTTTGTATTTATTATTTCAGTTCGGCTGGAGTCCGCTCTGCTTTCCACTGCTAGCACCTTACTTTTCTTAGGTTTTTGAGAAACCATTTAGACCTTACCATTCGGATGGTGTAGCTTTTGATGCCAACAACGTAATTCTTTTAAACAAAATTTTGATTAATGCGGTTCTATCTGCAATTGTTATGCTGGTGAGCGAAAATGTCATTCAAAGTTACATATTTACAGTTTGGTCTCTTCATTATAGAGCATACTCAGTAGCGCAACCAGCGTAACCATTGGCATGTCGACCAAAATGCAGAACAGGAAAAATACTACGTTTTTAGCACTTTTGAGACTGTTTTATGAACTGAAGTGGACTAATTAGAGATTTAAAACATCTTTTGAAACATATATTTAGGGGGGGGGGGCTAATTTGCCAGAAACAAAACTAACCAATGAATGAAAACTTTGAAAAATGGTAAGAAATAAGCAATCAAATTTGATTGCAAGTGTAAAAATGCTAAACATAGGTGTCATCAACAAATATACTACAAACTAAGAAATAAGGGGGCTATTCAGTAGTAGTTAATTACCAATTATTTCTCTCAAATCTCTTTTCATTAGCCCCCCCCTCCCAATTATTTTTCTCTAAAAGCTGTATACGAAATAGATTACTCTGTGTGAGTTTTATTGAACAATTCGATTTTATAATTTACCAGCATCTAAACAAGAGAACTAACATGTTACCATTAGCCACCTCCCAAATAGCCCATTTATGCCACCAGTTTGTCATGTTTGCACTGCCAATTTCTAAGCCACGTTTTAAACGCATTATTCCTTAATCAAAACAGCCCTAAAATGAAGTTATTTTTGCAAAAAAATGCAAAATTTTCGAGGCTTTGTCCTCAAACCCCAGCCTCCGGCGGCTGGGGGCTTGGCCCCAAGACCCCCATTGGCCTCCGGCAGCTGGGGGCTCCGCCCCCAGACCCCGAACCCACCCCCTCCCATTGCGAATTTCTGGCTACGCGCCTGAGCATACTGCCAGGGCTTACGAAAACTTTAATCTATATTAGAGTGCCGGGAAATACTCGTTTCATCTGGCGGATGTTTAGTGGCCGAGGCTTAGTTTTTTGAAAGTTGTAACTGCCATGGGACAAATTCATCATAGCAAGGTTAATTTTTGCAAACATTTAGCGGTGTCGATCAACCGGTATTACTTTGGAATTTCATTGTCACTCCAAGTACTATGATGAATCTCATTCAAGTAATGAATACGTCAGCTTGTGGGCGGAAGCCTTCAGTTAAGCTTGGTTTGTTTGTGACACATGCGATAACATCGCATTTCAGCAAAGTGTATAGTGAGAAGTATCGATAGCACCATTCATACGACGAATATTCTTAAACTGTATTATCATTATTCAAGTACTGTCAGATGCGCAACCAGGATTTTGCTAAGGGTGGGGCCGTGGCCTACTTAATTAAGACGGCCGTACAGTCTGCCTTGTCGATAGAAAATTACAAGGGTCACTTTTCGCTATCTCGTCTTGTGATGCGGCTGTTTGTAAACAACAGTTTGTAATTGTTGATCGCGAACGGGTCTACAACAGTTTGTTCTACTTTCTATTGCGTTTGATTAGTTCTGCCATCGCTGTCAGCTGCACGCGGTGAAAGAGAGCTTCTGCAAACGAAATTATTGTTTTTTAGTAATTTAATTAGATAGTTTAGTTTGTTCAGAATTATGTTTTACGCAGTACGATTAGTTGCTATTGCCGATATTTAAACCACGTTTTGGAAAACATGTGTTGAGAAAGTTACAGTTAGAGCTTTCAACAGCAGCTTGGTACACCAGCAGTGGTTAGAGTACTAATTATATAGAATACTTATGCAAAATAGGTCTACTTGGGCTTTGCAATACCTTTCTGTTATTTATAGCAATTTTGAAAATCTACCATATTTTACTTTAAGTCATTTACTTGCTAGTGCCAAACACTTGTTTCGTTGCCTTTTGTAAATCTGGTTATAAAAAAAGGAAAGACAAGAAGTACAGCATTCCAGAAAACAACACTGTATTTTCCTTTCCTTTTAAGAAATCAGATCTGCTAAGCCGTTGGACAAAATTTATTAACTGTAAGAATTGGGTGCTAGACAAAAACGGTAGAATTTGTTCAAAGCATTTCGAGGATAAGTTTTTAAAAACTGGGAAGCGAACTACGCTTCGATGGGATCTAAACCCTGTTCCCAGCATCCATCCTGATTCTGGTAACTTTCCTCTTTCTCTTTTGCCTTCAGTACCTCCAAGGAGAAAGTCACCAAAAAGAAGAGAGTTTCCTGATCAGATTAGAGAGTTCAAACAAAAAGACGAAATTGAATATTTTTCAGATTAATGAGAGATTTTGCCCACCCGGTTATCAGCTGAAGCTTCAGAAAAAATAAGGCGATTTTTTACAAAACAGAAAATTGAAATTTTTTAAAAGCAATAATTTTTTACAAAACAAAAAAACGAAGTAGCAGGCACTCTTGAATACTGCAGTTTGAAAAGTAATGCAAAGGAAGTAGCTGCTGTTGTTACTGGATACGCTGCTAAAAAACTGATAAACAGATCTCAATGTGTTGAATGTCAAAACTCATTGACTACCACTGGCTCACAATAGAGCTCAAGCGAATTCGATTACCTTGTGCAATTATTCGAAATCTTTTGCAATGCTAGACACAGCGAGCAATATCATTTTCAAATCAACTTTACCTGAAAGAGATGCGGGTGAGAGTGTTCTCATCATGAACACTTGTGCAGAGTCATTCCTATGTGAACAATATACGGTCAACATCAAGTTCATCAATCGGATTATATGCAATGTGTACTTTAGTAATGCTCAAAAGAAATCACATAGGTGTAGCCAGGATTTTTGATTGAGCGGGGGGCCAAATCTCAAATAACATGCAATGACGTCATTAAAAACTTCGAAAAAGAAATTTTTTATGGGGGAAAAATATTGTAGAATGAAAGATCAGAAACCTTGGCCTGGTGTTGGCACGTAACTAGGAACTCGTCCGAAGGGGAGGGCTTAAACCAATAGTTAAAATGTGAAAATGTCTAAACTGGGGGAAGTGTTGAGTAAAGAAGTGTACTGTAATGCAAAGGTATTATTGACGGGGATCTGGGGGCTGAGCCCCCAGCCGCCGGAGGCTATGGGGGTCTGGGGGCGAAGCCCTCAGCCGCTGGGCAATTTTTCGTAATTTTTTGGAAAAAAAAGCTGTTTTAACACAATTGGATCACATTTCGCCCGTATTCAGAGCCTCATTTGAAAGTACTAGATTTTTAGCATTTGAAGGCCAATTAAAAAAATTAAGTTGCTCAGTTCTTCTTTTGCTTGCAATTTAAGTCCAAAACACGTTTAAAATCTTGCGGTCTGGGGTTAAATTTTGTAAGTGACTTGGTCCAGGTAGGGAAAAGTAAAGTACCTTGCCTTCTGCAATATTTTGGCAGTAAATAACAATCCACTCGAAAATTTTCCTCAGAGATTATTGTTTTGTGATGAAAACAACCAGTTATAGGAGTACATATACGACCAGCGGGCCCAGGCCCTCTCAATTCAAAAATTTGTTGAATGAGCATTTTGCTTACTGTAGCTAATTTTTTTCAAAAGTATTTTGTCGCATAGAAACTGGCCAGATGAAGGTGAATTGTTATTGAAAAATTTACATTAGATGGTTACGCCTACTAACCACGTTATTGCCCAGGCCGGATTTACATTGAGTTGGACCCCTAGCACTTTGTGATTTTCGCAATATTTTCCTGCCAAATATAGATGAAGATCAAAAAAAGTCTTATGTGAGCGCGGGGCCCGTGGCACCGTGCCATCTGTTAAATCCGTCCCTGGTTATTGCATTGCGTTCATAAAAATGTTACATGAGGGCCTAAATTAGCAACTTTTGAGATAAAAATCCTTAATTTCACTCGGGTTATACGTTTAAATTGGTTGGCAAACAATAAATTGAGGGGTCCGGGTCCCTTGAATCAATACTATTGTTAAGGGCCCATTTAAATTGGTTGGCAGAAATTAAATTAAGGGGCCCGGGCCCCTTGAATCAATATTATTTTTCGGGGCCTATTAAAATTGGGGGTCATTTAAATATTATTGTAGGGGGCCCATTTAAATTGGTTGGAAAACATTAAATTGTGGGGCCCGGGTCCCCTCGGTCAATATTAATGTTGGGGGCCAATTTAGATATTGCTGTAGGGGTCCGATTTGAATTAGTTGGCAAAAATTAAATTGAGTGGGCCCGGGCCCCCTGGATCAATATTATTTTAGGGGGCCATTTAAATATTATTGTAAGAGGCCCATTTAAATTGGTTGGCAAAAATCAAATTGAGGGACCCGGGCCCCCTGGATCAATATTAAAGTTGGGGGCCCATTTAAATTGGGGGCCATTTAGATATTGTTGTAGGGGGCCGATTTAAATTGGTTGGCAAACATTAAATTGAGGGGCCCGGGCCCCCTGGATCAATATTAATGTTGGAGGCCATTTAGATATTGTTGTAGGAGGCCGATTTAAATTGGTAGGCAAACATTAAATTGAGTGGGCCCTTGCCCCCTGGATCAATATTATTTTAGGGGGCCTTTTAAATATTATTGTAAGAGGCCCATTTAAATTGGTTGGAAAACTTTAAATTGAGGGGCCGCGGGCCCCTTGGGTCAATATTATTGTTGGGGGCCCATCTAAATTGGGGGCCATTTAAATGTTATTGTAAGGGGCCCATTTAAACTGTTTGGCAAAAATTATATTGAGGGGGCCAGGGCCTCCTGGATCAATATTGTTGTTAATTACTGTTGTATGCGTGTACTGTTGTTTGCGAAGATGCTAAAAGAAACTAAAGCAAAAGAAACAAAAGTCTTTTTTGTGACATTTTTATCATTGGTAGCATTTCAATTGGGGGGGGGGCGTCCCCCCCCCCCCCTGGCTACGCCTATGAATCAGTTAATGAAGTTCGCAAAAATACAGTGCAACAGTTTAAGCATAAACGGAAACTGGTCAACGAATAAATAAGTACTTTAAGCACGCGATATCTGTGGCATGATCAGGCTGAGAAAATCGAACTTTTATATATTTTTTACAGTATTGCATGGTACATTTGAACATTGTTTGCTTGATTGACTGTATATAAATTTATCGTACAAGAGATTAATCTCAGAGATGTTATTCAAAATTGCCTCTGCTGCTAAAATCTATAATCTTCTTTCATCACTAGCATGATTATTATTTTACGGTTCAACATTAATTTATAATATAATTCAAATTGAAAAAGAAGATATTTTGCGTAATTGGCAACCGTAAAATGCATAGCCCAAAGTCAAACACCAAGCAACTAGATGGGAGTTTGCCAGCAAACCCAGTGAACGACCGACGCGTAGCTAATGCTGTGACGCTCAAAAGTACTTTTTTGTCTACCGTCAAATCAGCAATTATTCAAAAATATCTGATTATGGAACCCACAGAAAAGTAGAGTCAAAATATTTGTCAGTTAAATATCTCCTGATATCATAAAACAAGGGCACCCTAGCTTGGGCCATTCAAAAAATTGATTTTTGGGGGTCCATTCGGAGGGGTCCCCGGGAGGGTGGCACCCCCAAACTACGCCAAAATGTATGTCTGTTAATTATCTGCTGATATCATAAAACACTGGCACCCTAAGTGAAGCCGTTCAAAAAATTGATTTTTAGGGGATCCATTTGGGGAGGTCTCCGGAAGGGTGGCACCCCCAAACTACGTCAAAATATTTGTCTGTTAAATATCTGTTGATATCAAAACACACTGGCCCCTAAGTTGAGCTATTCAAAAAATTGATTTTTTAGGGGATCCATTTGGGGGGTCCCCGAGAGGGTGGCACCGCCAAACTATGTCAAAATATTTGTTTCTTAAATATCTGCTGATATCAAGTCAATGGCTTTCTAGCTTGAGCCATTCAAAAAAATTGATGTTGGGGAGTCCATTTGAGGGATCCCAGGGGGGGTAGCACCCCCAAACTATGTCAAAATATTTGTCTGTTAAATATCTGCTGATATCAAAACAAACTGGCACCTTAGCTTGAGCCATTCAAAAAATTGATTTTTGGGGGGTCTGTTTGGGAGGTTCCCAGAGATCTAACACCCTCAAACTACGTCAAAATATTTGTCTGTTAAGTATCTACTGATATCAAAAAAAAAGTGGCTCTTTAGCTCGAGCCGTTAAAAATATTGATTTTTTGGGGCCCCATTTTGGGGGGTTCCTGGTGGAGTTGCCCCAAAAAATTTTGAGAGAAAAAATTGCGTTTGCAGCTCAACAACTTTACACAAAAATTAGATTTCGATGTTTTGTGGTGTAGGAGAATTGTAATTTTGTAATTGTAATTACATCTTATTCACCAAGTTGCCTTGGCCAGGAGACAGCGAAGGGTCCTTTCGGTCTTCGAGTCAAGGTGCCGCCTGCCCACCTGTCTACCACACATGGCAAAGGCTTCACACTGTCTCTTTTAATGCTGAACGTCAAGCAGGAAAGCTTTGAATACCAATTTTTATAGTTTTTGGTTTGACTGATCGGGAATCGAACCCGAGTCTACCGCTTCAGTAGCAGACGCTCTATCCACTCGACCACTGATCGGTAATGAGAAGAAGAGCGTACAAAAATTAGGAAGAAAAAAAAAAAGGAAAAAAAAGAAATGAACCTCCTCGCGGCCAAAAGTGGGTTGGTTGGGATGAAAGGGTATCTTAAGACATACCACCATATGAAATATTTTTTGCCGTTCTAAAGCCGTTTTTGACTGAGACGGCTTTTTACTCCAAACTTGCGGGGCGGTTTTCGGGTTCTAAAACCGAAGTCACGTGACCTATTGCCTCGAAATTTGGTACAAACATTACAACTCATTAATCTCAAACTGCTGTCAAAATTTAACGTAGCTAGACCAAACCGTTCTCGAGTTATAAGCAAAAGTTTGAAATTTTGCACTCGTTAGTTGGAAAATGGCCGAGTAGAAACATAGGAACACGCGACGCGAGCGTCGATTGTTCCAATTATTTACAGACAGCTGCATCATGAGACAAGATTAGCGCAAAGTGACCCTTGTAATTTTCTATCGACAAGGCAGACTGTACGGCCGTGCTAATCAAGTAGGCCGTGGTGGGGCTTAAGTGTATGCTATAAAGGGGGGTCTGGGGCGGAGCCGGAGGCTGGGAGCTCCGCCCCAGACCCTTAGCCCGTGGGCGATTTTTGTAATTTTTTTGGAAAAAAATAGCCATTTTAACGCCATTTCCTAGTTTTTAAAACCATTAGAAAGAATTTTAAATTGCCAAAATTAAAAGTTCTTTGCACGATTTAAATTGCCCATCCTCTTCAGAGCCCTCTTGCTTACAAGTAAAGGCCAAAACACGTTTAAAACGTTGGTATTTTAGGTGAATTTTTCTAGAGGACTTGGCTAAGGAAAGGGCCAAAGCTCCCTTAGCCCTATCTCTTGGTTGCGCTGCAGGTACTTTTGTATTCCAAGTTCTACAATAACTATAAAGAAATCCTCTGAAGCTCAGGTTTAGCCTCACCAACCAACGTTTTGAAAAGAAATTTCTCGTGCTAAGTTTTTTATAAAAGTTCATCAGAAAAAAAAGAAATAAGCTTTTGCTACTCAGTACCATTTACTATACAGTGCATCTTGTGATAACATTCCATAAAATTTTGTCAGAAATGACCACCACATCACCAGTTGGTAGTGATGAGCCTACAGCAAAGGACATTTTCTCTTATTATCCAGAAGCAAATAGAGATGGGCTGAAGATAAAATTTTATCACGGCGCAAATAGCCAAGAAGATTTAGCAATAGCATTAGCAGGTGAGATCTCCGAGGTAGGACGTCAACAATATAACTTTTTTAGCCGTATTATCTGAAAATGGAGATCGCTTTCAAGGATCTTTAAAACGCTTCTATAAGGTGCTGCAAAAATCACATAACTCTATTTTACACGGGCTATTTCGCCAACGCGTTTTACGCAAAATACCCCCTTATTTAATATCCAAACCAAATGTCATGAAAACACCAAATTTGGTATGCCAGTTAGTGTTTAACAATATTTTTTAAAAAAGGTTTCTTTGCTGTTTTTTAACCAAAATATTTAAATAAAAACGACATCGAAACTCAACAACCGATTTGTTAGTTTATCACAATAATTGAAAAGCTTTTTTTCATGCTCTCAAAAACAAAAAACAACGAATTCTTGTAAATAATAGCGACGCTACTGGTTAAGAACAGTTTGATCAAACAAACGTCTAAATTAGAAAGATTTTCAGGAAACTACTCCCAAGCACTTGAAGGTGATGTGAATTTAAGATATTACGGATCACCTTCTCAAAAAGATGAAGCGGTTATGAATAACCCTCCTGAGCAGATTGCAGACGTAACTTTGGAGCAATGGCTCTATGCTGTGATTCCAAGTCTTCGCGTCATAAAGCTAGATCTAACTATCGACGAAGTTGTTCCAATTGTCCTTGAATCTCTCAGGTATTTAGATTATCGAATCTATTTTCTATAACGTTTGTTGTTTCGGGATGTATGTCTTAAACTTGTCTGCAAATTATACCATTTTAAAACCCGATGAAATCTCGAAAAAATTTTGGCAGGCCTGTGTGTGGATTTGCGCAAATTGAGAGCTGCGTTGTAATATCAAGGTGATGGGCTGCATTCGTTGAAAGGGTCTTAAGTTAACTGTGTTTAGAGTTTTCGTTTTCACTACAAATGTGATGAAAAAGTAGATATTCTTGGAAAATATTCTGGACGGCCAGCTGTCCGTACTAATCCAGAACTGCTTTTTGAGTCACTTTTGAAGCAATTAAAAGAATATTTGAGGATTAAGCTTTTTGTGTTTGCTTCGATTAAAGTCCAATAACTGCTTTATGTGTCACTTTTGAAGCAACTAAAAGAATATTTAGGAATTTAGCTTTCTATTTTTGCTAAGATCAAAGTCCAATGTTATTTGTCAACCGGTTTGGATCAACGTTGAGATTTTGGAAGGGCCAGGCTCTAGCAGAAGAAATCCCCTAAACAAAGATGAGTTTTTCACTCAGCTTAATGCAATATTTCCTCATGTAACATTGTCTCTTGGATGGACAAACGCTATCGAGTACGTTAAAAAACTACCTTGACCTAATGCACTGTTTTTTTAAATTAAAAAAAATCGAATCTATGTACTATACTATTGTTGTACACCAAAGCAGGTACCAGGTTGGAGCGGCCATCTTCGCATTATTGAATCTTTTTTTTTTTAAAGAAATTTTACAGCGGCCATCTGCAACGCTGCGTCCAACAGTTTTTAGAAATGTTCAATAGCTTTTACCCCTATCCTACTTTTACCCATATCTAAGCATTTACTCCAATTCTTCCTAAAATTCTCCCACCCAAAAAATCTATAAAAATAAAATTGAAATCAACCTGCTTAAAGGACCTTTTCGTCTTTACAGCAAAAGCCCGTATTTTTTTGTTTGTATAGTTACACCGACAAGCCTGAGTACTCGTGGAAGATGATCGACGAAATGGTCGAGGTTGCGCAAGGAGTATCACAGCGAGTTACCATCCTCGCTCGCGTAGCGCTTGTTCGGAATTCTTGGGATAGATTTTTATGGCTGCTTGAAGAACACGAAAGGTTTGTATATGAGATATATTGAAAGCCGGGGCATCGCAAGAAATATGATTGTGGGGGAAAAAATTGATGCAAATAAGTGAAGGTCCAAAAAACTTTCTTGCAGCTTTAAAAGGGCATTCAAGTCAAGTTTTTTACTCTTAACAAACATGTTAGAATAAGCCTAAAATGCATTCTCACCAAATTTGAAGTTTCTACACATTCCAGTTTTCACGACATCACAGTTCAAAATTAGCCGTTTTCCTTTTATTTCAGTATTGCCATTTCGTCAATATTGGGACAGAAGATTAATTTTTGGAAAGTTGGCTTACATTTATTGGAAAGCAGCTAATTTTGCGGTTCCAAATTTTTGCTTTGCTATACAATAACTTAAACAAAACGTTTATTGATAATCTAAAACATGCAGTAACTTTTGAAGTTCTGTTTCTGATTGGCAACTCTGGCAAAATTTCTAAGGGGAGAAAGCCTTTCTAAAAGGAAATCTATTTTGTTATATCTCGAGAACCGAAGGTCTTAGAAAGCTCAAATTTGGTGAAGTTAGTCTTCAGATCAGGCAAATTTTTTGAGAGAAAATCAACAAAAAAATTTCCGACCTAAATGCACTTTTAAGCAACCTTTTTAGGGCAAATTGTTGGTGATACCGAAAAAAGGTCTTTTCCTCCCTAAGTTACCTTTTCCCAATCAAATCGAAAGTATTTGCCTTCCTCAGCACCATGCATACTTTAAATGGAGTTGAAGCTCAGACGCGACAGTGCCCGCACTCAAGGGCGTACGCAGGGGGGGGGTTTTGGGGGTTCAAACCCCCCACATTGGTCCGTCGACTAAAATGCACAATAAAGAAAACATTACGTTTTTAGCACTTCTGAGGCTGTTTTTTTTTGCAATGACATGGACTTCAACACAATTTAAAGCCACTTTTGAAACATTTAAGAGTTTCTTCGGGAAGGGAGGGGTTAATTTGTCAAAGATAGAACTTACAAATCAGTAACAACGTCAAAAAATTGCCAAAATTAGTAAATTTAACCGCTAAAAATGCTTAACATTGACTTCGTCAAAAATATGGAGATGGGGTTTTAGTATTTGTTAATTAATCAGTATTAGTTAATTATTAATCCACTCAAATCTTGTTCCATTAACCCCCCCTCTATCCCCAACTGTCTCACTCTATAAACTGCAGAATGTAAATGCTTGTGAGTTTTTTCAACGTATGATTTTGTGATTTACCGGCTTGTAAATTAGAGGACTGAAATATTACCATTAGCCACCGCCCACATAGCCTATTTATGCAAACAGTGTGATCAGATTTGCACTACCAATTTCTATGCCACGTTTTGAAAGCATTATTTTTTATCAAAATAGCCCTAAAATTAAGTAATTTTTTTTTAAAAATGCAAAATTTTCAGGCGCTGGGGGCTCTGCCCCCAGACCCCCGTGCCTCCGGCGGCTGGGGGCTCCGCCCCCAGACCCCCATACACAGCCCCCCAAAGCGGATTTCTGCCTACGCACCCGGCAAACTTTATACTGTTTATAATTATAAGCATTTTCGTAGCTTTTGCCTTGAGCAACTTTTTTCGATCGTTCAGATGCAAACCTTATGATGTTAAATATAGATGTACGCCTAGCGCTTAATTGTTTTTTGTTTGAAAAGTTTTATTTGCATTGCGCTCTGTGTGACTTTGATTCCATTTTGTAACACTGCACTAAGTTATTTATTTGCCAAAGTATAGATTGCGAACAAATTTTTGATGTCACTTTTGAAAACCCCCCCCCATTGAAAAATCCTGCGTACGCCACTGCCCGCACTCCCATTCGCTATACGCCACTAATTGCAATTATTCGATCTTAAAGGCGGTGAATCATTTAGCCAATTCCAGTGGTTTACAATAGCTAAAACTGAACTATAATTTTTGATATTTTTGTTTTAATTTTGGGACTGCGGTTGCAAAGATATTCAACAAATACAAAAAGATGTCCCCCAGTTTTTGGAAACTCTGAGTTTTGTTCTTTCCGCCAAAACTACAGTAGGCCTAATGGTTTAGAGAACTGTGGTAGGCCTAATAGTTTAGAGATAGTTAGGCCTAATAGTTTAATAAGATTACAGTAGGCCTAATAGTTTAGAGAACTGTAGTTTTGGCGGGAAGATCAAAACTCAGAGTTTCCAAAAACTTTTTTGGGGGGACATCTTTTTGTATTTGTTGAATATCTTTGCAAACGCAACCCCAAAATCAAAACAAAAAATATCAAAAATTATAGTTCAATTTTAGCTATTGTAAACCACCGGAATTGGCTGGATGATTCACTGCCTTTAAGCTCATTCAAATTTTTAAACGAAAAACAAAACAAACTTAAATTCTTTGCTTAACCCTGCAAATTTGTTTCGGTTCAGAAACTTTTGAGGCGATCGCTTTAATTTAAGATGTTTTGACGCGAACGGGTAAATATTTCGCACCAAAATGTGTTAAGCGAAAAATGGGCAGGCGTCAAAATCTTTAGGTCCGGTCTACACTGAGCCTAAAAGCGTTGATGTACGAGCGTATTCTTAATTTATTTTAACTAACTGATAGCTTTTACCAGGGCCGAATTACCATATGGTAAAATGGCACAGTTCCAGAGGTCCCGCGCTTAGATGGAAGACCTTTCATTGGTCCTCACCTACATTTGGCAGAAAAGTGCAGCAAAAATCCTAAAAGTGCTAGGGGTCCCGCAGAATGTAAATCCGGCCTAGGTTTGCTCACTGGTAAGGCAGTATGCCGGTTGTACCGCATTTTTGTTAAAATACGTTCATACGCTCACGATTTTACGCCTTAAAGTAACTGGCTACGTCAAAGCCTATCGCGTTAAAAGTCAAGATTCTGCAGTAGAATCCGATTTGGTTTGCTGTTATTTTTTGACGTATGAGCGCAAATTATAGCTCACCCTTCTGTGATAGAATTATTAGGCAAACCGAGGAATTATACGTTTTTAAAAACGGTTCACAAACCCTATTGTTACCTTATATATCGTGATTTACGAAACTATTTAATAGGTTAGTTGTTCTTCATTTTATTACAGCAATATTGTTGCAAATTTTCACTACTCGACTTACAAAGGTTATATTCACCGCAACTATGTTAAACAAACAATTTCATTATTCATAACCAAACTGCCGAGATCATCAAGATTAATTCAGGGACGCATAGTAGTTGAAAATGTCGATGATGATAAGCATTTACGGCCATGATTTGAATTGGAGTAGATGTAGTCAATCTAATCATCTGAATCAAGACTTATGCACACAGAACCATGATCTGATTCCCGTAAAATGTATGCCTTATGGCATAGCGTTGCCAGAATTTTTGACTGAGGGGCCCTAAACCGCAAATAAGATGCAATGACGTCATCAGAAATTTTCGAAAAGAAGGACTTTTTGGGGGCAAAAGATACCGTGAAATGGAGGATCATGCAGAAGCCGGAGCCTGGGTTGGCACGAAACCAGGATTTTACTAGGAGGGCTTAGAACAAAAGTAAAAGTTTTCCAAAAACGTCTAAATTGGTAGACGTGGTAAGCAAACTCGTGTAACTCAAACGTGTCACAGACGGGGGTCTGGGGGCGAAGCCATTATTTGGAAAAAAGAGCTATTTTAATGCAATTTGATCATATTTTGCACGTTTTTAGAGCCATTTGAAAGAACTAAACTTTTGAGATTTGAAAGGCAATGGAAAAAATTAAGTTTTTCAGTCTTCCCTTTAGTTACAGGTTAAGTCCAAAACACGTTTAAACTCTTACATTTTGGGGTTAAATTTTGTAAGTGGTTTGGCCCAGGTGGGGGGAAGCAAGATACATTGCATCCTGCAATATTTTTAGCAGTAAATAATAATTCACTTGAAAATTTGCCTTAAAGATTGTTTTGTCATGAAAACAACTAGTTTTAGGAATAACTGTACAGTTATACATGTACAACCACAGGGCCCACGCCCTTTCAATTCAAATTCAATAATTTGTTCAATAAGTATTTCCCCTATGTAATTTTTTTCAAAAGTATTTTGCCTTGTAAAAACTGGTAAAGTGGAGGTAGATTGTTATTTAAAGTTGATACATTTGATGGTAACAAATCATGTTACTGCATAACGTTCATAAAAAAGTTAGACGATGGCCTGAGATTGCAACTTTTAGACTAAAATTCTGAATTTCCCCAGGTTAATACATTTAAATTGGTTGGCAAAAATTTGAACTGAGGGGACCCGGGCCCCCTGGTCGTCAATATTAATATTATTTTTGTTTACTGTTAAACGCGAAAATGCTGAAAGAAACTGAAACTAAAAAACAATAGGCTTTGTTGTCATTATTTTTGTTTTATCATTGATGGCATTTCAATGGAGAGGCAGGCCCCCTGGCCCCTTGGCTACGTCTATGTTTTATTGTCTTACGTAGCCAGCACTTTTTTAGCACTTGTTGCGGTTTGCAAACTTGCAGAAAGTGGATATGTGAAAAAGTCACTATTCTTTTTTCACTTTATCAGATTTTCGCTTACTGTATATGATCAGTCTACCGACATCATACAAGCAGAGGATGTGGCTTACGTCAGAGACAACTTGGATTATTCACGGGTGTTTTATGACATCACCGAATCAACAATGGAAGACCTTCAAAACGAACTGGGTAACAGTTGTTGGCCTTGATTGCATTTACACTTCGTTTTGCAATCTGTTAGATGAGGTTCGAATTAATTCTAAACCGGATCACATCAAAAACTATAGAAGAGTTTTTGAAGTTTTTGTCCTTTTTTGCTTTTAATTTTCTAACTTGCTTCAGTTTTCTAACTTTGCTTTAATTGAGGCTGAAACTGATTTTATCATTATCAGAAATCTTGTGATGAAATAAAATTGATTGTGACTAAATTTTTTTAACAGTAGCGTGGAAAGGTTGATTTTTCCACCAATTAGCAATGTGTTGATTGAAATGTATAAAATTTATTATAAAAAAGAGAGACTTTTTTGTATGGATTTAGTATTTTGCTTAATGAATTTATAGCTTCTTCTAAAAGAGTAAAAAACTTCTATTCGGGTGGAAACGTTTTGGATTATTTTCGGATCCCAAACCGCGAAGCTATTCAAGTTACATGGGCACATAGAGTCGTGGGAAAAGAAGATCTAAGCAGAACTTTGTATGGTAAGTGTGAGTGGATTGCTCTTGTGGTTGAAGAATGAAGATACCGCAGTTAATCAATTGGACAAGCATTCTCTTGGATATACTATACATATGAACTAAAATCGCAATGTTACCAAGTTTGTTGTTTTAATATCAGACCGTGTCAAACTAAAGACTATCAAATTAGAGCTTCCCCACTTGAATTCGGCATTTTAACGGGAGGCTTATTCTCCTAAAGAGTGTAATAGATTGCATTGGGGGCTGGGAGTACTTTAACTCAAAGAACGCATAGTTACATCGTTGTCAGTGCTTTACGGGACAGAATGTTAAGGGCGCCTATACCTAAGTCATCAGGGCCGTGGCAGTGGTAATGGGACGTCCATATTGTCTACTCTTTGTAATGAAAATGACCCCCTTTCTTCGGGGCTGGGTTCGAAAGCGTGGCATCCGCTGCACCACGCTGTCACTCATATAAAAATTCCAAAAAGTTTCAATCAACTAAAAGTTTACTTTGAACTCTTCTGGCCTAGGCAATTTATTTGGTAACTAATTAAGGAAGCCTGATAACTGATAAGTTACCAAAGGTCAAACTGAACTTGTCATTGTAGAAGTTCATTACAAGCAACGATGCTGTCGTACAGTATTATCGTTATAGTGCGGCGCGATAGCTCAGTGGTAAAGCGTCCCGCTAGTGATCAAAAGGTTGCTGAGTCTCGATTCCCGAGTTGGCAATGCGTCGTTTGTCCTTGGAAAAGATACTCTACGCTAATTTCCCATTGGGGCCAAGCAAGGACGAAATGATTGCAAACAGAACCAAAAAAGGGTGCTCTGCGTTGATGTAATTTGACAGACCCAGAGTATCTGATTCACACAAATGAACGATCATTATAGTAGAATTCTACTGGAAGCAGCAACGAGTCACTAAATGCAATAAATTTGAGTTTGTGTAGATGACAACATCCTCATGATTGAAACTGACGTCCAACTCTTCAGAAATATTCCAGTGATGGATCACGATCCTCCTGTTCTGGATTACGAACTCACGCTCGAAGAGTGGATGAATGAGGTAGAGAGGAATTCCGATTGAAAAATTACTGTAGATTTAGGGATCGATAATGCACTAAAGTGGATTATAGCAAAACTTTATAGGGAAAAATATAAAACACACGGCCTACCAAGATGCCATAGATTTTAATATATTTAACGGTGAGTTTTCTGAGCTGATGAATTCAGCTCAAATTAAAATAATAACAAGCTTGACAGTTAAGACATAAAATGCAAAAAATATCAAAACCGATAATCTGTGAATTATCTAAACTAAATATTTGTCAGCTCATTCCATATAAAATGCAAAAACAATATTGTATAACACCACGGTATAGCTAGAATTGTACATACCAATATTTTATTTCGGTATGTTGCTCTGCCATTGGATAACCAGCGGTTTTGGCTGGACATAAAACAGACCGCGTTTAGAAAACTGTATAAAAATTACACAAAATTATTCACCCCCGATAACGTTTCAAGCATTCAATCTCGTTACTCAAAAAATTTCTAATATTCTAATTTCAAAAGTATTTCTAATTTTCAGAAATTACAGTATGAGTTTTTGTTCTATCAAATAACTTCGTCAGATAACATTTATTCAAATAGAATCAAATAGTATCTTATTCCCTAACATGTAATAAATAAGTCAAAAAATAATTTTTCCTCACCAATCGACAGGCTTAAGGGCCGTCATCTTGAAAAAATGTACTAAACAGCAATACAAAAGTTATTCAAAAGTTTATTTTACTAAGCTTGTATATAGATTTTGGTCAAAAGGTTCAATGTGTTCGTCCTTGATAAATTTCAGGCAAAGAAGAAAAGAAAAAAAAGCTGCTCGAAAAAACGAAACTCTTTCAACGCTTTAATTCATCGGCTAGAGCATGTTACAACACTTACATTTTAGGTTATTGCAAGCAATCAAACAAAAGGAATTAAATTGGATTTCAAAAGCATCGAAGCGCTAGAAGCCTCTTTGCCGATCCTCAACGAAATGAAGCCGTCCCTGCGAATGCCAGTGTGGATCAATAGTGACGTCATGCAAGGACCAAACTCTTTGACAGAACCCCGGAATGCAACTTTGTTTTTTTCCATGATCCAAGAGCAATTTCCAGACGTAACAATATCACCAGGGTGGACAACAAGTTAGTAAAATCTACTTTTAGCTAACATGGTATTACACAAAAATTACATTTCAATTTAAGTTTGTTTGTTTATTTGTTTGTTTGTTTTTTTTTTTGGGGGGGGTTAGTAAGGGCTTGGTTTCGTAATGTTTGAAAATGTTTTTTTTTGGGGGGGGTGGTGGCTTTACTTAGTTACAAACCTAAAACTATCCTAAAACCAAATTTTTGAAAAACGCAGCAAAATAAAACGTATCAAACAAACAAAAATTAGTTTTAGCATTCTACAGTGTTATTAAGTTAGATGTTTAAATAAATCAGCGTTCTACAGATGTATCTGGCTAATTTACAGCTAAACTTTCGTATGCAAAGTTTATATTAAAAAAGTGTTATGCCCTATACTTCCATTTGACGTGCATTGCATCAGCAACATTATAAACAGTCGACATGGCAATGGTAAAACCGTTTCAAAATAATACTCTTTACAATGCACAATCCTAAAAACACTCTTCCTGAAATACTCTTTGTGATGGAGAATCTTGAAAATTACAATGACAACATATCTATTTTTAGCTTATAGACCAACAGGAAACAATGAAGCCTACACTCAAGAAATGGTTGAAGAAATGTATGCTGCCTGCTCATCTTTACGCCAAGCAATCACCTTTCCAGTTAGGGCTTCTTTGTCTCAACGTTCAATTACGCAGTTCCAATGGCTTTTAGCAAAATCCAATAGGTGAGAGAATTTTTTTCATCTGTGTTGATCTTGCGCATGTCTCTACTTTCAAAACCTTTCAGTCACCACAAATCAACAGCAAATTTAAATTTTTTCCGGTCGATTTTGACAAACTTTATTTGTTTTCGGGGATGACAATAGCGTACTCTTCCATTGTTTATTTCAGTTCATGAGATTTTTTAATACCTTTGTCAGAGCATAACTTTTTTAAATTATTGGTTTAGTGCGACATCAATAAAATTATGAACAGTGAGAAGATATCAGATTCTCGTTGTGACTTTTCGTATCAATCTGAGATATCATATCACAGATTATAAGTGATTATAAGTGACCCAAAGACATCCCTCGGCTTTAATGGAAAGGCCCTGTTAGTGTTAATAGAAAGTCTTGAATTTGATACCTATGTATTGACGCAGAGTCACAACGAAAAGCTGACATCTTCTCACGTGTTTATTATTTTTTTGCTCGGCATAGACCAAAGATTTGAAGTAAAACAAACAAATGTAAAAATAATAGTTGCACTTAATAGCTGATATGGAGTCCTTTTAATGGATTCGTGGCTACTTCAGCTTTTTTTTACATTTTAGATACACGCTAACGATTTGGCATAGTACGAATGAAGTGGTGCTTACATCGGATCTTCTGGAGGTGTACCAGAGTTTTCCTAAGAACAAAGTCTACTTTGATATACCAGATGAAATGATGAAAGAACTGCTTGAGGCTATTGCTAACTCATCATAGCGGATTTGAAGGAAAACTTTGCCAAACGGATTTTCATATTTTGATTGCCTACATTTTTGCCTTTTAACAAATTTACATTAACAGTATTGTTTGTGGAAAAATTCGCCGATCTGTAAAAGCCGCCATATAATGCATTTTTAGATCAAGATACAAACATGTATCTTTTCATGATTGTCCACTTTTCGGGGAGGGTTGCCGGGGCAGCAGCTCAAGATTAAGCCACCACACTTTACGGTCTTCTATCACCTCCATCATTTCACTTGGGGGTAGTCCCAAGCGATTCCATCCAAGATCCCGTAGTGTAATAGGTCCATCTAGTTCCAGGCCGTCCAATTGGTCTTTTACCATTTTTTTTGGCAAGAAAAACTTGTTTGGGAAGTCTTTCCTGAGACATTTTGCTTACATGGCCAAACCATCTAAGCTGAGATTGTTTTCAAGAGTTCAGTTTATGTCAAACTAATTTTTACTTTGTTCCTGGCAAAAAAAAATCAAAAAAATAACAATTGAAAGCCGGAGCCACAAACGGGACCGAAAAAACCGATATATAAAACGTATATTGAAATTCACTTTGTGTTACCAGGTTCATAATAATCAAAAACTCTTTTTAAATTTTTTGCAGTTTTTAATTATTGCTACTGTTTATTTTGTCTAGGGTGCATCACGTGATAAGTAATGATTCATTAAAGTTTTTTTAATCAATTAATCTTTTGTTGAGTATTGATTTTCTTTATTTTAGTTGCGGAAAAGCAAGACCTTCAAAAAGCCTTTTCCAAAATTGCTTAATTGCAACCAAAAAGTATTTTATTGAAACGAACACAACTCGATTTTACTTTGTCATTTAATTCGGCAATGAGAAATTTTAAGCCAGCAAGCGTGCATTCATTCAGTGATTATTTTAGGCGGATTACCGCTCTTTTGCTTGTATAAACTGACTACATCTCACCTGTAGTGAGCGGGTCCCCAAATCTGTCACGAACAAACTGACCGCTAATTTACTCTTATATTGGCCGTCAGTTGGTGGGCGGCCGTGCAGTTTGTTAGCAGTCAGATGACATGACTTGCGGTGAGCTGTCTTGCAATAGCTCACAAACTATACTGTTGGTAAAAGCAACTAAAAGATGTATGCTCGCGTAAGCTTACCATTGTATGATGGTAGTGATTTTGAAAATATTTTTAACGAAAACATTATGTTTTCTGAAAGGAGGTTCAACAAAAATACAAATACTCAACATAGTCCGGATGTAATCCACTAAAAAATGCAACACAAACATGAGAGCATTATCATTCAAAAAACGCTGCAATTCTACATCTTAATACATTTTTGAAGATTCTGAACTGATAGGGTTCTTGATGTTGTCGATATTTTTACATATAACGTCATGTATAGACGAGTAATTATTTCGAATGTCCATGATCATCAATCGAATACTCACAAACTGCTTCTCATCCTCTTCGACGATGTAACGATAGAAATCGATGATGTGTGGATACTGAACTATTTTGGCTGCAATCTGAATCAAGTATATCTTTCATCGCATAGACTATAGAGAGTTGGACAAACATGAAATATACACACTCTACCCCCAATCTAGCCCCCAAAATTCCCTATCACTGCTAGACTGCTCTTTAATTTCGCAATATTAAAGGGGGTGAAGCATCCAGCTGTAGGATTATGCGCAAAAGAAAAAAGAATAATCTAAAACATGCGGTATCTTCACCAAATTTCAGCTTTCTACGACTTATTGTTTCTGAGATATTTCATTTCAAAATAGCAGATCTTCCCAATGGCGAAGCAGTTAAAAACCTAAGACAATACTTTTCTAAAGTATTGTCTAAGGTATACGCTACATTTCACTACTGAATAGATAGCACCTGAATGCAAGGCTTTAGCATAAACTAGTGTTAAAACTGAAATACTTTGCAAGTTAGTTAGAATGATCCCAATTTACAAATTAAATTTTAGCTGGCAATGCTGTTGGGGAGATCTTTTGACTTTGAAATAAAATATCTCAGTAATATTAGGTTCTAGAAAGCTAAAATTTGTAATGTTTTAGATGTGGCTTTAATCTTTCGCACGTATAATCCTGGCTGGATGCTTCACCCCCTTTAAAACTCCATCTATACTTGACGTACAACCGTGAGCGTACAAAAGTATATAATTTGTTTATTTTGATAAATTTTACGCTTTTACAGGAAAGCCGCTCGCCGAGCGTACCTAATTTTGTTATATACAAGTTAATGATTAAAAAATACGCTCGTAGCGTAGGCTCACGATTTTACCTTTAGCTTAGACTTGGCTCAAGGTGGATAAAAGTCGCATATTAAAGAATGCTATTAGTTGGGTCCAATTCGTCCTCTGTCAACAAACAGTAGTGCTCCTAGTGGTTGCGATATCATGCAGATCGAGTTATGTAATTGCGAGTAATCTGCACAAAATTCAAAAAGATGGCAGTACTTAAAAACCAGACCAAGTAAAGTAGATCTGACAATGAATAGGCCTACATTAGTGGTCAAGTTAGTGTGTATAAGTTACTTTTAATTAAGTAACTTAGTAGTCTATCAATTTGTGATCTATTTTAACAATAATAAAAACAACCATAAAATCGTTAAAATAATACAACCTATTGGGGCATTATTTCAACGATTTTATAGTTGTTTTTATTAATGTTAACACGCTCTGACCTAACACCATCGAGCTTTTTGTTTGGTTCGCAACAAAAACACCAATGTGGTCTACTTGATGCAAATTATTGACCTTGGCTCGGTTTGTAAAATAAGAAGAAATCTCGTTGAGATAAGAAGTAGCTTGACACTCTGCATCTTGGACCTCTGAGAGTGCTTCCTCAAGAACAGACCTCCCAAAATTACCACCGTCCTCTATTTTCGGCATAAGTAGAGTGATCTAAAGCAAATCTACCAGTGACAACACAAAAAGAAATGCTGATTCTAAATTTAACAAATTTTTTAAATTGCAAATCAAAAATTTACCGCACAAAAAACACTTATTTTCCGCTTCCACGTCCTATACCGGTATTCAGGCGCGTGGCCAAAATTTTGCAAAGGGGGGGGGCTTTTTTGGAAGCTTGAAACAACAGTAAACAAACTTGACCCAAATTTTCATCAGTCTTGAATTAGATTGAGGTGGATTTTCTGTCAAAATCAAGTGATCTCCAAAAAAAAAGGTCTTCACCGAAATTCAAACGGTTCCTCCGGCCGAAATTAGGTGATATCAAAAAAAAAACATCCTCACCAACTTTGGATGAGCTCCAGAACAAAAAAAATCCACTATTCTGGTCCAAATAACGGCAAGTCCTTCACAAGCTCTGCTCCCCGATCCCGTTGGGGGGGCTGTTTTCATTTTTGGAGCAAAAATCGGCCTCAAAAGCACTAGAAACGTGGTATTTTGCATACTTTTCAGGCCAATGGGGGGCTCTAACCCCCCCCCCCCTTAGGTACGCTATTGCCGGTATTTATGGCAACGCTTTTCAGTAGGCCTGTTGGTAGCGCAAAACTTTTTGTATAAGATGTTTATTAAGATTACACTCCAGAAAATCTGAAAAAATGTTTTTGGGACACGCGGAAACGGGATAAAAACTACTCTTTTTTTAATCTCATTTCCTGCCCTTTTTCTGTGTTTTTTGGAATTCTTTTGTTCTTGTTTGGTTCTTTTTTCCATAAACAATCAAAATCACTCCGCATTTTCAAAGCTTAGGCTGTTTTGAATTATTATTTCAGTAAGATTATACTACGCTGTAGCAAACGTGGGACGATTCCAACGTTGAAAATGGTACCTGCACAAGGTCAAAACTTTCGTAATGGAATCAAAATAAACATTTTTATTTTAATGGATATGAAGATTGAAGAAGGTACTGAAAATTGGACAATACTTCGTTTGTTAGTATGAACCAGGCACTCCGCACCAGCTTGCCTAACCACACCAACCCAAAGCACCATTTTTGGATTCTGTTTACAAGTATTTTGTCAGGCTGGGCCACCATTACGGACACTGCTCGTCCCTAATATGAAACAAAAGTAAAAAGGACATTCAGGTCGAAAAAAATTTTGCTCGGTTTTTTCTCAAAAAATTTTGCCAGATCTGAAGACTAACTTCACCAAATTTGAGCTTTCTACGACCTTCCGTTTCCAAAACTTTTATGGCAATTTAGATTTCTTCTTAGAAAGGCTTTTTTCCCCTAAAAACTTTGCCAGGGCTGCCAACTACAAACAAAATTTCAAAAAGTTACTGCATATTTCTAATTCTCATTTAAGTGTTTTTGGCAGTGTTGTTGTCGAAACGAAGTAAAAGGCCAGAATTGTAAATTAGCTGCTTTTCAAGTTCATTCAGGCCAATTTTTCAAAAGTCAATCTTCTGTCACAATACTGGCAAAATGGCAAAACTGAAGTAAGAGGAAAATTGCTGACTTTGAACAGCAATATCTTGAAAACGGCAAAACACAGAAAGTTCAAATTTGGTGAGAATGCATGCTAGGCTTATCCAAACATTTTGATCAACAGTGAAAAACTTGACTTGAATGCCTTTTAAGTGTCTTTTCCAAAAATACAACGACGCGCTGCCAACTCGGGAATCGAACCGGTAGCCGGCAACTTTTCGATCACTAACCCGACGCTCTACCACTGAGCTATCGCCAACAGCTTCTAAAGCAAGGTAAAAAGTACAATATTCCGAGTCATCATTAATCAAAGAACTCTTTGAGTCTTTCTCTTGAACACCGAAAGCGACCATTCGAGAAACTTGTGAGTTGTGACCATTAAAAAGTTTTTGAGAGGAATTCAGAATCGCCTATGCAAAATTTTGAAAAGCACACATACGTATGTTTCCCATTGCAAGTAGCAATAGCAAACAAATTTCCTTTCTGGTTATCTCAGCTTGACCGGCTAGATGGTCGAGCGGTAACACGTTCAACTCTGGGGTGGAAGGTCAAAGGTTCAAATCTCGGGCCGGTAAAACCGAACACAGTGTTGCCAACAGCTCGCCACCGCTGCGACATTTCTTCGAAAGGAGCTGTGTTGCCCGCAGGCGCAATAACGCGGAGATGGGCCGCGTCAACTCGCTACACACTTCGGCGTATTAATGAGAGATTTGATTTGTTATCTCAGTTTGGTGGCTTCGAACAAGCAGCAAATTCAGTGGACAAGGAATTTGAAGAAATCCACCGGAACATTAGGTCACTAGAAATTCCTAAGCAGGTGCGGATTCCTTCAAGCGCAAAGTTAGTAATAGCAATGAAAAGACAATCAAGCGTCTAAACAATTAACTTACCCACATTCTCAGAGCACTGCATGTTTCTAAGATTTCAATGACTTCTGCGCTTAGTTGACGGATACCTTCGGTTATAGCTCGGTTACTTTCAATGACTTTGATTTTTTCACTTTTCTCGCTTGCTTTATTCTCAATCTGTTGCTCAATATTTCGCTGGTTGTCGATCCCCATACTGGCCCAGCTGCATCGTCGAACATCGCTAAGACGCTTCAGGTTAAAAGCTGAACGTTGCAAAACACCGTCGATATCTGCGAGTTTCCTTGGCAGCTCTTTACTGATCATCTTCTCCGAAGTACTTGTAACATATTTAGCAAATGTTTTCACGTAATCCATGGCCAATTTTGCTGCTGGAGTTTAAGCAGCCCTAAAATGAAAACTGATGTTAAACCCCAATAAATTATCCAAAAGCAGCCTCGATTGTGCATATTAGTAAAATTTTACATGAATGTCAATAGCTTATGATTTTGTGACGTCATAATGCAATATTTATGCGCGAATTATTGAGCATACCCGGTTACACAATTAAGTTGATTCAAGGACAGCAGACCCATCATCATTAAATTTATTGCATTCAGTGAGCTCAAAAAATACATATTACAAGCTGATTTAACCAAAGTAGTGTTGTACGTTCTGGAGTTCATGAAATCAAAAAACGTATAAGCGTTATCTGTTGAAAAATGTCATTTATTATGCGATGTGACAAAAATTGCAAAAGTTCTTGAAATTTAGAAGTTATACATAGTAAATTTGGAACATAAAAGTTTTTCACAACTGTGTGGTAGCACTTCCCTCACGTACAGTGCCGTCGCTACGGGGGGGCCGTGCCCCCCTAACGACTGCTTGTGCCCCCCATTTTGGTTTACTCAAATTACTGTTTTTGGAACATCACGTAACTGCAAGACAACAACAATGATGGTAAAAGGAGTAATTACGTTCTAATATAATCCTCCCATGAAGTTTTCTTGATTCTTTGCAAAAATGCTGGCAACCACCTCAGAACTGCTGTACATAAATCTGACGTAATAATCCATCTTATTAACATACCTTTACGGATGTGTCGCGGAATAGAGAAGTAAGCCTGCAGAATCGTTACCGGTACTTCGTAAGTGATCATGACATAAATAATACATGAAAACATTTTTTAAAGACTAGCTGTTTTGATTTTTAAAGTACAATCAAGATTTTGAGGTCGCGGTCTGTGGCGCAACCAGCAGGGTGACGGGTCTTAAGCTCCCTAAGCTAAGTCACTTAGAAATTTAACCTCAAAATACGAGCATTTAAACGTATTTTAGACTTGATCTGAAATGATGGGGAGTAAAGGGGCTAAGAAATTTAATTCTTGTTTAAAATAACTTTTGAATTTCAGCAATTTAGTGATTCGTATGGCTTTAAAACGTGCAAAGTGCGATTAAAATGACGTAAAGACCGCTTCATTTTGCTGCAAAATCACAAAAATCGCCCAGCGGCTGGGGGCTTCGCCCCCAAGCCCCCCTCCACAGTCACTACATATTTAGTGACTATGACCCCGTTTGTGACACGCTGGAATTGCATTAGTTTGTTTAGCACGAAGCCTAAATCAGACAATTTTTGTGCAAAAAATTTACTTTTTGTTCACCCCTCTTGGCAAAATCCTGGTTGCGCGTCTGGTAGCATTCACTGCTGTAGATAGATTTTTCAGGCGGTTGTAGGCCGCAGACGAAACAAGCTAAGAAACGCTGCCGGCCTTATTGGTTTCTCTTTTTTTAGACATGAATACAGAATTGCAAAAAATGTGCATATTGGTAGCCGTACAAGATCTGAAGATCAGTATTTATACGTATGCAGAAATTCAGTTTATTTTAGTGTCCCCCACTTTCAGCTAGTGCCCCCTCACTACGTTTACTCTGGCGACGGCACTGCTTAAGTATCTGCTTTCTCATTAGGCTTGTGTTTCATCAGCATCTGAATTCACTCATAGCCTATCCTGGCAGCCCACCCGAACCTTCAAACCACAGACGAGGACAATTTCTGCACTTGACATTATACTCCCTTCTCAGAATGGTCTGATTAAAGTCTGACTACAAGGTCATCAGAAAGAGGATTCTCACCAGTATCACACGGACACTCCACTTAGCTCAACCGTATTGCGCTAGCATCACTAAGCATGCACAGCATTCATTTATTACACGAAATTCCAAAAGCAACTCTTAAAATAACAGATCAACTGATAAAAAACAACTTCAGATAAAAACCCAATTGCCAATCAGTGCTAAATCATATTTTTAAATAAATTTGGGTAAATCAATGCAGGCCCCAAAGAGGTCAGAACTTTTGCTTTAGAGTTTATAGGCACTACAGTATGTACGAAGCTGGATTCGATTCTCCGTTATTTTCAGGCTCGGAGCCAGAGTAAAGTGTTTGGGGCATTGGGGGGCATATTTTGTGCACTAAATAGACGCACGTTTTATTAAGTACTGTTACGCTACTTGAAGCTCATTCGCTAGATCTGCCTTGCTGTTTCATAGAAGAGCGTTTGTGGTGACCTGTGTCAGTTTTTCATATAAGAGCATTTGTGGGCACATTTCTCGCTTGAGGGGGGCACAAACAGTGATTTGGAAGGCACGGCCCCGAAATGTTCCCGTGGCGCCGGGCCTGGTCGTTTTTTAACTTAGAAATATTAACCTTCTATGCTATCCTTGAGCTACACTCTGCTCGGCTGTACAAAAGGTGTTGAAAAATAAAATAAAAAGTTAGCGTAAGCAATGATTACATGAACGATTGATTGGCAATTTTAAGACGCAAAATAATTTTTCAGTGCCGCCACTGAAAAACCTAAATAATAAAAAAGTCCTTGAATCCGCTTTTGTGTTTTATCACAATCTAGAAAGAAGGCAAGGGGCTTTGTTATCAGCTTCAAACTTGTTTAAACATAATATTGAACAATGAGTGATAGCATATACATTTTCCTTCATATTAAACAGAAGTAACATCATCACGTTTTTTTTTAATTTGCAACACTTAATAATGCAATAAATAATAAATGAATAAAACTAGCAGCAGTGTTTTCCTATAGGTTTATTCAAAAACAAATGACTCGATATAAGCCTAACGGCAGATTTGGGTTTGATTCCCAGTCGGGTGAAACTAGAGAGATTCTGCTGTAAAATTGATAATAACAGGTTTCCTACTTGACGATCAGCAATAAAGAGACAGTAAGAGAAAAATAAATTAATGAGCAAGTGGTAACTAGACTCGAAAAACGAAAGATTACTTAACTATCTTTTGGCCATGGGAACATGGCAAAAATTGGCAAAAAGGAAAAAAAAAAGATCTAATGCTCGAATCAACCTCAAAATGAAGCAATGAAATGAAATCATTTTAGGCAAGCCAAAAAATGATGTACATTGGAAAAATGTTGGTACTTTGGAAAAATATTTCTCTCTGTATAGTGGAAAAATATTTCGCTCTCTCTGTTCATGTTGTAATAAAAGGGCTTCGCTTAAGTGTAAAACCCATTTTTAACGTCACTAAATAAACCTTTTTTATACCATTATAAACTAAAACAAAATTAATTTGATGAATTCCTTAGCTTATTGCTTTCGGATTCAAAATCACGATCAATATTTTCATAAGTACTGATTTGCTTGTGCTCAGCCGTGGATGAAAGTAGTGTGGTGTTCTCATCAACGTATATTATACCGGAATTATTTGAAGACAAAGTTCTTTGTAATTTTACGTCATCACTTTCTTGCTTTGATTTTTTGTGAGAATTTGATTCCACTGAAACTGTTACAAGCTGCGAACTTGAACTTTTAAAGGAACTAGAAAGAATTGAATTGGAAATACTGCCGTTGTTTTCTTTGACCAAAAGTACCCGAGAAGTGCTTTTTGCAAGCTGGCCATTGCGGTGCCTAGCGCCATCGCTTTTAAGTTGAGTTGTAGTGTTTCTATTTTGACGGCTGTTTTGAGAAGAAATAGTGGAGGCTCCCGGCTTCACAACTGGAATTTTCTCATTTCGTCGTCCTAATGAACAGGTGCAAATTTCGTTTGGCTTTGTGCTATTTTGACGAATATATTTCAAATGCGAGCCAGTACGCCGTGGCAAAGACTGTACGTCAACAGTGGCAGTGGAGTTGTGTCCAAGCCTCGGTTTTTGAGAACCGTTTTGTCTTATCTTCTGGCTACTAGTTGATGAACGATTCGTCGCGTGAAGTGTTGACAAATTGATGACGTCACCGGAACCGTTAGGGTCAGACGATGTTATTCGATTGGACCGCGGAGTTGTTTCGAGTAAAGACGGATATTCACACACGCGCGTATCTTTGTAACTCATCACCGGAGTAATGCAACATGATGTACCTGAGAAAAAAAACATAATCATATTCTGTATCTTAATTCAAAGAAAGTTGCCAGCTCATAACAGGATTCCTTATCTTAACATCTTCAAGATTATTACAGCATAGATAGTCCTTTCTTTTTCTTCTGTCGCTATATACCGTAGTAAAACATTTACAAAAATGATTTCAACGGAGAGAATTCAATGGAATTTCATAAAAGCTACTCGATTGTACGAACCAGAGGTGGAATCTTGGAGGACGTCTTTGGCCTCAAGGACGTCCTCGAAGACACATTTTGAAGTCCTTGGCCTTGGCCTCGAAGCCTCAAGTCCTCGAAAATTGCCCAGTTCTCGGCTCGAGGACAGCACTATTTTTGAACCGTTGAAATTTCGTTGGAAAACGCCAGAAACCTTGCGGAAAATCTGCAAAGACCTTTTTTTTGGTTTCCTCAAGTAGAGATTGCCTGAAAAAAAATTTTTGAAGACCTTTTTTTTGAGATCGCCTGAAAAAAATTTTTGAAGACCTTTTTTTTTTGAGAACACTTGCGTATGTGTCCTTGGTCCTTGGCCTTGGCCTCGAAAGGGTCTGTCCTTGGCCTCGAAATTTTTTTGTGTTCTTGGCCTTGGCCTCGAGCCTTGTGTCCTCGACTCCACCTCTGGTACGAACGCAGTGATCATTTGCAAATTTTATCTCATCTTACAGTTCTCCGTCTTGAACTAAAACACGTGGTATACGCAGCCTGTTGCTGGCGAATTTTGTGATTACGATGGACTTACAGTGGCGAAACCAGGAGGAGGGAGCCTAAGAAGATTGAATCCCCCTTCCTTGACCAAGTACCTTAGAAAAGTTAATCCAAATATGCTGCATGCTTTTAAACGTAATTTGAACTTGACTAGCAAGGGGGACTAAAGGGGTATAGTGATCTAGTTCTGCAGAAAAGCTTCCTAATTTTAGCAATTAGTTCTTTCAAATGGCTCCACAAAGATGAAAAATGTCATCCAAATGGCGTTTAAGTTGCTATTTTATCTACAAAAATCACCGCGTCTGTGAGATGAAGACAAATTTCAGCTTTGAAGGCAAGTCCCCTGTAGCAAAATTCTGGTTACGCGCCTGATTTTATACATTTTCCATTTTGAAAGTTGGGATTATTTCTCCGCCACCATATTGGCAGTGCCTTGTTGTTCTGCGCTGAATTAAATGAATTGTCTCTGCTTATCCGAGTTCTCTTTACTTTTTTCCTTTACACATATTCGTTGTTTAGTTGAGTTTTTTTTTTTCTTGAAACATAATCACTTTTGTTTTAAAAAAATGAATGATAATAAAGCAATTCACTGACCATGTTTGTTTTCCATTTCTATCTGGTAAAACTGGCCTTCATCGGGTCTGCATTGAACGGGAGCCTTGGTGTGGTCAAATGTCATTGGCTTTTCTTTTGCTTCAAGACAATATACCAGCCAGATTTTCAAAGTTAAAATCATAGCTAGAACCTGTAAGAAAAATAAAAAAAATTCAGTACAGGAAAAAGATGAAAAAACCAGTAAGCCTACGCAAGTAAACATTCGAGAAAAGTTTCGGAATAATTGCATACTATCATCAGTAATATTCGGGCAATATAATTCTACTTCGCACCAAGCCAGCCACTAATGAGCAAATTTTATCAAAATCAAAATGTTTACTTAATTCAATTTCATGCGGCTAGAGCTTTCACATTGGCAAGTGATAGACTGCTTATAGGTTCGTCTCTCTGCAGGCGTGTCTTATTGCAGATTTTGAAAAACTTGAGAACAGCAACAAAGATGAAAAAGCAATCAAAAAAAATTTGTCTCAACTTCTTCAACATTACTGGCAGGCGCGTAGCCAGAAATCTGCAATGGAGGGTCTGTTTTGGGGGCTTGGGGGCTGAGCCCCAGCGCTCAAAAATTTTGTAATTTCTGTGCGAAAATAACTTAGTTTTAAGGTCTATTTTGATAAAAATTAATGCTTTTAAAACGTGGCATAGAAACCAGCAATGCAAAAACATGATTAAACTGCTACTTGCATAAATAGGCTATGGGAGGTGGTTAATGGTAAAATTTCATTCCTCTTAATATTTTGCAAGCTGGTAAATCATAAAATTCCATAGTTCAAAAAAACTTACACGGAGTAATTTAATCCGTCTATGTTTTACAGAGTAAGATAGTTGGGGGAGTTAATGCAACGATATTTGCGAAGTGATTGGTAATAAACTAATATTGAGTGGACCTCCCCCCCTATTTCTGAGCTTATATATTTTTGATGAAACATATGTTCAGCATTTTTCAACAAGCGATCAAGTTTAATTTCTTATTTTTGACCATTTTTCAAAGTGTTCACTGATTTGTGAGTTTCATTTTTGACAAATTAGCTCCCTACCCCTAAATAAATGTTTCAAAAGATGCTTTAAATCATTTTGGAGTCCATTCCGGTGCAAAAGACTGTCTCAGAGGTGCTAAAAAGTGGTATGCTCTTTATTCTGCCTTTTGGTCGACAAGCAAATGTTTTAATAGCTACTGTACATGGCTACGCTACTGATTACTGGCAAGATCGATACGAAATTACTATTTGACTCGGACGAAATCAATTTGATTCTCGTGACATTTTTCGGTTTGGAACACAAAAAAGCAAACTTGCCGATTAATATTATTACTTTTTTTTGATGAACTGTATGTATTTTAATACAACTGTGCTGTACTTCGAATCGTTTAAAAAATGAATTTTTGAGTTTAAAGCTGTGCTATTTTTAATAAAAATAAGTTTTTCATTGACAACACATAAACATTTTTGTAGCATAGAGTTAATAATTTTTGTACACATGTTGTAGAAAATTTTAGAACAAAACTTTCGCAACAGAAGTTCATGTTTTGATTCATACACAAATGATATGGTTATTTGATAAATCAATATACACGGACTACAGCGGAGTCTTTTAGGAAATGACTAACTGTCAAAAAAGCAAAATTTAGCAAAAAAAATTATTTACAGTATTTTGAAACGCAAGCTTACATCCAGCATAGGCTTATTTATGATTTTAGTACAATCATACAGTCATAAGTTTAGCAATTGAGACTTAGGCGGCTTTTACCAATCACGCTTATACACGCGCAGAAATACGCGTGACATCCTTTTCAATGTACAGTAAATGCAAAAAAGAGAAAAGGCAAAATGCACGGAATTAAATGTCAAGCGTATTTTCGCGCGAAATCTGCGTGATTGGTAAAAGCCGCCTAATACTTATTTTAAGGTTGACATATGTATGACAGGCGACTGGATTAAATTGCCAAAATGTAGTGGCAATTACATTTACTTTATGATGTACGTAAGGCCTACTTCATTGCGTTTGCGCACTCGTCAAAAAATTGTCTTATCAAATGCAAACAGTTTATAGTGTTGACGTATAAGAAAGTCATCAGGTGCTGGCTTTAAGATTTATTGAAATCAAGGCTATAAACAAGCCATTTAGCTGTTTCGCTATCGAATACGAAACCAAAACAACAAAGTGTTGAAACTGTTTGACTTGGAATAATCTCAAGGGATTGCAGAAAATTTAATTGCTAATCGATTTTCTTCGCTAAAGTCTATTAGACACTAGTCACATGATGTAATTTTTTCCAATCATATTTATTATAAGGGAAAAAACTATTCTAATACAATACCTTCGCTCTCACCTGGCCAAGGCAATTCAATGATTACAATATAAGTACTAATACAATTCGTAATAAGACAGCGATGTTTTTAACAAAGTATAACGACAAACTCCGATTATATTTTATATCAACTAAACTACAACAATTTCTACACAGGAATTGGCAAAAACACTATTCTCCATACAGATGTACACTTGTCCGGTCGTACAGAGCAAAAAAAAGTCCTTCAATGAGACACAAAGCTTTTAGCAGCTCCATGCTCTACAAGCGTTGAACTGTATTTATTTTTTGCGATTAGCCATTATCATGCCTCCATCCCAACGGGGTTGTAAAAGATTTAACGACATGTTTGCTCGCGTAAATCTGGTGACGTTTATATCTGTTTTTCTTTGTTTTAACCTCATGAAGATCTTTACGATAGTAAATTGCGATATTGCAGATGGACAGAACCGTCGTAAAATCAGGAAGAAACGACATTTTGGGCATAAATCACGATCCAAAAAAGCAAAATGATTCAAGATTTAACGAAAGTGCCACACAGTTCACAAACGAAGCTATAAAACAAGCTATTTAGCTATCATTTATTTCTTTACGGATAAATTTTTGTAAATTAGTGCCACGCATCGGCAAAAGAATTGAAAAAAAACAAAAACATAATTTAACCGATTTGTGGTTTAGCCTAGTGGTAAGGTATCTACTTCGGAAACGGACAAACGGTAGACATCGAATCAAACCAAAACCTGTAAAAAAATAAATTGGCATCACAGCTATCCTGCTTGACGCCTATAGTATCAAGAGAGTGAGAAGCTCCCACTGCTTGAGGTAGAGAGGTGGAAAATATTACTCGAAGATTGCAAAGTCCCTTTGTTTTGTTCTGGCCAAAGTAACTTGGTGAATAAAAATGTAATTACAATTAGACCAAAATATCGGTGTTGTTTTTTGAATTTTGTTTGGAAGATTCAGTAGCATTAAAACGTTATCACTGAACTTACCTGAACTAGTCCCAGTATTCCAGTAACATAAGGCATTGCATTCATATATTGTGATGAGCTTAGATAAGCAAGAATATCATACCCACATCCGGGAGTCCCTAGGATCATTACCGGATTAGGATACTCCGATGAGCTGCATGTCATTAAAACTTCGAGACTCTTACCAATCCAATCCTTGTACGAGTCCACTCCGCAGCAATTAAACTAAAAAAACAAAGACACAGACCATGGTTATTATTCTAATTCGTAATTAAAAACATTAAAAGATAAACTTCTATGAGACCCAACACCGATTGGTTAGTCGAACGGCAATGCGTGCGTATCTGGAGCCGTAGGTCTGAGGTTCAAAACTTGAACCGGTCAAATCGGACACGGTGTTGCAAACGGCTAGCCACCGTTGCAACATTTCTTCGAAAGGTGCTCCGTTGCCCGGGCGCAAATAGGCTCCGCAAACTCGTTACACGCTTCGAGCAATACAGCGAGTATAATGAAAGGTTTGATTAGGTATAAAACCCAAAAGTCTGTTTCATCTGTAAATGGAATCTTTAGAGAATATCTAAACAAGTTATGTTTGTAAACTGCTTGTGTACTGCAGTTTAAATTTCGCGCTAATTCAGTTTTACGGCTCATCAACTGCTTGTGATAACTTCTTCAGAGGTCAAACACCTGCTGAATACAGACGGTTGGTTTTATAAGCGTTTAGCTTTAAATGCTTCTGTATTGTGGTAGCCTACTGTGACATTCGCTCAATAATCCTACACACTTTTTGATTCCCTGATATCGACCATCAACCATAGATGGAAAACAAGCCAGATTTCAATGAGATGGATGTTGGCATCAAGATGAGATCATCGGCTCAGCTCATCAATACTTTTTCAACATTTCCATTTATTGTGAATCTTGGCTTGATTTTTTGTTTGCAAATTACACAGCAGTTCAAGACAAGACACTTTTTTTTTTTGCTGAGAGTCTGAAGCGGTGCATGTACTGAGCGATATACCTTTACGTGATTTGAAAAAGCAGGACGATGGATTTTAAAGGCCTTTTTTAATCTTATGATTACTACCAGGTGTTTTCAAACATTTTGTCATAATCCATCATCCTACCTCTTTTTGCGCCACAAAACAGTCATAAACTTTATGCTTTAACGTGTATCCGTAACGCTAAACAAACTAATTGCTGAACTAACTTTGCTGTGGATTTCCATCCAGGCATCTGCAAACCATGCGGGAGTGTTTTCTCCTCCAGTGTACACGTCGATGTTTCTTCGAAGCTGAATTACATCCGTTTCATTATAACTGAGATCGTACTCTATGATTCTCCACACGCCAGCGCTGAGCTCCACACAAAATGTAACCAGCAGCGTAAAGAAAAACTGAAACAAAAAACATTCAAATAACTGTGAAACTTTGTCACGAAAAAATAATATCGTATTGCGATTGAACGCAGAAGAATTTTTCCATCCAATCTTGGTGCGCGAATTACAAACGTAGCAAGGAGCCTGCTGCATGCCCACAAAACCACATAATCAACAGAGGTGGAGTCCTCGAGGACACATTTTGAAGTCCTTGGCCTTGGCCTCGAGGCCTCAAGTCCTCGAAAATTGGCCTGTCCTCGAAAATTGGCCAATTTCTTTGTGAAGACCTTTTTTTTTTTTTGGAGAGCACTTGCGCTTGTGTCCTTGGTCCTTGGCCTTGGCCTCGAGCATTCCTGTCCTTGGCCTCGAGCATTCCTGTCCTTGGCCTCGAGAGTGTCTGTCCTCGGAAAGGCTGTCCTTGGCCTTGGCCTCGGATTTTTTTTTTTTGTGTCCTTGGCCTTGGCCTTGGCCTCGAGCCTCGTGTCCTCGACTCCACTTCTGATAATCAAGTCTTCCGTCTTTAGTTTTATTGTATTTAGGCAATTTCTTCGTTTCACACTCTGTCCAGAAGTCAATCAGACACACGAAAAAAACACCAAAAAAGAATTATTTACTATTGGTTTAAATTTGATTTTCCTTAAAAATCTTAATTGATTTGCTTGTTAAAAACTCCATGCAGAAAAATAAACAATAATTTTTTCAAAAACTATTTAAGTATTTAATTTAATTGGAATGAAATTGCACTTAAGGCAGCGTTAATACCTAAGTAAATTTCATTATTTGTTTCTTTAGTTGAAGTGAAAATGTATTGAAGTTTCGCGAAGTTGAAAATAAAACGAAGTAAAATTTCACTCAGCTATACGCTTCAATGCGTTTTGGGCAAACCAGCTTAAAGTCTTTAAACTCGGCTTACCCAGCCTAAAAGTGGTTGGCTGTTCGTAAATACACCGCAACATCCAACGCATCCGATGACAAAAAGGAAGCAGGCAACTGTGATGAGAATCGGAAAAATCACAGGAAAGAAACTCTTCAGATAAAAATTCCCAATTCCAGTTCCTTCTGTCACTAAGGCAACGGTACTTAGATTGTCACGGATAACGGTGGAGAGAACCAAGATTATTATGCTGAAAACCTAAAAAAATGAAATTCATCCATGGTGAGTATGGCTATCTTGAGGCCAGCTTTCAGTCTTTGGTTTATTTGAGTTTTTCCAAATCTGACAAAACTAAACTAATAAAAGGTATAGGCTTATTTGCTACGCACGTTACAGTAAGTTTGAAAGTGTTGCACTGAACTAATAGTGTAAAGTTATACAGTAAACAAATCGGAAATTACAAAATACTAACGCAGCACGAGGTTGCTTTCAAGGAGTTCACTGGTATTGTACTAAAAACTGCTTATTGAGGACGGCTGCTATTTTGATAACAGTTCGCAGCCTAAGATTCGAACTTCCATAATTAAGCTTTGAGATTTATTCCTTCAGTCGTTGGTGAAAAGAGCTGCACTAATTAGCTGTTAACACCAGAAATTTTTCCAAAAACATTATCGCAGATTAAAAAGGGTGAAGCATTTAGCAACGTTTGTGTGCAAAAAATGAAAAATAATCTAAATCACATCACGAAATTTCATCCTTCGACAACAAAGCTTGGGATATCTTCTCAACAGTGCTGTCAGATAAAATCGCTTTCAAACTAATGTTTAAGGTATTTTTCGCAACTTGTTTGAAATTAAGCACACGAGTGCAAAGCATCAGCATTGATTAACGTTGCAACAGAATACTTTGGCTAGTTTGGTACGATATCAAGATTTTTACAAAATTAGATTTTAACTGGCAACACTGTTGTAGACTTGGAGATCTAAACTTTAAAATAAAATATCTCGGAAACTATGGGTCATAGAAAGCTGAATTTTGGTGAAGATATGTTTTAGATGTTTCTTTATTTTTTACACATAATCTTAGCTGGATGTTTTTAGCCCTTTTAATTACTTGTTCAACCTTCTCGCAAGTGAAATATAGCAAGTGCTGGTGTACAGCACCAATATGCGGCATTTAACAATAATCTTTACAGTTTGAAAGTTAAATCTGCTGTAAAAGACTTACCCAAAGAACCATAACTGATGCCGCAAAAGCACGTTTTATCCATCGTATCATAATTGAAAACATTAACACAAATCAAAATACCACTGTTATCTTACTGTCTGCAGTAGGCCTACCAATATAATCAGAAAAACGTCAATCGGCGCGTAGTTTCAGTAATGATAATAATATTCTATGTTTTTTGTATCATAAAGACAGTGCTTCCGTCGAGGGTAGGCAGTGGCGTCGCTGGAATGGTGACATCCGTGGCGGAATTTCGTGGTGTTAATTTCACCCTTTATAATTTCACCCTACAAAAGGTTATTTAAAGATAGCGGTACTACACTCCATTACTGTAGATAGCGTTTGTTATTTGGCTAGCTCGATAACTATAACCATTGTTAGATTCTAAAATTTGAAAGTATGAGCGGCACACGTATAGTATCCGGCGCGTACCCAGGAATCTAATATGGAGGAAGGGTCTGTTTCGAGCGTCTGGGATCTTCGGCTCTTCCCCTGGAAACAATTGGGGGTCTGGGGGCGGAGCCCCCAGCAATCGAAAAATTTTGTTTTTCAGCAAAAATAACTTACTTTTAGGTTTATTTTGATAAAAATTAATACTTATAAAACGTGGCATCAGGGAGAACTCTGGTGGCATAGAAATTTGCAGTGCAAAAACATGATTAGAATCTGGCGCGTAGCCAGAAATCTGCAATGAAGGGAAGCTGTGTTTGGGGGTCTGGGAAAACGCCCCCAGCGCTAGAAAGTTTTGTATTTTTTTGCAAAAATATCTTAATTTTAGGTTTATTTTGATAAAAATTAATGCTTTTGAAATAGTGAGTAGAAATCAGCACAGCAAAAACATGATTAAACTGGTTGCATAAACGGGCAATGGCGGTGTGGGAGGTGACTAATGGTAAAATTTTAATTCTCTTATTTAAAGAGTTGATTAGTGGTACAGAATTTGGGAGATGATTGGAGGAACAATTTTTTTATTTACAAGCTGGTATCGTAAATCATAAAATCTTATAGTTCAATGAAATGCAGGAATAGTAATCCATTTCGTCTATATTTAATATTGAGAAAATAATTGGTGAGGACACTAATGGAAAGATATTTTAGTCGAAGTGATTTGTAATTAACTAATACTGAATAGCTACGCCCCCACCACTATTCCTGAGCTTACATACTTTTTATGAAACCTATATTCAGCATGTTTCAGCATGCGATCAAATTTGATTGCTTAGTTTTTGTGATTTTTTAACGTTTTTACTGATTTGTGAGTTATGTTTTTAACAATCAGCGCCCTCCCTCCTCTAAGTAAATGTTTTAATAAGTACTTTAAATCATTTTTAGTCCTTTCCAGTGTGCTACACAATTCCAATGATATTTAACATATTGTTGTTTTCTTTTTTGTTTGACTGGTATCATAAAATGGTGTCACCCCAAAATGGAGACATCCGGGGCGGGCCGCCCTCTGGCGACGCCACTGAGGGTAGACTCAGCCAACTTACTTATTTTGGCAGTGTAGGCTGAAGTAGGCTTTCGCCTGCTGTAGTCATGCGAATATGCGATTGTCCTGTTTTGTTGGAACATATTCCGGAGCCTATCTGAAACGAAGCTTCCGGGCCTACCTACCTATTTCTTTCGGATCTGGAGCCCGGACTCCCCCAGCTCAAACTGGAGAAATATAACAAAAACTCGTAACCTACAAAATTCATTGCAATAACTGGAACAAGACCCATTTCTTGTCCAAACTTAACAGTAAGATATTCGGTGGAGGGGGATGAACACTTACAAAATTATCTTCTTTTTTTAACTGCAGATGAATTAGGTTAAAACTTGCTATTTTGTTTATATTATGATTTACCGCCTTGTAACAAAAAAGTTGAAGCTTAACCATTAGCCACAGTCCTTATTGCCCATTTACGCAGCCAATTTAATCATGTTTTTGCACTGTTAATTTCTATGCCACGTTTTAAAAGAATTAATTTTTACTAAAATAGGCCTAAAATTAAGTTATTTTTGCAAAAAAATTGCAAAATCTCCTAGCGCTGGGAGCTCAGCCCCCAGACATAACTCCCCCATTGCAGATTACTTGCTACGCGCCAGGCTAAACTAACAGGCAGTGTACAAAAATTTATTTCGGAATAACTCATGGTGGCTGGTTGCACCTAAAGCTAACAAACTGAAAGGGAAAATTGTGCGTTTGCAAAAATATTATATCTTTAGCGGATCCCCCCCTTGCAAAAATTTCTTAATTTGCCCCTGAGGACGGTAGCACTGTATAAAGATGATAATTATTTGGCACAGAAAATACAGTACTTGTGCAATTTCTCTTTAAAATAAGGGGAGGGGGATTACAGCCCCTTAGCGCACTACTTATTATGGGTCTGTTAAAAGCTTTTTTCGCTATTGAAATCGAAGTTGCTATATAAATGAAAATTAAGGCGATTATATATCGATATTTGACATTCGTACATTATAAAGGAAGCCATCATGCAGAATGTGAATCATTTTTAAAAATTGGACGTGTTGGCAATCACTTCTAACGTAAAAACCTGTTTTGGTCTTAACTTTATGTCTGGGAATAGTAGGCATAGATATTGCGTACGAAATATTTCACCAATAACCAATGTCTCGCTATCAAAAATACTCCTGACAGTTTTTTGTCTGTCACTACTGACTGATGAGGCTAATTGTCGAATAGACTTGACTGTTCTGACGTATGGTAAAATGAAAACTAAACATTCTTATTCATTACTTACTCAACTAGTTTATCACGTTCTGCCACCGCTGTGAGTTTAGATATGTCACATTAGTCGTTCATGTGCCAGTGTTGTTCATATATCATCACATCGAACATATTTGTTTACTAAAGTCCTTATCACGGGCATAAGTAAACGTATTCCAGTTACTTATAAACTACGCCACAGAACAAGTTAGCGCATATTATGGACCAGCCAGACCGAAATATCGAAGCTGAATCTACAACCGTGGCTCAGTGAATGTTTGCAAGCAACCACCCAATGTTTGTTATCGTCATTAACCTGCGCTTATCATAAAAAAACAAAAAAGCCTACAACAGAATTATTTAGTGCTAGATAATCACGTGCGGAATTGCCTTCGTTTTTGCCTTGCACCAATACTGTATAAGTTATTGTTTGCTTTGAAATATGGACAAAATTATGCTATAAAAAATATAACAAGCGCATAATTTTGCGCTTGGACTGCGGGCGTGGTGCGAATGGTAAAAAATAAACTGAATAATCTCAACCCTTCCAAGCACGTCACGTGACCAATCCGATTTTGGTAAAACCCTTTTTTTTTATCGAAATTGGGGTTTGGGGAATCAAATTGTGGTCTATTTAATTCCTTCCAAACCCGATTTGAACGAAAAAAGGCTGGTTCGCCAAAATTGGATTGGTAGTGACATGACTGGAACCGTTAATATTACGCAGCCTATAATAACCGAACTCGGTGTGAATGGGCACTAGGCAGTGTTTTCACAAATCAAAAATCAACTATTATATTCAAATTACTCATACTAATGTAAAAAAAGGGGCACTATATTTGATCAAATGAATATGAAGTAAAAAAATTATCCAATCTACAAAAGTTGCTTAGAAAAATTACTATCGCAAAGAAATCTACTCGATCTCAAAAGCAAACCACAAAATGAGGTAGGATGCCTTCCCTTGTCGAAAATGGGCGTTCTCTGCGGAAGTTTCGCAATTGAAAAATTAATCAAAATTCTTCAGAAGCATTTATACCAAATTTTTTTTTTAAAGAGTTTCGAGAGCAGATTAAATTTTGCATTTACGACACCAACAAAGCTACTCAAAGCGATTAGCATGAGTACAATTTTGTTCTATTCTTTCTGCAGGAACACATGGCAACCGCGCAAGTTTGAAATCCGAGAAGACCGAGATGCGTCTTAGTTGCTTGAGTTTAATGCTCAGCGACGTCACACCAATGGCATTGGCACTGTAAGTTGTTCTGGCTTACTACGTTCGCCGCAAGTTGCATTGAGGGCTTGATGAAGCAACAGACAAACGAGAACAAAGACAAACTGATCACAAAAATCACATACGCCCTTACACAATGTTTGTCGAGTACTGTTATGCAGGGGCGCCCAGAGCCGAACGTAGGCCCGGGGCCAGCTCAAATGTGACGGAATTCCGGTTTTGTAAACTGCAAAACAGACGGAGACAATGCCGCAGTTTTGTCCAAATTATGATGTGATCTCAAAAAAAAAAAAAAGGTCTCGCCGAAATTCTAACGGTTTTTTCGGTCAAAATTAAATGATCTCAAAAAAAAGAAAAGGTTTTCAGGCCTCACATGCTGATTTCTTGGTGTCATTTGGATGGGCCCTCTGAAGCCAGCGGCCTTCCTGAAGCCCATGGACCCCCCAAAGTCCATGGGCCCCAATGTCATTGTACTTCCCTGTCCCCCCTCTCGGTGGCCCTGCTGTTATGCAATGCATTCATAAAGACAACAAATACTGGAAAACGTTTATTTCGAAAATTAACAATAAGTATAATGTTGAACACAATTATTACTTTCAGCTAGCCAAGTTCGCTACAAGACAATGGTACGTTAATGATCTTGGGTGACCTCTTGCTGCTACTTTTGAAGAATTGTTAATGATCATGGGTGACTCCTGCGGTTGGTTTTTGAAGAATCTGCAGGTGACAAAACAGGTCATCATAGCATTTCAACGTAAAATTTCATTTGTAATGTTGAAATGGCTTCTGGGTTGATTATAATCAATCTTTTAAAAAATATTTAGTAGCTGAGGTGGAGTCGAGGACACAACCTTCGTGGCCAAGGACACAAAAAAAAATCTTGAGGCCAGGGACCGACTTCTCGAGGACAGAACCTTTCCAGGCTAAGGACATAAGGCGCAATTCTTCTCCAAAAAAAGGTCTCCGAAAGAATTTTCCAGGCGACCTCGAAAAAAAACGTAAAAACGCCGAATTTCTGCGAAAAATCAGGAGTTATCCAAAAACAAAAGTCTCAAATTTTTCGCGAGGTTTCTGCCGTTTTCCAAGGTAAAATGAAAAGAAGATAATGGCGATGCCCATTTTTAACAAATCAAAAAAAGTGCAGTCCTCGAGCCGAGGGCAGGTCATTTTCGAAGACTTGTACGCTTCGAGGCCAAGGCCTTCAAATTGTGTCCTCGAGGACTCTACCTCTGTTTTCTAGCAATGTAATCCAAGGGATGCTTACGTGCAGATGATTTTAATCGACTTTTGTCAATCAAAACGTCACCTAAATGGTGTTTTTGTACAGCAGAATTACCCGAATTTGTCAGTTCATGTAATTAGTCACAATTTTGAAAACCCTATGAGGCAGAGGTGGAGTCGAAGACACAAGGCTCGAGGCCAAGGAGACAAAAAAATTCCGAGGCCAAGGCCAAGGACCAAGGACACGGCCTCAAGTGTTCTCAAAAAAAAAAGGTCGTCAAAAAAGTTTTTGAGGCAATCTCCAATTTATAGTCGTAGCCAGAATTTTTGATTGGGAAGGCCTAAACATTGTAATGACGTCACATGCAATGACATCATCAAAAATTTGCCTGTTGGCACTTAACCAGGATTTTGCAAAGGGAGAGGGCTTAAACTAATATAGTCGAAAAGCGCAAATACGTAACTTTGGAGACGTTTTGAGAAAGCCAGTGTAACTCAAACGTCTCACAGACGGGGGTCTGGGGGCGGAGCCCCCAGCGGCAGGAGGCTTCGGGGATCTGGGGGCGAAGCCCCCATCTGTTGGGCGATTTTTTGTAAGTTTTTGGAAAAAAAAGCTATTTTAATGCCATTGAATCACATTTCGCACATGTTTAGAGCCATTTGCAAGCACTAAATTTTTGACATTTAAAAGCCAATTAAAAAAATTAAATTGTTTAATCCTCCTTCTAGCGGCAATTTAAGTCCAAAACACGTTTAACATCTTGCATTTTGGTGTTAAAGTTTAATTGTACGTGATTTGGTCCAGGTAGGGGGAAGTAAGGTGCATTGTCTCGTGCAACATTTTAGCAGTAAATGAAAACCCACTCGAAGATTTTCCTTAGAAATTTCTGTTTTGTCATGAAAATAATTGAAGTTCAACGATTTGTTCAAGCAGCATTTTTCATGGCTAATTTTTTTTAAAGTATTTTGTGCGTAAAAACTGGCGAGGTGGAGGTGAATTAATGAATTGTAATTGAAAAATAGTACAATAGATGATTACGCTTACTAACCATGATATTGCCAGGCCGGATTTACATCGCGCTGGGCCCCTGGCTCTTTGGAGATTTTAGCAACATCTTTCTGCCAAATGTAGGTGAAGACCATAAAAAATCTTAAGATTTTAGCGCAGGGCCCTTAGCTGGTACTGCGCCATATTGTGGTAATTCCGGCCTTGGTTAATGCATTACGTTCATAAAAAGGCTAGATGTGATCCTGAGATAGCAACTTTTAGGACGAAAACTATCCATTTCTTCCAGGTTTACGTTTAAATTGGCTGGCAAAAATTGGTGTTAGGTGGTCCGGGGCCCCTGGTCTTCAATATTGTTGTTCGCTACTGGTGTAAGCGAAAAACGCTAAAAAGAAACTGAAAAAACAATAAGCTTTTTTGTCACATTTTTGTCAATGGTAAAATTTCAATTGGGAGGGAAGCCCGCTTGGCTAAGCCTATGCTCCGATTGCGGAAAACAAAAAAGGTATTTGCAAATTTTTCGCGAGGTTTCTGGCGTTTTCCAACAAAATTTCAACGGTTCAAAAAATAGTGCTGTCCTCGAGCCGAGGACAGGGCATTTTTCGAGGACCTAAGGCTTCGAGGCCAAGGCCAAGAACTTGAGGCTTCGAGGCTAAGGCCAAGGACTTCAAAATGTGTCCTCGAGGCAAAGGACGTCCTCGAGGACTCCACCGCTGCTATCAGGTGACGAATTACTTGTGTAATGGCATCAAATTCACAATAAATTTGAACAAACTGGTTGAGCTTAAATCTGAAGCCCAATAGCAGTACCAGTACAAACTATTATCCATCACGTAATAAAATAATTCAATGATAAAACAAGCAATAGAATTTTAGCCAAAGAAAAATTAGTAAACGCTGTTAGGTTAGATCAGCAACATAATCAGCACCAGTAGCGCATTCTCAAGCAGAGCTGAGAGTCGGAATCAAAGTTTCTTTTTGAGCCAAATGTTTAAACTTTGAGACATTGCTTCTCTGCTGAGTTCAAAATGCATACCGGTATGCAAGTATTGGTTAAAATCGCTTTTTTGTGGTATTTTATAGTTGCAGTCGGAAATTTTTTAGATGCGGAAGAAACGCAGACAGTAACGATTCAACAGACCCCCAACCCAAGTCTCCAGGAATTACTTCCTAAATAGCAGACTTTAAAAAAGGGCTAAATAAATTTCCTTAAAAAGGCGGCCAATTTATTCACATTTCACTCCATGAACATAAAAAAACAAGCAATGAGTGTAGCCAGGGTTGAAACGTCAGTAGCCTCACTTTTCGGTGACAAGTCGAGTCAATTGGGAAGGCTAAATTGCTAACTCGAGTCTTTAGAAAAAAAGCAAGTGGAGTCACTAAAAAAGAGCGAAGCTGAAGTCATTCGCAAAATTACGAAATAGCATTGAAAATGAATAAAAACATCAATGTATATTTTTGAGCGTTTTGTTGTGAGAAATTTCGTTTTGTTTGTTCTGACTGTTAAAACCTACTCTTGCTGTAAAAATAACAATACCGATGTTAGTAAACACTAAATCTCAATGATTTGGACAGAGTAACAAACAATTAAAAAACTTCGGCGCGAAAGGTTTGCTGTGCAGCTGTAAATAAAGTAGCCGTGTATTGTGAGAGGGGGGAGGGATCGCGGAAGTCTAAGACGTGATAACTTCTTCAAAGTTCATGATAATGATTTGGCAGAGGCTGACTAAGTTACAAAAAATTACTAAGTTACAAAAAATGATTGAATTTTTTAATCAGTGCCAGGAATGAAAAAATATAGTTACTACATGACTAGTAGTTATGATAGTTATGTATAAATTGGAATCACCTCAAAGTGCTTAATTCAAGTGCATTTGTCACAGTTTGGCACTTTGTGCAGAGAAAGCTTTTAAATAGTTATCTTCTAGCGTCGGTTTTTATTAGCAGAGATCCCTGCATGGTTTAGTAAAAGTTCATTAAGAGAAGAGTACAAAGATTTGTTAACAACTTGACCGATGAAGATGGTCATAGTGGCTGGGAGCATTCGGATAAACACTTCATACAAATTACCATTTTAAAGCTTGTGTCCAACAAGATTGTTGGTTTGAGAAGTTTTGCAGAGAATGCTGTGCAAGCGGAATTGTCGTAAGTTATTTCTCAACTTCTGTATTTAATCAAAGTTGTCGATATAACGCTAGAACTTTGGCTGATATGCTTTTTGATGATGTTAACTATGTGCAGTTGTACACATTTGCATTCTTACTCCTGTTGCGAAAAAAGTTGACAAAATTAACAAATTTTTTCAAGCAACAAATGCTGACCATGAAGAAATGACCAGACAACTTCATGTGCATTATGCCTCACTACAGCTTAAGAGTTTTTGACAAGGATGGTAATCATCTTGCCATCAACAGAGTTGATTTTGGATCTAAATGCCACAGCGAATAAATACGCTGAAGCCATGAACACAGAAATTCTTCGAATTCTAACTTTTAGGTTAGGCTGCGAAGTGTCCATGACAGATGCTAAAACTTTTTACTGCAGCTCATAGAACAAATTGAACAGAGATTGCCTTCTAACAAAGATATTTTTGCTGGTCTTAACAATTTGAAACCATCTAAAGTTTTGTCTCACGTCAACAGGGCAACATTTGAACAAATGCCCTTTCGAAACTTTCTGGCTGAACAACGCGTTGATGAAATTGAAGAGCAATACGGAAAGATTCTCTTGTAGCTATGGAATGAAGAAACATTTAACTTTGATTGCCAAATAATCTAGTCCAATTTTGAGCTGCAGTTCGCCATTTTCAAGACACTATACTGGCTTTTGTCCATACAAAGATTTGACTACATAAGCTTTAGTACTTCTGTTTATAACGCTCTTGTTGAGCGTGCGTTTTCACATATTAATGCTGTAAAAACAGACAAGCGCAATAAAATGGGATTGAAAATGGTCAAGTCTATTACTAGAATTCGCACAACTTTGGTAGTTAAAAACAAATGCAGCAAACATTTTGTTGTTACAAAAGAAATCCTACATTGATTTAATTCGGATATGTATGAAACTTTGGTAGTTAAGAATAAATGCTGCTGAGACTTTGTTACAAAAACATGAGTTGCATACATACCCGAATTGAATCTCTATAAATTGGTAATGCTTGACCCGATTTTATTTGCGGTAATGGTAGTGTTGTTTGTGTTCATGTAATGCCTGTGTTTAATTCTATTTTTGGTTTTTAGATATAGGCTATTTGGTATATTTTTTTTAGGTTTGGATATATTTTTAAAAAATTTGGCACATATTCTGAAAAATCTGGCAACCCTGATAACTACGTATATTATAGCACGTTACGAATAAACTACTATTGAGAATAAAATCTAAAATATGTCTAAAGTTGTCGAATCAAAATTCGAGTCGTATATTTGTCATAAACGTGAATCGATTCAAGTCCAAACAGAAAAAAACAAAAAACGAAAAATGACTGAGGGTCGAGTCCGAGTCATCAAAAAATGCAACACGAATCGAGTCGTTCAATCCCCTAATTGCAGATATCTTTAAGGTGACATACATCGTTATTTTGATTATTACGGCATAAAAAATTTTAGAAGTGAAATGTACAGTATATGAACAAATCAATCGCTATGTAAATACTGTTGTTTGCATTCCAAGCTGTCCACTTTTTAATGTGATTCCTTTTTTAAAAACAAAGTCGACCAGGCCAGAAAACTAGATATGTAACAAACACGCGCGTAAGCAGAAAATCGCAAAGGGGGAGCTGTTTCGCGGGTCTGGGGGGCGCAGCCCCCAGCGCTCGTCAATTTTGCATTTTTTTGTAAAATTAGCTTAATTTTAGGGCTATTTTGATAAAAAAAATAATGCTTTTAAAATGTGGCTTAGAAATTGGCAGTGGCAACATGATTAAACTCGTTGCATAAATGGGCTATTTGGGAGGTGGCTAATGATAAAATTTTAGTTCTCTTATTTAGATGCTGGTAAATTATAAAATCGAATAGTTCAATAAAACTCACACGGAGTAATCCATTTCGTATACAGTCTATAGAAAAAAATAATTGGGGAGGGGAGCTAATGAGAAGAGATTCGAGAGAAATGATTAGTAATTAACTGATACTGAATAACCCCCCCCCCCCTGGCTACGCTACTAGTAACAAACGAAACTACAGTAAATCATGTCGAAATTTGACGAATAACGTTTACGCGACATAAAAAACTAAATCAAAAAAATGAAGTACAGCAACATTATTAAAAATTAAGGAAAAGTTTGATTGAACTATTTATTGCCTATGAAACCAAAGCAGGTTAATCCATTCTTTTCTTTGGTTCTTAAAAATTGCCAAGTTAGATTAGTTTTATACTGTATCTGTTTCTTTTTTTTGTTGATCTCAGTCAAAGTTCAAGTACATTCTTAACTGGTGATATGTTACAGAATTAAATATATATTGCCGAATAAACTATGAAGAATCTTTTTTCTGCAGCAGCTAAACGTCCCAATAACATACAATATTGCACATTAGAATTCATGGCTCAAGAGGCAAAATTAGTTAAAATTTCGATTCCAGTTCTAAATTCGCTTTTTCCATTTCGTGCATGAATTCAAAAAACTGAGGAATTGAAAGTTCCATTAGCACATTTTCCGTCACAGATCCTTTGGCAACCACCATTTTTAACTGCAATAAAAAGTAACAGTACAATTTTTGCGTTAACGAAAACTTTTTTGAGTAGAGGTTTTGAGTGTTTTCTTTTGACCTAGACAAATGTACGAGCTCGATCTCTTTTTCTTTGGCAAGCTTTTGCTTTAGAAATAAAATGCACGATAGAGCTGAAAAAAGTATCAGCTCAGCAATTGCTTGGTAACAACGCAGAAAAATCATGATGGAATTTTAGTCGATATGGGCGAATTGCGATGAGCAAAATGATGTATATAAAGCAGAGGTGGAGTCGTCGAGGACACATTTTGAAGTCCTTGGCCTCGAAAATTGCCCTGTCCTCGGCTCGAGGACAGCACTGTTTTTTGAACCGTTGAAATTTCGTTGGAAAGCGTCAGAAACCTCGCAGAAAATTTGCGAAGATCTGTTTTTGTTTTCCTCAAGTGGAAATCGTCTGAAAAAAAATTTTTGAAGATCTTTTTCGCCTGAAAAAAATTTTTGAAGACCTTTTTTTTGAGATTACTGAAAAATTTTTTTGAAAACCTTTTTTTTTGAGAACACTTGCGACTGTGTCCTTGGCCTTGAGAGGGTCTGTCCTTGGCCTCGAAATTTTTTTGTGTCCTTGGCCTTGTGTCCTTGACTCCACCTCTGATATAAAGCAAGGAGGCCATGGAGCCACTGATTCAAGTCACTTCTTTCACCAAAGAAACTCTATAGTTCACACAATCCATTCTTTTTCCAACAGGTTTTGAGAGTCTTTTGGTTGAAAGCTTGCAGACTAGATAGAATAGCATGGTGTGATCTGCAATCTGTTCTAGCGGCCAATCCCTATTCTTTTTCACTGAATTTTGAGCAAAAAAGTTATGAATACTAAAAATTTTGGTTCGACCTAACAATACACAAAACAAACCCTAGTCCACTGTTTCAGTAACTTGTGCTTAGTCCACTTGACTGTTTTAGAAACATATAAACTGTTAATTTCTATTCTAAGTTCAAACTGCTCTATATAGAAAATAAGAGAAGACCTTTTCATTATATCATTTTTTTCCTCTTATGGCTAACTATGATACTAGAATAGTATCCAGTATCCATCTTTTTATTGCTATTTTTATGCAAAGGGGTACTTTTTCCCATCATTACTTCCTTAATCTTAATGGGTGAAATGCTAAACAATTCTATAACAGATACTCAAAATGTCAAAAATTAAATACTGGTAATGTAACATACAAATATGTCAGATATGCACCTGCAAGTAACAATTTCCAACCCGAGCCAGAGTATCACTGGAAGCTGTAACACCAAATTTCCAATCAACATCAAGTAATCGCTTAGCATGGATTGAAGCAGATGTGTCTACAGAATGCTGCAAGCTTTGTTTCCAAGCCTGGCAGAAAGCAGAAGCACACGCAGATTTCATTTTGAGCTTCAGCATATCACTGTATAACTGCCCGGTAGTAAGCTTGTTTCTCTGAGCCTCTGTTACACAAAAAGACACATAAAAATTTTTCACAATCATCTTTTGATTTTAAATTTATGGACTAGTTTAGTCAGCTTTTGAACTTTGGTTTGAATGTCAGCTCTGCCAATAAGCATTGGTATTACGCGATACTTGAGTCCAGGGCAGCACGTGGAAAAATCTTGGTCTACCTTTTTAGTAGTTGAAGTTACAAGATGAAAACAATAGCCTATACCGATAGCTTGGTTATTCAAATTTACCAGTTGAGTTTGCCTAATTCAGGGATTAAAATTCCTGGCATTATGTCGACTCCTCTTCACACTGATGGTGAAGTCAGTTGACTTTGAAACATGGAAATGCTCCCATGATGGGGGCTTCGCCTCACCTGCATCACTAGGAGTCGAAATGATTACCCATTTAGACGTGGAGACAGCATTACGATGTAGTCAAACGAAGTAGGATTGTAAGACATCATGTCTCGGTGAACTATTAAATTATTTCTGCCTATTTCACTTCAGGAATAATTTAACACATAAAAAAGTTTGTGTGCTTTTTTTCAAACTAGTAAAAAGTAAACTAAACAGTTATAAAGCTAGAAATGCAAGTTTTGCATTAGTTATTCTCCCAACAGAACTTAGTTAATTATGATACGGAAATTAACACAAGAATACAGTAGCAGTTTAATCAAACTAGTAAGCACAAACGATAATGTGTAACTGCAACATAAAATCTTTTTGCTACTGTATTTGTGTATAGCTCAATGCATAACAAAATTACTAATATAACTAGGCCTAGTTAACTACAATTTAAATTGACAAATCACTACTTTGTATTAGGGGCCAACTCAGAACTAGGTAGCCTAGGCCAACTAATACTACCATTTGTATTTTAATTTTATCTCTAATTAGGTAATTTTACCTTTGGCAATAATTAGAAACACTCGCAACATATCTTGTAGTGAGGAAATATCAATATTTGTGTGACTTGAGCAAGTACAAAGCAGTGAGTCAATTTCAGAAGCAATATCAGGATTGCCAATCAAAATAAAAGCACTGTTAAAAATTTCACCATATTGCTGCAAATAAAAACAAAAAATTGAACTGCATATATCCTGTATGCAATAAATTCAATTGGCTAGGCCTATTATAACACAAAATCTAAAATTTTTAAGTGAAAACATCAATAGCCCAAACCTGGAGTATTTTCAAAAGCAAATATGCATTATCAGTATGAAAAATCTGTCGCTACAGACTGTTAAGTTTATCACTCAGTTATTGGCAAGCCTAGTAGTTTAGAGTTATCAGGTCATAAGTAGACTAGTAGAGCTGAGAGGCTAATTAATAGATTACATAAAAGATTTTTAACTTGGTATTTAAAGTTTCATATATCTTATAGGGTGGCCAGTGATCCAATCACAAATTGAATCTAGATTAATTATTCATTGAAAAAATATAGGGTGTTTGGCTGTTCCTGAAATGATTCATTTTTGGCATGTTTGCAAAGTGGCTATCCAACTGAAATGTTTCATCAATAATAATAATAATAATAATAATTGGGTGCTTTTGTACTGCTTACACAAGTGCTTCTTGTTTCACACAATTAGCTGCTCAAAGCAGTATAACAGAATAAACAAAAACGACAGGTTTAAAGTAACCTAAAATAACACTATCATCAATTACCACTACATTCATCAAAATTTTAGCAGCATGGAGCCAAAGACCTCACTTGAATAAAATATACAACACTGAAGGTAGAGTACTACATTCTTTTACAATTAAACTGTTTAACATCATATGCTAGTCGAAAATAATATGTTTTTAGTTGAGATTTATATACTGCTTGAGATTCAATTGTGTAAAGCTTTATAGGCAAGCTATTCCAGGTCTCTATTACCTATTCAAAAATGCACTTGGGGAAAAACATTTGCAAATGGTTACCAACTAGCATATATCTATCACGACCAACTCAGTTCATAAGTTCACATTAGTACTGTAGTGGGTTCAAAGTTTTGAAATAACTCAGAGAGATACTGTGGCAAAGTTTCATTTGCAATATTACATGCTAATAAACAAAACTTAATTACACAAAACACTATACTTCATAGGTAAAAAATACAGTTTTACAAAGTATGGTTTAAAATGCTCACATAGTTTCAGACTAAAGATAAATCATACAGCATCATTTTGAATTTTTTAGAGAGGTTTTAATTGTTTTGCAATGGCATTTGCAAGCACTACATTGGTTTTGAATGGGAGACAATTTTTGATGTGGTGCAAGTTTTTCAAATGAAAGCAGCAAGCTTGACATTTTTTAGTAATAAAGGAATTAAATGATAAGTTGTTCGACAGAACCACGCCCAGTACTTTTGAAGATTTAATTGACTAATTAAACATTTATTGAAATCAAGATTCATACTGTTAGTAGGCTACCTAGTCTGTTCTTAGTACAATTACAGTCAGTTTGAAAAACAGCAATGTCTATCTTGTTGTGATTAATTTTGAACTGGTTTTTGCTCAACCATTGATGAATGTCTGAGAGACAAGACTCAATTTGTAATTTAGTATCATTTAAGTTTTCAGTGAAAAATGACAAATATAACTGAGTATTGTCAGCATGCTGTTGTATAGACAAGTTATGATTTTGAGCAATAATTTGTAAGTCTTTGGTGTAAAGTATGAAAACAACGAGCCTAGAAGTGATCCCTATGGCACTCTGCAGCACAGTTTGTGCTTTTCATCAATAATTCAGTCACACAAACTGAAAAAGAACGATCAGACAAGTAAGACTTAATCCAATTTAAAACGGGCCCATTGAGTCCATAGTCATGATGTACCATAGCCTATGTATTAGAATGTCATGATCAATTGTATCAAACGCTGAAGATAGGTCCAGCATACCAATTGGTACAGTACTGTACAGCACTGTTGGTAGCATTAACAATAACATATTGCGGAATGTCTCCGACCACTTTAACTATTGCAGTTTCGTAAAAGTAGTGTATTCCATAGCCAGACTGAAATTTAGCATGCAAATTTTTTAGGCCTATTGTAATGTACGCTACCTTTCAGATACCGGTATGTCCTTGGATTTGTTGAAGAAAAATATGTAGGCTACTTAATCTATAGTAGTCATAACCATATTAGGTATTCTGTTGGCCTACTGAAAGCTGCTTACTTTCTTACCTGTGGAGTTAGCTGATTGACAAGTTTAATCGTAGCAAAAAATTCTTCAGAAGGTGTGATGTTGCTAAAATTAAACGCATCTGAGCCACTTTCCATTTTAGATGTGGTGTCTTTGTCCGACTTTTTTAACCAGATGAGCCTAGATTTACATATAGTGTTATTAGTAGCTATTTTGCATGCATAACCACAATTGTAACTTCGCTAACTAAAAGACTAAGCTACCAACACAAGTCACAAACTTTAAATCTACTGCTCTAGATTTTTGCGCCAAATAAGAACTTGGCAAATATTTTGCGCCACGCCGATCAAACTGTAATCAAAACTTTGTAGACTTGGACTGTACTCTGTAGTCTGTGGTAAAAGGTCAAATTGCAGCGACAGAAAATAAACGACAATTTTGAAATCGAATTTTGTTTGTCTTAAACGACGTGTTTCTTGCACTTTTACCATGCTTTTGTTGGTATTGTCGCAGTCACTGCTCCAATCGATGATGCTACAATCAAGTAACCACAAATGAAAAATCTATGGAATCGATAGAGTAATAAGTCAACAGACCAAAAATGCTCCTAGGTTGTTCAACAAAGCCGGTCGACCACAATCTGAACGCGTTCTTTTGACCCGCCACAGCATGGTCCACAAATTAAGCATGACATTGCTAGGCGCAACAATCCGGCGTAGTGCATTTTTGAACTTTGCTCTCAACCCGGAGACTGGCCCCTGTAAGTCTGGTCTACTTTTGACTGGAAATCTGGCAGGCCTAGGCCTACTAGAATTTAATTGTTTGAAATTTAATACCACGGAATTAGTTATAAACCCCAGACCTGCATACATGTAAGTGTGAGGAGACAAAATGTCTAAACAGCGCAGAAGCTCGGTTAGTCATCTTTGATCATTCTTATTTCAGATTTGAAGCCGGTCAGCACTCGGGGTATGTTATGGAAGTCGAATTCACTTAATTAACTAGCCTACTCCGCACTACAGTACAACTAGTAACTACAGCACTTTTTTTGTTTTTGAAGAGACAAATCTGGAGCAAATACAGCTACACTGTTGTACCGGTATGATTAGCCTACTAATAATTAATCAAATTAGCAATCAAACCATTAGCCTACAGCTTTGTGTTATTCCACAACACGACAATTCTCAATAATTGTCTGGAATGTTCTGATCTTGAAATCAACTCAGATCTTAGCGTGCTGTAGGAGTCAAGAAATGAGTTTTGAATTTGATAACTTCTCATTTGTGACTTATTGCCATAGGCTAGGCCTACCGTATGAGTTAAATACGGTAGTTTCTCAAAGCACATCACTATGAAGTCAGATATTTGAGTTCAATCTGTGGGCCTATTGCAGAAGCATCTTGCACTGATCAGAAAATCAATCTGTGACTCATTTTGGCAAATATAGGCTAGCCTATTTGGATATAAATTTCATTTCAGATTTATTTTACGAAGTGACTTGGCGCACGGAAAGTGCGCAGTTAATTAACAAAGATTCCGGTGACGTCACTCTTTTTCGAAAATTTTTGTTTTGATTAGGCCTATTACAGTTAATGAGTTATAGTGTTGGGTTAGAGTTTAGGTTAGGATTTGGGCTAGGATTAGGGTTACGGCTTAAGGTTTGTTTTTTTTGGCTTTATTCTGTTATTGCAAAATGTCTGCGTGCATGAAACGTGCGCCAAACCTTTTACTTTGTTTTATAAACGCTAAATTGTTTGACGCATCGCAGATAAATGCAAAAGGTTGGGAGTCCACAAAAAGATCGTATGATCAGTAAACTTAGTTACCACCCTACTTCTGACTCATATTGAAATTTAAAGGATTTAATAAAAATACTTTTCAGATCATTGGGTGTCTCATGCCATATTCACAGTTCAGTATTTTGGGCCTGAGAAAGAAATAGTTAATTTTGCCTTTTTCAGTTCGTGTAAAAGTTTTACTTTTTACTTTAGCATTTCTAGTATGATATATACTGGATAATTATGAATATTTTTGATGCTGAAAAAACCAAAATACAAATTTAAAGTTTTTGTGGACATATTGCATAGTCAGATAGTCTCAGCTAATTGCATCTTTAAAATATTTTTAGGCAGAAGCTGCTGTTACCGGTACATACTTACGTTAAGTATATAAGCATAACAAAATTGATGTCCTAGCCTAACCCTAAACCTAACCAAAACTCTTTACCCTAGCTCTTACCTTAGCGTTAATCCTAACCAAAACTCAAAATCTAATCTAAACCCTAACTGTAACAATAATTTAAAAAATAAAAAAAGAGTAAATCATTGCTCTCTTACTAAGAGTCTTAGTCTTATTCTCTTTATGGGCTTTATGAAACATTACACTAGGTACTTCCTAAATTTTAACGACTGCAATTTTTGGTATAGTGGAGAAGCAGATTGATGCCAACAAGTTGGTCATAATTTTGCTAATATGGTTTCTTCACACCAAAATGTGCCCTAAACTTTTAAGGAAGGCTTTATTTCACCGGAAATTTTTATCTAGTTTTTTATTAATTCTGACTCAAATCTAACAAAAACTTAAATGCTTACTCTAAAACTAGTCCCAAATCGAACCCTAACCCAAACCCTAACCTAAGCCCTAATCTTAACCCCTAAAAAAGCAAATGAAAAAAGCACAGAAGATATTTCTCATTCTCGTTTTATTCTGTTTAAGTTGAAAATTTTCGGTGAAATAGTCACTACCAACTTTTAAATGCACAAAATTGATGATTTGCATCCTGGAATAAAAAAAATTTCAAGATAAATTTGAAATAACACCTAAAATTTACAAACTCTTCTAAAATTTATAATCAAGCAAGTGGTGATTTGCTATGAAAAAATTTATAACTTGCAGTTATAGGACACCAACAAAGTGAGGGCTAGCCAGAAAAGGCTGCTGTGTTCACTTGATAATTTGCTTTTTGGGTCTTCAAAGTGGTACTACTAACATATGCAGGACTGAAAGGATCACAAAGGTTAAAATGCTTACCGTCCTTGTATTCCTATTTGTTTTAGTATCACCCTTAAAAAGTTAGTTTTGCAGTACAACATAACATGGACTCACTTTGCATGCACAAGCAGTACTCAGGTACGATACTTGCCTGTAAATACAGTACATAGTGATGTAATATGATCACAACACATATATTCTTGTAAAGCAGTGAGGAAAATTGTTACTAATTTGGGCTTCAAAGAGTGGATTGCTATTTTCATTATTAAAGTGTAAACATGCTATATAGGCTACAGCAAATGAATTTTCTACCGGTTAAGAAACCAACAGAAATGTTGCAGTACTTTCCTGAGCTGCTCAATACCAGATACAAGTGTTCTTTGTAACTTTTTGGCTAGTTGGTGAGTGCCCAGATTTTTTCAAAAAAAATGTTGCCCAAAGCTGTAAAAATCTGTTTGTGTAGGCCTACCCTAAATTTGGCATCAATCCATTATTTAAATGAACTAAAAGACATATTTCCACAAATTTTTTGACTTTTCCAAAGCTATGTGTGTCATGTTGTCAAAACTTATTTGCCCGTGGGCCTTGATCCCAAAATTGCTGATTCACTGACAGGAATCGGCTTAGTGGGAACACTGCTCAGTATCTGTCTATTCTTAAAGCTCCTTAACTTAACTGACTGTTCTTTGAGTTTATTGATCAAGTTCAGCTAACCATTTTTTTGATTTGGATATTTTGTAGGCTATTAAACCTAGCGGTACCACTACCACAGTATATAACACTTCAAAAACATCTGAACACAAAATCTGAAATGGGTGATTATGTTCTGCCTAAAGTTAAAGCAAAATATGCCTATCAGCGGCAAAATGAAGATGAACTTTCTTTTGAAAAAGGTGCTATTATACAGGTTAGTAGAACTACGGCTTTTTTTTCTTCGGTAGCCTCCTGCGTTTCATAATTCTAATCAATTCTTAAGTATTGGACTGGTATACGCTCAGTCAGTCGGTAGGCAGGTATGCTCGGTTGTGATGTAAAGTGGACAAATGTGTTCGCAGACTGCTTGTTGTAGTGTTTCAGACTAACCAAAACTTGCAAACAGATTCCACGAAGGGTGATCTGCTTTGGTGTTGTTTTACAGGTACAGACTGACAAAGTGCTTGTTTCATGATACCCATAAATAAATGAATTATTACTGCAGTTTTTGCAATTAACCGTTTCAGGTTTTGGCATAAGTTTAATTCCTGAATACTGTAAAGTAGCCTGGGCAATATTCAACATTGTTTTTAGTTAATCACAAAAGATGATGGAGGATGGTATGAAGGAAAATATAATGGAAAGATTGGATGGTTTCCAAGCAATTTTGTAAGAGAAATTAAAGTCAAAAAGACAGATGCTGGTAATTTTTGATAGACTAGAGAGAGATGATGTTAAATACAATATTATAGAATTTGCGTAACGGTTTCCTATATGTCAATTTGGCTGCAACATTACATTGTGCATGGTTCCAACAGAATTTCTATTGTGTGTTCCTTTCAGCTTGTCTATAGCAGCATCACTTCACATATAACGGCACACTGTTTTCCCGCACTATTCTTTGACACAAATTTTATATGCAGGTTCTTATACTTTTAAATAATTATTTGACAAAAGGCACGCACACAAAGTATGCAATATATATCCCAAATAAAAGCTTGTTACAAACAAAACAAACTAGAACTATTTATATTTAAGCTTGCCTAAAAATTTGTTGATGAGCTGCATTTAAACCTGTGTTGCAAATTAAACTTGAGTAATGACTTGAAATCAAGTCAAGGTTGTGACTCAAATTATTTCAAAAATGACTCGAGAAGTTGAGTCAAAAAACATATGATTTGTTCCACCTTTGGTATTTCTTTTATTCATTTTGTCTTACGTACAGTTTTCCATAGCTGAATTGCGAACTTTGGTTTGCATTTTGGTAGGCTTGATATGCACAATTTAGTGCCAGTAGATAAATCTTTTCAAAATAATTTCGCATTTAACTGCTTGGAAGTTGTTGCTGATAATGATTTTGATTAGAGCTTGTTTAGCTCAAAGATTAGATTTTAAGCTGGAAAGACTCTAGCGATGGAGACGCATATGAGATAACTCTGAAATATGCAGATATATATTTTTTTGAATGCCTGGTACAAGAAGCTGCTTTGGAGCTGTACCATTCTAAATATTTGACTAGTTCTTTTATTTGTATTTTATCATTCAGTGATAATTTTATCATTTGATGATTATGGAATGCAAGTGTTACCAGTATTCAACAATGAGTCAATGTGCGTCCTGTAAATATGCTTATTCACTGAGAAAGATCAAGTTAATGGTTTGTATCTTATGTAGAATTACTGTCGTTGTTTTAGCTTGCTGTAATGTAGCCGACCACTGTAGAATTACTACCATGTATTAAATAAATTTTATGTTTTTTAGAACGGTCTGTGAGCCCTGGAAGTTCTCAAAAAGGAACAATTAAAGATGATAACGTGCAAAGCCAGGAAACAAAGCAAAGCTTTTATCTGCAGGTAGTTATTGTTTAATTTGGTTGCTTGCCATTTTTATTACATGTGCTAGATCTCCACTTTGCCTCACAAAACGCTCAATAAAAAAATTTATCCATAAATCACTGTTCCAGAATCAATTTTTTGTGACATTTTATTGATTTTATTTGTTGTCTACAGTTAGTACTTGACATTGGGTGTTTTTGTTGCAAGACCTTTTTTCAATTATCATTTGCACAGTTTTTGAGTTAAATGTTTTAAAAAATAATAAGCAATGGCCTAATTTTATGTACTTTGTAGGTGTTGCAAAACTTCTTGGAAACAGAATGGGCTTATGTGAAAGAAATCCAAAGTCTATTAATCAAATTTGTTCGACCTATGTCTCCAACTGATCAATCGGACATACTTTCAAAATCGGATTTTAAAACTTTGTGTGGAAACTTGGAAAAGATTTTTGATTTTCAAACCAAATTTGTTCGTGAAGTGGAAGAAAATTCAAAGTAATTTCAAGTTTAAATATAATCTTAAGAGTGTGAATGATGTGTGGTGGTACAAAATAGAGATTTGGGGTTCAAGGGTGTTTGGACTTTAGTCACTAAAATCAATGGTGTGAATTTTCGTTGTTTTTTTTTCAGTCATTTGTCTGTCTTTGATCTAAACTTTGACTGAATGACCGAAAATAAATTAGCCAATTTCTGTCAAAATGACCAAAAAAATTTATCAAGAGTTTGAATTTCCGAGCTAAAAATGCGTTTTAATGGTCAAAATGACTAAAATAAATTCTAAACTGCCTAAAAAAGTTACGTCCAAATTCATACATTTGACCTAAATTGTGGAGGGAAACAATAAACCCATGACCGTGAATCCAACCATTTACGAAAACATGAAACCGAATGAATTATGGGTTTCGGTTTCTGATGTGGTCAATGTAATTTCTAGTAAGCATGTGGTATTTGAAACTTTTTCCACTTTCAAGTTTTGTGCTCAGTTTATTGATGGACTAAGAACAGTGTTCTAGCTTTTTTGTCTTGATGTCTGCTTGTACCTAAAAGTCGGTGCTTTTCCTTTTATAGGGCTGGAGAGTGGAAAAAAATTAATGAAAAAGAAAATCAAAAACAAGTCGGTTTATGCCTGCGATGTGCCCCCTCCCAAAAAAAATGCTGAATCACTGAAGTTCTGTATAATTTGGAGAGTTCTATAGCAAGTTGTTTTGATCGGTAGCTCTAGCTGTAACTACACACATTTTATCTTCTTAAGTTTCCAAACTGCGTAGAAATTTTATCACTAGGCAAGAAATGCAGTGTTCGAAAAAATAATCAGATTTGAAATCATGAAGCTAAAATCGCGTTTGCAATGATGAAAATGACAAAAAAATTACGTCTAAATTCTAGTACAGTACTATATCGAAATCTCTTTGCGAAAAAATTAATCAAGCGCAGCACAGAGTAACTGCTTTTGATTTCGATTTATTTTTTCAAAACAATTTATTGTGTAGGTTGCCCTACCAACAACAGCAAGTTGGACAGTGTTTTATGAAGTACAGCGAAACATTTGAATCCTTCTTTCAAGACTACTGTGGCAATCATCCCAGTGCTGTAACAGTTATTCAAGGCAACAAAGAAGCTTTAACAAAGTAAATCTGCTTTTTGAAGCTTTCAGTGCCTGTTTTAATGAGCTTGTCCACAAATGGCGGTGAGACCATTGTGCATTATAAGTAATATACTGTATATCGGTGATTGCCGCTCTTGATTATTGATTACGTGCATCAACTTTGTATTTCTTTCTGGGCAAGTGTGTTTGGGGGTTTGAATTAATCTTATGTTAATATGAATTTGCTTCATTTCAAGAGTTTTGTTATTTAAGGCTGTCAGAAATTATCCACTATAAAAACAGTTTTATTTTGGTTTATTTTTGTTAATTAATTAGTTAATTTGTGAAGTTTTCGATTGGTAGTTAATTCGCAAGCCATTCCACGATCACAAATTTTCATTACCTAGTTGGTTACAAATTAATGTTTTTCGTAATTTTAAAGTTTACAGCGACCAAAAAATGACTTCGCTAGTTTCCAACATAAAACATTTGCTCGCAGAAATTTGGGGTTTTGGTAACACAGTTATGAATCCATATCATTTATCAAGGTTAATTGTCAAATGAAATCGAATCAAATCTTTTATTATAATTGCTGTATTTTGTCAAAGCGTATACGAATTTTTGAGGCCCATCTTTGTGTTATTGCGCCCTGGCAACACAGCTCCTTACAAAGAAATTTCGTAGCAGGGGAGAGCCTTTGGCAACACTGTGTCCTATATGACCAGTCCAACATTTGAACTTTAGACTTTCCGCTTCAGAGATGAATGTGTTACGACGTTATTCCTCGACCTGGTCTTCGGCAAAATTTTGTGACAACTAAATCTAAGCTCATTGACATTTCTAATAGGTATATGGAAGACAAAGGTGCGAATGCCCCTGGAAGTGTCTCACTCACTAGTGGTCTCAGCAAACCCTTCAGAAGACTCGAAAGATATCCCAGCATTCTACGTGAATTGGAGCGGCATATTATGGCAAGTTTGTTTTTTTTTCTCATATGTAATACAAATATGAAGCACAGCGGCGGTATGTTATCAGAAATCAATGTCTACCTCACGAGTAGTAGAATATTGATATGCATTGATTTTGCTTTGCTAGCTTTGGGGCTACCCAGAGAGGATGTCTAATTATCTTATTTCCTTCTTTTCGCCAATGAGATGTTTGTTGTTACTGGTCAACTACAAGAAGTTTGGGTTTTCTTCATGAATATGGCTTATGGTTAGTGTTTTGTGGTTATTAGTTATTTTAATTTTATTGTTTTAAATTGTTTAGGAAACCCACAATGATCGAGTTTACTTGACTAAAGCAGTGCTGGCTTTTGAGAAGATTTTGGTACGTTTTTCTGTCTTTTGTTAAATTGTTTATCGTTTCAAATCTGCTATGTAATACGATGTTACAGAATTTGTGAAATATTTCTCTGTAAATATTCTCGTAATTCATAATTTTTTTATTGCATTCCTAACTGCGTTTTTACGTGTTGAATAATGATTTTGCCATGTTTTTCAAATCCGTTACTTGAACTTTTTGAGCCTTGGCTGTTTGATGTCTTCTTTTACATAAGAACTATGAGATTGACCTCTGTTAGCTTGGTATTGATTACGTTGAAATTGAAAGAACTTGATTATTACGAATTTTTTAAATCATATACAGTAGTTATTTCTCGACTTTTTTTTTTGCTCGCTACGAACGATGCTGCGTAGCTAATTTTACTGTGTTTAGAATCTAAGGATTACAGGAATAGAAAGTTTGAGAAATGCCATCAAAAGGACGATATGCAAAACTAAAAATACGAAATATTTTGCTTTCGCATGACGTGAATCGGCAGCCTTTATCTTTCTAGCTCACTGCTTGACCAGCTAGATATAGGAGAGTGTAAAATCACTTTTATTTTTAGCTGATTTGTGAAGATACACGCAAACGTAAAGAAACAGAACAGCACATCTTGTCTAGTACCATTTCAAATTGGGAGGGGGAGCCATTGTCTTCCTTAGGCAAAGTTCTATATCTTTCATCTGCTATGTGCCTTATAGGAAATGATGTAAGTCTATCCCACAACATTACTTTATATTCAATACAGAGCTATATAATTATTGGCTTGCACGTAGGTTGGTTTATAGAACTGTAATACTGAAGTTACACATCATTTCACTGACAGTTTATGTTTGCATGTAACTGTATGCCATTTATTTTTCCCTGAGTTCACAATAGTAATTGGGACTTCCGCGACACTTCGCGTCGCAATTCCCTTTGTTTTTTTGCGAGCAAAATGTAAGGCTTTTTTGCAACCAGAGTCCGAAATCGCTATAACTTTGAAACAGCTAACGGTAGAAACTTGAAATTCAGAACTTAGATGGGGAACATATGGAACAACTTTTGCGCAAATTTTAAAGACAATCGGTTTTGTAATACGGGTTTCCTAGCCAAAAAACTGAAAAGCCAATCGGAGGTTCAAACTGCTGTAGCTGGAAAACTAATCATGGGAGGAAAATAAAATTTTCAAATTTAGAAGCGCCTCGGGATGTAGTTTCAGCCGCCACATTTAAATTTTTGAAATTCGGACACTTTTTTTTCTATCTTTATTTCTGTTTTGTTTTTGTTTTTTCTATTAAGCTTTTTTCAATGTACAAAAACTCCGAAACCACCAAAGCTAGATTACTTGAAATTCGGAGTTATGATAAGTCTATATACTGCATTTTGGGGGGCGTTAAGTCACGTGGTTTTGGGGGAAGGGCTCAAGACTTGTGATTTTTTGAAGTTTTTATTTTTATAAAATGTTTTGAACGCATTAGTTTAAATTTCGCGAATTTATTGGGCCTAATGAGAACTACTCATTTTCAAAATTTTATGAGACTAGCATTTTGAGGTATCAAGATATTGCCCAAAATTATCTCTATTTTTAATCGAACTTTAATAGTTGATTTTGGTCATCAGTTCGCATGTGCAATGATGGCGTCCAAAGTTTGAAGCAGTGGTGAGTGAACAGAGCTGGGTTCAAATACCGACGTAGTCGAACATTACTTTTACCCAAACTACAAATAAATCAAAGTGAACATTTTTTTCATCAGACAAGATCACATTCAAGTTTTTTATTTTGGCATTACATGTGGTCAGGGGGTTTCCGGTTTCATTGTCTGTGAAGATTACTTTCCTGGAAGAATGTTTTGCGATTCTGTTTTTATGCGCTTCATACTAATTTGGGTTCTTCTTTACTCTCAAAATTATTTTATCAACTGCTGCTGAATTCTGAATTAGTGCACAAAGAAGCATGACCTGGGTTCGAATCCATTTTGTGATATCAAGATATTTTCCCAAAACGATCTCTATTCTTAAACAAACTTTAATTCTAGATTTTTCTCGACACAACTGATGTGCTGTAATGGCTTTATGGTTAAAGACGCTCGAGTTTAGAACGGTGGTAAATCAAGATATCTTTCTGAAAATCTTATTGGTCATTGGTTGATCACAAATGTGTTGCAATTAGTAGTTATTCTTCTTTTTTTTTTTTTTTTTGAGCTGACAAAATCACATTCAACCTTTTTTATTTTGGCATTGCAACGATTGATTTTAAAAGGATTATCGGTAACTTTCAAAGTATGAAGGGGAGAACGAGGGTGAAAAGGAACTGGCGGAAGTCCCGTATTATTTCCTCGGGGAAAATAAGCATCTAGTGTAACTAAACTTAGTCTAAAATTCTGAGCATCTTGACTGCATTTTTTTTTTTTTTTTGATGCAGATTTCGGTTTTTAGTATTGAGGTTATTTCTAAAAATCAATGTCAATCTTAATTTTAAGTAGTTTTAATTTTAGTATCATTTCATTATAAAATGCTTTATTTTGCTCCAAATAGCTTATATAAAAGTTTATATTATATGAAATATTTCCATTAAAATTAGATAAATATCGAAAATAGCGAAACAAAGAATAAAAGATACGATGTAATTAATCACCGTAGTAACGTTGATGGATGTAGATCGCCGATTAGTGGTTTGCGATATGCAGAAAAAAAAACTAAAAGGGGAGATAAATTGCACGTTCTTAAGTCTCCAAAAGTAGAAATAGTGTGGAGTTAGATCTCAGTCGAGATATTAGTTTGTACTGGTCGGAGTAGATTTTTCTTATTGCATTTTTCCGCATAATGAAGTACCAGTGGCAACTTTTTCAACATGTTTGTTGACTGTTTTAAACAAACCCGTAGTTATGCTGCAGAATTACAATATATCTACATTTTGGTCGAGTTCTGCTAGCGTCATTTACTCGTTGTAATTTAGGAAAGAAAAGAAAGACATCTTTTGCTGTTCAGTAGCGCCCTACTGATTCTCTCTGCGTCACCGAGGTTAAGCGGGTTCAGCTATGAAGGCTCCCTGCCTCTTACTGTTTTACAAACGAAAAAATTGGACGACTGTCCCGCCTATCAGCATGCCTTCGAAATTACAAGTACATACGATATACTTTATTATGCTACGTTCTGTAGGGCAGGTTCTCTATTTAATTGGAGGTCAGCATCCGCAATATTGTTTTGAAGAATGATTTTCAGTTTAGTACCGTACAAACTATATTCAAAGAAAAACTGTATTTGAACTCAAAGCAATATCAATTCATGCAATCTACGACTTTTTTGTGTTGTATAAGAATTAACTAATATGTGCTACGTGCATTGCATTACTCCAGCACTCCGCAACCTTTTTTAACCTGCGGCACACTTATGAAACTTGATGAATTCGGGCGGCACACCGTGACAGACAATGTCAGTGACAACACAAAAACTGCAAAAAACAATATTGATCACCAAAAGAAAAAAAAAGGGTCTCCATCCGCAAATCGCCGATTTCTGCCATTATAGAGGTGATCTCCGAAAAAAAAAAAGAAAAAGGTCTACAGGCCGGAAACCCACAATTAGAGAAAAACAGGCGGTAACAGACCGCAGCGGGAGGAAAAACGGAATAGTAGATTAAGAGAGAATAAATATTCTATTTTCTGGTGCTTTTCTTCTTACATTTAATCAGTTCCATTGCAAAATCGATTATTAGTTGCTGTGCAGGTACACTAATTGTACTTTATTGAGGCCTAAAAACTAACTGTATCTTTACAGTCTCAATTTTTAAATATTAGCTATGGTAAGTTACAAAGCATTTCATTTTCTAGTAAAGTAGCTTCCGAGTTTTATGCAACAATTTTATTGCTAAAATTTCATTATGACGGCATTCATTTTACATTTAATCTTCTTAGGGTTTAAACGTTTAACTTGGAAATAGATAATTAAACACTGCACAGAGCTGGACAGCGCTGTTTCGAGCTTTTAGCTCTCATTGGCAGCCCTCAGCTATCTTTTCTAAGGTATTCCCAGCTGAACAAACATCTTGGCCTAACTGGCAAACCTTATTGGCTTGCACAGAGGCAGATGGTTTAGTAGGGAATAAACGATTTTTTCACTTGTGGTACTTTAGAAACAAGTGAAAAAGTCGCTGGATCCTTGAAGTAAGGACAGCCATAGACTATCCCTACTACAAGGATTCCCCTCTGCGTGACCACGGAAATCAAAACTGCACTATCTTGATGTCCTTCATGGTCGACTCCTGGGAAGCCTTGTCAACTTCCACTGGCAGTTAGGTGGCTATAACAACCACCAACCCTGCAGCTCCAATGATATTTCACATTGTAGCTCAAGTCATATAAGCACAGAGCTGGACAGCGCTGTTTCGAGCTTTTAGCTCTCATCGGCAGCCCTCAGCTATCTTTTCAAAGGTATTCCCAGCTGAACAAACATCTTGGCCTAACTGGCAAACCTTATTGGCTTGCACAGAGGCAGATGCTTTAGTAGGGAATAAACGATTTTTTCACAAGGTTTGCCAGTTAGGCCAAGATGTTTGTTCAGCTGGGAATACCTTTGAAAAGATAGCTGAGGTCTGCCGATGAGAGCTAAAAGCTCGAAACAGCGCTGTCCAGCTCTGTGCTTATATGACTTGAGCTACAATGTGAAATATCATTGGAGCTGCAGGGTTGGTGGTTGTTATAGCCACCTAACTGCCAGTGGAAGTTGACAAGGCTTCCCAGGAGTCGACCATGAAGGACATCAAGATAGTGCAGTTTTAATTAAACACTGGTTAGCAAAATCATTCTATTAAAGTGAGTTATAGTGACAAAAGTCTTAGTAGAGTTGATAATACACGAAATACTTTCTTTGTGAAATGTACAAAAATACTGCAGGCTACAGAACTTTGTTACCTGCTTCGTGCTACAAAAAGCAACTTGAGTTACTGTACTTCTACCATGTCGCAAGAATTATACGTTTTTGAGCGTAGTTGTTTACTTGTTGTATTAGTCACTTAGTGTAAAGTAATAGATAACTTTATCGATCATGCAACAGGTAGAAGTTTATTTTTTTAATTGTTGTCATTTCTTATTGTTACGTAACAATCATCAATGTTTCCTCATTGCGGCATATTCTGCATTTTAACCCGCGATTATCTCATACACTACTACAGCTGGAATGCTGAATTTTTTTTTGCAAAAGGTAAAGAGAGAAAAACATTTAAAAATAAACTTGAAAAAAAAACGTTGCAAAAATTTTCACATTGTTTTCTTGCAACACAAGGTAGAGGTAAGAGGACCAGTAAAAAAGAGCCGCACAACCTGGCCAAGAGGTTCGAGTTGGCCACCACTGTTCTATATGCGTTTTTCAAAATCCTAGCAATTTTGTTTTAAACCGTTTTTATGCCATTAACTTAGGTATAATACTGGCCAAAATTGTTGAAAAGTTTTTTTCGTTTTTTTTAATAGGTGAGTGGACAGCCTGAGAATTACAGCAGAGCAGTATTTTGGCCTGAAAATTACAGCATAGCAGTATTTTGTAATAGACCGAGGCTGCTTGTATACTTAGAAATTATTCAAAAGCTTGATTAATTGGCAATGGTTTCCTGTTCAGTTTTGGGCTTTGAAAAGTCTATAACTGATCTATTGTGCTGGATCTATGCAGCATATATATAGAAGTTTGACTACAATTTAAGAGTATTATTTGCATGCAATTCTATTCTGTAAATTACGGCACAAAGCAATTGCAGGATTAATTTGGCATTGACTAAGATTTTTAGCTATGGACACAGTAACAAAGCAGCGAATGCATTGTTACTTTATTTCTAGTTTGGTACAAAGCAAGTGGCGGAAACGTGCTTTATCCTTTATTGTATTGATTTAATATCGACATTCGACAAAGTAAATGTCAGTTTCTATGCTTGCAAAAGGCAAACATTGTGAATTGTGCTGAATACAGTTCTCAGATGTAGCTATTTCTAAACAAAATACCCAAAAACCATTTTGGTATCTACTAAAAAGAGAAGCTACAATGCCTACAGTAAATGTGTAAAATACCGTAACCTTTTATTTTTGTCCACTTTGGCCCAATTTGCTGTCAATTTTCACTTTTCGTCCCTATTTTCAATTTGCTAACTGGTTGTGTTTTTTTTATATCCATGTAGAAAAAAAATAACGACTCATATGATGCCTAGTTACCTGTGACGATAGCAACGATAGATGATTAGAGGTTAATGATGCTTTTATTTCAGGCAGTTTGATCGAGCGAATTGTCGTGATCACGAAGTCTGCCGAAGAGCAGCGATGCTGGTTGAGAACTCTCGAAGCGCAGTGCGAAAAATACAGACGAACTTCCCATGCCCCAGTTGCCGCCACAGCAACCCCGTCCCCCATTGTGAAGCAAGCGCCGGTCACCCAAATACCTCCTCCGCCTAAAGTGAGTGAAAAAAAGGAATAAACCTGTATCCAGTAGTTTATGCGTTGTTCAGTCTGACCAGCCGTAGCAGAGCAAAATCGGTTGCTATATAGTGCTGGGTTTCTTGTTTCATAACTCTGTTTTCCATTTACTGGAACCACTATAACACTTGTACTACACCATTAGAACTTGAATAAGCGAAAAAAGTTTTAACTGAATACTTTACATAGAATGAAAGCGATGAAACATATTGGGTACGTTTTTGTTTTTTTTTTGATACCGTTAAAATGCACAGCATCTATTCTACAAACATGTAATTTGAAATTGTTAATCCCACGATCATTAGCAATCCAATATTGTGTCTGGGATTGGACATTCAAACAAGAATCTATATACTGTACATCTTAAAAAAGTTGTCTCGAAGGCTTTGAATTTGTGATCAGTGTCAGAACTGTTTCACACAAGCATTCAATTCACGAATAATTCGATAATTCGCAATCAAATTACCTGCATGTGATGCGAACTGGGTGCAGTATTGGTACCGGTACTTGTCCACGTTAAACCATTACATTGACTTAATTTTTGACTAGAGCGTTTTAGATAGGCCTAATCAATAATGATTCCATGCTGTGGCGAGCTGGGATTAGTACCTTGCTGGAAGACAGGGGTCGACAACCTTTTCGCCTACGCGGGCCACAACAAGACCCAGCAAGGTCACAGCGGGCCGTTATAAATTCTGATATAAGGTCTACCTTAAATTTGAGGACCAAAAAAATGGGTCTATACCAAATTTTAAGGTAGTTTCAGAGCAGGATTTGGATGCGTGGCCAACAATTTTTGGAAGTCACGAAAGGGGTTTTATTAAAACTGAAAACGAGGCGAATGGGTCTATGAGATCGTGGGCTGGATTTAAAAGGTCACGGGCCGTAGGTTGCCGACTCTTGCCGTGTGATACACGCAACTCCCTACTTTGTTAGTTCTTGGTGTTGATGATGACTTAAAACTTCGCAAGAGCTCTCATAAATAAGTAAATAGGTACTATCTGCATAGCAATCATCAACTCTACAGGTGAAGATAGTTGCAAATAATCCTATGTGTAGTTCCTCCGGCAATCTGACTTTCCTTAAATCAGTTAGAAAAATGTGAAGATGATACAAAGCGACAGTTAACTGACCATTCTCTTTGGTCCTTGATTTCAACCGGCGCACAGCAGTAATCGGCCAATTTCATGAACAACTTTGACCTTTTTTGCATCATTTTAATAAGCTTAGCTTTTTGAGGCGATATTTTGTGGTTTGTTTTACTCTATTTAGTACGTAATAGCAGGATTTACTAAGGCGAACTGTGATATCCAAATTAGGTAAGGTTCATTTAATTAGTCAGAGCAAAAGAATTTGCAACTAATTTGTCAGCTTTAGAAATAACGGAGGATAAACGGTACGCGATGTTGTGCGACCTTGATGTGTTTTTCTAGATAAAAACCAGCTTGTTTATTAGAAATTGAAATTAGCTTGTTTAAACTTTTGCTAAACGATTGTTTAGTGAAGTCTGAATTAGATATAAATTGTGTCGCTCTTTCTCTTGTTTTTTGCTTTCACTAGTTAACTACAAGGCTAGAGAAGAAAAAATTTGCGACAGTTATAATCATTCATAAAATTTAAGAAAATTTCCAAGTCCTGTTTTGCTTTTGCATCTAGTCTTCGCAGACATAATTTTTTAAGTGAAAGGATTTTTACTTTTAATCGTGGACTACAAGGCTTAACTGCTTGGGTTAAACTTGTGGAAAGATGAGCATTGGTGTTCTGGGTGTTTCTTTATGTTTCATATTAGTTCTAAGTTTAAATTGGCTCTGACAGAACTGGCCAATATTTGAACTATTTTTCAAGTATTATGTTTAACTAGGATCACATTTGAAAGGCATTCACCAATGTTACAGACTAGCAACTTTTTTAAATACGCTTTTTCATTTTGGTTTTTATTAAGCACCCAGAATGGAACAGGTCTATATTAAGGTTTGTTATTTCGGTATAGTTGTAGAAAAATCTCGCATTGTGGTAAAATTGAGCTTCTCCCAACAGTCTTGTTTTGATTTGGTTTTGGCACTGTAGTCCTTGACTTCCTGAGCCTGAAATAACAAACCAGGGGTACGGACTCGAACCTGAACTCGAAAAAATAATTTTTCTAAACTCGAATAATACTGTTCGAGTTGATGTTAAAAGAAATCTAAAAATTCTCGGAAAGTAATTATTTTCTTGATTAAGCCGTGTAAATTGTTTGATTGATGACTTAGTATTTTTGTCAGCCGTAACCCAACTCGAAAAACTTGATCTTTTGCCGAACTTGAACCCGAAAAAATTAAATTAGAGAACTCGCTAGAATGTGCTGAATTCGAATTAAAATCAATCGAGTTCGCAGCCCTGCTACACACTACAGTTATTCCTGGTTTTCACCCGCAATCTTATGACCTATCGTTGTTTTGCAGCATGCCACCGGTACCCGGGCCTCGCCAGGTTCCCACTACCAAAGTGGTGCTTCTCGCCCTGCCAACTACAATCGTCAGATGGAATTGATCCAGCAAATCTCACCCACTGTCTCACCACCTCCGTTCCCAAGCACTGGAGGTATGATTTGAGTTGTATCTGGAGTTGTTTTTGTTTTTTGTTTTTTTGCATTTAGAAGCCGAATATACTTTTTTTATAAGAACGATGTTGTAAGAGCACGAGGCTCATTTTTGCTCAGAAATTTAGAACAAATTAAAAAATGACTGAAGGCAAAATCAATGGGGTATCTAAAGTTAGGGCAACAGTATTATAGTCGATTGACCTTGACTTCATCTTTCATAGCCCAGCTGTTCCAGAGATATTTCAAACACGACGTAGGGGCCTCCTTAACTATAATTTTTATTGGCAACTCTGACGTTTTAATGCTGTAGGCTAGCCCACAGTTGCCTTTATTGCTTATATTAACTTATTTAAAAGTTAAAAGGCCTCTGTGGCTTAGTCTAAAGAACTACGATGGCGTCGCCAATGTTATTAATGTCAGGGTTGCCAATAAAAATTATGATTCGAGAGGCCCCTACGTCGTGTTTGAAGAAAAATATCTGTAGAATGGCTGGGCAAAGAAGGATGGAGGCAACGCCAATCTAATCCAATGCGAATACTCTAACTTTAGATACCCCCATTGATTTTGCCTTCAGTCTTCGTTTGAGAACACGGGCCAATTGAAAAGTCAATTTTTGTTATACAGTATACCGTGCGTTATCGGAACATAATAACCTGATTTTTGTAATTATAGTCAGTGGACTGTACTGTTTGTGCGAATCTGAAAATCGACGAAACTATTAACCGTTTATCAAACAAGAGTGAATGTTAGGGTGTTTTATTTTTTCACGACTTTTGAATTTCAAAATGCTTGGGGTCTCCAAAGGAAGTATTTTGGTACTAAGTTTACCCTCCAAATATTTTCCATTATGATGTCATATTGCGGTGGTTCGCGGCGTTTGAAGTTTTTGACGTCCGAATTTCCACTATTTGGCCGTATCTCCGAAACTACATGTCATAGGTCCACAAATTTGGTGTCAAAATGCTAAGAAGGGTTGATTTTCTATTCCCGATCAAGCGGACATTAGGTCTATCTGCTTCAGATAGAGTTATTTTGAAAAAAATGAAATTTGACAGTTTTAGAGAAAATTATGCCTTTGTGCTGATATTTAGCGTTTGTTTGCACCTGATTTTGCCAATCGATCGACGATATTTTTGAACATTAAATTTTTTATCCATTAAAAATCAAGCTGCTAACTACTCCAAGCCTGCTTGAACAATTCTCGTCTGTTTGGTATCGATACCCGGTAAGATGCGCAACTTACCGGCTGCTTATATTATGATCTTCAATTCCACCACATGGTGAGCAGCAAAAATTGCCTAAAAAACGTTACAAATATTATTGCACTTATAAAATGACATTTTTGGGACCAAACTTGAATCAATCGGCTTCTTGGAACATCATTTTAGCTTCGAGTTTTTATAAATGTAGTGCATCATATTACGTTCACTACATGTTACGCTTCAATGGTCTAAAATGCCCAAATGGTAAAAGCATGAATACAATCGGAAACATAATAGCGTTTTCACTTGGAATTTAAACATTATTTGGCAATATTGCTACTTCCGTAAAGATGTAATGCGGCTTTGCTGTAAGTGTAATTTACATTTTATTTGCCAAGCAGCCTTGGCCTGGAGACAGCGAAGGGACCTTTCAGTCTTCGAGTCAAGCTGCCGCCTGTCCACCTGTCTACCACACACGGCGGAGGCTTCACGTTGTCCCTTTAATTGCTGAGCGTCAAGCAGGGAAGTTGTGAATACCAATTTTTATAGTCTTTGGTTTGACCCGACCGGGAATCGAACCCAAATCTACCGCTTCAGTAGCAGACGCTCTATCCACTCGACCACTGATTCGTTGAGAGATACGTTTGGACGAATTTTCCCACCTCTAGACTTGTTGAACACATTGTACCTTATTCTGTTAAAGAATACTATATTATGCTAGTGATACGGTCAACCACGGCTGATCAAATTTTAGCAATCATGGTATGAAGCAACCCAAAAACGGTAGAAACAAATAATTTTGCTCGAGTAAAAGAGCTGGAGGTTAAAAGAAATGAAAAAAAAAGGTAATTTATGGAGGCAGTTGACTTCACTTTATGCTTAATTGGTTATCTTATTTGTTGGCACTAAAATTTGGAAGCATTTCACTATTCTGTTGAAGATGGGAACTGTGAAGTTGAGAAAGTTCGGATAGATAATTTATTGGATAGGTGGTAAAAAAATACCAAATGGCGTTGAAATTATTAGTCAAACGCTATATCTTTCTTGTTGTATTCATGCTTTTACGATTCGGGTATTTTAGGCCATTGAGGGATAATATGTAGCGATCATAATGTGATGCACTTAACTCGAAGTTAGAATGCTGTCAGAGAGAAACCAGTTTGATCTCAAAACTGTCATTTTGAAAGTGCAATAATATTTGTGATGTTTTATAGGTGTAATTTACAGTAGCTCAGTTTGTGGAATTGGAGACCACAATATAAGCTGTCGCTGGGTTTTGACAGCAGACAGACGAGAATTGTTCCAGCAGGCTTGGAGTAGTTAGCAGCTTGATTTTTAATGGATAAAAAATTTAATGTTCAAAAATATCGTCGATCGATTGGCAAAATCAGGTGAAAACAAACGCTAAATATCAGCACAACAGCATAATTTTCTCTAAAACTGTCAAATTTCATTTTTTTCAAAATAACTCTATCTGAAGCAGATAGACCTTAATGTCCTCTTGATCGGGAATAGAAAATCAACCCTTCTTAGCATTTTGACACCAAATTTGTGGACCTACAACAAGTAGTTTGGAGATACGGCAAATTGGTGGAAATTCGAACTTTAAAAATTTCAAACGCCACGAACCACCGCAATATGACGTCAAAATCGAAAATATTTGGAGGGTAAACTTTGTATCAAAATGCTACATATGGAACACCAGGCATTTTGAAATTCAAAAGTCATGAAAAAATGCAACACTCTTGTGAAGATGTATGAAATTCAAGCGCAAATGAGGCTGAAAATTTAAGAACAGTCATCCTGAATCCTATATTTACTAATTCTTATAAAAAAAAGTGTATACTTAGTACTTAAGTCAGTCGATAAATCAAAGATCGTTAGTTCAGGATTTCGTATCTGTACCGATTATCGACGTGGAATATCAAATTTTGGTATGTTAAAAAAGTTGCAGTTTTAGATTTCCTGCACAGTTTCAGGCGGCACTTTTAAGGATTGCTTGAAAGCATGACCTGAAATAGACATTATACTATAATTTAGGTGGTCGCAAAGCTCATGGCTTTTAACAGTGAACTTGATCGTGGCCTGGAAAATACTACTTTATTTGTTATTGCTTGCATTACTGGAATAAAAAGTCTATTTTAGATGCTAGTTCGGTGCACGCTGGATCGGATAAAACCTGGTGTCAAATGTGCCTTCGCCCTTCCGCCCCTTCCAGACATATCAATATAGGGAATGGCCGGGAATCCTCTGCTTTGAATAGTAGAAACAGAGTAAGCATTACGTCATGGGAGCAATTTTGCGGTTGATGTTGTTGATGAAACCGGACTTTTTCTTTAAAGCACTGTTTATTTTCCAAGAGGAACATCCTCAAATGCTGGTTAAAAGCTAAAAATAACGATTGGATCAAAATTAGTCTCACATCTGATGAAAACTGATTTTATCTACGATTTTAATTCTCTTTTTACTCCTGGTTCTAGTACTTCGGGTATGCTTCTAGAGCATAACACACAGAATAACGCCTTAGGCTTGAATTTTACGATGTTCTAGACTAACAGCTATTGGAAGACGGACAACTACTGTTGAGTGGGTAAGAGAAGCAAATCTTAAATGGAACACAAAACTTTAAGTGGATAGTTGCAGAAAAAGAGGCGTCCAAAAAAAGCACATGGTGATAGGTGATAGACGATTCGAGAATTTGAGAAAAGCAAAGGGGATCTGAATCTGGTTGGTTGAGGAAAATGCTTTCGATCGAGTTTTATGTGCTCAACTATTCAAGGATGGGAATGAGATAAATCCGACCACTGTTAATGTTTGCAATACGGGGATAAAAATTAGGGTCATGAATCTACCCCAATAATCCTTTAAATTGAATAATACATTACAGTAGCATTTTTTATCAAAACGTTGTGTTTGCAGGAGAGAAGCAGAAGTCCCAAAGGAAAACCACGAAAAAGGAAGAACAATAAGTTCGAGCGAAAGATTAGTGATGTGGATGAAAATTCGATGTCAAATGAGAAGATTTTATTCGACAAAGGTAATAGTTAAGCTTACTTTCTTTCGATGGTCCTGTTGTCTGTCAAATTGGTAACTGCCTGTTTGAATGAGAGAGAGTTTGGTGAAACAAAATGTCACGCCATAGAATTTCAGTCGGAGCTGGAGGACTCGAGAACACAAGTGTCGCGAGATTTCAAATGTGCATTCCCTGTATGAAAAAATGATGAAAGATACTGCATGGGTAGAATTAACTAAATTCGTGCTTTATGTTGTAATTCTTTCCCATGATTGGAAATTTGCGAGCTTAGATGGTATGTTGAACCTTGGTTTATTATTTGCTTAAAAATTTGGGTCAAATATCCGAATTTAGACTTAATTTTTTAGTCATTTCTGGATTTATTTCAGTCATTTTTATTGCAAACGCGATTTATAACTCATAAATTCAAAATATTGATGTTTTTTGGTCATTTTGACCAAATTAGAAAATTTATTTTTGGTCATTCTCGAAAAATTTAGGTCAATTACCGACAAATGACTAAAATACCTATTGCCTAACATTGTATGGTTGCTGTTAGACCTACTATCGATTATCTCCAAAAGATAGAAACTGGTTGTTGAAAATTCATTCTATTCGCTTTGCCAGTGTCTATTTATTCCAGCATATATTTATTCCTGTATCTATTTATTCTAGCGTCTATTTATTCTAGGTCGTCTTGAAGAAGAAAGAGAAATTTTATCGGTTCTTGACCTGTACTGTACGACTGCCGCAATAAGATCGACCCTTCATTGTAAGTTTTGGTATACTTTTTTTTTCTTTTTGCAAGAATTTTGTTGTAACTAGTGGAGGTTGATTGATTCTACTAGATTCCTTCCCGGTAGTGGAGGCGTAGAGAAACTCCGTTAGACAAAGCTGTCTGTCCACAACAAAAAGCCCTGGACCAAAGGTCAAGGGTGAAAGAGGAACCAGAAGGCTCATCGAAGAGGCTTGGGGTCCGCTAGGGATTGTCCACTGGTGCTACAAGTAGGACTAATGGGCGTCATCCCAAATAGCCTCCTGTCAGTTTCTTATATACAAAGGCAACGCTTTAGTAACCCACTCAGCCGCACCGCCTCTGAAATCCAAAATGATCGCGTTGAATATGGCGCTTCGTCTATAAGATGATGAAACATTCAGCACTACATTTTAATACGTTGGCAAAAAAGTATGAACACAAACTTGCGGTTATGAATTTCTTATGAAAAAACCTTAGCTGGTGTGGCTTTAGCCAGGTACAATCTGTGAAACTGTCGACCTCTTTGGCTATGCTACCACTTAAGCCGATAATTTGTTGGTCAATGATTTTACTGTAATTGCTACTTTGCCCAAGAGTGATTTCACATTTTTAAAATGTGGGTGTCTGAAGAATAGGCGTTTTCAGAGAAAAAGTTTAGTTAGGTTGAGGAAGAACTATTATAAGTCTTGACTTGTAAAATTTGTGTTGTCTGCATGTAACGGAGTTAATATTATTGTGAGAGAAATTGTTTATAGGAAGGTATTTGCAGATTATTATTATTTTTCGCACAATTTGGAGAGCTCTGCCGCTCTGGCATTGAAATTGTCAACGTTTTAATGACGTCAGATGGTGTTTACATTGGTTGCAGTTGATTAATTGAACACAAACAGTAGACATAAGCTAATTGCTACTCAAATAACCTTACCCTTTAACAGATTTATAATAATCACCGGTCTGACTACGTAAATGACTTCATTTGTCAATACGATAGAGCGTTGCACTGTTTGACATGAAAATTTAATGCTGGTACAGGTTAAAATTTTTTCGGCGCAAATAAGCAGCTTTGAAGCTAATTACATTGTATTTTTTCGGACTGTTAAAGGTTAATTGAAGATAGCGAAGTTTAAGTCGTTTAGATGTAGTTTCAGATCCTTGCCAATTCAGCCAGTAGCGGCGTTAGACTTATAGTAGTGGACCTAAAAACACTGAATTTTAGTACAGTTTAGGTGGAATTTTGTTTTTGATTTCAATAGCTGTCGAAATTTGAGAGCTAAGTTGCATTAATTTGACTGAAAGAATTAGTTACTGTTAAAGTAATTTTGAATTAAGGTTTAGCCTGTAGCTAAGGTTTGGGTTGGGTTGAGGTTAAAGTATGGTAAGAAGTCAAATATTCCAGTGTTAACAGCCGACGACTCGCCAAGATTTTCCGTGCTTCACCGAAAGGAAATAAAAGCTGCCCAGCCTCCCACTTAGCAGGTCGAAAGAAGCGACCGATAAGTACCCATCAATGAAGGTTGATTGTATGGTGATAAGATGCCCTCTGCCCAACTCCCCACTCATTAACTGGTATGAAAATGGTTCTCTAGCAGCACAGGTGGTCTGTGGTATGACATGCCGTTGCGCCATGCTCTCATCCACAGGATAGCGCATGGCGCAGCATCCAAATCGCCAAGTTGTCGTCTGGCAGAATCGTTGCTTTGTAGGGTTGGTATCCTGCTATGTACAGGTTTGCTCGGCACCTCATCACTTGTAGTGCCATTATAAGAATCACTGAATACGGGTTGTCGGCTGTTAAGATAGAAGTCATGGGATTTAAGGTCAAAAAATTAGTGTTTTACGATGCATATTGCAAAATTTCGATGCCTGGTGTGTTTTGTTTTTTTTTCGGTTATTTGTCAAGAGCTGAAATAATGCTTGCCATGATGAAAATGACGGAAATAAATTCCAAATTGGCCGAAAAATTTCGTCCAAATTCGGACATTTAACCTCCATTTGTTGAATAGCTTGGTAATGTAAAAATTGCAACGTAACGAACAACACTGTAGATAGGGTTGTTTTGAAAGGCGGTATTGAAATCGTGATCGCATTGTGTGCTTTGCACGATGCAATCATTTCCTGTTATAGCTCTCCTATCTTTCTGGCCTATATTGTTGCAAGTAGAACGATAGTTATTTGGTCAGGAAAGCTGTAGTTGAGCTATGTGTGAAGGGGGCTAGTTACATTTTGATTAAGACGTAGTTTCGGATTGCAAACGGAGTTCTTCAAGGTTGGTAAAGTCACTTATGGCTGAGAAATTAAAACGAGGTAATTCATTGATTTGAGTTTTGTTTCAGCAAAAAACTTTATTCATTAAGAACTATAATGATTAGATAGAATAATTCTGGAAGGCTTATTTCACCAGAAATTTCTATCTAGTTTTTTAATTAATTTTAACTGAAATCCAACCCAAACTCAAATCCTTACTATAAAACTAACCTAAACCCTAGCTTAACCCAAACCTTGAACCTTATGTTTTGGTTTTACTTTTCTTAACTTTAAATTTTCTGGTGAAATAGTCATTCCTAGTGTAATTCATTAATTGGAGATAGTATAAATGTGCAATTACAAAAATTTAATTTACAAAACTGATCACTTAGTGATACGAATGTTTAGGCTACTGTGAACGACTATGTTTGGCATAGTTTAAATCACGGTTAATTGAAAATGATTTTTACACTCTCAATATAAAGCAGATTTGCACTATGAGCAGATCACTCTGTCTGCATTGTTGTCGGGCATCAAAAAGTGCTCTGAAAACAAATATTAAGAGTAAGAGTGAATATCACAGCAGATACCACAGTTTTATAACATTAAAAACTAAAAGCTGATAAAACCCAACTGTCTGTTTCACCCATAAATGGGATCATCAAAGTATATCTAAGCAATGTGAAATGATGATGATCCCGAGTACGAAGTTAAACAGACTGTAGGGTTTTCAATTTTTTAGTTTTGACGTGTACGGTGTTATGTTATATACAATGTGAAAGGTAAACAGTGAAGCAGGATTGACAACTAAAACCTAAAATTTAAAACCAGCAGCTGAGCTGTCTGTAAAGTCATTTGTCAATAGTTTTTACCTTTCAAATTTTGAGAATGGCTACGATAAGGGTCATAGTCAAGAGATTCCTAAACCGAGAGTGCTCAAACCACTAACACGGTGAGCGTAAATCAAATTCAGTTAAGGGGGTTCAGGACAAGAGCACTTGGTACATTGTTTCACAAAATGAATAATGATTTAATGACAATATGACAATAAATGGATTTGAGCCGTCGCGACGCGTTTCATCCTTGCTCGAGGGACTCTTCAGGCGACAAGGTCAATTTTGTTTTATTAACCAAAAAAAAACTTTTATCGGAATCGGCCCCCCTTACCTTTCTAGGCTATATCTATCTTCCTGTGCAATGTGGCTACTCCAAAACTTTTCGCCTACAACTTACCGACTTCGAGTTGCGAGTTAGTAACCTACTGGTAATGGAGGTCGGTAAGTTGTAGGCGAAAAGTTTAGGAGTAGCCATATTGCACAGGAAGATAGATATAGCCTTGAAAGGTAAGGGGGGCCGATTCCAATTACAAAAGTTTTTTTTTTTGGCTAATAAAACAAAATTGACCTTGTCGCCTGAAGAGTCCCTTGAGCAAGGACGAAACGCGTTGCGACGGCTCAAATCCATTTATTGTCATTTTGTCATTAAATCATTAGTCATTTTGTTAAACAATGTACCAAGTGCTCTTGTCCTGAACCCCCTTAACTGAATTTGTTTTTACCTTTCAAATTGTCTAGATTCTAATGATCCATTTATTGGTAAAACAGACTGTTGGTTTCATTAGATTTTAGTTTTTAATGTTTCGGGACTGTACTATTCTACAGTGATACGAGCAAACCAATGCAGTTTGAACTTTCTTCTGCAATGCGTTACTGTCGCAATGTAAACCAACTTCAAATTATGTTACTGGGAATATAAAGTGTTGATGAACATTTTGGCAAACGTTTAAAGTTTGGATCATATTTCCAATAAAACGGTGGTAGTTGGTCATAGTCAAAAAGCTACACATAATTGAGTTGAAAGTTTTGTTCAAAATTGAAACGTTTCTATGGTACAGTTGTGTTGCTATAGTGCGGAAATAGTCGCGCAAGTTGTGACGCCTGTGACATAATAAACAAACATGAGTAAAAGGTTCTCAAAATTCAGATGCGAGCTGAGATCCTAAGGTACTTGGTATCTAGTATTTAGTTACCAGCTTGAAAACTTCAATATAGTTTAAGCTACAAAAAAATTATTTGGAAAAAATCAGTGGTTGAAGAAGTTTCATGGTATAACTTAACAATATCTGCCTTCTGGCTTTGTATAGAAGTTCGCGTGTTTCCTCACATTCAAATAACGATCAAAAATTCAAAAAGAATTCAGATTTCTATCAAATTATTTTCAACTGGGCGACATTGTCACAAGTGTCGTCAACTTGACTATGCACTGTATTATACAGTCAGCGAAAGTAACTTGAGTTTGGTTGCAAAGCGGTTGCTTTGGCTTTGACGGCCCGAAGGATTGGTTCCCTCCTTAAAATTTGTCATTTTTTGATACCAAAACTTTTCTATCAGTCTCGAATAACATAAAACGAACCAGTTTGATTTTAACTCGTTTTTTTTTTAGCCGTTATTCAAGGAAAAACTCGGCACACATCAATCTTGGAAGAGAAAATCATTGATGATGACCCTGAAAACGGTGGTTTGCCTGGCGAGAAGTGAGTTATATTTTGCGATCTAAGAAAATTATGATTCTGTTAGCATCCAAAAGTGCATTAGTATTTTCGTGTCAGTTACCTTTCAGTGAAAAATGTTTTCCTTGGTCAAAAAGAAATATCTTTGTCAGAAAGCTATAATTTTATCAAAAAGCTATAGCTTTGTCAGAAACCTGTATCTTGGTAAGAAAGCTATACTTAATCAGAAAGCTGTGCTTTTGTCAGAAAGTTATACTTTGTCAGAAAGCTATGCTAATGTTATCAGCTACAAAGCTACGGGGAGTAGGATTTCAGTCATAGGCCGTTATTATTTTGCAATAATACTCTTTGTCTTTCTCATCAGTTTCAAACTTCCAGTCGATATTGTGCACATCATTTAGCAATCAAATGTGCAAATTTATGCGGATTTTGAGGAATGTGAAATGTGTGATCTCTCCAATGTTTACCGTTTTGGTAATGCTGTAGTTGTATCTTTTTCCCGCTTTGTGTAATTGGAATTTAAGTGTGATTTTGTTTATGTTGTTATATGCAGAAGCCTTGTGGATACTGTTTACGACCTCAAAGACCAAGTTCAAGCACTGAAACAGGTTGGTTAACAATATTGAAAATTAATTCCACGTTAGAATCGTTCAGTAGTCCTTTGGAGAAACGTTGTCATCGATCCCCTAAAAGTGTAATTGAACTTTTTATACGTAGGTTTATTGTAGACCATTACTATGTTGATGAAAATAATACATATATTTCAATGTATAAGCGCATCATTTGGGCTTAAGAAAAGCCGTTAAGATTAGTTAAACAAATTGTTAGCGCTCAAACAGCAAATTTTTTTATAACAACCTCGTCATCGTGTGGTGGCTTCAATTTTCGCAGATTGTAAGACATGAGTTCGATTCTTGTCTAAGCACCCTTGGCATTTTTCAGGAGACATTCAGAATTTAAAGTACTGCAATGCTTCGAAAAAGTCTAGTGGTGAACGGTGTTAGGTTAGACAATAGATTTAGGATTTACCGTGCAGGACTTTTTTTGGCGCAATCGGTTTGGCGTAGTTCAGGAGTTGGCAACCTTTTGAACTAGTAGGCCACATTCAGTCCTATCAAGGTTCCAGCGGGCCGCCACTATTCCAACGGACCAAAAAGAAAGGTCTTCGCCAGAAATTCAGGTCTCTTCGGCTGAATCGATGGCGAAGACCAAAAAATAAAGTGAGAATCATTTCAGCGGTTTATTGTTGCATATCTATCATTGAAAAAAGAAAAGAGGTCTTGGGACGGATGACAATAAAAGGTCGTGGGCCGGGTAAAATGCCTTGGCGGGCCGTAGGTTGCCGATCCCTGGCGTAGTGGGTTATGGTTTTGCGTCACAATGTTTTCCGTTCGTGAAAATTTTTTAAAGCAAAGCCAACTGCGGTAAAGGTCGCGGACCCTTGCTATTAGAAACATTCAATTTTAGTTCGAAACTTGACTATTGGAAGCTATGTGTGATATCAATAAAAGAGGAAAACGAATTGAAACTAAACCCAATGACTTTTCAGGATCAGAAGAAGATGCTGCAAAGCCTTGAAGATGAAACGAAAGCGAGGAAGCGACTTGAAGCACTTATAAGAAGGTTTGACGCTTCGGCTCACGCCAACTCGCTTTCTGGGGCGTTGCGTGCATCCCCCGAATGCTAACACTTTCACTGGCATGGTTCAGTTGCAGTTATGAGTTGCAATCATTTTCCGTTTCGATTCCAAGCACTTGTTGCTATCATAAAGACGTTGTATTGGTCGTTATGAAACAAACAAGCCAAGAGATTTTAAACGGTTAAATTTTTGAGCTTGTGTTTATTGATGCGATTGTTCGTTGGCTTGCTCACAGTCATGCATGGTTTGCCGAGTTTTGTGTTTTTATTTTGTTCTGAAATCAAATGCATCTCGGAAGGTTTTCCACGAAATCAAACATGATGTAATTCATTGTAGTGTTATGTGAAAAATCCCAAAACTTGGCTGATGGGAGGTATGCTGGATGACAAATCGGTACCTTGCGGTTACTGAATGTTTTTGTTGCAATATGCATAGATTTTTTTTCATGATAAAACTCACAAGAAGTCCATTTTCCTTTACCTTAAATTAAAAATTGTTTCCTTGTTTTTGCTTTTTCTATTTACCTTACCAGTAAAACAGTTGAAAGCAATTTACAATGTCGGTTGCCCGTGAATTATACAAAGTAAATAGTGAGTAAGAAATTTTATACATTATCTTCATTTGTTTTGTATTTTTAACATTGTTTTTTATAACAGTCAGTTTAAGTGCGATATAAATACTGTATCACATTATTGCCAATGTTATACAATAACCATTGAGATACGGAGCTAATAATTCCGACTAGACCGAAACAAACAGCTATTCATGATAAGTTTTTACGTTGGATTTTTTTAATTACACTTCATTCTTAACTTTTTTTTTATCTCGTACTCTCCTCTACTATATAATGAAATGACTAGATGTTTCATGACCAAAAAAAAACAAATGAAATTAGCCCGAATCTTAGTCTTCCGAATGAAGTCGATGTCAAGGCAATGATGTACTGTAGGCCTAGTCTCAATCTGAACTAATACGAAGTTAGTTCGGCGTTGGGTTTTACGTTTTAGCAGTAGAATATGCATCATTGGCGATATTCTAGGAAGCTTTTCTGTATTTATACGATTGCTGTATGTAGTATTGTCATTGCGTCATGACTTTTCAAAACGCCCGCGACGTTACTTCGTGTGCGTAGGCGGAGGTTCGATTTCTCCGTAGGAATTGGTCCTGTCTTGCTGCATTCGCTCTGAATCTTCTGTCTTTGCTGCCATGGTCACAGCCTCTTACCCTTCGCTATGCAGGACCAATCGTTATGAGAATTCATCTTGAAGAGCCTGTGGACAGTGGACACTTAGTCCTACCACTGAGCCCTACCACTGAGCCCTTGACGCCGAGCCCCTTGTGGCTCTTTTATCTTTGACCTCTGGTCCAAGACTGTGGCCTGAGTGTTTGGTCTCCGTCCCCATTCCTCAGTAATGGGGCCGGATAGTACCCCTACCAAGGTTGTCACTGCAACAAAAGCTTTATGCATTCACGAAAGCATTTAGAATTCAAAGTTTCAAGTTACTAGTATCGCAGATTCATGAGCTTAATGCATGCCCCAGTTTTTTCCACTGATTATTATTTTGTACTTCAATCACAACGCATTTGAAAGATTGTCAATGCATGTATGTTAAAAGTTGATTTGCTTAACCGTTTTGCAATTTTTTGTCAGCCAAGAGTCACGGTTCACTCGAGTATTTACACAGTACCGTTTTTTTATATTTTTTCTCCATGAAAAAATATGCACTTTTTTGTCCGCATTTTTGTAAGTCGATATCCTCACTAAGTGTACTGTTATATACAGACAAAAATTTTGCGCATTAACGATGAGAGCGGTATTTCAAAATAGGGCTGTACCCTTGTCTAAAAAAATTGTTTCTGAAAACTTGTCCTTTATGTGACAGTTTGGTTGGTGCTGATATGGACAGATAAAACTGCAGACGAAAAAGAACGTGGTTTTTTATGGTGAAGAAAAAACGGACAAAAGCGTACCAAAAACGGATATTGTGTAAATCCACCTTCACTAGTACAACTTTTTTACCGTCATTTATGGGATTTTGCTAGTACTGTTGCATGGATTTGCTTTAGTACTCGGTGTTCTCATTTTGCCCCGTTGTAAAATTCAGGAAAAATTGAGACGATCTGTAAATTCTAAAGGAGGACAACAGGCAAAACCAACCAGTTTTCAAAAATCAGTGCAATACCATTAGATTGATTTGCGTAAACTTCATCATACTTGACCTAACCACTTCCGAGATATTTTACTTTTTACACAATTACACATTGCTGTGTTTCTTGACCAAATCGCAACATTGAGGACTTCATGGGCATTATGGGCAACGCGTTAATTTGCCGTCTGTGCATTCGTAACGCATTGCTGAATACTAGCATAGTACAGTAGTTCCAGTGTGGCAGTAGTGTTCCAGTATTGCACTAACTTCAGAAATCCCATTTATTTTGACTGCTGTCCTCCTCTAAAGCCATCACATTTCATGCATATTACATGTCTGTTGACAAAAGCCCAAAGCTTTTTACAATTGGGAACCGATTTGGTTTGAGCTCGATGACTTTTCAAGAACACTAACTGGTCTTGACTTTTTCGAAGATGTTCGGATTAATATTTTATAATGCTATTCCACTGCTTTGTACGTTTAGGGCTGCAGCTCAAGCTGATTCTGTTTCTCCGAGTACCTCTCGATCATCATCAATCAAGGAAGCTGGTAGGACACAGAAAAGATAAAAATTTTCTGGTATCTGAATCTGTTTGTCCTGTTTTTGTAAAAGCCGCGTGATATCGTGCTACGTAACGTTTGTCTTTGGGAATCCCACGAGGTTCGAGATCGGGACCGTTTAATCGACGATCGCTAAAGTATCGGCACTCGGCAGTTGTGGAATGAAAATGAATTTGCACTTTCAGCTGCTGTTTTAGTCTTTTTTATGATCTTCTGTACAGTGCTTATCATAGGCCATCGTTTTGTTGTGTTACAAGCTATACTGTATGTTGGCTTGCAGTACATATACTTTTTATTGTGATTGGAATTATGTGCGCTTATACATGCGCTTTTCCCTACCGTAAAATATATATGCAGCGCTATCCTCATTGTATTGATGAAGAGTGTTAGGCTTGGCAAAAGAAACTAGCTCTGACCAGTTGAAGCACCCATAAAATTCAGGAACGCCCAGTGCAATTTAGTGACTAATATTAACGAAATTTTGAATTACAGCGTTTAAAACACTTGGGGTTTTGTGTGGGAGCCACAATGTGCCTTTTTGAAGAGGTGAGAAGGCATTCATAAACAGTGAATATTGAACACCATCGGTTGATTTTATTACAAATTTTGTGCAAGAACTGCAGTAGAAATGTTAGAAGAAATTTGAAGCTGCACCTAGAGTTCGGACTGTGAGGTTGATCGAAGATTTTTAAGTAGGAATTCGAGGATACGTGATAGTAAAGTTTTGAAGAGTAGGTCAAAATAGATGATTAGACGTACCGGTATCAAAGTGGTGTTCAATAATTCTCAGTCACTAAGAAATCCAAATGCAGGAGTTTGATCCAAGCGTAAACTTCTAAATTGTTGGAAATTTGTATCTAAGCAGTCTAAAAGCAAATTCGTAAATACACGCTATCGCAAACACCTGATCCAGAATCAATTCGCCTTGTTCAATGCTGTAGTCAAGCGGGGCACAGCTTCGCCAATGGAATGTATCACTCTTAACCTTCACTCATTTTTGTCCCGGAAAAAAAAACGCTCAAAACTCTCAACGTTTCGATGAGAATTCTGGTTTTCCTAAAGTCAAAACAGTGGAGACTTTTTGTGTTTTGACTAATTTTAGCCCCAGAATTGGTCAAAGCGCAAAAGACCTTGTTTTTGACTGTTGTCTTTTTGTGTCGATCTTCCACTCCGAGGAATAACAGCTTAGATTTGCCCTTAGGCTTTCTAGGTCCTCTTTTAAGAAGATTTGTCCTCTTTTTTTCAAAAAAACTGAATGGTCCTCCGAGAACATTTAAAAGTAGCAAAATGACCTCTCTTTTTTACCGTTTAGATTTTTATATATTGCTCTATTGCGAAACCTTAACTCGTAACACCCATTATTCATTCTGTTGTTACAATAGATCACAAACGTACTATCTGACATAAATTTTCACGAGTAACCTTCGCTAGTCAGACGTGAACGAATTCTGTGAGTGTAGAGCGTAGGTTTGCAAAACAAACGTTATTATTTATTGGGCAAGAATGGGCAGAATATTTCCAACATTGCAGAACTGTAGACCAGTGGCGTAACCAAGGGAGGGCTAAGGGGGCTTCAGCCACCCCCCCCCCCCCCCCCCCTTAACCAAGTCATTAAAAAATTTAACCCGAAACACAGGCCCTTGCCTGTGATGCACTTAAGTTGAATCGGTTTGCTCAGTGAACCACTTAATTGACGCATTTTCCAAACAAACAAATTCTTGATTTTAGGTCCAAGCCCTCCTTAGCGAAATCCTGGATGCACACCGATCTGCTGTTGAGTTTTATAGCTAATTGTGAACTGTAAAAATCGCCCAATTCTGCATTATGGTTCCGAATGCAAATGTAGGACGCATATATTCTATGATGCAGACTTAAAAGCTGCAAAAAAAGAGAGAGTTTCAGTTTCTAACCTTTTAAAGGTTGTATGCAATCCCAATCATATTTCGTGTGAGTAATTTTATGATCACGTTAAAGCTGATTCTTCCATGTCGAAAAAAGCATAAAAAGTTAACGATCGAACTGCAAAATATTCATGAACTGAATCTGACAAATAAGTTCGTTTGTCTTGCGTTTGTAGTCTCTTTTTTTCGCCATAACGTTCGCAGAATATCTTATCCTACTTATATTTTACTTGCTGGTTCCACTTGTCCAGTGTCCTCTTTTTCGGCATCAACAATATGGTAGGCCAAAATGTTCCTGATTCTCGATAAACGTTTTACAAAAACTTGACAGCGTTAAGGGCCTGTCATCTTTAAAAAAAGATGTTGTACGGTAGAGAGTTGTCAAAACAAAGTAAAATGTCAATTTGTAAATTAGCTGCTTTGCAAGCAAATGTAGGCCAGCTATCCAAATGTTAATCTTCTGTGACAAAACTGACAAAATAGCCACACTCAAATAAAAGGAAATTGTTAAAAAAAAACACTGAAGGATGAAGAAAGTTGAAATTTGATGATAGTGTGTTTTAGGCCTATCCCAACATTTTGGTCAACATTGAAAAACATGGCTTGAATGCCTCTTCAAGATATAGCCTACGATCGGTTCTCAAAATTTCGCAATTGTGTAGCTACAAGCAATGCCATGACTCATGAGTAGGGCAAGTTTTTATTAACCTAAAAATTCAAAAAAATTGACTTAAAAATTCAAAAAAACTTGACTTTATTGACCTAACCAAATTTGGACCAAATAAAAGCTATTTCTTGAGACTTTGCCAAGATTTTATACGAAAACAAACATTTAATAAGCGAAAACAAACAAATTCTCAACAAAATTTGCAAAACAAGTCTACCTGCTATTGCGAAATAAGTTTTTAAGTATTGCGACAAACAGTAACACTGCAAGCAACTTAATCACCAGATGGATGAAGTAAAGTGTAAAATCATGATAGTAATGTTGTACTTTGATTTTGGGAAGATGACTAGCTAAACCAGGCGTTTGAACTAACTTTTGCTTGAATTACCAAAACACCAGCCCCTTCAAAACGTTTCATAATCGCTTTCACTTCTGGTTAATTCTTTTTGCATATAAAGTAGCATTTAACCAACTTCCACGATCCCCATCTTTGGAGGGTAACTTATAGTAGCGAATTTGGCTTTACTGGTTTTGTTGTTATTTTTACTAACTAGGCCTCTGAAAATTAGCTGATGAACATTTTAGAAATGAAATCTGACTGTCATAGCACAATTGCGCAGCGCATGTCACGTGAAACATGACATGCACAATTGTGCAACAATCTCTGCATCGTAGGATTTCAGTATTGCACCTGCGTCTTGCACAGCACGCAGCCAGAACCGAACTTTTTTGGGGGGCAAGCAAAAATTTGGGGGGCGATGCCTTTGCGCTGTGAGCGATCTCAAAAAAACGGTCTTCACGGAATGAAAAGCTGATTTTGACCCCAAATTTACGGTGAAGATAAAAAAGGATTTTCACGGAGTTAAAAGCTGATTTTACAAGTAGTGGCAGACTCAAAATATTCTATTGCGCCAAAATGACGTTTAAGTGAAATCATTTGGGGGGCAGAGTAACGACTATTTAAGTACCGCCAGGCCCGGCGCCAGGATAGCGTGACTGGGGGGGCAGAAATAAATTTTGGGGGGCACGAGAAGTTTATTTATGTGAATTCGAGAGGGGCACGAGAAATATATCCCAGTCTGGATCAAATGAACAAGGTGAAAACCAAAAATCCAGAGGGATTTTTCTACTGAAATCAGAAATTCAAACAGTTTTTCCGGCCGAAAACAGGTGATCTCCAAAAAAAAAAACAAAAAAGGTCTTCATCCCAAAAATGTCATGAAATCCGGTGTCCCAGTCCACAAAAATACCGCTGGCAAACACCATAATTGGCCTCGATTTGCACGCCAGTAGCCCCGAGCCTGTTAATTTCTTCGGGGCACATTCCTCGCTCGGGGGGGCACAATCAATCATTTAGGGGGGCACGGCCCCGGAATGCCACCCCGTGGCGCCGGGCCTGAGTACCGCAGATGCATATGTTGTGTAACCTACGTGTCAAAAGGACACGTCCCAATGCGGTCGACCGGCTCGGTTGACCAACCTAATAAGCTATTCTCCCGGTTAACTTATTAATCCATATATCCAATAAATCTTTCACTGGTGGCTACGTTGGAGCTGACGCTATAGTTACATGAAATTTTGTTCAAAATGAGGTTAAACCGAAATTATTTTGGGGGCAAAATAAAATTTTGGGGAGCAATTGCCCATCCTGCTTCCTCTTGGCTACGTGCCTGGTCTTGCAGCCACCAAATATTTTGCTGCATCAGACAATAATCAATATAGTTTCAGCTCATTCCAAGAGTAGGCCTGCTATCAGGCTATATCCCACCCCACACCCATTGGCCTGTCGACCAAAATGCGCATTAAGGAAAATACCATGTTTTTCGCACTTATGAAACAGTCTTTTGAAGTGATATGGACTTTACAGTGGTTTAAAGCCACTTTTAAAACATTTATTTAGGGGGGAGAGCTACTGTTTGTCTAAAATAAAGCTCACGAATTAGTAAAACTTTGAACATGGCAAAAAATAAGCAATCAAATTTAATTGCTTGATGCAAAATGCTTAACGTAGGCTTCATCAAACAAATTATAGATGGGGAGGGGTCATTCAGTATAGTCTATTTAATTTAGTCAATTACCAATCACTTCTCAAATAATCTCGTCCCACTTGACCCTTATCGGTACCCCAAATTATCTTGCTGTATAAAATGCACTCGAATAAGGTTAATATTGGTGAGTTTTTCGAATTATAGGATTCAATGATATAACCGGATTGTAATTACAAGACTGAAATTTTACGATTAAGTTAGTCCAGCCCAAATTGCCTATATTTACGCAGCCAGTTTAATCATGTTTTTACAGACAGAACTGATTTCTATGCCACGTTTTAAAAACATTGATTTTATCAAAATAGGCTTAAAATTAAGGTATTCTTGCAAAATCTCCAAACGTTGAGGGCTCCCCCCCAGACACCCTCAAACACCTCTGAATTGCAGATTTCTGGCTACACGTCCGGCTGTTGCTAATTATGGGTGATAAACTGAAAAATGAGTGATAATTACAAAAAATTGACTTTATTGCCATGTAAAAAAAATATTGACCTAACGGTATAAAAAGTTGACTTTTTTTGACCGATCAAATTAAGAATATGAAACTGACTCTTTCTATCCAGAGTTCTTGCAAAAACTCACATTATTCCAACTTACTACTAAAAGTTTGGCGTAAAAAAAGTACAGTCAAACCTCGTTTATCGAACGCTTCTGTTCTCGACCAAATCGGTTTTCGACCAAAAAATTACGTCTCACACTTCGAACATAAATTCGGGTCACGACCAAACCGAAAGAAGTCGAACGAACACGAACGCGCCATGATGCTGCATATGTCGGCTTTTTTCACACGATTTTTGGTGTAACTGAGCTGTTGTATTTTTTTTTTAGTGTTTCCCTAGTAATTTCTGCATATTTTTTCAAATTTTTTCGTATTGTACTGCATCTTAACCTTTAATGTTTTTGATGTTTCAAAAATAAAACATAACAAATGTTTACTTTTTGTTTTTTTTATCATCTTAGATAGGAAATCCTTTATTAAAATAAAACACAATCTACAGTATTTCTACCCGTTTTTGTTTATAGTACACAGAATACAGAACAGTTTATGGTGTAAAATAATAAAAAAAATACTTTGCAAAAGTTGCTTTCTAGACTTGGAACGGATTAAAACATAGGTGGGCACAAGTCCGTTAATCGTTAATCCGTTAATAACGAAGCTAACTTTTTCATTAACTCGTTAATCCGTTAAAAACTTTTTTCATGTTAACGGACTAAATTAACTTCCGTTAAGTGCTGTTAACGGACTAAAGTAACTTCCGTTAAGTTCTGTTAACTTCCGTTAAGATTTTTATCGTTAATATCTTGCAGCTTCGTTGTGCATTTGAACTTGTTTTTAGCTTGAAATTAGATTAGACTGTAAAATGTAACTTCCAAAACACAAAAAGACAACCATAGCAATAAATATTTCCTTGCAATCAGCTCAACTGCGTCAATACGTGTTCTAGAAGCGAGTGAATAAAACGAAATGTAAATTACACGCAAAATGTTAACGAATTAACGGACTTTATTAACTTCCGTTAATTAAAGCTGAAAATAACGGATTAACGTTAACGGAGGTGTGAAGTTTGTTAACGGACTAGTGGTTAACGAAGCTAACGTTTTGCATTAACTTGCCCACCTATGGATTAAAATATAAAAATTGTTTCGGATTTCGAACAAATCACTTTTCGAACAGCCTTCTGGAACGGATTATGTTCGAAAACCGAGGTTTGACTGTATTACAAATTTATTCACATAAAACAGTCTGCAATCTGCATTGTATAAACTGGTTCCTGATCTACTTTTTACGTTAACAACACCGTAATTCTAAACTTTATCTCAAACAAACGGCTAAATACTAATTTTTTGCCTTTTAAATATCTACTGATGTCAAGAAAAACACTGTTTCAGCTCAAAAAACAAAGATTTGAGAAACCTATTTAGTCAGTTTCCGGGTATGGGGTGTCATTTCTAAACCATGACAAAATATTTATTCTTAAAAGACCTATTATCAAAACCAATAATAGCTCTTTAATAAGTCGTTCAAAAAAATTTTTTTGGGAAGTTTCTGAGGGAGTGGCACCCCTTAACTATGTCAAAATATCTATCTCAATAATGTTAGCTGATACCAAAAAACATTAGTGATCTAGCCTTAACTGTTTGAAAATTTGATTTTTGGGGGTCCATTTGGAAGGTTCTCGGAGTGGGTGCTATACCCAAAAGCAGGGCCTGCGAGAGGGGGTTCAGGGGGTACATCATACTCGGGCCCGGACCAAGGGGGGCCCGGAAGAGTTCAGGTTTCCGCGTTAAGTTTTGGTATTGCACCATAACACCGTAATCAAACTTACCTACAGCAAAAATATCAGTCAGCCTATTCAGTACTGGTAATTGGTCGCTATTTTTGCTACACAGCCTTTAGGGCATCCAATAGTGGCCGATTTGATTAAAAAAAGAGGAAAATGTATCAAAAGCCATACACCTGCACCGAAATTAACGTTTTGTTACGTTTCTCTGACTTGAGAGCCCTAATTCTACGGTACAACAATGTACGAGGGCCCACATTTCCAGAGATCCAAAAGCATTTCAACCTCAGAAAGCGGAGTCATAGTTGACATACTCTACTACTATCATTAAGTAACTTACTCTATCTGTATGAGTTTAATAGGTATTTGGGTTTGTGAAGTCTATGATTGCAGATGACTTCTTAAAACTTTTATCAGTAAAATATTTGGATTTGCCGTATTAAAGTCATTATATTGCATAAAATTGGGTCAATGTCATTATTCCCCACTTCACATACTTTCTTTCTTGTATATCACGTTTTCTGCTTGTCAATTTAAGCAACAGAGGTGGAGTCGAGGACACAAGGCTCAGGCCAAGACCAAGGCCAAGGACACAAAAAAATTTCGAGGCCAAGGCCAAGAACAGACCCTCTCGAGGCCAAGGCCAAGGACCAAGGACACAGACGCAAGTGTTCTCCAAAAAAAAGAAAGGTCTTCAAATTTTTTTTCAGGCGAAAAAGGTCTTCAAAAATTTTTTTTCAAGCGATCTCTACTTGAGGAAACCAAAAAAAAGTCTTTGCAGATTTTCCACAAGGTTTTGGCGTTTTCCAACGAAATTTCAACGGTTCAAAAATAGTGCTGTCCTCGAGCCGAGGACAGCGCAATTTTCGGGGACTTGAGGCTTCGTGGCCAAGTCCAAGGACTTCAAAATGTGTCCTCGAGGACGTCCTCGAGGCCAAGAATGTCCTCGAGGATTCCACCTCTGTTAAGCAAGTTTGGTGCTGAGATGTTGATCAAATGCTGTATTTTACTCTCGAGAAGCATAAAAAGTGCTGAAGCTTCCGGGGCTCTGCCTCGGACCCCGTTGGGGGAGCTCACAGCGCTCCCCCAAACCCCCTAGCTGGATTTAAACCAATTTTATGTCTAGTTGTGTTTTTCATAGGTCCTAACTGTATGCGAATATCGTTATCCCCTCACTTTTAAATGAAGATCTACACCCATCCGACAAAAAAATGATTTAGCGGCATGGGCCCCGATAAGGCTTGGGGGGGGCCAATAAGATTTGGGTGCCCAGTATCGACCTTCGTACTCCCTGGAAAATTTTCTCTCTGAGGCCCTGCCCAAAAGATGTAAAAATATCTCATAAATATCTACTGACATCAAAAAAAAAAAAAACTAGCACCCTAGATTAAGTCGTTAAAAAAATTATTGTGGGGGGCCTATTTTTGAGGGGTGGCACCCCCAAACTTTGTCAAAATATTTGTCTCTTAAATACCTACTGATATTTAAAAAAACTAGCGCCCTGACTTAAGCCGTTCAAAAACTTGATATTTTGGGGTCTATTTGGGGATTTCTCGGAGGTGGTACCCCCAAACAATATCAAATTATATGTCTCCTAAAAATCTACTCATATCAAAAAAAAAACTAGCATCCTAACTTGAGCCTTTGAAAAAATTAATTTTTTGGAGGGTTTCTGGAGGAGTCGCCACAAAAAATTTCGATAGACAAAATTGCGTTTGCAGCTCAACAACTTTGCACAGAAACTAGATTTCGATGTTGTGTGTTTTAGGAGAAAGCGTACAAGATTTAGAAAGAAAAAAAGGAAAGAAAAACTCATCGCGGCCAAAAGTGGGTCGGTAGAGATAAGTAGTATTTTAAGATATATAACCACGTGAACAGGCGCGTAGCCAGAAATTCGCAAAGGGGGGCTGTTTTGGGAGTGGAGCCCCCAGCCGCCGGAGGCACGGGGATCAGGGGGCGGAGCCCCCAGCGCTCGAAAATTTTGCAATTTTTTGCAAAAACAACTTCATGTTAGGGCTATTTTGATTAAAAAATAATGCTTTTAAAACGTGGTTTAGAAATTGGCAGTGCAAACATGATTAAACTGGTGGCATAAATGGGCTATTTGGGAGATGGCTAATAGTAAAATGTTAGGTTTCTTGTTTCGATGCTGGTAAATTATAAAATCGAATAATTCAATAAAACTCACACGGAGTAATCTATTTGGTATACAGTTTATAGAGAAAAATAATTGGGGGGGTCAAATGAAAAGAGATTTGAGAGAAATGATTGGTCATTAAGTAATACTGAATAGCCCCCCCCCCCCCCCTATTCCTTACTTTATAATATATTTGTTGGTGACACCTATGTTTAGCTTTTTTACGCTTGCGATCAAATTTGATTGCTTATTTCTTACCATTTTTCAAAGTTTTCATTTATTTGTTAGACTTATTTTTGACAAATTAGCCCCCCACCCCTGAATATATGTTTCAAAAGATATTTTAAATCACTATTTAGCCCACTTCAATGCATAAAACAGTCTCAAAAGTGCTAAAAATATTATGCTTTTGCCATTCTGCATTTAGGTCGACATGCCAGTGGGGGGGAGGCTATAGCCCCCCCTCCTGGCTACGCTACTGCACGTGAATTATTTTTGCCGCACTTTAGCCGTTTTTGAGTGTCGCGATCGTTGATACTTGGCTAGAGTACATCCTTTAATCCCTAGCATTGCCCACGTCGGCTGAAACTAGAGAACGACTGAGATATTAATTGACGAATCGAAAATGGCAGTTGATAGTTCCTTTAGCTTCTTGAATCTCAGAAAGCAGCACACCAATCGTAAATTAAAACTTCTATTTAAGATTGAAACACAAAACCACTCTCACTGAGCAAAATCGCTCCATTAACATTTCTTACGATCGACCAGATTCAGATCGTAAAAGACTTAACCGCGACCGACCAAGTTCAGATCGCACCTTAGACACTCTCGCGATCGTCCAATTCAGATCGCCAACTATACAGCTACACAAGCCAACCACAGATACACACACTCAGCAAAACTGCCTACATACTAATACCTAAAATCACCCACTCTTCGAATATTAGAATAAAAAACGACTCGCCTATTTATACTACGACAAAAGCTATGGAACATCCCAGAAAAATCCTTGATACGTCACAATAGAAAAAAATACACGAGCTTACGATAACAGATTTCGACCTAATTATGACGTCACAAGTTCAAGTCTAAATATAGCAATTAAGAGTCGTAAACAACCCAAACATCGATAACTGCACAAAATAGCGGAATGTACTAGAAAGGAATTATCTAGAATATCTTGAATATTCTAAATCACAAAAAGGCGGCAAAAGAAGCAAATCAGTCACGTACACGTTAAAATACAGCAAATAATCATATCGCAGGCATTCAAAATTAATATTTCGTGACATTGAGTAAGATCGCTTTTTACGCCAAACTTTTGGGACGGTTTTCAGGTCCTAAAACCGAAGTCACTTGACCTCTTGCCTCGAAATTTGATACAAACATAAAAATGATTAGTCTCAAACTGCCATCAAGATTTCATGTCGCTAGATCTAACTGTTCTCGAGTTGCAAAAAAAAGTGTGAAACTTCGCACTTTTTAGTTGGCCGAGTTGAAACAAAGGAACACGCTACGCGAGCGTCGGTCTTACCTTTAATGAACGGTATAATTTTTGCTTGAAATTCCCCAAACCAGTCAGTCAGAGCCAGTTTATTCATGTACCAGTACACGCAAACAACGAAAATTCCACATTTGGAATATAAAATATTGTATGTAAATAGAGTACGGTGCATAGGGAGACCGCAGGAAAGAGAGAAACGCTCACCGAGTCAGAGGGATCCCATACATATCCCCTAAAACACCTTGCAGTAAGAACATTTCTCCTAAAAACACTTGGCCCAAAGTACATTATTCCAAATGTACATTTCCCTGAACGTACACTTGCCAGAATGTACATTTCTTTGAACGTACGCTTTTCTGAAATTACGAGTACATTTTCCTGAACGGATACTTTCCAGAATGTACGTTTGGCCGAATGAACATTTTCCCTGAAACCCTATTTTCTAGAAGTGACGCTTGCCAGAAACGTACATTTGGCCGACTGCACATTTCCCCGAAAATTTATTTTCCAGAATAAAATTACACTTTTTTGAGAAAATATATTTTGAGAAAAATAATAGAAATTTTCATTTTTTTTATTTTCAATAACCAATATTGACTTTTGATTACCGGTAAATCTGAGTGCATTACTGTAAGTTTTGCTATTAAATAAGAAGTATATCCCGAATCGGTCAATTTGCTTGCAATTATCTGCATACTTCAAACGTAGTGGACATAGAAATTAAAAATCGATGGAGCATGTTATCTTATATTTGACGGCGATTATTCGAGTTCGTCTGCAAAATTATCTGCATCTTTTTTTTCTTCAGCGAAGCGACCCAATCACCGTGAGTCGCATTAGGGCAGGGTTTGGAGGTTTTAACTTGTACTTATATTGTTGGGGACATCTCAGCCAATCTTTATTGGTAGCAAGAAGATCAAATCGTTGACCAAATGATTGTTCGTCAACAAAATCCGACCCAACGTGAAAAAAGGCTGATCTATCTTCATTGTTATTGTGTTAACGTAAAAATGGCTAAATGGACTTTATAAATAATGAGCACAGTCAAACAAATGGCGCTCTTATCATATTCATTTGGAATAAGATTATTTTGACCTAGATTTAAATATTTTTGCGGTTCTGGGTAAAAAATTGCAGTTGTTATTTGCAGACGGCGCAGTCATAGGGGCAGCCAATGGGGGGGGGGGGGCAGGGGGCCCGGGCCTCTTTGATTACTAGAGGTTTGAGCCAAGCGGGGGCAAGCTTGGCTAAGGGGCCACAAACCGTCACATGTATATGTGATAAATAGGTCATAACGACGCAGAGCAAGCAAGCTATCAAAATTTTGCCTAGAGGGGGGACAAGGATTTCTTCAACTAGGGAATGTCAAAGCTTCTTTCACACTTGACACTTAAAGAGATAGTAAGGAGATAATAATTTAAATTCTTATGCGCAACAATTGGATTATTGCCATTACTATTATAATAATAGAAGACCAAAAAAAAGATTTTCGCCGCAAATCTGAACTGATTTTGGGAAAACCTAACAGAAGAAGGTTTTGGTTTAGACCGGCGTTTCATTTGCCGCAAAATGGTAAGCCTTTCCATGAGGAAATCAACCGCGGAAAAAGACCTTGCGGGCCACACAAAACAGCTTCGTAGGCCAAATAAGGCATGCGGGCCACGGGTTGGGCTGAGTTATATAGAGGTTTGTTACATTGAAATAGACAATGGGTTGTTATTATGACGTACGATGTTGCAAAACCACCTAAAATACCACAAAGTTAAGGAAAAATATAGAAAAAATTATTTGGAAATAAAAGCTCGGACGCTATTAAAAGCTCTTTTTGAATTCCTGAATACGGTTGCAGAATAGAAGTCTTGACGTTTGAATGTAATTTTGTTGCGGCTTTCATCTTCAAACAGGGGATTTCTTTGATTTTTTTGTTTTGCAAAAGTGCATTTGGCTTTGCAGTTTTTTTATAAACAAAGGCGACTTTTTTGACAAAATGGCCGTCTGTCTCTTTTTAGTGTCTAGCTTTGTTCTGTTCAGAAGTTTTGATTGGGTATAATAAGGACTTAAATTGTTAGGGGACGAGGGGGAACGCGTCCTCCCATCGAGATTTAGCGTCCCCCCATCGAGATTTAGGCGTCCCCCCATTGAGAGTTGAGCGCTGGATGATCAGACGAAAAAGAGCCAGTCAGGACTAAAAGATCCCACAAATTTCTTGCCAAAAATGGTCGCAAATTGCGGTGAAGACCTTTTTTTTTTGGTCTTCACCTGATTTCGGGAAAAAATAACTTCAATTTTTGGCGAGGACCTTTTTCTTTTTTTGGTCTTCATTCAATTTCGGCGACGGAAATAAATAATTTCCACGAAAGAACTTGTGAAGTTGGTCAAGGCTACAAAAGCGTCCCCCCATGCAGAATTTTACAATTTAAATACTGGGTATAATATATCTACTATTCAATGTCCATGGATATATCAAATGCACATTAGTTACACAATGTTTCTGTCAGCATTATTGTAGATGAGACAAATACAAAAATTTCAATTGCTTGGGAAATCATGCAGGATCAAATTATAGCCCTAAAACAACAGCTTAAATGATTGATAACAACTTAAATGATCATTTAGTGAAAAGTAAATAAAGCAAAGTGTTAGAAACTGCGTTATACCAACAAAGTTATGTTTTTTTTTAGTTCCAAAAAGGGGGGTTCGACCCCCTAACCCCGAACTGGGTGCGCCACTGGGCGTAACCATCTTAATTTTTATAATCTAAACAATCTACCGTACATTTTTCAATAACAATCCACCTCCACCTCGCCAGTTTTTACGCGACAAAATACTTTTAAAAAATAAAATTAGCTAGGGGAAATGCTCATTGAACAAATTATTAAATCTGAACTAAGAGAGCCTGTGCCTCCTGGCCGTACATGTACTCCTACAACTGGCTATTTTAATGACAAAACGAAAATCTATAAGGAAAATCTTCGAGTGGATTATTATTTACAGCTAAAATTGTGCAGGAGAAAATGTATCTTACTTCCTCCAACCTGTGCCAAATCATTTTCAAAATTCAACACCAAAATACAAGATTTTAAACGTGTTTTGGATATAAATTGCAAGTAAAAAAGGAATGAAAAATTTAATTTTTTCAATTGGCTTTCAAATGTTAAAAACCTAGTAGTTACAAATGGCTCTGAACACGTGCGAAACGTGATCCAATGGTAATAAAATCGCTTTTATTTTGCAACAAAAGATTAAGAAATTTACGCTGAGGCGGAGATGCTTCGCTCTTTACACACTATGTCAGCGAGTCATCATTTTTCTCTGTGAAATGGCTTCGTAATAACGTTGAGCTCAGAATACTTGTTCCAATGAATAGTGAGTATAACACAAAACTTGCATCTGCAAATAAATTTCGTACAGAGTTATTTTTTAGCAGCAGTGTTGGTAGATGATTATTTGAGCTGTTTATATGAGGAGTAGTCGTTGTTTTTATAGGATGACCAATTCCGTCAGACTAGAAGTTGACTACGATTTTTTCCAATATCAATTCTGTGAAAGGAAATGTAATTTCGGCCAAATGTATATTCTGGAAATTAGGTTTTCGGAGAAATGTTCATTCGGTTAAGTGTACATTCTGGCAAGTGTCAATTCTGGAAAAAGAACGTTCAGGGAAATATTTTTCAGGCAAGTGTTTTTCTGGGGTGTGTAAGGTTACCAAGTCATGGCTACCCAATTTCACACATTTTTACTTTTATAAAGTAGTGCACAGCGTTTCGTTTTATGCCCTCAAAGAAGATGACATACATAGCAGTGTTGGGCATTAACTCATTAATTCGTAAATAACGAAGTTATGTTTTTCATTAACGAGATAAAAAGCTTTTGTGAGTTAACTTATTAGCTATTATAACTTTCGTTGAACTACTTTAATGTTTACGTTAATCCGTTAAATTTCTAGGCTACACCATGCGTCCTAATGCCATAATAACAAAAATAAAAAAAGAAAATAAAAAAGCATTCCACTCTGTCTCTCTTTATTAAAATAGTAAATATCTTAGGAACAGAAATCAGAATGAGTAATTTTTATCTCGCATGGAAATGGAATCATTTTATTGGACATCAAATGCAGGTTAACATTGAATTTTTTTTTATGAAATTAACGAATTAACTTTTAACTTTAACTTGCGTTACTTTTGTTTTTCAGTTAACTATTTAACAAAAATGTTTGAAAATTCTTAGCGAAGTTAACGTTTCTTATTAACTTGCCCGACACTGATACACAGTATTGATGCACTATTCATTCACAGTTCTTTTAACATACAGCTAAGTGAAGCACCAGAACAGTCTCGTTTTCTTGCTCTAGCCAATATAGTATGAATGGATTTGGGCTTCGAAAAAATATTAAAAATATCAAATCAAAAATATTTTATTATTCTCGCTGTAATACGCCGAAGCGTGTAACGAGTTGGCGGGGCCCATCTCCGCGTTATCGCGCCCGAGCATCACAGCTCCTTTCGCAGAAATGTCGCTGCGGTGGCGATGCGTAAGCAACACTGTCTCCGACTTGAATCATTGACCTCCCGCTTCAAAGAAAACGCGTTACCGCTCGATTAATCGGCCGGTTAAATCGGACTTATTCAAAATATAATATTCATTTTTTACGCCATGCACTACTTCACAACCATTCCCACATAACTTTTTTTTTTAAAGAACAAACTAGATGAGAGTTTGCCAGCAAACCTAGTAAACGGCCGACGCAAAGCTAATGCTGTGACGCTCAAAAGTACTTTTTGTCTACCGTAAATCAGCAGTTATTCAAAAATATCTGATTATGGAACCTCCAGAAAAATAGGGTCAAAATATTTGTCAGTTAAATATCTGCTGATATCACAATAGACTGGCACCCTAGCTTGAGCCATTCAAAAAATTGATTTTTGAGGGGTCTATTTGGGGGGTTCCCCGGGGGGTGGCACCCCCAAACTATGTCAAAATATTTGTCTGTTAAATATCTCCTGATATCAAAACAAACTGGCACCCTAAGTTGAGCCATTTAAAAAATTGATTTTGAGGGGTCCCTGGGGAGGTGGCATTCCCAAAGTATGTCAAAATATTTGTCTGTTAAATATCTGCTTATATCATAACAAACTGGCACCCTAAGTTAAGCTATTCAAAAACTTGATTTTGGGGGGTCCCAGGGGGGTGGCACCCTCAAACTATGTCAAAATATTTGTCTGTTGGATATCTGCTGATATCATAAAACACTGGCACTCTAAATTGAGCCGTTCAAAACATTGATTTTTGGGGGTCCCCAGGGAGGTGGCACCCCCAAACTATGTCAAAATATTAGTCTGTTAAATATCTACTGATATCAAAAAAAAGCAGCACTCTCGCTTGAGCCATTCAAAAAATGGATTTTTTGGGGCCCCATTTTGGGGGGGTCTCGGTGGAGTTGATCAAAAAAATTTCGGGAGAAAAAATTGCGTTTGCAGTTCAACAACTTTGCACAAAAATTAGATTTCGATGTTTTGTGGTTTAGGAGAAGAAGAGCGTACAAAAATTAGGAAGAAAAAAAAGGAAATAAAAGGAAAAAAATAAACCTCATCGCGGCCAAAAATGGGTTGGTCGGGATGAAAGGGTATCTTAAGGCATAGGACCATATGAAATATTTTTTGCTGTACTTAAGCCGTTTTTGACTGAGACCGCTTTTTACGCCAAACTTGCGGGGCGGTTTTCGGGTTCTAAAACCAAAGTCACGTGGCCTATTGCCTCGAAATGTGGTACAAATATATAACTCATTAATCTCAAACTACTGTCAAAATTTCATGTAGCTAGATCCAACCGTTCTCAAGGTATAAGCAAAAGTCTGAAATTTCGCTCTCGTTAGTTGGAAAATGGCCGAGTAAAAACAAAGGAACACGCGACGCGAGCGCTTCTGCTAAAAAACAGACAAGCGGTTGGAGAAAAATGTCAAATCAGAAAACTAATGCTTAGAATTGGCATTACCATAGTATGCATTCCGCAAACTTTTTGTGTTGTTGAGAATAGGCGAAATGCGGTTCAAATACAGTTAACCTAAAAGTTATTAATTGATATTATATACATGGCAACCCTAACGTTATGACGCATTACGCACTGCTGCGGTTCGATTACATTGTTGTTTTCTCTATCTAAGCGCTAGCTTGTTCTAGAAAGAGCTCAAACACGCCATACGTCATCGCGAATCGGCGAGCGCATGATGACGTATATACACGTGATTGCGCGAAGAGTATAAATACGGACTGCGAATTTCATTTCCCAGTTTAAGTTTAGCAAATTGTTAGCAATAGAAGTGCACGGAAAAAGTATATTGAATTGCTTGCTACGATTAAAGTCTTAAAGATGAGCTTATTTTCCATGAACAGACATCCTTTTTGGAGTGAAAGATTCTTTGTAAGTATCATAACTGAGAACTTAAGAGTTGCACACTTTTTTTTATATAAGAACTAGTAAATTTACAGTCGAAGCTGGTTATTCTTATTTTCAGCCTGTTATCAAATTTTTTTTTAATTTGAGGAATAAAGTGACAGAGTTACTAATGCATTCTTGCTTAATAATCTTTTCTTATTTATCAGAGGTAAATTTTTCAAGCATCAGCGAATAAATATCAGCCACACTGAATGTTCGTTTGGGTTTGATCCTCTCAAAGGTCAAAAAAGCACGACATCATGCTTAAATTTATCTACGGCGTTCCAATAGTATGCAAGCAATCTACCCGTCTCAATGGCAATGTGTTTTTTATTTTTGCTTGAAGTTGCGTAGCATCGAATTCCCGATTTTTGCGCTGGTTTAATCTATAATGTTATGATAATACTTCAGCACCAATGTTGATTAACATGTAATATTTCCTTAGGACGAATCATCTGACGAAGATGAATATGAACAGCCTGCAAGAGTTGGGAATTATCGATATGCTCCGGACTTTTATGGCGGATATCCGGCATCAAGACAGGGCTTTCACCCAGCGTATTTCCAACACCCGTATCGACCTTCTTATTACGAAGAGCCATGCTCACGCCAAGCTCAAGGGATTCTTAATCCACGACAACACCCTAGATTCAAGGTAATTTTTCCGTAACAAAAGATGACGTTGATTTTTAAAGGTATTTAAAAGCAGCAGTCAAGTTCATCGGAACCCTCTGGTAATTGATTTTTCTCCCCACCAGTCAACAGTAATTTTTGCATTGATTTACAGTTTATACAATTGTAGGTTTAAGTTTTTTGTTTCTTTTTATTTGTTGGTAAAGTACAAGAAAGCCGTCAAAAATATAAAAAGTGAATATTTGCTGCTGCTCTCAAGAGTCTCAGCTCGTAATTCATTCATAATTTTAGACTACGAAGCCATCCGTCCAGTTACTACTTGGCTGCAGGTTATTTAACGTCTCTAAATTTTGATTTTGGACGCAAATTTTAAACATATTTTTCTTTTCAGAAACGTAACGTGATGGGTGAGAGAACAATTCCGGTCCCTATTTCTCACGAAAGACCATCCAATCCTGAGAATGCAGAAGCTACAAAAGGTTTTGAAAAAGCGACTAAGCTTCGAAAATCGAAGAAAGAAGCAAAATCTTCTGCTGGAAATTATCGAAATGTGAAGCGAGATTTCTTGCTTCACGATCCGGAAAATGAAGCGGACACTACATTGGAGCAAGGGAACAAGCCCTCTCCACCAGATCCAAAAAACGCTGAGCGTACTGCAAGTTTCTCTTCGGGTGAAAGTGAAGTAGGTATAGAGGTTGATCATGATCAAGAGGATGAGATGTCAAGCGATAAAAGGTCTATTGCCCACGCAGAAACGGAATCAGACACCGAAAACTGCCAAACTGAAACAATCACGGAAACAGAAGTCGATATACCAGAACCCGATGCTGCCGAACGAGCGAAACAGCAAATAGCATCAGTTATGGAAGATATGGACAAACTCGAATCCGAAATTGACTCTTTTTCCGGTTCTCGCAAAGAGAAAACCTTTCTAAGGTTAGAACACGAACTTACAAACAAGCTACTCCGCTTGGACGGAGTTAGCGCTACTGGCTCAGGTGATGAAATAAACGATATCCGCTCCAAACGAAAAGCTGCAGTTACACAAATTCAACGTGCATTGGACAGACTTGAATCAAATGTGTTGCCATAAAACTTGTCTTGTTTTTGTGCTTGGTACTAAAATCACAAAACAATATTTGCTTTTATCACTGTGGTGAATTTATAATTTTATTTATTTTTCATGCTGCTTTGGTAAAAAGCTTTTTACAAAAAATATTCTGCTTACTACTTGCAGCAGTTTTTGAGAATTTGTGTTCGAAATGTTTTTATTAGATTCATTCGTGTTTGAAATGTAATAATTTTCCGCAATTTTAAGTTTCTTATTTTATGCCATCATTTGTCGAGCAATACAATTAAAATTCCAACAAATGGTTGTTTTTTAGTCTCTATATACTCGTATAAGTACGAATGCGTTCATTTTTTACGGACCTACAAGCAGGCGCGTAGCCAGAAATTCGCAATGGGGGGGCTGTTTGGGGGGTCTGGAGGCGGAGCCCCCAGCCGCCGGAGGCCAATGGGGGTCTGGGGGCGAAGCCCCCAGCTGCCGGAGGCTGGGGGTTTGGGGGTAAAGCCCCCAGCCGCCGGAGGCACGGGGGTCTGGGGGCGGAGCCCCAGCGCTCGAAAATTTTGCATTTTTTTGCAAAAATAACTTCATTTTAGAGCTATTTTGATTAAAAAATAATGATTTTAAAACGTGGCTTAGAAATTGGCAGTGCAAACATGATTAAACTGGTGGCATAAATGGGCTATTTGGGAGGTGGCTAATGGTAAAATGTAGTTCTCTAGTTTAGATGCTGTTAAACTATAAAATCGAATAGTTCAATAAAACTCAAACGGAGTAATCTATTTCGCATACAGTTTATAGAGAAAAATAATTGGGGGGGGCTAATGAAAAGAGATTTGAGAGAAATGATTGGTAATTAACAAATACTGAATAGCCCCCCCCCCCCCCCTATTTCTTAGTTAATAGTATCTTTGTTGATGACACCTATGTTCAGCATTTTTACACTTGCGATCAAATTTGATTGCTTATTTCTTACCATTTATCAAAGTTTTCATTTATTTGCTGGTTTAATTTTTGACAAATTAGTCCCCCCTCCCCGGGACATATGTTTCAAAAGATGTTTTAAATCACTATTTAGTCCACTCCAGTGCATAAAACAGTCTCAAAAGTGCTAAAAACGTAGTGTTTTTCCCATTCTGCATTTTGGTCGACATATCAATGGGGGGGCTATAGCCCCTGGCTATGCTACTGGCTAAAAACGTGGTATTTTCCTAATTGTGCATTTGGTCGGCAGTTCACTAGCCCCCCCCCTCAATAAACGTTTCAAACTATGCTTTAAAGCATTTTTTAGTCTAATCCAGTGCAAAAGACAGTCTTAGAAATGCTAAAAACGTGATATTTTCCTTATTCTGCGTTTTGGTCGGCAGTCTATTAGCCCCTCCCCTAAATAAACGTTTCAAACTATGCTTTAAAGCATTTTTTAGTCTAATCCAATGCAAAAGAGAGTCTTAGAAGTGCTAAAAACTTGATATTTTCCTTATTCTGCATTTTGGTCGGCAGTTCATTAGCCCCTCCCCTAAATAAACGTTTCAAAATAGTCTAATCCAGTGCAAACTCACAGTCTTAGAAATGCTAAAAACGTGGTATTTTCTTTATTCTGCATTTTGGTTGGCAGTTAGTTCATTAGCCCCCCCCCCTAAATGAACGTTTCAAACTATGCTTTAAAGCAGTTTTTAGTCTAATTCAGTGCAAAAGAGAGTCTTAAAAGTGCTAAAAACGTGTTATTTTTCTTATTTAGCATTTTGGTCGGCAGGCCAATGGGGGGGGGCTATAGCCCCCCCCCCCCCGGCTACGCTACTGCCTACAAGCTAATTTACAAATTTCGAGCAAAGATATCTCGTGTAACTTTTGTAAACTTAACACAGTATACTTAATTTCCATCCGTTTTCGAATCACGGTAAACAATACACAAATTTCAAAGTTCCATCTAAACTGTATTTAAAAATGCCACTATAAAGCACTGCACTCACAGTAAAAAACGACACGCATATAAAAACAATGCCAGCAACATTTTGTCTAGTTTCAACGCGTGAAATACAGTGAAGGGGGGCTTTTACCAATCACGCGTGTTGACGCGCCGAAATACGCGTGACATCGACTTCAACGTAAATGCAAGAATTGGAAAAACGCATGCAATCAAATGACGCGTGTCAACTGTCAAGACGCATGATTGATAAAAAGGCCTAAAGGTCCATTTATCGATAACCCCTTACCAGTGCCCAATTTTTTTTTTTTTGAGGAAATATGCACTTTTTTATTACCAGTATTATTCGAACTAGTTTGTAAATGTTCATTAACGGAAACGATAAGTTTCGGCCTTAAAAGCTAGATAAAAGCTTGCTGTATGCTGAGGTACGTCTAAGCCGTTTGAGACGGTAGTGCCCCATGTTCCATATCTGAAATCGCTGAAATTAATGATTACAGTCAAGCGGTCATTTAGCCAAAAAATACGTGCATCTCTGCCCAAGAAACTTGATTCAAATCGATGTATAAAATGCAAGTTCTAGAGTTTACGAATTTAAAAATCATGATTCAATAAATTAACGAATTATGTTGGTTCGAATTTAGAAACCAAACAAAAAAATATGTGCGGCAATACAAATTACGCTTAAATTTGTACCGTTTTATGGACGGTAAATCTTACTGAATTATTCTTACGTAAAACCCGCTAGAGCTAAAACAGCACGTAAGAAGATAAAACAGACTTAAAAACAAACTAGCAGCTTCAAAATAAACAGAATATTAAATTCCTAACAATAATACAGTGAAGAAGTAAGTGGGACATCACCAATTTTGAAAAAATGTAACATAAAACAATTTCTTTCACAATTTATATTCAGTTACGTAGCCACCAGTGGCGCAACAGGGGGGCTTCAGCCTCCCTTGGCCAAGTCACCCAGAAAATTTAACTAAAATACAAGTAAACGTGATTTTAACAATTTAGTTCTTTCAAATGGCTCTACAAACGTGCAAAATGTGAACCAAATCGCTCTAAACTGGTTAATTTTTTCTTTCAAAAAATCGTCCAGCGAGTGACATTTTTCAATTCAACTAGGCAAGCGCACTGCTCTATTGTTAGATTTGTTAGATTTAAGGTTAAAGTAAAGGAAATATAATTTCACTTTTCGGTATATGTGGTTGACGCAAAAAAAGATATCACAATTTTTGCGTTTTAATTCATCGTTATAACCCAATTTTGGTTTTGCAAGTTCAGAAAAATTTGATGGTGTTTTTAGTCAGTTTTTGCTTTTGACTGCTGCTTGTAATGTTTAATCCATTTCAAAATTGATAGTACTAACGGTAAGCTAATAGGAAGAAATAATGGAATATATATGGCAAATTTTTGATCTTCAGGGAAGTACAAGAGTTCGAGTAAGGTGGGATCAAAAAATGCAGTTTCAGATGCACCAAAAGCTTGCTTTGATTGCCTTAAAAACTCTGATAAATTACCGTTTTGAGCAGCAGACTTTGCATTTGTGATAGCATCTACTGCTGTATATACTTCATTGGCAATTTGGTCATTGATAACTATGTTTCGAACTTTAGTTAAGAGGTTAGACAAAGACTCCAATGAGTGAATAGAGCTAGCAGAATTTTCCATCGCTCGAAGTCGCATTAAAGCATCTAATTCCCAATCTGTAAGACCATGAAAAGCAGGAAACTCGAAGTGAATTTGTTCATGTTTGAAGTAGTCATTGAAAATAGGAATGCCGACAAGGGTTCGAAAGTGTTCCAGGAAAGACCTTATTACAAACTTTACGTCAACAACATGATGAAGTGTACCTTGAAAATCTTTCGCATTTTCAATGTTGTAAAACATCATGGATCCCCATCGGGGAACCAAAAATGAATTGGACTTAGAATACGAATTCTTTTCTGTTTTGATGTACAACGGTGTTTGATGTTTTTCAGTGATATAAACGGCAAAGTTCAGAGTTGGATCTGACGACAACTGAGAGCCAAGTTTGGCTTCAATAGGATTAATAACATGCGAGAGCTGATCTGAAGTAACATAGTATAATGAAATGGTATTGTTTTCCTTCAAGGGCGTTGGGTTGTAAGATATTTTTGTATAATACAAAACTTGAGATCCGACGTGAAAGTCAAAAACAGGTTTTAATTTACGTAACATTGGAGTAAGAAGGCTTTCCACAGCATCATTAATATTCCAATCAGCTAAGACTTTCTCAGGTTCAGGGCATAATAATGAAAATAGAAGTTCAAATTTTGGATTAGTTTTTACAGCTTTTCGAAGGAAATTGTCGTGAGAGGGCGGCATTGTCTTTCCATAGCTGGTTAAAACCACTTCATTCAACCTTTTCTCATTTATAATAACATCCTTTATTAGTTGGGATAAAATATTTTGCATGGACTTTAAAGTGGATTCACTTCGAAATTTTGTTTTTGCTAAATAACAAAAAATAACACGAGACTTTGTAATTAACAACTCAAATTCTTTAGTGTCTTTAAGCTCAAAAACAATCTTTACAGTGTTGGTCTGAACAGGCCGTTTCAGTACATCCAAATTGCTTTCATCTATTACTTGCACATCATACGCCAAGTTAACTGATGAAGTTACTTGTTTTGAAATAAGCTCAAGTTCTAAATTTGATGCAAATAATGAAATTTGAAAATCTGGAACTGCATTTACTAACTGAATGAAAGCTTTAAAATGGACATTTTTTTCTTTTGCTAATGATGAAACAGCATCATAAGGCAATTCAGCTCGGTAAACTTCTGTGGTTTTCCACCAAACTGGAATACCAACACCAACAAATAATGAGCAAATTGCTACAGTCGCCCACAGTTGAGTTTTTTTACTATTAATATCTTTTAACTCCTTGCAAACGAGACCTTGAGTCATTTTATACAAGAACAGCCAGTACCAAGTGGTTCACAACTGACAAGTTATCTAATTTATAAACAAAACCCTGCAAACAAATGATATTAATGTTTTCTACATTTGATAGGCTAAATTTACTAGAAGGAGTAGCCTAGCTATGATTTCTAACATCAATTATTAATCTGATCAATAGTGGAGTATACAGGTGATTTATTTCACCAAAAATTTTTAAGCTAAAGGGAATAAATCAAACATGAAAACATTCATTTGCTTTTTCAGGCGTTAAGATTAGGGTTTGGGTTGGTTCTAAAGTAAGGATTAGGGTTTAGGTTACATTTGGGTCAAAATTAATAAAAAAGAAGATAAAAATTTCGGGTAAATTACAAATACCAATAATGTTTTCCTAGAGAATAAGCTACAAAGAATTGATATACAGGACACAATGCATTGCATGTATGATTTGCAAGCAAACGGCATGTAAACAAGAAGAGAAGTAAATGTGATTACTACACGAGTTGAATAACTTTATGCATTGAATTTTAGACTGGTGCAGCTGACTGCTAGCCTAGTCAACTAGTTCCGAGTCAGCTAATGTTACTAGTACAGAGTACTATAGACTAGCCTACCTTAGTATTCATTTAACCTACTTAGTAGCCCATGAACCTTGTCCTAACTAACTTCAAAGTTTTTGACCAGGTCTCGAGTCAACTCTGGGCGTAAAATTATAAGCGTATGGATTAATAATTATAAAAAGTGATTCTGGATTAATAATAATAAAAAGCAATTTGTCAACCCTTGAAGTGAGCAGCAACAAGCTAACATCTGACTAAGGGGCACAAAAGCAGGTCAAAAAGCAGAAAATTAACAGATACGAAATGCAAAATAGGACTTGTTAAAAGATCATGAAGACAGTACAGTACAGCGTTAAAGGATACTAATCAAATCAATATCAGGCACATAGATGAAGGCCATATTAAAATAGTATGTTTTTAATTCAGTTTTAAATGCTGCTACTTTCCTAAATATCAAGAGGTAAATCATTCCAAACAGTAACTGAAGCATGAGAAAATATGATTCAGATTGGTAGTAATTAACTTGACTAGTTTTTTCCAACAAAAGCACATTGCAGTTATCACCAAAATCATAAGCAGTAGATGGCTTATGCAGGGCAATTAACTGCTAAAGATAACCACAAGCACAATGCTTTTCAACACTTAAAAACTAGCAATGCAATTTTAAAGTTAACACAACATTATATAGGTAAAAGATGAAGTTTCTTCAAATATGATAACGTCGTTGAGAATATTTAAACCTAAAAATAAAGTGAACACCAGCAATCCAGCATACAACACTTTGGTAAGCCTACGCAACATACAGGCTGGCAGTCCATGAAACAAAGCATTACAGTAGTCCAGATGACATAAAATCATAGAATAAACAAATTGAATTTTGAGCTTTACGAATAGTTTGGATGCTATTTTACCCAAATTTCTGAGATTACTTTCACATATAGACACCATTTCGTTTGATAAATTTAGCTTGTTTTCTGATAAATTTATAATGGTCTGATAAATTTAGCTTGCTATCAAAAATCAAGCCTAACATTTCACATTGACATACAAGGAAACAATGTCTCAGCTTCAGAAAAGTTAATTGCACATATGACCCTATTCACATTTCGAGATGGTACAAACTCAACAAAATTGGCTCTCTGCTCATTAAGTTATAAACGATTTCATTCATCCACCTTTTCAGGTCAGAAACAAAACACTGTACGTTTATAACAATCTGCAATGAGAGTCATAGGTGTATCACCAGCAAATGCAAAATAACCAGAGGTGGGAAAGTTAACACAAAACGTTAGCTTTGTTAACCACTCGTCTATTAACAAACTTCACACCTCCGTTAACGTTAATTTCGGCTTTAATTAATGAAAGTTAATGAAGTCCGTAAATTCGTAAATATTTTGCGCGTAATTTATATTTCTTTTTATTCACTTGCTTTTAGAACACGTATTGACGCTGTTGAGCTGATTGTAAAGAAAGATTTGATGCTATGGTGGTCTTTTAGCATTTTGGAAGTTACATTCTACAGTCTACTCCAATTTCAAGACAAAAATAAGTTCAAATGCACTATTGAAGCTGCGATCAGGAAATCTTTGGAAATTGCGAACAGCGATATTAATAGACCTATGAGGCAGCAGTTTATTATTTGCCACAAAAATGAGCTCCTTTCTTTGCTTTCTTCTATCAAACTTGTGCTAATACGCAACAAGTGTTACCAGTGCAAACTGATTTGTACCGCTGTACCGGTACGATGAATGAATGGTGAAAGATATTAATGATAAAAACGTTAACGGAAGTTAACAGACCTTAATGTAAGTTAATTTAATCCGTTAACATGAAAAAACTTTTTAACCAATTAACGAGTTAATGAAAAAGTTAGCTTTGATGTTAACGGATAAACAGACTTGTGCCCAACTATGAAAATAACACTGTATGTCATCTGCATACATGTCAGATGCGGAATGTGGATTATAAAATTGTACAGTTGCACAACATGTTCAACTTTGCCCACATACAAACTAAATAGCAGTAAGCCCAAAATAGTTGCCTAAGGAACACCTGAACAAACACTGACACCATGCGAAAAAGAATTATTGACTTTGACATAATACATCCTAGACGACTAGTACAATAATACCATATTTTAATCAAGCAAACATAGTATCAGTTAAACCATACTGATGTTCAAGTTTTTCAAGTAAAACATTGAGGTTGACAATTGGGCTGCGAACTCGATTGATTTTTTTTCAAGTTTGAGTTCAGTCTATGTCAGATGTTAACAAGTTCAAGTTCTCTATTTATTTTTTGTTCACCTTTGGCGAAAATATCAAGTTTTTCGAGTTTGAGTTCAGGATGACAAAAATACTAAGTCTACTTTTTGATTTAACAGCAATCTTTTTGTAGACATGCTGTTTTTCTAGGTCACTATGGCATAAACAAGTCAACGAAGATCTCAATTTACAAGGCATGATCAACAAATTAGTGTTTCTGTCCAACACTTTTTGAATTTTATTTGAATAAACTCAAACAGCACAGTATTTATCGAGCAGTCGAGTTCTTGATATGACAGGTTGACTAGTGGGATCATTTTTTAATATGTATTTGTTTAATATAGCCTCAGTTGGCAGTTCTGACTTCAGACTTGGCTTGATCCAACTTTTTAAAGCCTACTAGTACTACCAGTATGATATCTAGTACAAATCAGCTAGGCTTTGCTATGGTAGCCTACCAACCAATACTCAGGTCACATCAGACATTTGCGAACATGTGACACTTAGCTTTACTATGGTACTTTGTAACACTATCAAATCAGATATGGTAAGGTACCGATAGGCATAGATTTTTTGTTGATTAAGCAAATTTCAAGGGAGCGAAATGTTTTTGCGAAGTTGGCTAAACTTAATAATTCTATTTCATTCCGGAATGTTGCCCCCAAATTCAGGTGAAAACCAAAAAAAAAAAAAAAAGGTCTTTGCCACATTCTGATTCTATCTCAGTCCAGAATTTCGAATTTCTTGTTGCCAAGTGGGTATTACTTGCCAAAAAACCGAGGGGGCTAGACATACAGGGTGTTATAATAATAATACTAACATACCAATCGAGCACAATTATTACCAGAAACTATAACCATTATTAGAACTATAACCATTATTAGAACTACAGCACATAAAAAAATTATTGGAAAAGTGCACAACGACTTTCCAAACACGCTGTATTTTGCCCCCTTCAGCAGTGGTGCACCAGGGGGAGAGGAGTTCGGGGGTTGAAGCCCCATATTTTAGAACTAAAAAAACAACATAATTTTGTTGATGTAACGCAGTTTGCAATACTTTGCTATATTTACGTTTAACGAAACAATTACGTAGGTTGTTGTTAATCAATTAAGAAGTTGTTTTAGGCCGTAATTTGATCCTGCAATCTATTTACCAAGCAATTGAGATTTTTGCATTTGTTTCACCTACCGGTATACATAATATTGCTGACAGAAACATTGCAAAACTATAGTGAATTTGATATATCCATAGATATTCAATAATGGATATATTATACCCGATCATAAACTTTTAAGAACAGAGCTTGACACCAAAAAGAGACAGACAGCCATTTTGTGAAAAAAGTCGCCCTTGTGTAAAAACAAACTAGCCTCCTACTCCAAATGCACTCTTGCAAAAAAAAAAAAGCAAACAAATCCACTGTTTGAAGATGAAACCTGCCACAAAATTACAATCAAACGTTGAGTTTTTTAATCTGCAAACGTATTCAGGAATTTAGAAACAGCTTTTATGTTTTAATAGCAACAGAGCTATCATTTCCAAATGATTTTTTATGTATCTTTGCATTAGCTTTATAGTATTTTCGGTGATTTTTGCTGCATCATACATCATAATAACAACCCATTATCTATTTCAATGTAATCAACCTTTATACGAGCTTCTACCACCAGCATTTTAGCTTTTCTTAATTCCAGCGTAGATACGTATGTACGTGAAAAGAGCTGGACGAAAACCTTTAATCTAAAACAGTCTTTTTCAAGGCTATCCATTTCCCAGAGAGCGGAAATGATAGCTCCAACGCTATTAAAAGCTATTTTGACATTCTGTACACTAACAAATTTTTGAATTTAAAAATGCATCAGTCACGTAAAAAATTTAAGCCAAATATGGTATCTTTCAGCATTTATTTAAACATATTTTGGACTTAAGTATGCAGGGTCTAATTGGACTGAGCAAAACCAAATTCTTTCAAACTTTTCCAAATCTTAATATTTTAGCTTTTTTTCTAATTGCTTTAAAAACATTCAAAATGTTATCTAAATGGCGTTAAAATGGCTGTTTTTTCCAAAAAAAAATTGCAAGAATTGCCCAGGGCCTGGGTGCTTTGTCCCTAGGCCCACAAACATGTCACCATGTTCAAAATGTCAAAAACATTTACAATGCCATCTAAATGGCAATAAAATGGCTGTTTTTTTCCAAAAAAAATTGCAAGAATTGCCCAGTGGCTGGGGGCTTCGCCCACAGGCCGCCATTGTGGTAACTTACGATCTCTCGCACACAATCTTCACAACCAACAACTTTCAAAATCATTATTGCAGGGTTTTTGAACAAACAAATGCTGTAACAAAATCCCACTATTACCCCGAAACCCTGGTACCTATAATACCGCACATTTTCATTAATCGATGAAGTAAATCAACTAAAATTGGGTCTGGTTGCTTTTTGAAAAATTGAACCGTCCCCTCCTTTAAAAATTTTTGGGTGCACCCCTGCCCTTCAGTGTCAGACCCAAGGGGGTGCTGCCCCCCGTTTCCCCCAAAATCGACGCCTGTGAAAGTACCGTACCTATGCTGAACCCTAAAGTTATGGTATTTATTACTTACGGGTAAGTATTCAATTCAGTTATTGAGGAGTTTGGTTTAGTTGAGGATTAAGACGCCAGGTTACTAATTACTAACTTCAAAATCAAAACACTACGCCGGATTTTTGCTTCACCTCAACACAGTAGATACTATCAAAGTGCAAGAAATACGCTGGCAAGTTAGAAGGATAAAATTTGTTGCCAAATTTTTGGCATGGTTACTCTCCCTGCGACGTGACCTCGAAAAAAGGCCTACACCCTGCAGCATCACAAATGTTGGGAAGATACCCATTTTTGGCGCCATAATTTACGTTGTTTAGACTGACAACCTTTTTACATGAAGCTTTGGAATGGTGTTCATAAAAAATCAACACCATTTCGTCATAAAAGATATCACGGTTGTTATGAATACTTTTGTATGGTAATACGATTTGCAATACAAGCTTCTGTGACGCAATAACCAATATTTATGACGAAATGGTGTTGAAAATTTTCATCAACACCATTGCAAAACCTCAGATAAAAGGGTTGGTTTTCTGCGCCGAATTGGCGCACCAATGTGCAGTACTTAAATTGTAAGGAGGACGTGGGGGTACGCGTCCCACAACGAGAGATAGCATCCCCCATCGAGATTTAGCATTCCCCCATCGAGATTTATATTTCCACCCATCGAGATTTGAGCACTGGATGATAAAACGATCAAGAGCCAGCCAGCAGTGGTGCAAATCTTTGTTGAGCATTGGGGGGGATAATTTGCAATTTTACCCCAATTTTGCCTTATTTTCAACATTTGGGGGGTGAACCTCGACCAAGACTTTTTTCAGGTGAGCAAATTAAGTGAAGACCAAAAAAAAAGGTCTTCACCAAAAATGCAACACTTTTTTTCCCGAGTTCAGGTGAAGACCAAAAAAACAAAAAGAAAAAGGTCTTCACCAGAAATGGAACACTCTTTTTAAGTACTGACCTGCGCTCAGATGCTCACCAGAGTCAAATTATTGGAGAGGATGCAGATGAAGACCATACTCAAATTGTTGGGGATATACAGTCAAATTATTGAGGGGGATATATCCAGGCGCGTAGCCAGAAATTCGCAATGGGGGGGCTGTTTGGGGGGTCTGGGGGCGAAGCCCCCAGATGCCGGCGGCTGGGGGTTTGGGGGCGAAGCCCCAGCCGCCGGAGGCACGGGGGTCTGGGGGCGGAGCCCCCAGCGCTCGAAAATTTTGCATTTTTTTGCAAAAATAACTTCATTTTAGAGCTTTTTTGATTAAAAAATAATGATTTTAAAACGTGGCTTAGAAATTGGCAGTGCAAACAAGATTAAACTGGAAGATAAATGGGCTATTTGGGAGGTGGCTAATGGTAAAATGTTAGTTCTCTTGTTTAGATGCTGGTAAATTATGGAATCGAATACTTCAATAAAACTCACACGGAGTAATCTATTTCGCATACAGTTTATAGAGAAAAATAATTGGGGGGGGGCTGATGAAAAGAGATTTGAGAGAAATCATTGGTAATTAACAAATACTGAATAGCCCCCCCTATTCCTTAGTTTATAGTATATTTGTTGATGACACCTATGTTCAGCATTTTTGCACTTGCGATCAAATTTGATTGCTTATTTCTTACCATTTATCAAAGGTTTCATTTATTTGTTGGTTTTATTTTTGTCAAATTAGCCCCCCCCCCCCGGGACATATGTTTCAAAAGATGTTTTAAATCACTATCTAGTCCACTCCAGTGCATAAAACAGTCTCAAAGTGCTAAAAATGTAGTGTTTTTCCCATTCTGCTTTTTGGTCGACATGTCAATCGGGGGGGGGGGGCTATAGCCCCCCGCCCCCCCTGGCTACGCTACTGGTTAAAAACGTGGTATTTTCCTAATTCTGCATTTTGGTCGGCAGTTCATTAGCCCCCCCCCCCTAAATAAACCTTTCAAACTATGCTTTAAAGCATTTTTTAGTCTAATCCAGTGCAAAAGGGAGTCTTAAAAGTGCTAAAAACGTGGTATTTTTCTTATTCTGCATTTTGGTCGGCAGGCCAATGGGGGGGGCTTTAGCCCCCCCCTGGCTACGCTACTGGATATATCCCCCCCTGGTTTCGGCACCACTGCCAGCCAGCACGAATAAATCCAAGAAATTCCGGCCGAATATAGTTTCAAATTGCGGTGAAGACCTTTTTTTGTCTTCATCTGATTTCGGGGAAAAAACATTTCAATTTCCAGCGAAAACCTTTTTTTTGCCTTTGTGACGGAATTACATAATTTCCACTGAAATTTGGTCATTTATTTATTCATTTCATTTATTTTTCTTCATTACTTTTTGAAGTTCCATTTCCCACTCTTTAAAGCCATATGAATAACTAAATTGCTGAAATGCAGAAGTCATTTCAAAGAATTAAATTTCTTAGCACCTTCAGCCCAGTGGCGGATTTAGGGGGGGATGGGGGGGATGCATCCCCCCCCACCAGCCTAAAAGTAACGATTTTGGCCGAAAAATCAGCCTCTGTTTCGAATTATTCGGCTCCATTTCGGGATGCATCCCCCCCCACCGACCTAATCGTAACGAATCCGGCGAAAAATCAGTCTCAATTTTGGTGAAGACCTTTTTTTTTTTTTTTTTTTTGGAGACCACCTGAATTTGGGCGAAAAAAACGTTTGAATTTCCGATTTCGGCCGAAAAATCACTCTCAATTTTGGTGAAGACATCCGAATTTTTGAGGTTTTGTGCTTCAAATCCCCCCCCCCCACCAAAATTTTCTGGATCCGCCACTGCTTCAGCCCTCCCTCCCTTACTTCAGGTTAAGTCTAAAACACGTTTAAACGTTCGTATTTTGAGATTAAATTTTCTAAGTGGCTCGACTAAGGGGGCTAATGCCCCCTCACTCTGGTTGCGCCACTGATTGCGACCTCGAAACCTTAAGTGTGTTCTGAAAATCAAAACAGCTGGTCTTTGAAAAAAAAATGTTTTCACGCATTGTTTCATGTCATAATCACTAAAGAAATACTGGTAACAATTCTGCAGGCTTTTACACGTCTCTTCCGCGATACTTCCGTAAAGGCGTGTTAATAAGACGGAATATTGCATCACATTTATGTACTAGGACAAACCAACACAATGTTGTGGGTGTAAATTTGCCGGATTGCTGTTGTTACAGCAATAATTCTCCAACTAAAGCAGGTGGTTCCGGAGTGTATGTAATCAATTCATTAAAATGTACTGAAAATTTGAACCTACGTATGAAACTGAAAGGTTGCGAAGACGTTTGGGTCGAAATTTTACTTTCCACCAAAATTCTGCTGGCAGTTGGCAATATGTACCGTCATCCATGGCAAAATTGTGAAACGTTTGAAAATGCATTTCACAACAATATCCTGTCCTTGCAAGGAAAACAACACGTAATATTGGGTGATTTTAACATTAACTACGGAGAGTTTAAAGTCGACTCTAAAACTAAAAGGTATGTCAACGATATTTCAAGCCTTGGATGCGAGCAGCTCATTGCCTGCCCTACAAGAGTATCGTCAAGCAAGGAGTCCATATTAGAACATGTGTATATGAATGACTGTACACTAAACAATGCGAACACCACAGCAGTAATCATAGGTGGGCACAAGTCCGTTAATCCGTTAATAACGAAGCTAACTTTTTCATTAACTCGTTAATCCGTTAAAAAGTTTTTTCATGTTAACGGACTAAATTAACTTCCGTTAAGTTCTTGTTAACTTCCGTTAAGGTTTTTATCGTCAACATCTAGCACCAATTATTTATCGTACCGGAACAAACCAGTTTGCACTGGTAACACTTGTTGCGTATTAGCACGAGTTTTATAGAAGAAAGCGAAGAAAGGAGCTATTTTTTGTGGCAAATAATAAACTACAGCCTCATATTAGGTCTATTAATTATCGCTGATCACAATTTCCAAAAATTTTCCGATCGCAGCTTCGTTAGTGCCTTTGAACTTATTTTTAGCTTGAAATTAGATTAGAATGTAAAATGTAACTTCCAAAACACAAAAAGACCACCACAGCAATTAATATTTCCTTACAATCAGCTCAACAGCGTCAATACGTGTTCTAGAAGCGAGTGAATAAAAAGAAATGTAAATTACACGCAAAATGTTAACGAATTAGCGGACGTTGTTAACTTCCGTTAATTAAAGCTGAAAATAACAGATTAACGTTAACGGAGGTGTGAAGTTTGTTAACGGACTAGTGGTTAACGAAGCTAACGTTTTGCATTAACTTGCCCACCTATGGCAGTAATCGAACACGATATATCAGACCATCAGACCATTCACCAATTATTATTATTATTATTATTACTCGTTTATTTCAGACACAAGCGGCAAGCATAAACAGCATGAAGCAAGGTCCATAGTAAACACAAACACACACAAAAAAATCAGCATAAATAATGGCCAAAGAGCAAAGGTGGGCAGTACCGAGTACAAAAGTACCGCGGTACTTTTTTAGTACCGGTACCGATACCGACGGTACTTTTCCCAAAATGGTACCGAAGTACCGGTACCGCGGTACTTTTTTAAAAAAGTATTCGGTATTTTTAGCTTTTTCTTGTCTCTTGTCGATTGAAAATTAAGCTCTTTCTCTCTCTTTTTTTGGAATGGAGCTAAAAATTTTTAACTTCGAAATAATCCGTTACCGTTCATTAGTTTGTATGTGTACGCCATTGGTGAAAATTCTGATCCAATCATTGAAAGAACAATTCCAAAAGGTGCTTTCCAACAGTGACTTTGCAATTGCGACATCTCTGCATCCGCAATTCCGTCTATCGATGATGACAATCGAAGACGAAATGACGAGGATTCCTTTGTTTATAAAGGAATGCAGCAAACAGTCAAGGCTAAAGTGGTTAATTTGTTGCGAGAAAAGTTGGAAGCACAAGAACAGCAAGATGTCTCTGATGGAGGTAGCGACATGGACGAAAATGAACATTCCGACGAACTTTTCGATTTTTTGTTTAAAGGTAGCAATGAAACTTATCGAGACAGTGCTGTAAAGATTTTTGACAGAGGTGGAGTCCTCGAGGACGTCCTTGGCCTCGAGGACGTCCTCGAGGACATATTTTCAAGTCCTTGGCCTTGGCCTCGAACCCTCGGTTCCTTGGCCTTGGCCTCGAACCCTCAAGTCCTCGAAAATTGCCCTGTCCTCGGCTCGAGGACAGCACTATTTTTTGTAGCGTTGAAAACGCCAAAAACCTCGCGGAAAATTCGCGAACACCTTTTTTGTTTTCTGCCATTGGAGATCGCCTGAAAATGTTTTTATTATTATCATTAATGGGCAACGGTGCAAGTGAATCTGCTACCGTTAGGTAAAGTCCATCTACACATTGCGTAGGCCTTATTTGGGCCTATCGCAACTGTAGCTGCTATGCTACGGTTGTTTTGTTTGGTTACTAGTCGAACTTAGAAAGCCTTCAAGCTTCCTTTAAGTGTGGGGCCAGTTTATTAACGTTACATTTCGTTACCACATTGTGAACAGTGGTTTTGGTAATTCCAAAATATTTAACACGAATTTCTTGGTAAAGCTTGCAGTTGCCAACATGATGATTTGGTGTTTCATTCTCCAGGCTACATTTTGGACTCAAAGAAAACTCAGCACTACCTCTAGTTTGCTTGCGTCGCTGTAGATTGCAGTGCCGAGTTAAAACTTGCTCTACTCTATTTAATTGAGGCCTCTTAAGGTTTAGGAGACGTATTGTTAGTCGAGAAGACATCCAACCTACAGACTCCTTCATCCTCAAGCAGTCCTTTCGTTCATTCCACATAGATTTCGATCTATCTGTGGACCAGTCCTTAACCGTGCTAACACAGCTGGCATACGGGACTGTAATAAAAGGTTCATGACCATACATTTTTGATTTAGATCCTGATTTGGCTAGATAGTCTGCCACTTCGTTACCATGCACCCCTGCATGTCCAGAAATCCAGGCAATACTGACGTGGTTTTGATTACCTAACTGATTTAGGTTTCTAATGCAGTTGAACACTGTAATTAATGTTACAGTGCACTTTATTAGTGCTTTGATAGCTGCTTGACTATCACCCAGCGCAACAATAGTTTGATTGGGCATTTTTTCCAAAGCAGGTTTTTTGCCACTTCGGAAATAGCCAAAACTTCTGCCTGGAACCCAGTATTGTAAATTCCAAGGTGTAAAAATGCTTGTTTTGGGTTGTTTGGGTATTCTGCATAAAAGCCGGCACCTACTCTCCCACCTAGTTTCAAGCCATCGCAGGCCCGGCGCGAGGATAGCGTGGCTGGGGGGCAGATATAAATTTGGGAAGGGGCACGAGAAGTTTATTTATGTGAATTCGAGAGGGGCACGAGGGCACGAGAAATTTATTCCAGTGTGGATCAAACGAACAAGGTGAAGACCAAAAAAAAATCTTCAGTTCAAAAATTTCCACAAATTCTGGTTATCGTCTTAAAATTCTTGCGATGTTCCACGAATTCTTAAGTGAAGACCAAAAACAAAAGGTCTTCGTTCCAAAAGTTTTATGCAAACCGGTGCGAGTCCACAAAAATAACAAAAATACGGGCGGTAAACACCAATTTTCGGCCTCGATTTGCACTCCAGTAGCCCCGAGCCTGTTAATTTCTTCGGGGCACAGTCCTCGCTTGGGGAGGCACAATTTTCGCTTGGGGGGGCACAAGCAGTCATTTGGGGGGGCACGGCCCCGGAATACCCCTCCGTGGCGCCGGGCCTGAGCCATCGGTGTAAACCTTGACAGAGTTCTGATTTAGAGCGCTTTCTGATCAGATAGCATTCTTTTTATCCAGTATTTAACATTCAAAATTTCTCTCGAATACCTTAGTTTTCTTTTTTCGGTCAGCTGGCATTTGCAGCAGAGGTAAGAATTTCCTAGCCTCATTGCAAACATCACCACGGCATTTCGTTTTTCCCCAAGGAACCAACTGGGTTGGCATGCCAGAGCCCACCAACAGTGATTCTGTATGATCCTCGCACTGCCTCAGCCAGTAAGAATTCCTCAATGGGAGTTATGTTGAGCAATATTTCCAGAGCACCAGTAGGAGTGCCAAGAAAAGCTGATGAAATCATCAGGCAAGCAAGTCTCTGCACCATTTTGAGTTTCCTCACTAGATGCTTTTTGTTGAGACGCCAGCCCAGGACACAAACGCATACGACATGATTGGACGTATCATAGCTGTGTATATCCATTTCAACAAAGATGGTTTTGTTCCCCACGTTTTACCCACAATTTGTCTACATTGCGTTAATGCTGTAGTTGCTTTGCGGTTAATTCGGGTAATATGTGTTTTCCAAGTTAGCTTGCTGTCCAGAGTAACACCTAACAGTCTTACTTCCTAGGAAAGTTCAAGTTTTGAACCATTCATTGACAAGGAACCCAAATCTGGATTCCATTTGAAAGCGAACAGTACAATTTCGGTTTTCTTGCTGCTAAACTGTAGCTCTTGTTCCGAAGCCCAGTTTGCAGCAGCATTTATTGCTTTCTGGGCCATACCTCTGATCCAAAGCGTATCAGCACCAGTGACCGACATCCAACACTGCTAGATCATCGGCATAGGCTTAAACATAAAAGCCCCTGCTACGTAACTCTAGCACTAGCAAAAATTTTTTTGAAGACCCTTTTTTTTGAGATCGCTTGAAAAAAAAAATTTTTTGAGAACAATTGCGCCTGTGTCCTTGGTCCTTGGCATAGCCGTAGGAGGCGGGGGGGCAGGGGGGGCGGTCGCCCCCCCATTCGGTTCAAAACGTCAAAAATCGTCGAAAATTCGGGCAAATGGTCTATTTATTTGGGCAAATAGTCTGGATATTTGGGCACACCATTGCCAAAATACTGTCTCAGTTTCGGTGAAGACCTTTTTTTTTTTTTTTTTGGAGAGCACCTCAATTTGGGCAGAAAAAAACCGTCTCAATTTTGACAGAGAAACGCAATGCATCAAGTCATTTTTCAGGCAAAACTTTGCTGCCCCCCAAATCATTTTGAGCTCCTACGGCCATGGTCCTTGGCCTTGGCCTCGAGCATTCCTGTCCTTGGCCTCGAGAGGGTCTGTCCTCGGAAAGGCTGTCCTTGGCCTTGGTCTTAGCCTCGAGCCTTGTGTCCTCGACTCCACCTCTGATTTTTGAACGTTTCGTTGATCAAAAGCCCCAACGGCAAATTTGTTCTTCCTACTTCCAAAATGAAGCACTGAAAAATCTCTTCATTCGATATAACACTGCGCTGCCTTCAAGTGCTGCGGTCGAGCGAGTGTTTTCTGTTGGGAAAGACATATTGAAACCCAAAAGAGCTGGGTTAAGTGACGATCATTTTGAAATGTTGATTTTTCTCAAAATGGTTGCTCGTGATCTTAGCTTGTCGTGCTCTTTTTCACAAAAAACTAAAATTTCTAGAAGCAAACGCTCTCCAACGTTTCTATTACAATTAAAGGCGGTGAATCATCAAGCCAATTCCGGTGGTTTACAATAGCTAAAATTGAACTATAATTTTGATATTTTTTGTTTTGATTTTGGGGTTGCGTTTGCAAAGATATTCAACAAATACAAAAAGATGTCCCCCCAAAAAAAGTTTTTGGAAACTCTGAGTTTTGATCTTCCCGCCAAAAACACAGTTCTCTAAACTATTAGGCCTACTGTAATCTTATTAAACTATTGGGCCTAACTATCTCTAAACTATTAGGCCTAATAGTTTAGAGATAGTTAGGCCTAAACTATTTAGAAATAAACTATCTCTAAACTATTAGGCCTACCACAATTCTCTAAACCATTAAGCCTACTGTGGTTTTGGCGGGAAGAACAAAACTCAGCGTTTCCAAAAACTTTTTTCGGGGGGACATCTTTTTGTATTTGTTGAATATCTTTGCAACCGCAGTCCCAAATTTACAACAAAAAATATCAAAAATTATAGTTCAATTTTAGCTATTGTAAACCACTGGAATTGGCTGGATGATTCACCGCCTTTAAGTTGAGTCATCAAAAAGTACCGGTACCGAGTTCCGGTACCGCGGTACTTTTTAAAAATAGTACCGGTACCGACGGTACTTTTTTCAAGCAAGTACCGGTACCGCGGTACTTTTAGAAAGTACCGTGCCCACCACTGCCAAAAAGCATGATCAAAAGGCAATCATTGAAAATTATGCAAAAGCAAACAGCAAGTTGTTGTAACTGACATTAAAATTCGATTCATAAAAGCAGCCAGATGTCATCAGAGAGTTAATTAAATTGTTGGAAGAGCTTTGGCAACGTTGGATAAAAGACAATGTAGCTTTGCGTAAAATAGCATCAAATGTATTGATATGGCATTCAATTCGAGATAAACAAGCACTGGTCCATCGCGGAAGATTATGCAAAATACGATAACTATCATTATAAGCAACACGAAGCTGATATATTGCATTCTTAGAATACTTACACTATAATTGACTTGAGTAAAACGAAGCACAATAAGATCGAAATAAATTGTTCTCGACAATTTAAGGTCAGTGTCGGACTACCAAATAGTTGAAATTTGCGAGGCAAAAACATTACACCAAAGGATTTTTTGCAATTAAAAACTAAATCGTTCTCCTGAGCAAATTTGGAACATGCATTAACAATAGATTGCAAACCATCAAGGCGAGCAGAAAAGCAACATAATCATCCGCAAATAGAATATGATTTATTAGATTATTTCCAATGCAACATCCAGCCGGAAGTTTGTTAAGTTCCACCGACAGACCATCTATATAGATGGCAAATAGGTATGGGCTTAGCACACCACCTTGCCGTACACCATTTGTTACTAGAAAAGATTCAGAAAGACAGTTACCCCATTTAAGTTGTTTAGTTTGATGAGCATACCAATATTGTAACAGGCGAACAAACAGTAGCGACGTAGCCAGGGGGGGCTATAGCCTCCCCCCATTGGCATGTCGACCAAAATGCAGAATGGGAAAAAACACTACGTTTTAGCACTTTTGAGACTGTTTTATGCACTGGAGTGGGCTAAATAGTGATTTAAAACATCTTTTGAAACAAATGTTCGGGGGGGGGGCAAATTTGTCAAAAATCAAACTAACAAATAAATAAAAACTTTGAAAAATGGTCAAAAATAAGCAATCAAATTTGATCGCAAGTGTAAAAATGCTAAACATAGGTGTCATCAACAAATATACTATAAGGTAAGGAATAGGGGAGGGGCTATTCAGTATTAGTTAATTACCAATGATTTCAATCAAATCTCTTTTCATTAGCCCCCCCAGTTATTTTTCTCTATAAACTGCATACGAAATAGATTACTCTGTGTGAGTTTTATTGAACTATTCGATTTTATAATTTACCAGCATCTAAACAAGAGAACTAACATTTTACCATTAGCCACCTCCCAAATAGCCCATTTATGCCACCAGTTTAATCATGTTTGCACTGCCAATTTCTAAGCCACGTTTTAAAAGCATTGTTTTTTAATCAAAATAGCCCTAAAATTAAGTTATTTTTGCAAAAAATGCGAAATTTTTGAGCGCTGGGGGCTCCGCCCCTAGATCCCCAAAGCAACCCCCCCCCATATTGCGAATTTCTGGCTACGCGCCTTCGAACAAAGCACGTAATTGTATTTCAATATTGTACAGTATTTCGTAATTGTAACAGGCGAACAAAGCACGTAATTGTAATATGTAATTGCAGTTCAACTTGTGACTGATAAAAAAAAAATTGCAAGACCGCTTGTTCGAAAATTTCCAAATCAAAATCAAAAAAATTCTTTGACTGATCTCGGCGCATAGGCGTAGCCAGGGGGGGGGCAGGGGGCCCGGGCCGCCCCCAATTGAAATGCTACCAATGATAAAAATGTCACAAACAAGACTATTTTTTCTTTTGTTTTAGTTTCTTTTAGCATCTTCGCGTACGTCAGTACACGCATACAACAGTAATTAACAACAAAATTAATCCAGGGGGCCCGGCCCCCCTCAATTTAATTTTTTCCATACAATTCAAATGGGCTCCCAACAATAATATTGATCCAGGGGCTCGGGCCCCTTCAATTTAATGTTTGCCAACCAATTTAAATGGGCCCCCTACAACAATATCTAAATGGCCCCCAATTTAAATGGGCCCTCAACAATAATATTGATCCAGGGGGCCCGGACCCCTCAATTTAATGTTTGCCAACCAACTTAAATGGGCCCCCTACAATAATATTTAAATGGCACCCAATTTAAATGGGCCCCCAACAATAATATTGATCCAAGGGGCCTAGGCCCCCTCAATTAAATTTTTGCCAACTAATTTAAATGGGCCCCCTACAATAATATTTAAATGGCCCCCAACAATAGTATTGATCCAGGGGGCCTGGGCCCTCTCAATTAAATTTTTGCCAACTAATTTAAATGGGCCCCCTACAGCAATATCTAAATGGTCCCCAATTTAAATGGGCCCCCAACATTAGTATTGATCCAGGGGTCCAGGGCCCCTCAATTTAATGTTTGCCAACCAATTTAAACCTACAACCCGAGTGAAATTAGGGGTTTTTATCCTAGAAGTTGCTAATTCAAGCCCTCATATCACCTTTTTATGAACGTAATGCAATAACCAGGGACGGATTTAACATATGGCACAGTGCCATGGGCCCCGCGCTCATACAAAACTTTTTTTGATCACCTATATTTGGCAGGAAAATATTGCAAAAATCCCAAAGTGCCAGGGGTACAACTCAATGTAAATCCGGCCTGGGCAATAACATGGTGAGTAAGCGTAACCATCTATGGTAGATTTTTCAATAACAATTCACCTCCACCTGCCCAGTTTTTATGCGACAAAATACTTTTGAAAAAAATTATCTACAGTAAGGAAAATGCTCATTGAACAAATGTTTGAATTGAGAGGGCCTGGGCCCCCTGGCCGTATATATGCTCCTATAACTGGTTGTTTTAATCACAAAACAATAATCTCTAATGAAAATTTTCGAGTGGATTGTCATTCACTGCTAAAATATTGCAGGAGGCAATGTACTTTACTTCCCCCTACCTGGACCAAGTCACTTGCAAAATTTAACCCAAAAATGCGAGATGTTAAACGTGCTTTGGACTTAAATTACAAGCAAAAAAAGAACTGAACACCTTAATTTTTTCAATTGGCTTTCAAATGTTAAAAATTTAGTACTTTCAAATGAGGCTCTGAATACGTGCAAAATGTGATGGCATGGTGTTAAAACAGCTTTTTTTTCCAAAAAATTATGAAAAATCGCCCAGCGGCTGGGGGCTTCGCCCTCAGACCCCCATTAATAATACCTTTGAATTACAGTACACTTCCTTACTCAACGCGTCTCTCAATTTAGACATTTTCGCATTTTAACTATTGGTTTAAGCCCTCCCCTTCGGACGAGTTCCTAGTTACGTGCCAACACCAGGCCAAGGCATCTGATCTTCCATTCTACGATATCTTTGCCCCCACAAAAAATTTCTCTTTCGAAGTTTCTGAAGACGTCATTGCATGTGATTTGTGATTTGGGCCCCCCCCAATCCAAAATCCTTTTAGCTACGCCTATGTCTCGGCGAACAACTTACTAGACCCTCTGCTGCTGTACAACAAAATAACATTTCAGAACTGATTAAAATCATGCCTAATTTAACCATAGACCTTTTATTAGTAGACATGAAACTCGCGCCGAAAGAAAAAAGTAAAGATAAAGAAAGAAACAAACACGCGCTTGTCGCTCGCTCGCAAAGAGAACTTTTAGCGTAACGGTTTATTGGTTCGAACTGCGATGACAAAATATCCATTCTGCGCATGCAATTTAATGCAAAAAGTGCAGCTAGATAAGCAGATAATATTTATTGCAGGGTAATTTGTGTTGGCAGCAAGTTGGAAAATGATGAAGAATAAATCTTTTGAATGATGAAGCAGATCCAATATTAAGAAGAAAGCCCCAGATTAAAGATTAATATCGAATTAGATAAGCATAAGTAAATAAGATTTTGTTAGACACTAATTCAACTTTTGCACGGTAATTTTTGTTGCAACAACGTAGCAAATGATGAAATATTAATCTTTTGAATTATATAGCACTTCTAATGTAAATAAAGCTTCAGATTAAATATTATTAGCGACTTTATTGCTGTAGCACTTTAGATTGTTGGTTGCCAGTCGAGGTAACAACTTAGACAATGGAGACTGGGAAATTGAAATAGAGGTGAGAAAACCAGAGGTGGAGTCGAGGACACAAGGCTCGAGGCCAAGGACACAAAAAAAATCCGAGGCCAAGGACAGCCTTTCCGAGGACAGAACCTCTCGAGGCCAAGGACAGGAATGCTCGAGGCCAAGGCCAAGGACCGAGGACACAGGTGCAAGCGTTCTCCTTAAAAAGAAAAGGTCTTCAAAAATATTTTTCAGGCGATCTCCAGTTCACTGGTGTACCCAAAATTTTTGATTAAGGAAGGCCTAAACCACAAATCACATGATATGACGTCATCAAAATTTTTCCAAAGAGGAAGTTTTTGCGGTACAAAGACATCGTAGGATGAAAGATCTGAAATCGTTGTTGCCTGTTTGCACGTAACCAGGATTTTGCAAAGGAAGAGGGCTTAAACTAATGGTTGAAAAATGCAAATATCTAACTTTGGGAACGTGTTGAGAAAGCTTGTGTAACTCAAATGTATCACAGACGGGGTTTGGGGGCGGGGCCCCCAGCCGCCGGAGGCTTTGGGGGTTTGGAGGCGAAGCCTCCAGCCGTTGGGCGATTTTTTGTAATTTTTAGGAAAAAAAAGCTATTTTAATGCCATTGGATCACATTTCGCAAGTGTTCAGAGCCATTTGAAAGCACTAGATTTTTGACATTTGAAAACCAATAGAAAAAATCAGATTGTTTATCCTCCTTCTACTTGTAATTTAAGTCCAAAACACGTTTAACATCTTGCATTTTGGAGTTAAATTTTAATTGTTAGTGACTTGGTCCATGTAGGGGGAAGTAAGGTGCATAGTCTCTGGCTGCATTTTAGCAGTAAATAATAATCCACTCGAAGATTTTTCTTAGAGATTTTTGTTTTGTCATGAAAATAACCAGTTATAGGAGTACACGTTCGCCAAGGGGCCCAGGACCCTCAATTGAAGTTCAATGATTTGTTCAATCAGCATTTTCCAGGGCTAATTTTTTAGAAACTATTTTGTACGTAAAAGCCGGCGAGGTTGGAGGTGAAATACTGAATTGTTTTTTAAAAATGGTACAATAGATGGTTACGTCTGCTAGCTATGTTATTGCCGGGCCGGATTTACATCGCGTTAGGCCCCTGGCACTTTGGAGATTTTTGCAGCATCTTTCTCGGAAACATAGGTGAAGACCAAAAAAATCTTACGATTTCAGCTCGGAGCCCCTAGCTGGTACTGCGTCATGTTATGGTAAATCCGGCCCTGATTAATGCATTACGTTCACAAAAAGGCTAGATGTGGGCCTGAGATAGCAACTTTTAAGACAAAAACTCTCCATTTCCTCCGGGTTATACGTTTAAATTGGCTGGTAAAAATTGAATTGAGTGAGACCCGGCCGTGGCGTGTCAAAGGGAGCGCGCTCCGATTGCGGTTAACCGGCTCGGTTGTGCAACCTGTGAGCAGCTATGATCTGTTGACTTAAGAGGCTATCCGTTCCAATTATCTTTCGTTTGTGGTTATTTCGTTGCTAGCTTCCACAACGCCACTGGCTGAAGCAGGAACTGCGACACACTTCCCCCTATCTGAAAGCAGTGGTAGGAAGTGGCCTGCTAATGTCGGCTGTACTAGCGCCGACCATCCAATCACGTCGGGGTCACCAGTTGTGGCGGGTCAGATGTAGCGCGCTCCAATTGCGGTTAACCGACTCGGTTGTACAACCTCCAAGCAGGCGTGAGTTGTTGATTGGATAGTGACTGTTGCTTAGGTTGTGCACTTGAGGGCTTGTGGAACGCGCTCCGATTGCGGTTAACCGGCTCGGTTGTACAACCTTTGAGCTGCTATGATCTGTCGAGTTAAGAAGCTATCGGTTTCATTTATCTTTCGTTTGTGGTTATTTCGTTGCTAGCTTCCACAACGCCACTGGCTGAAGCAGGAACTGCGACACACTTCCCCCTTTCTGAAAGCAGTGGTAAGAAGTGGCCTGCTAATGTCGGCTATACTAGCGCCGACCATCCAATCACGTCGGGGTCACCAGTTGTGGCGTGTCAAAAGGAGCGCGCTCCGATTGCGGTTAACCGGCTCGGTTGTACAACCTGTGAGCAGCTATGATCTGTTGACTTAAGAGGCTATCCGTTCCAATTATCTTTCGTTTGAGGTTATTTCGTTGCTAGCTTCCACAACGCCACTGGCTGAAGCAGGAACTGCGACACGGCGCCCCTGGTCTTCAATAGTGTAAATTAGTTATACTGTTGTCAGCGAAAAATGCTAGAAAGAAACTGAAACTGAAGAAACAATAGGCTTTTTTGTCACATTTTTGTCATTGGTGAAATTACAATTAGGGGGGGGCCTGCCTCCCTCCCCTTGCCTACGCCTATGCTCCAATTGAGGAAAACAAAAAAGGTGTTCGCAAATTTTCCGCGAGGTTTCTGGCGTTTTCCAACGAAATTTCAACTGTTCAAAAAATACTGCTGTCCTCGAGCCGAGGACAGGGCAATTTTCGAGGACTTGAGGCTTCGAGGCCCAGGCCAAGGACTTGAGGCTTCGAGGCCAAGACCAAGGACTTCAAAATGTGTCCTCGAGGACGTCCTCGAGGCCAAGGACGTCCTCGAGGACTCCACCTCTGGAGGAAACAGTACCGTACTAGAGTAAATTTTATTTATTGTTTGTAGAGGTTTATTTTACCAGTCTGTACATTCAATTCATAGAAAGTTCTTCAGTCGTAATTCTATGCAAACGCTCTTCAGTTTTGAGGGCTCACGTTCAAATAATGCTTTGTTCACTTGGCGAGACCATGCTAAATTAATTATGATTCATTTTATATAGAATTGATTCGGAATCTAGAACCAGTTGTAAATAGTCAGCTATTAGTTGGTTAAAAGCAAGTTTGCTGCCAGACATATTCCGTAGATCGAAATTGCGTTGGCTTAAAAGTACCGGTATTGCAGTTTCATGTTGATGGGTGCATCTGTAATTAACATTAGAACGATTACTACACGAGTCTACCTAGAACGACCGAGTGCGTCAATTTACTCATACAACCCATTGACCGCAAGTTCTTCATTTATTTTGCTCAAAAACGTTTCTGAGTAAACATTGGTAATGAAATTGTACTTCAATAAAAACACCGCAGAAACAATTAGGAATTTTATTAGAAAAATGGCAGAAAAAAAACTACTTTTTGTATACAGCAGAGGAGGAGTCCTCAAGGAAGTCCTTGGCTTTGAGGACACATTTTGAAGTCTTTGGCCTTGGCCTCGAAGGTCAAGTCCTTGGCCTTGGCCTCGAGGCATTAAGTCGTCGAAAATTGCCCTGTCCTGGGCTCGAGGACAGCACTTTTTTTTGAATTGTTGAAATTTTGTAGGACGCCTGAAAAAAAATTTTAGAAGGCTTTTTTAACTAGAAAACGCTTGAAAAAAAATTTTGAAGACCTTTTTTTTTGGAGAACACTTGCGCTTGTGTTTTTGGTCCTTGCTTTGGCCTCGAGCATTTCTGTCCTTGGCCTCGAGAGGGTCTGTCCTCGGAAGGGCTGTCCTTGGCCTTGGCCTCGGATTTTTTTTGTGTCCTTGGCCTCGAGCCTTGTGTCCTAGACTCCACCTCTGGTATACAGACTTTACAAGCTCTTTTGTGCACAGCATTGATTTCGCTTTCCAACTGTACTGTAAATGTGCTTCCTTTCTTACTTCTAATTGTTGTCACACTTGCCAATTACAGCCCAGACAAAGTTGTTTGTTATGGTGAATTACCATTTCACATTTTAGTGATTTGTAAAAAGACTCTACAGGAAGCAGAGGTGGAGTCCTCGAGGACGTCCTCGAGAACACATTTTGAAGTCCTTGGCCTTGGCCTCGAGGCCTCAAGTCGTCGAAAATTGGCCTGTCCTCGGCTCGAAAACAGCAGTATTTTTTGAATTGTTAAAATTTTGTGGAGCGCTTGAAGAATTTTTTGGAAAACGTTTTTTTGTGGAGATCGCTTGAAAAATTTTTGTGAAGACCTTTTTTTTTTGTGAAGACCTTTTTTTTGGAGTGCAATTGCGCTTGTGTCCTTGGTCCTTGGCCTTGGCCTCGAGCATTCCTGTCCTTGGCCTCGGATTTTTTTTGTGTCCTTGGCCTTGGCCTCGAGCCTTGTGTCCTAGACTCCACCTCTGATAGGAAGTTTCCAGCTCTGTGCGTCAATTGACGCACTTGGTCGCTCTAGGTATACTTGTGGCTAAATACTTTTTTTAGCTAAAAACTTCCCAAATTTCACACCAAGTGTTCGCTGTAGCAAAGAAATAATTGTCAAGGAGTCTCGTTGAAAAAAAATAAGTTGTTTGGCGGTGATACCGGAACTTCAGTGCTTGAAACGAGTCAAATGACGCGTCCTACTGTTAAGACTATGCTTACTTATATCTAGTCATAATTCCTTAGGAGGTTGGCTGTTGGACTATTGACTATTTATCCATTCGATTCCCGGTCGGGTCAAACCAAAGACTATAAAAAATGGTATTCACAGCTTTCCTGCTTGACGTTCAGCGTTAAAAGGGACAGTGTGAAGCCTCCGCCGTGTGTGGTAGACACGTGGGCAGGTGGCAGCTTGACTCGAAGACCGAAAGGTACCCTCGCTGTACCTGGCCAAGGCAACTTGGTGAATAAAATGTAATTACAATTACAATTACTTGGCATAGCGCTCAGTCTTCATATTATGATTTAAACGTCGAGTTGATGCGTTTTTTTTTTTTGAAATAACTCCAGCTTTCAACTGCTTTTCTTATTGGAAATCTTGTGACTCAGCGGGGCATCGAAATGGTGGCCAAATGCGGAATTTCTACAGAAAGTTCTTCCGTGACTGTGGAAGCTATTAAGAGAATAGCGACACTGTACGAAGGTAAATAATTGATAGACCTAAACTTTAATTATCGTTGATTTTGCCCTTTCTCCATTCTTCGGATAGTTTGCAGCGCTGTACACTTCATCTTAATACGTCTAAGCTGAAAATTTGCAAAAAATTCGAGTAATCTAAACGATGTTTTGCAGAATTTTGTGAGCGCAAAAATGAGGCACTCTTAATGCGCAAATTTTCTAAATCAGCCAGAGAAATATCTGTGAGCACTAACCTATCTGTGCTAGATGTGCTAAAATGTTTTGATGCTATCCCGCTGATCCGCAACAAACGCATTGCTGCTGCAAAAGAAGTGAATAATCAAGCCGCTGAATCTTCATCATCACAGCAAGATGAGTCTGTCAAAGATTACATTGGGAGATATATCGTTAAAAAGGTGCTTCAAAAGCGAGGACTTGGACCTGGTGAAAAACACTTCTTGAACAAATGTGTTGTTAATATGGATTCTTTATTCGTAATTTCAGAATATTTTTTACAAATATTAATGCGTCTCGAAGAGACGTTTAGGCTAAGCAGAACGCAAAAGCACATCGATATCTACAGCGCCGTTGAATGTGTGTCATCGTCTATTATTCAAGATCAAATGAAACAGATAGCTGGCGAGGAATGTAATGACCATGCATGCACTTCTTGCATGTTTCGAGTAGCAATGCTTTATTATAAGATCACAGGCCACCGATTGGCCACAAAGACTCTCAACGACAAAACAACAGAAAAATGCAGCAAAAGCCTCCGAAAGCAATATTGCAAGTAACCTAGCATAGACCTACTTTATCGTGACTTTTAATATTCTGTGAACATTTATTTGATGCTAATACACGCTTTCTTTTGAAGGTGCCGTTTCTATAGTTTAGCAAAATACACATGAAGCGTTAATTCCAGTATAAACCATTTATTAGCGGTAAAGAAAATAGGTAGCCAACACTTTAGCAATGCATACTTTTTTCACAAACGCAACAAAAACGTAGCAGTCTGTTCGAACCACTCAAGCGTGACTTAAAAGCTTAAAAATTGCAAGTTTCATGCCTACTAATAAAAGGTCTATGATTTAACCGACAAACACTTCCCAAAAGTACAGCTTTCTAGAAGATAGTACAGGATAGCAAAAAATCCATAGCTGACAAGGGGAATATTAAAGTCGATTATTATGCAAAATAAATTGTATGCTAAATATTAGCGATCTAATAGCACCTCAGACCACAATATTTATAAAGAGTACAGAAACAAGCTTACCCGTATCAAAGAAAAAGCGAAAGCAATGTACTACCAAACCTTATTAGGAAAGTGTGGCATCATAGGTGGAACATGGAAAACCATCAAGAATATATTGAGCAAAAATGCAAGTAAAGATAACTGCCTACCCAATCAACTGAATATTAATGGACGCTTAATTAGCAATGCCTCTAGCATCTGCAATGAGTTTAATAGACACTTCTGCAATATAGGAAAAGGAATGGCTAAGAAAGCCCTTGCCCTGCCTCAGACATTTAGGACTTATTCTGCAGCAAACCAATTCAGAAATCGATATATTTTGAACCTGTAAGTGAAAATGAAGTGGAAGGGATAATATTAATGTTTCACCCCAACAAAGCACAAGGTATAAGACAATATCCCCATTAGATGAATCAAGTTAACTGAAGCCATTTTAAGCCCATTTTTAACAAGGATGATGAATAACTTCGTTACAACTGGGCAATATCCTGGCGTGTTGAAAATAACACGAGTTTCCCCTATTTACAAGAAAGGATCTAAAACGAAACTAAGTAACTACATACCAACATTGATTTTATCCCCCTTCAATAAAATTTTTGAAATAATTATCATACAACGACTGCTTAACTTTTGGAAGAAGCACAAAGTTTTCGCTGAAACACAATTTGGCTTTAGAGAAAACTTTTCTACTACTCTGGCAATTACTCATTTTTGTAAATATCTTCTAAGTGAACTAGATTCAAACATGAACATATGTTCTATATTCATGGACTTGGCCAAAGCTCTCGATACTGTTAATCATGACATTCTTTTGTACAAACTAAATCAATATGGAATATGAGGGCTAGTATTTGACCTAATTAAATCATTTTTGCAACACAGAAAACGAATAGTGTAAGTAGGAAACCATTCACCTTCTATTTCTGGTATTAACATAAGTGTACCACAGGGTAGTGTTCTTGGACCAATATTTTTATATATAAATAATTTAACTTATACTTCCAATTTAAACGTCACTTTGCATGCAGATGACAGTGTCTTTTCTTTAGCTCATAAAAGTATTGATTTCTTGCAAAAAAGTTCAGATCAAAACTTGCAAAAGGTAGACAGATGGTTAAAAAACAACCAGCTGTCAGTAAATGTTGAAAAAACGAAATTTCTTTTGTTCACTAAAAGTAGTAAGACCTTAGATGTACTTATTAAAGGATCTAAGACAGAGCAAACAAAAAGCATTAAGTATCTTGGAGTCTTGATTGACGACAAACTGAAGTGGCATGAGCACATCAATTTTGTATCAAATAAGCTCTCCGCGGCTAATGGAATTTTGTGTAAACTCCGGAGGTATGTACTACACAGTAGCGTAGCCAGGGGGGGCGGGGGGGGCTCGAGCCCCCGCCATTGGCTTGTGAAGTATGCAAAATCGCACCTTTTTGGTGGTTTTGAGGCCGATTTTTTGTGAAAAATTGAAAATAGCTCCCCCCCATAGGAAAAAACGTTTGGATTTCCGATTTGGGCCGAAAAATCAGTCTCAACTTCGGTGAAGACCTTTTTTTTTACATTTTTTTTTTTTTTGGAGACCACCTGAATTTGGCCGGAAAAAACCTTTGAATTTCCGATTTCGGCCGAAAAATCAGTCTGAAATTCAGTGAAGACCTTTTTTTTTTTTGGAGACCACCTGATTTTGGCCGGAAAAACCTTTGAATTTCCGAGCTTTCCGAGAAATTTCGTCTCAATTTTCGGACAAACCGTGTGAAACTGATTCAAGAACAATGAAAATTCGGGTCAAGGTCGTTTGCACTCTTCTCACTCTTTCAAAATAGCCCCCCCCCCCCTTTTCCAAATCCTGGCTATGCGCCTGGTACTACAAAATGCACTAATATCAGTATATTATAGTTTTGCTTATTTTTGTTTGCAGTATGCAATATTGTGCCGGGGAAATACTTCTACTAAAGAGCTCAATAAATTACAAGTCCGTCAAAACTGCCTGGTTAAAACAATTACCAAAGTTTTCGACTAAAAACGAGACTGAAATAGTAGTATTCTTTTATTGTCGAGCAAAAACAAATACACAAATTGCTAATTCAGCAAACATTGGAGGACACGATTTAGCTCGACGAGAAGAAGCGAAAGACCAAAATAAGAACGTCGCTTAATCAAGCGACACGGTCGCCAAGTCTGCTCCTCCTCTTAGAAATAGTACAAAATTCGGCTGTAAGATTTCGACACTGAAAGGAAGTTTTGTTCTGATTTAGGTAATTTTTAAAAAAATCGATAAAAAAAGAAAAGGAAAAAAAAGAATAAGACACACAGAAATAAACAGATAGGCATTCATTTCTATATACACACAAGTAAAAAATGATTTTGCTTATAAACAGATATGGGATTTCAAAAAGTAGAGTTTTAGTATCTTTGATGATGTTTTGTCACTGGAAGTTAACATTTTATCTCTTATATGTCCGGGTAAACTATTCCAAATTTTAACACCAGAAATTTTAAGCGATTGATTAAATTTAACCAGCGATGTTCTTTGCATATAAAAACTTTGAGATGAAACACTTCGGGTCGAGAACGTATTGATAGAGGACAAAGTTCTAAAAATCGTTGATTGATTGCTACAAAATACAGGTAATTTATTTAAATTGACTTTTGCCATAAATTTGGCAACTTCTAATTTGTAAATTTCATCGATATTTAGGACCTGCAGTTGTTCATATAGTGGTTTTAATCTAGTTTTTGTACCAAGTTTGTTGCATAATGTTCTTGTGACACGATTTTGTTTGACTTTTAGTTTATGCTTAATGGTTTTGGAAGAATTTCCCCAGCAGATAATTGCATATTGGAGATGAGAATACACTAAACTATAATACACTGACATTAAAGCTTTTTGAGGTTATATACTTGCGTAATTTATAGATGGCACCAGAAGCAGCCGATAATTTTGTTTCAATGTGTTTTTTCCAAGTGAGTTTGTCATCAAATATACTCCTAAATATTTTACGCAATTGGCCTGTTTTATTTTACAATCATTAATTTGTGGAAAGATTTTTTTTTTTGGTTTTAATGAAGAATAAAAAATTGGTTTTATTTACATTTAATTACAATTGATTTGATTTGAGCCAAGTATTTATTTTTGGTAATTCGAAATTCAACAAGGTTTGCAAACAATTTTCGTCTTTATGGAATGAAACCTTTATTCCAACAACTAAGTGTTCTCAAAGTTGATTCAATCTTTAAAATGGAAGTTGCAAGCTTTGTTGGTAAAATGCATAACAACCAAATTCCAAAAGTTTTTTTACCATCATTTAGAAAGATTTCATCAACACATTCGTAAACTACTCGCAATGCTGTATCTGACAAATTCCACATTCCAAAAACACTGCATGTTAAAACCGATCAGTTGATTCGATTTACTGGACCAAAAATATGGAATGCATTACCTCGTGTAGTAATGGAAAAATCCTATAATGTTGCGCTTTTAAAAAAGCTGATCAAATGGCACTTTTTATTGGAGCAAAATTATAGTTGATCATATGTTCGTTGGGTTCTGGTTTCGCCTTTATGCATTCGCAAAGGATACCACATTTTGTATGTTGCTCTGTACACAGTAACTCTTCATTGATCATTTCCTTCGTTGTTACGTTTTTTACTCATAAGACCTTTATTGCTTTGTTCTCTTTTTTTTGTTTGTGTAGGTGTAAAAAAAGTTTTTCATGCACGATGATCAAATTTATGAGAAAAAAAAAAAATTACTCCTAATGACAAACAAGTAGGTGCAGACTCGGCGACCTTCCGGTCTTGGACCAGACCCATGGTCTTTCGTGCTTATTCAGGTGATTGATGCTTCTGCATAAAGTTACTTATTTTTGTGTAAATTGTGTGTGCTGTGTTGTGCGTCATTTATCGTCACAATAAACTAATTTCTCTCTCTCTCTCTTTAGTAATTACGTTCAAACATAATTCTTCTTGGAAGTTTTCTTGATTCTTTACGAAATTGCTGGCAACCAACTGCTGTACATAAATTTGACGTAATAATCCATCTTATAAACATACCTTTACGGATGGGTCGCGTAAGAAAGTAGTAAGCCTATAGAATCGTTACCGATACTTCGTTAGTGATTATCACATAAAACAATACTTGAAAACATTTTTTCAGGGACCAGCTGCTTTAATTTTTGAAGTACACTTACGATCTTAAAGTCGCTGTCTGTGGCGCAATTAAGGTCAAGGGCTTAAGCTCCCTTAGCCAAGTCACTTAGAAATTTCACCTCAAAATACGAGCATTTAAACGTATTTTGGACTTGATCTGGAGTAAGGGGGGGGAGGCTAAAGGGGCTAAGAAATTTAATTCTTCTTTGAAATACCTTCTAAATTTTAGCAATTTAGTGATTCTTATGGCTTTAAATCGTGCGAAGTGCGATTGAAACTAGATGGGAGTTTGCCAGCAAACCCAGTGAAGGACTGACGCGTAGCTAATGCTGTGACGCTCAAAAGTACTTTTTGTCAACCGTAAAATCAGCAATTGTTAAAAAATATCTGATTATGGAACCTCCAGAAAAGTAAAGTCAAAATAATTGTAAGTTAAATATCTGCTGATATCATAAAACACTGGCACCCTAAGTTGAGCCGTTCAAAAAATTGCCTTTTGGGGTCCATTTGGGTGGTCCCCGAGAGATGTCGCAACCCCAAACTAGGTCAAAATATTTGTCTGTTAAATATCTCCTGATATCATAAAACACTGGCACCCTAAGTTAAGCCGTAGAAAAAATTGATTTTTGGGGGGTCCATTTGGGGGGTCTCCGGGGGTGGCACCCCCAAACTATGTCAAAACATTTGTCTGTTAAATATCTCCTGATATCATAAAACACTGGCACTCTAGCTTGAGCCATTCAAAAAATTGATTTTTGGGGGTCCATTTGGGGGGAGGGGCCCGAGGGGATGTCGCACCCCCAAACTATGTCAAAATATTTGTCTGTTAGATATCTACTGATAGCGAAAAAAGTAGCACTCTAGCTTGAGCCATTCAAAAAATGGATTTTTTGGGGCCCCATTTTGGGGGGGTTTCCGATGGAGTTGCCAAAAAAAAATTCGGGAGAAAAAATTGCATTTGCAGCTCAACAACTTTACACAAAAATTAGATTTCGATGTGTTGTGGTTTAGGAGAAGAAGAGCGTACAAAAATTAGGAAGAAATAAAAGGAAAAAAGGAAATAAAAGGAAAAAAAGGAAAAAAGAAGAAAAAATCCTTACGGCGGCCAAAAGTGGGTTGCTTGGGATGAAAGGATATTTTGAGACATATAACCCTATAAAATATTTTTTGCTGTACTTTAGCCGTTTTTGACCGAGACGGCTTTTTACGCCAAACTTTCGGGGCGGTTTTCGGGTTCTAAAACCGAAGTCACGTGACCTATTGCCCCGAAATTTGGTACAAACATACAACTCATTAATTTCAAACTGCTGTCAAAATTTCATGTAGCTAGATCCTACCGTTCCCGAGTTATAAGCAAAAGTTTGAAATTTCGCACTCGTTAATTGGAAAATGGCCGAGTAAAAACAAAGGAACATGTGACGCAAGCGTCGGCCGTTCCAATGACGTAAAAATTGCTCCTTTTTTGCTGCAAAGTCACAAAAATTGCCAGCGGCTTGGGGCTCAATGGGTAAAGGCGTCGTTTTTACGACGACCCTGATCGAATGTTACAGGAAAACTCGGCCACAGTCTTAAACGTGCGCAAATACCGATCGGATAGAGATGACTCGTCAAGCACACCCAAGTTCACAATTCGAACAGTTCATTATTGACTAAGGTGCACAAATCACAATCACTAGAATCGAGTCTTTCGAATGACAGTTGATGCTCGACGCTTTGACGTGAACTCTGACGCGAAACTTTTGACGGTTTTCTAAAATAAACACAACACAATGCAATAAATAGCAGGTAAAGATCGGTTTTACCAGCGTAAAACAATTAACATTCTTAATGAGTGAATTAACATTATTTCAGCTTCAGGCTTTTACGTATAGCATCATTAGAAAAGAGAAATAATTATCAAAGCAAAATAACAAATCCAAATTTGCAATATAACGTTCACAAATCAATTCAAATATCGAAAATAAAATGCACAAAACTTACCAACTATTTTGAGACGGTAATGCACAGAATCGTATCAAGAAATCGACAATCGAACAGTAATTTATTTATCTCAAATCTATTTCAACGTTTTGAGTCAATTGAAATAATTTGGTGTTTTTGCAAGGGCATTTATAGAGAAAAATTATAAAGAATAGAATAAAAACCACATGGAAATTTAAAGGAAAAAAGGCTATTTTTCGTAAACATTGTCCAAAACAAGTTTTGTTTTGTAAAAGTGAGTGAATTATTCATCGCCCTCGGCTGAACTAATCATGTTGGAAAATACTAAAACGAATGCAAAACAATAATCAACTTATCACTACATTTCCGTTAATACTAGTAAATTCGACATACACTAACAGAGAAAGTAACTTGTTTTTATCCCAATTCGCTACACACCATTAGGGGTCAAGAAAGAAAAAACTAAACATGACTAAGCAAAACAATTCGCTTACTACGAACGGCGAAAGTAAACATGACATCTTATCAATGATCGATATTGGCGTGCCTTTTCTCATGTTACAAAAGGTTTTTCTGTTCGAATACATAGTGGTTGGAATCTTGCAAGGCGAAAGGTTTTTGTTTGAATCCAAAGTAAGCTAACTTGCTGTAACATCGAATGATCTGGGTTCAACCCACTCTCTGGTCACGTTGTTGCGTCCTTGGATAAGACGCTTTACGATCATTATCTCTGCTTGGTGGCTTCGAACAAGCAGCAAATTCATTGGACAAGAATTCGAAGAAATCCACAGGAACATTGGATCATCGGAAACTCTTAAGCAGGTGCGGATTCCTCCAAGCACGAAGTAGTCGTTGTAATGAAAAGTTTGTGGATCATCCAAAAAGTTAGCGTCTGACGCTGTCCGGTGACAGGAGAATAAATATACGCTACAACAACAAAAGCTCCGCCCCCAGGCCCCTATCCACAGTCACTTTGTAATTAATGACTATGCCCCCGTTTGTGACACGCTTGAGTTGCATCAGTTTGTTTAGCACGGAGCCTAAATAAGACAATTTTTGTTCAAAAATTTTACTTTTCGTTTACTCCTCTTAACAAAGTCCTGGTTGCATGTCTAATAACATTCACCGCTGTAGATAGATTTTTCAGGCGATTGTGGACCGCAGATGAAACAAGCTCAAAAACGCTGCCGGCCTTTTAGGTCTCTCTTTTTTGACATGAATACAGAATTGTTAAAATTGCGCATATTGGTAGCCGTATAAGATCTAAAGATTAGTTTTTAAATGCAAAAGTTCAGTTTATAATAGTGCCCCCTCACTACGTTTGCTCTTGCGACGACACTGAGACTATCCTTAGCGATTTTTGTTTTGTGAAAATAATCAATTATAGGAGTATATGTACGGCCAGGGGGCACAGGACCCCTTAATTCAAATTCAATAATTTGTTCAATGAGCATTTACGCTACCTATTTTTTTTCAAAAGTATTTTGTCGCTTAAAAATTGGCCAGATGGAGGTGAGTTCTGAGTTGTTACTGAAAAATGGTACAGTAGATGGCTATGCCTTCTAACTTTATGCAGGGCTATATGTTATTGCCTGGGCAAGATTTTCATTACGCGGGGCTCCTGGCACTTTGGAGATTTTTGCTCATCTTCCTGCCAAATATAGGTGAAAACCAAAAAAAGTCTTACCATCTGCGCATGGGGCCCCTGGCACTATGCCATAAGGTAAACCCGGCCCAGGTTATTGCATTACATTCATAAAAAGCTTAAATGAGTACTTGAGGTAGTGTTACTGTCAGATAGCGGAGAACAACACCACAACCTAGCGGTAGAATCTACTTGAATAAAACCCTCGTGCTCTCAACATCTGACAACAAGGAATAAGAGCAGCCAACACCCCAGAGATTCGGTTACGAATTGTAATGAAGTTCTAGGCAGTTCAAAATCCAAATCGCCAGTAATCGACACAGTAACAAGCAGAATCACCAACCTATACTAACTCGCTAAGCTAATAAAACGCAGTAGCAACCCTACCTATCTATCGAAAACGTGTTAAAGTCTGCTATGCAAAGATCTAAACACAACGCAGTAAAGCAAACACTGTACAGTACATACACTCGCCTGGGTACAGTACCAAACCTTACTACCATCAAACAATAACAGACGGCAAACAGATACAGGTACACAACAGCCAAAATCGGTATCGGTAAACTACTAGCCCGCAACTAGGCCCAATGAAGAACTACGGTAACTGCAGCAATACGTAAGTACTAAGTAGCCCAAGAGGGGTAGCTCAAAAGGCTAACTAAACCATCCCACACAACCGGCAATACAGTTAATCACGCCTAGACTACACAACAGTCTACAATAGGCAACTGCACGCTACAGAACTACACTTCAGAAAGCATCTGCAGTAGGCTAATCCAAACCAAACAGCCAGTGATAGCTGCCCGAAGGCTAAACCAGCTTTAGGCTGTACTGTAGCAAAACTGCAGCTGCACTAAACACTGCCTTATACACTTAAACTATAGAGTAGTCTACGCCAAGTAATATTGAGTACACACCTGCCACTACTAACAACTCACACGACTGACTCGTGGTTAGTGGCGCGAAACAGAACAAAGCCTTCGTGGGAAATCCCCAAAGTCACAACTAAAATCGATTCCGCACGGAAATGGAGAAAACAAGCCATACCAAGTAAAACTCGCCGTAACAGGTAACAAATTTAGGACAAATATTCTAATTTTACCCGAGCTATACATTTAAATTGGTTGCAAAAATTGAATTGAAGAAGCCCGGGTCCTTTGGTTGTCAATATTTTTGTTAATTACTATGGTACGGGTGTACTGTTGTACGCGAAAATGCTAAAAAAACTGAAACTGGAAAAACAATTGGCTTTTTGTCACATTTTTGTCATTGGTGGCACTTCAACTGAGGGAGGCCGCCTTCCCCCCCCAGGTTACGCCAATGGCCGGAATTTTGATTCGACTTAGAACATAATTGTTTTTTTGCTCCACACCTATGAAAATGAAAAAGTGTGCCACGCAGATTAAAATATGCCAATTTAGATCAATAAAATTTGCTTCCAGAATTTTTGCTTATTTCTTGATCTTCGACTTGATCTCTAAAAAAGGTCTTTACTCCTAGAAACCGCAAATATTGAAAGCATTCCACCGTCCGCGCTGTAATTTATGTTGTTGAGGGCACTGATGGCAGTATGGTACGTTCAGAAATTGCGTACTACGTAGCTTAAACTGTACTGTTCTAGCGTACTGCACTTTAGTTCAATTTTTGAAGTGTACCGTGCCAACGTACTGTACCCGTACCATTACAAAAAAAGCAAACCATACCAGTGTATCGTACTTTTTAGCAAAAACTGAAGCGTACCGTACGGTACTGCCATCCTTGCTTTTAACTACTTGCAACTTTTACTGACTTTGAAATCACTAACCTATAAATCAGCGATTTCAATTCACACATTCAGCATCTGTTTCAGCTGTTTTTTGCCTCTGTATACAAAAAGCTGGGGCAATGTGCGAAAAGTCTTGAGTTTTTAAGTCAAATAGCGTACCAACATACCGTACCCGTACCATTACAAAAAAGGCGTACCGAACTTCTTAGCAAAAATTGAGGCGTTTGGTACCGTACCTACGTACCGTACCGTACTGCCGTCCTTGGTTGAGGGGCTTTTGCGCCACGCCAAAAGTATTTTTCCTTTTTCTGCTCCAGGTTGGTGCAAAATTTTGTGTTTTTTGAGTGCCGGATTTTTCCGGCGCGGCTTAAGCACAGTATAGTAGGCTACACACTTTCCAATGGGGCTTTTTGATCGCTGGCAATAAACCAGTACTTAAAATTAAACACTTTAAACCGATAATCTCATAATGCTACGAAACGAAATATCTGGATCATAGATAGACAGTATAAGGCTAGTATAGTCTGTAGTATGGTAGTATAAAGGCAGAGGTGGGCAGCGCAAGTCATAAAAGTTGCGCCGCAAGCACACGCGCAACTACTCTGAAAATCTTGCGCCGCAAGTGTTTCCGCAAACCAAAAAAAATAATTGCGCCACAAGCGCAACCGCTAGCGCAAGCGCAAGTGTGACGTTTTGAAATTTATAATTCTAATTGACTCACTGCTCAAACCTCACTAAGTTATGGGACGAAACCAATATTCAAAACAAATTATGCACGCTACCAAATTAGTAAACCAAAAACTATTGATTTCCTTTAAAAAATACAAGCATTTGAAAATGCGCATCGCTTAACCTCTTTGGGCGAAAAACATCTTTACACCTAACAAAAAAATACTCTCAACACTCGCACTTAAGGAACCGCAGTGTTAAAAAATTCCACTAATAAAGTCTGCATGTGGTGGTAAGCGAACGATTTCAGAATCACTGCGTTTTCCTTATGGCTCTTCAAAGAAATCCTTCACAAGCTTCGATACATAATATTTTGTGCTTCTGGAGCAATTAGCATCACTCTCTGACAAATGAAGCATGCTAAAAACTCATCCTGTTTTTGTTTAAAGAAATTGAATCATGTAAGTATTACATTTAAGAGCTTTACCAATGCTGTCACTCCTGTTTGTTGTATCTTTCAAGTTTTACCGCATTAGCAAAAAAGTTGAAATCAATAGTTTTTGTTGTTTTTTGTTTTTGAATTACTGTAAAAAAAGACTGTCGCAAATAACGCGGTTAATGCCCAAAGCAAGCTTAAGATTGTTTGAAAACGACTAGCGTATTTCTAAAAAGACAATTAAAAAAATGTTTTTTCTGTATGAGGTTTGATTTTGCGACCATTTTACTCAATTGGAAATTTTTTTTGAAAAATCGGAAAAAAACATTTTAGAGAAAAACGTTTCAGCGAAAGATGACTGCTGCTGTAAATCCAATAGAAATATTGCAAGCAGTAGACGAATGGAATTTTTCATGACAAAGCTTTGATGAACCTACCTCGTCCTATGCATAGCCAGGGGGGGGGGGGGGGCAAAACCGAACACCCTCCAATTGAAATGCCACCAATGATAAAAATAATAACAACAAAGCGTTATGTTTTTTCGGTTTCAGTTTCTTTGAGCATGTTTGCGTCCAACAGTATACGTGTACAACAGTCTCAACAGACTAATATTAACGCCCAGGTAGATATCCTGGGCCCCCTCAAATCAAATTTTTGCCATCCAATTTAAATGCATAATCCGTATTTATGACAAAACAAAAATTTCCCAAGGCATATATTCGATTGATTAATTACTGCGAAAAATATTGCTCAAGGCCATGTACTTTGCTTCTACAACCTGGGCTAAATCATTTACAAAATTTAACCCCCAAATTCAAGATTTTAAACGTGGTCTGGACTTGATCTGTAAGTAAACAGAAGCTCACCAATTTGATTGTTTCAATTAGCTTTCAATCATTAAAAATTGAGCTACTTTAAATGGCTTTGAAAACGTGCGAAACGTGACCCAAATGGCATTAAAATAGCTATTTCTTTTCCAAAAAAAATTCCAAAAAATCACCCAGCGGCAGCCCCCAGACCCCCGTCTGTGATACGTTTGGACTAAACTAGTTTGCTCGCCACGTCTCCCAACTCAGACAATTTTGGAAATCTTTTTTAACTTTAGGTTCAAGTCTTTTTTCTTTAGCAAAACCCAGGTTACATGCCAACCCAGGCCCCGGCTTCTGATCCTCCATTCTTCGGTATCTTTGTTCCGTCAAGAGTTCCTCTTTTCGAAAAATTTTGTTGGCGTCGTTACGAGTAATTTGTGGTTTGACCTCCTCTTCTCCCATCAAAAATTCTGACCACGTCTATGTACCTCGCCAATGTTTTTTGTTAACTTTAATCGCATTTGTTTGAAAAACAATCATTCATAATCGTATTCGACTTGCGCTTGCGCGATTGCGTTCAAAATTGCTAAAATACTTGCGGCGCAAGCGTCAGCGCAACCGTTTAAAAATAATTGCGGCGCACGGCGCAACCGTTTAAAATAATTGCGGCGCAAGCGCTATCACAAGTGTAATAGTTGCGCCGCAATACTGCCCATCTCTGTGTAGGCTACCGTAGATCTATCGAAAATGCCATTTTTTATGGCAGGTAGGCCTGTTTGGTAGTAAGTCGTCAATAACTCTGTTTCTTGAGAGATATTGACTTGCAACATTCCACCAAGGTTACTTTATACTGATTAGCGGAGGTGTAAACTATTGAAAGTAGCTCTACTTAAGTAGCTTACTCGAGTAGAATTTGTCGGCAACAAGCACTTTTGTTTTATACTACAGTAGTAGGCCTTAGTCAGGTAGTTACCGGTATATTTTCAGATACTTTCTACTTTCACTTGCTTACTTATAACGTGAAGTAACGGTTCTCAAGTAGCAATTTGATTCGGAAGAGTAGGCTCTAAAGTACTGGTACTGTACCATAGTTTTAAATTTGAACCACAAATTTGTCAGAATGGATGAGTTTTGTTGTACCGACAATTCCTGAATTGTTCAGTTACAGGCTAGATTTGATTTAGCAAAGGTTTTAGGAATTGATTCCAAGTATTAAAGTAAATTCTGTGAGATGTGATTTTCAAATCTCAAAGTTTTGCTGTTTTAATTTGAATAGCCTAGCTTATAATGACAATAACTTGCACCAATTTAATATAGGCTAATTCATGACTTCTTGAGAGAGTGAGGGGTTAGGAAGACCAAGCATTACCGTATGTGGCAGTAATGTGAAGGGAGTAGACTACTTGTCGTACACTACAGTTTTTTGATTGAATAATTTGTTTATTTTGCTAAAATACTTTCAGAAATGCTTGTATTGAGTGCTTGTAAAATCTGAAATGATTAGTTTACTTTGACTCAAAGTAGTTTTTTTGTTCATAACCAGTGTTCCCTCTAAGTTTTCACCTTCTGCGAAAATGCCGGAAATAGTGCGAACGTTCTAAACTCGATGTGAAAATGCCGAAAATTTTCTCATCATTTTTGTCCGGTTTAAATGTGATCTCCAAAAAAAAAAAAAAAAGGTCATCACGCAGATGGAGGCATTTTTTTCTCCGATTTTACGTTGTTCTCCAAAATAAAAAAAAACAAAAAAAAAGGTCCTTCGTCTAACTTCTGCAACTTTTCTCCGTGATTTCTGCGACATACCAGAACGAGGCGCCGTGAACCGCGGCTGTCTAAGGTTTTTGGCGGGAAACAAAAACGCCGGATTTTGGCGGGAGAAAAAACGCCGGAATTCGCAAAATTTCAGTGCGAAAATGTCGGAAAAATTTTTGCACTTTTCGCACTTTTTTGCGCTTATAGGGAACACTGTTCATAACCACTTTGTACTACCGATGAGTAGATTTATTGATTTGACATTTCGTCTCCCAAATTGGGAGGCTTCTTTGGAACAAATTTCGACAGTGCTGCCTTTGCAGTTACAAAAAGATATATGCGAAAAAATAACAGCAGAAGATAGGCACAGTAACGCTGACAATAAAAAACATATGAACATCACAAAATTTTTGCTATTATACCGGATACCCAAAAAGATTAAATGATGGAACAATAACATTATGGAAGTGTCTGCTGCACTGGTCTGGTTTCCGACATCAAATCGCTGAGCACCCGCAGCGTATTATATTGCTTTTTTCTCATTGATTCAATTTAAATACAGCACTTTGACACACCAGATGCGAAGCCCTGATAGTGTAGTGGTAAGCACACTTGGATGCCGAGCTGAGGGTTGGGGTATCGATTCGCGCTGGACATGCTTGGTGAATATAGCGCTAGAGAGCTATGGTATTTCGCTATATACATATTTCTTTTTTTTCTCTAAAACCTTACGATTAGAGTTAGGGTTCGGACATCGATGCCAGCTTGAGAGATAGTAAATTAAACAGCAAAATTAAACGACTGGTGCCGCCGGTACAGCAGACACTGCCTAACATTATATAATATTGAAAAATTATGTCACTAACAGAATGAAAAAATGGAAGATTGAAAAGTTATACCACTGGTAATTTTGAAACTACAAATTTTTAGTAGTCATAGAAAGATTAATATGTGCAACAGAGAAGTTTTTTGAAGTCGAAAACAAACTAGAGAATTTGTTGATCTATACAGAATGGAATAATCTTTATGCATGCCAAAAGTCTCGACTAATACAAACAAATTCAGAAGAGGTGCAAAGAGATAAATTAATCGCCTACTTTCATCTATACCTGCAAAAAAAACAAAAACAATTCTGTGCAAAAAAGTGGGTCAAGAATTTATTTGACTGTAACCTCACTTATGATCAGGTTGTACTGTTGAGCAAGAGTTCAAGATTTGTGTTTGCTCCACAAGAAATCCCTATTTGGATATCTGATATAGTATGTGGCATGGAAGAAGGCTTTTGACAAAAGCCACAAGATAAAAAAAAGTTTTAGGTTGTGCTAAGGCCAAGATTACACAAATTCTAAAGTGTGCTTTTCCACCACCTGATAATTTTACACCACAAGAGCGGAAAGCCATATTCTAATTAAAATCTTTTGACAATATTGTTATCCTGGAAGCTGATAAAGGTAACTGTACTGTGGTCACGAATAAGAGCAATCACACCACAAAAATGATGGCCTTATTGAATGACAGAAAAACGTACAAAGTTCTAACAACAAACCTTGTACCAGTTATCGAAAAGCGTCCTAATTCCTTTATTTGGAAGTTAAGACAAGTAGAAATAATATCTTTCTCCCACCACAAAAGCCTTCAAAGCTGTGACTCTGTGCTTTCTAGGATTTATGGTCTTCCGAAAATCCACAAGACAACTATACCTTCGTGCCCAATTGCGTCGTTTATTGGCTCAGCTACATATCATTTGTCTAAGTGTCTTAAGTGTATTTTAAGTCCTTTAGTTGGCAAAACCAATTTCACCACCAAAAACTTGACAGAATTTGTTAGAAGTATTGAAGATCTTAGCATAAGCAATTTGCAAAAACAAGTGTCGTTTGATGTCGTTAGTCTATTCACCATCATACCACTTGATCTGGCAAATCAAATTGTGTTTGATAAACTTAGTAGTGATTCTCACTTAGAGGATTGTACCACACTAAGTGTTCCTGAATTAATGGAAGCATTGGGTATCTGCTTTAGTTCGACCTCTCACCTTCCAACAAACCATGTATCAGCAGATATTTGACACTTCGATGGGTTCGCCCTTATCTCCCATCGTTGCAAACATGGTAATGGAAAAGCTAGAAGAAAGGGCCAACAACAGCTCTCACTCCCTTCCTGATTATTAGTTTTGCTAAGTTGATGACGTGCCGTGTATGGTATTATGGAATTAAACTACATCAAAGAATTCCATGAATATTTAAATATCGTATGCGATTCCATCAAGTTTGCAAAAGAAGAACATGAAGATTCTCTAGCTTTTCTGGATCTGCTGGTTACACACACTGCAGACGGATCGCTACAAACCACAGTGTTCAGAAAACCAACACATAGCAGCGGATACCTACCTTTTTCCTCCCACCATCCACTTCATCAAAAACTTAGCATTCCCTGAACTCTTTTCTCATGAGCGGAGAACATAATAAAAGAAGATGAGCTCTAGAATGATGAAATACGCACGATCAACAACACATTGATTACAAATGGATATTCGAGATTTTATCGCAAACAATGACCTGCTCGCTCTGAAAGCGAATCCCTACAAACGAAAATTATGACTGTGATCCCCTATGTGCTGAATGTCACTGAGTCTATTTAGTGTGTTTTGCAGCATATTGGTGTGGCGGTGGCTATGAAGTCTGTTTGTGTCTTGTCTAATATTTTTTGTAAGCCCAGAGACAAAGTTCAGGACAAAGAAAAATGTGGCATAGTTTATCAAATATCTTGTCGTGACTGTGATGTACATCGGTGAAACTGGCCAAATCTTAGAAACTAGAAAGCGTGAGCATATTGATGCAGTGAAGAGTTTTTACCTGAAAAAATCTGCACTGTGTCAGCATGTCAAAGAAAATTATCATTTTATAGATTGGGATAATGCTGAAATATTTAGGAAAGAACCTCACTGGCACAAGTGTTGGATAGCAGAAGGTTATTTGATAAACCTAACATCTTTGGAATTGAACGTTTTAAATCGTAATGATAGGTTAATCGTTCTGTTCGAATACTAACCTCTGTGGAGATAAAAACCTTTTCTAGTACATAATGTTTTGCAATAGATCCTTTTCATACTTTCTCAAACTGTTAGTGAAGTAGCCTAGTTATTATGAATATTGTTAATTTTTTATTTCATACTGTATTCTTTCTTTTTTTTAACACTGTTAGTGATATGATTTTTCAATATTCTTTTTTTTTCATACTCTTAGTGACATAATTATTCAATATTGTATAATGTTATTGTTCATCATTTTAATGTTTTTGGGTATAATAGTAAGAGTATTGTGGTGTACATATGTTTTTACTGTTACTGTATGATAGGCACCTATCTTCTGCTGTTATTTTTTCTCATTTATCTTTTTGTAACTGCAAAGGCAGCACTGCCGAAAATTGTTTCAAAGAAGCCTCCCAATTTGGGAGGCAAAACGTCAAATCAATAATAAATAAACTCATCGGTAGTGTGAAGTGGTTATGAATAACTATGCCAATAAATGCAACACGTCTGTTATTTTTATTAGTTTTTTTTTTGGTCAATACTTTTTAGGAAGTAGTTTTGGCGAGCCAGGTCAACTGACCGCAACAAACTGACCACGAACAAACTGACCACAAACCAACGGTTTCGTCACAGTGATTTGATCACTGATTTTGTCGTATGATTTTGTCACAAAGGGAGGGTTTGGGCAAGATGGCTCTGGGAATAGTAAAATATGCTTATGGTCGCTCTTCTCTGCTAATCAGCGTCATTGGGTTCGCGGTCAGTTGTTGTGGACCCTAGTTTTGGGTTCAAGACCAAGTTGCAAAACTTTTACTTGATTACACTTTTCAAGTAGTTTTTGCGCCACTGATACCGTAATTGATAGCCTACATTAACTTAACAAACTACTTATTAAAAATTATTTCAAGTAGAAAATCTACAGTACCACAAAATCAGTGGTAGAGAATTGCATGGGTTAATTATTTGTCATTTTCACATGAAGAAAAATAAGCGCAGGCAGAAAAATTAGTGTTTACTGTAGGCCTACTGACTCAAATTTGCTTCTATTTATTTATTTTTTCGCGGAAGGGGTACTGATGCAGCAAGCCAGTGATCTAGATCCAGTACATCACTTCTAATACAGTAAAAAGAGATTTGCATCTCTGGCACAATCCTGAGTTTTTGTGGGATGTCGTTAAGTATAAGCCGTCTGCTTTTTTTCGGAAGCTCTGCAACCTGTGTATGGGCACGCGTGTGCTCTTTCTCCTCTCATGTGTGCACTGATTAGGAGTAGGGCTAGTATTTTTTGTAAGAGCGTAGATCTCTCTGTAAGGGTCCACGACAACTGACCGCGACAAACTGACCGTGACAAACTGACCGCAAACCAACTGACCGCGAACAACGCTGATTTGCTAGAAGGGCAATCCTAAATATTTTTTTACTATCCCCAGAGCCATCTTGCCCAAAGCCTCACTTTGTGACGAAATCACTGCGACGAAATCACTGTAACAAAATCGTTGGTTTGCGGTCAGTTTGTTTGCAGTCAGTTTGTCGCGGTCAGTTGACTTGGCTCGTTCTGTAAGAGCTTAGGTAGGGAATAACTTAGATCAAAGAGAAGGAGAGAGCGTATGCGCGCTCATACACAGGTTGCAGAACTTTCAAAAAAAAGTGTACAGCTTATACTTAACAACATCTGTTCTAGTGTTTAGTCGCTTGCATGCTTTCTGGCCTAAAGGCTACCAAAGCAGAAGCCTAAGGAAAAGCCACTAGAATGGTGACTACTTAAAACTTACAGACTTTGCTTAAAACAAGCAAAGCAAAAAGTGATTGTGTGAGAGGACAACGTTTTTGCATTGCTTGTTTGAAGCACCATACCATAATTCCCCTTCTGGTGGCTCTTTTGTAAGCTTCCATTCTGATAGTTTTTAGATTTTTATGATCTTTTAGTTTTCCTAAAGGTTAAGACATTAGGAAAAAGAGTCAATTGAAGGCTGAAACAAAGTAGAATTTTGATTAGGATGTTAGGCGTATCACCCTATATACATTTTCTGCTCATTTCATATTTACAATGGGTTAAACTTTGCTTTTGCCAGTTGATCAGAGATATCGGTAGACAAGCCTACGATACTTTATTCAATTCTGAGTAATATTATTAGTGCTCTCATTGATTACTGGTACCTCATCTCAGTACAGCAATACCTGCATGTCTGATGTGACCTATAACTTATTCACTAACAGCAGAGAATCTTACTGGCTGGCTGCTAGAGCTGACTTGGTTCAGTTTTTCTGTGTTGGTGTAACATTGCTACGCAGCTAATGGCAGCACAGAAATGGAAAGTGCCAGCAACAGTGGGAATAGCATTTGTGTTTGCAATCATTTTAACAATGAAGTAAGTACAATTTATAATCACGAATTTTGTCACTGCTCTACTTGCTTTACTTGTTACCATACCTGCTGTATCAGTACTAAATGTGCAGTACTCCACGTCTGATTGATTGCTGCATTTTCATTAATGGTATGTCGCATAATAGCAATAGTAGTGCTTTGTTTGCTTTTAAAATCTGAAATAGCTAATCATGCTCAAAGTTTTTTGGTAGTTTTTACTGCTTTGTTAAATTTTTGCTTGTGCTAAGTAAGCCATTGCTTTATCAAGTAAAGAAAATGTCTCAAAAAGCACCTTATCTAAATATGCAAACATAACCACGATGCAACCTAAACATGGATCATATAATGGGTGGTCCTACTAAACCATACAGGAGCACAAGGATCGCAAAAACCCTAAGCCTTATTTAAACTCTAACCATAACCCTTGTGGTCCTTGTGATCCAATTTATTGTAGTAGTACCTTATGAGCTAACAGGATCGAGGTCAATTGATTATCATGAAAATGCAACCAAGATTATGATAAAAATCAACTATGTTTGTTGCAATGGATATTTTGTATATATCAAGTTTTTGCTTTAAAGTTTTCTACCAATAATTTTGCAATGGTCTCATGAAAATGTTATTGTTTTACAGCACATTCAACTTTATGTTATTGTTTTGGTCATTTTTTGCTGGAATATCTGCAGCAGTGTTTGTCTTAAAGTAAGAAGATTGTTTTTTGTATTGTGGTTTTTCCAATCCAGAATTGAATATCTGCTTGCTTTTTTTAGTGCAAATGGTGTCATATCATTTATAGCAAAAATTACTACCTTGGTGGAGCCCTAAAATCCTGTGATCAACCTTTATTTAACTCTTCAGTGTTGTTACGATTTTGTAAGCCCAACTAGTGCCTTGCATTAACTGCTGCTATTTGATTGATTTTTGATTACGATATTGGACTTCTAGAGTCTTGCTACTCAACGTTTTTGTTTAAAAAGTTAAATCAAATCTTTCGTTATACTCGCTGTATTACACCAAAGCATGTCACAATTTTGCAGGGCTTATCTCTGCATTGTTGTGCCCGTGCAGCACAGCTCCTTTTGAAGAAATGTCAAAGCTGTGGCAAGTTGTTGGCAACACTGTATTCGATTTGACTGGCCCAAGATTTGAACATCAGAGTTCTCGCTTCAGAGACAAATGCATTACCATTTGACCAGTAGGCCAGTGATTTGATAAGTTGATGTATTATATTATCATGTTTTCCTGCATTTTCAGACTAAAAAGCGTTAAATAAAAAAGTCAACAGATCAAAAATGTCTCGTATTGCTTTTCTTTTTTGTATAAGGTGCACTAAATTAAATACATTGTACAAAGCTGCTAAAGCTTTAATAAAGCCCTAAATGGGATATCACTTCAAACTGTGAAGAGAAAGAAAATATAAATCTGATCCATACATATATAATTCTATTTGACTAAGATTACAGTAGCACCTGACTAGTCCTTAGGACGAAACAGACTGTTGTGCTTTTAACCTTTTACTGAGATTTTATAGTTATATTTTGCTCTGATTTTACTTTGTATATCATCGAGCACTGTTTCAGAAGATTGACTATCAACAATTTTCATATTTAATTGCATAAGGAGCACCTGAGCATAAAGCACACCTTCAATTTTTTATCAATTTTAAGTGCTTCTTATGGTTCAAAAAATATCATAGTTTTTTTTTTGTTTCTTTATGTTGTAGACAAAATGTATAGCTGATTACTTTGTTTTACTGCACCTATACATTAAGCTGTTGTAAATCAGCAAATAAGCATTTTTATTGGGAAAAGTTGATTTATTTTTGATGTTTGCATTGATTATTATAAAAAGCACTGATTTTCTGGGTACAAGCAGACTTATTAAAAGATAAAAAGAAACACTGCATTATTCTGATATTTTGCGATATATTTCTCTCGCAGTTTTGTTGTTGTCACTATTGCACTGTTGAAGTTAGTTCATAGTTGACTATGTTAAAATTATACTGTGTAAATTAGATAACTATTAAAATTATAAGATAAGCGTTTTAGGTTTATTTTGTGTTATACTGTTTTTCAATAACTATTATATTCTCGTTTTTTTTAAACCTAGTTAAAAGGGCATTTAGATCAAAAAATTTTTGCTCTGTTTTCTCTTAAAAAAATTTGGCAGGTATGAATACTAACTTCACCAAATTTAAGCTTTCTACAACCTTCTGTTTCATAAAATTTTCTAGTGTTGCCAACTACAACCAAAATTTCAAAAAGTTATTGCATGTCAGTGTTCCCTCTAACTTTTTGGCTAATCAGTGAGTGCCCTAGTTTTTTTTAAACAATTGTGCCCAAAGCTGCAAAAATACGTTTGTCGTTTATGTACCCTAAATTTCGTTCCAATCTGGTATTAAAGAATACTAAACATCATATTTCCACAAATTTGTCAACTTCCAAAGCTATGTTTATCATATTGCAAAAAATTATTTATTTGCTCTTGTTCCAAATGTTCGCTGATAAAAATCTGCTTAGAGGGAAAACTGCTTCGTGTTTGTAACTCTCAGTAAATGTTTTTTGTTTTCAAAACAAAGTAAAGGGTCAGAATTGTACATTAGCTGCTTTTCGAGTGTATAAATTCAAGCCAACTTTCTAAAAGTTAGTCTTCTGTCACAATACCAGTATTGACAAAATGGCAATATTGAAGTAAGAGGAAAATTGTTAACTTTGAACTGCAATAGCTTGAAAACGGCAAAATGTAGGAACTTCAAATTTGGTGAGAATGCATTGCAGGCTTTTCCCAACAATTTGGTCAACAGTGAAACACTTGACTTAAATGCTCCCCTAACCTTTTTGTGGCTTAAACTAAATAGAGTTATTAAATTTGCGAGCATGGAACCAAGAATTATTATTTCAAGTACTGGTCAAATGGTTGTACGTCTGTTACTGGATTGGTGTATCTAGTTCAATTCCTGGTTTAATCAAACCAAAGACTAAAATTGGTATTCACAGCTTTCTTGCTTTACGTTCAGCAATAAAAAGGATAGTGTGAAGCCTTCACTTTGGGTAGTAGAGCAGCTTGGCCCAAAGACCAAAAGATCCCTTTGCTCTTTCCTGGCTAAGGCATTAAGGCAACTCTGTAAGTAAATTTGTAATTACAATTAAATTACTTTTGATAGCCTTATTCTCCTGCCCGAATGTCTATTTAATTGCTGGTACTTTTGTACTGGAATACATCAATCTTTAATATTTAAATTTGCAGGCCTGGTTATGAACTTCCCAATTTATTGTCCGCAAAGTTCAAAACTGTAACTTCGGTAAGTTTTAATTGATTGCCGTATTGTTGTGGTTTGCTGTCTTTGAGGGTCATAAGTAATCTCGATGTTAAATGGACTAAAGAATTTCTTTATGCAATAAGATATCTAATTATCATAAAAAATGCTAGCTAGTCTAAACATTAAAAACAAAATCGATGATGGCTATTTAGGAGTGTTAAATTTATCATGACGTGGGTATTTTAACTTGGCTTGCTAACAAAAATGTAGACTTAACTTTATTATGACGTGGGTATTTTAACTTGGCTTGCTAACAAAAATGTAGACTTTGAGCTTTCTGGCTCCAGTTGAGTTGAATTCAACTCTGATATGATATGCCACCTTAACAATTTATACTGCTCAACGTTTTTTCTATCAAAATGTGCACGTTATCTTTGAAATTAGGATATTTTGTGTTTTGTTTTGTAAAGCTGGTTTTATTTTGTTAGGGTAAACCTGATGCAAAAATAAGAACGTCTTGCAGTGTCTGTGGCATAGAAAATTGTACACGAGAAAGGTGAATCGAAGTTTTTAAGAGTGATTATCTTATTTATCTATATGGAGTTTGGACATTCTGTCAATGTAAAATATATTCCACATATTGATAAGGCTTTTCTGATAATAAGGTACACACCATATTTGTGGTAAAAATCTTAACCTAGCGGCATACTTTTTGTTTTTCGGATTCTTGTTTTTGAGCACCTCTCATTTTAGATGTACAACGGTTTTTTAAAAGTCTTTGACTATCACTTACACAGCATGCAACAAACAAAGTAGCTTATTAATAAATTTGTGTTTGAAGAAAAATTTTTAGCAAGTCACTGCCATCTTGCTAACTTTATATTTTAGGTCCGATAGTTCATTTGAAACTTTGCAGCCGTGGATTGGCGTTGAAGTCAATGAAAGAGTCGATAAAGCTATTACTGAGGTGAGGAAAAAATTTTAGCGGCATAGAATTTCACTTGCATATATGATAATGACAAATTTGTTTATTATGTTTAGTTCTTGGAACTTTTACTACAAAACTACGTTTGGAATTGGTACAGGTATGTGTAGTATTTCATTACTGATGAAGAATTTCAGCAAATGATTTTTGTAAGCTTAATTTTGTGTATTTTTGATTTTATCATCACATTACACCATTTTTTATTCGATATCGCGAACAAGACATTCACAGGGTCTGTAAGGTCCCGAATTTTTTATTCAAACGGCTTCCAGTTAATTTCATGTAACATCAAAACTCTTCTTTACTACGTATTGCTTTGGTCATTATTTGTGTCTAACTTGTAATGTTTAGCGTAGTTTTTCAAGTCACTGCAATCTCTTTTTTTACAACAGAAACTTGAGTGAAGATGAAGCGTTTGTTTTTGAACTTAAAGTTGCGTTACGTCACTGCCTTGCTGTGCTGTATCGTCGTATTAACAAGGTATATCACTGCTCTTTTGCTTCTTGAATACCTCAATTTCGTGCAATTAATAATAATCTTTTACATGTATATAATAGGCAGAAAAATTCACCTTAGGTAAAACTGTAGCGTGACCGTTTCCACCATTCATGAAATCATCGATGTACGAACAATGACTGTACGTTTGGTCTAGTGCTTATGTACAATTATTGGACACTGAAATCGGAAAGCGCAAAATACGGAAACGTTTAAGTAATGATTGCTAATATTGTGCTTGTACCTCTGATCTTATAGTCCATGCTATGTAGGTCGCTAAGCCTGTTTTCATCCCCAAAAACTAATGGTACCAAGTTTCGTTGTTTTGTAATTGTCCACTTTGCAGTTACTCCGGTCCGGAGCAAGGACCACTAATTACTGTAGAGCCTCGGAGTGAGCTTTTTGTGTGGCCGCATTCTTAGCCTCGAATATGTTATGCAACTAATAACTGATGTGTTTTCTCGCTCAGATTTTTTTGCCACACATCTAAATTTCGATCTTGAATCCAGCTTTCGTGTTTTCGGTCGACTTGACCGAGTCGGCTAATTTATTTTCGTTCATTTTCTAAAAAGTCAAGTCAAAGCCGAAAAAAAACGAGATAGCTAGTAAAAAGTTAATATATCGTGATGAAAAATTCAACTAGTACACTTGGTTCGGCAGTTTCGAATAAATGCGAAACCCCGAATTCATATGCGCTTATGCATTATGTAACTACGATAGAAGTAGCTGAGGTCATAAATACACCGCTCTTACTGTACGTGTCGCATAAAATAGATATCAAATACACTTAGTACATAATCGGCTGTGTACTCATACTCACGAAATCAATGGCGCGAGAATTTATTTGTTTGTCAACCATTAAATATTGCCATTATACAGATGAGGCTATTTTGTAATCGAAGATATAGGCATATTTGTCCAATGTGCCCCTGAAAAGCAAAACTTTTAGGAGAGCTGAATATTTTTTTTCGAAACTAAAGCCTCTTGTAAGCGGCCATCATGTTCTCGTTGCTTTTTAGAATGGAATCTATCCAGCGATATTAGAATTGGGGCTGATCAAATATTAGTAGGAGCCAGTTTTTACAGTTTTATTACATCAAATATTAACGTAGTTTGATAGATCTCGGATGATTTTCACGCTGGTTTAAACCTGAAAGCCTCCATCAAGTTCAAACTTGTTGAAAACAGGCTTGCAAATTCATGAAGTGGCTAGAATTAGGAGCAAAAGAAACAAAAAAAAAATAAGACGTGTTCTGCTTCTGTAGTGTTTTGGCTCTTTCCGAGCAATTTTGTATTTCGTTTGTATTTGTTTTTGTCCTTGCTTATTTGTTCTCCTGTCACTGAATAACGCACGATGCTAATTGTAATTTTGACCAGGGTGGGGTTAAACCCAGATCATACATCAGAGTTGCAAAAACGATACCTTTTGCCCTTCCGGCCACTCAGCCAATGTTGCGAAATATCGTAGAATTACATTTTTTTGCAGGTGGATATTTCAGAAGTTATCATAAAAAAGCTTCTTCGTTTAGCGATGATTCATTTGCACATATGTTTGTCTGCAATGAAAGCAGGTGGGTGCGTGTGGATTGAGTTTATCAAGATACTTATTTTTTCTTGTTTTGCGTACGTTTTGTTGAAGGTTTGGAAGACTGCGGCTCATTTTTTGAAGAAAGGCACTGAAAAAGATCAGGAATAGGAATCGATTGATCATAAATACAGTATATATATTACGTTTGGGTCGCAAAACCAATAAATAAAAAAGCAGTTTCTCGTTACCGTATGAACTGTAGAGTACATTATGCAAAACTCGTGTAAAATTTGGAACCTGAACTTTTCCATTGCCGCGAATACATCACTATTTTTTACTGAAAACGTCTTGTTCGATTTCTGTAAAAATGCTGTGCAGTGTATGGTAATACTAAAAATGTAAATTTTTTTTTCGAAGACTTGATGATATTAGCCAGTGACTGGGTGTAATTTTGTGCTCAGAATCTTCAGCCAAGCGTCTGAATTAGAAGGTATTTTTTTCCATTCAAAAAAAAATTCAGTATATTTTTGCGATTACAAGTGCAAGTTTAGGACTTGTTTTTTTTTCCATTCAAAGAAATCTTTGGGGTATTTTTGCAATTACAAGTGCACGTTTAGGACTTGTTTTTTTTTTCGGTTATTATAACCGAGACGGCTGAAGTTTCTGTCATTAAAGATTTCGGTCAATAACCTCAAAATAACCAAAAAAATCTGATCAGAAGGGATGTTTGTTATTGCAGAAGCGTTCTGCTGAAGAATGTATCGTAACAGTTGGTTAGAGAGATGCTGTGCTATTTGTAATTCTTATTAATCCCTGAGAAAGCTAGTCTTGGAAACATACCTGTATGGAGTAGTTTTTTTTTAATGCACGGTGCTTCAGGTTGCAATACTGAAGAAGAAATATTACTGTGGTACGGTTCCAATGTTCACACTGCTCTTAAAAGTAGAAGAGACGAGTTGAATTATATTCGAGCTTTATGCGATTGTATTTTTCCCCATCTTTGCCCGCCGTCTCTGGTTCAAAGCAAGTACGTTTTAATGTGAAACAGCCTAAAAAATTGTGCTTTATCCTGACTTCGTGCTGTTAATTTACGCTATTTAAGTTCGTGAAACTTCAGGTGTCATATACATCCAAGCCGGAGTTCATATTTTCATTACTAACGAACCTAACCAAATCCGAACGTTAATTTGAAGCTTTAATTCGACCCGAAAGGATCTGATAGTCGTTTGTAGGTTGTGTTGAAAAGGAATTGCTTGATGAGGTCATTTACCTATTGACCATTTTATTTCACTCATTGGTGATAAGTAGTTACTACCTGAATTACGAAAAAGACCTCGACTTTTTTCTTGCCTATTATTGTAGATTGGATTAAAAACCTGTATTACCTTTTGTGGGCTTCACTGGAAAGTCGTTTATTTTTTATCTATTTGTTTACATAATAAACAGAAAATTTAATTTTCCCATTTTGAATTACGCTGGATTTGTTTTTTTTTTTTTTAAATTTCTGTAAACGCGGATTCCTGAAACGTAGTTGTGTGTATTTCCTTTTGTGGTCCGCGAGTTGTTTGAGCTTCATGGGCGGGAAGGCGCAGTTGACTGAGAATCTCAATCCCTGCCGGCCAGATTTCAAAAATGAAGCATTAAAAAAACTCCTAAATATTACATTGTCGGATCGGACGCCTTTCCTAGAGCTGATAAGAGTTTGCCTTTTATTTACAGCAGAAGTCAGAAAATTTACCATTGCTTCTACTTGCTTGATGTTGAACTGATGCGGTCTATTCTGTAACCTATTTTTTCATTTTTAGAGTTGGTAGAAGTTTTTTGCGTGAATTACTTGCGTCTAACGTTATTCTCTATGGCATTGACATCATAGATGATCCGGTAAGACATTTTTTAAATATTGTAATTATGATGTTTTTGACGTTTGCGTGCTAGAGTTGTAATGTTAAATCGCGTGTGTACTTTCTGACCTATTTGACTACTTGTACGGAGGCGTAAGGAAGAGCCACCAGAACTGCGACTAATTCAAACCAAGCAATGCGAAAAAGTTGTCCTCTCATAAGATGCGAACTTGCAACCAATGGATCTCAACCACCTGCCCTGAAGTCCAGTGTTTTCAATTATCTGAGCTAGTGGGTACGCTTCTTCACATGCTCAATTTTTAGTGTTTAAACCAAGCAAGTTGCTTTGGTAATCCGTAAACTGCTGGTTTGAATGCTGCAGGAGGAGATCTTTTTCGCATTGCTAGTTAAAATTAGTCGTGGTTCTAGTGGCTATTCCTTAGGCTTCCGCGGCGGTAGCTTATCAGCCAGAAAGCACGCTTTAGCGGAAGCAATATCTCTTTGCTCTACCACGGTTTGCTGAACAAAATGTCGATTCCCTGCAGGAACCCCGTTAATTGCTTGAATAATTACTCCATTGTTATTGCAAAAGGCGCACAATTAATTTCCACGTTGTGTGAAACTAAAAAAACTGTTGTTTGCTATTAATTTGCATCTGCTCGTTGCTTATGGTGCCCTCTTTGCTTAGAATTTTCTGTTGAACGTCCCAATTTGAAAACATTGTTTCGGTCATTTAGGAATTAATTGCGGTTCCGTATGCCATTACAAACATGGTTTTTCGTGGAAAAGTTTAATTAATTTTTGAGCTTATTTTGATGAAATCACCGTTTTTCGTAAATGCCCAAAACAAATATTTATAAAAACTTTGATGGTTGACCATCATTTTACCAAAAAAATAAACCTAATTGTGTATTATGACGTACACGTTTAATGCATTAATATCAAGCAATTTCTTTCGCTCGTAGATTTAAAATTTATTGACTCTTAGCTTTCAAGTTGTCTAACTCAGATTAGCTCGATTTTGTTTTAAGCAGTGGTATTTTTGTTCATAATTTAAATTGCATTTACCACTTCCATGCGCTTAATTGTCAAATCAAATCTTTCATTATACTCACTGTATTACGCCGAAGCGTGTAACGAGTTGGCGGGGCCCATCTCCGCATCATTGCGCCCGGGCAACACAGCTCCTTTCGAAGAAATGTCGCAGCGGTGGCGAGCCGTTGGCAACACTGTGTCCGACTTGACCGGCCTGAGATTTGAACCTCAGACCTTCCGCTCCAGAGACGAACGCGTTACCGCTCGACCAACTGGCCGGTATGCGCTTAATTGTCAAGATTTGATAATCTTTGTGATTTAAGCAATGAATCTCGCACCCTTTTTGGGTATGTATTATTGCGTCGGATTTTTTTGCAAAGACTTATTTGAAAACGTTTTTAGGATAAAGTTAATCACTTGTTGCTGTTATTCTTCGATAAAGACCCGGTAAGAATAAATTATTTTCATATTCTTTGTTCTTGATTGCATGCGTGTAGTTTATCGAATAGATCGAATTGCTTGGCTCATTAATTTTAGCTGAATTAATTATTTTAGTTAGCGTAATTTTAACAAAAATGGATTTTTGTGAAGTTGCTTGAAGTACACTTACCAGTTGGATCTGCCTGTCTTTCATTCACAGTGATGTTTTGTTTATCGATATTATCATCGATTATGTAATGATCCATCGCTGGATCGCTGATACATGATGATTAAAAACGGTCGAATGAATTTACTAAAATCTATCGGCTTTCAGAAAACTTTCTGGGTCGTTTGAACGTCATAAGTTAGGTTTAAGTAGAATCATTTCTTAAAAAATATTATCTTTGTCGTATTGCTGTTATAACATCTTATTTTATTATTATTTTTTGTTGTTGTTTGTTTGTTTGTGTGTGAATAACTCTGACAGCCAGTTTACAGGGTGTCCTCACGTTTCCTGGCTATGTTTTGAGATATTGGAGATTTTTCAAGTGTACCGATCAGTGGTCGAGTGGATTGAGCGTCTGCTATCGCAACGGTACACAGTTCAATCCCCAGTCGGGTCAAACCAAACACTCTAAAGATTGGTATTCACAGCTTCCCTGCTTGACGTTCAATAATGAGAAGGGGAAGTGTGAAGCCTCTACCGTTTGTGGTGGGCAGGTGGCTGCTTGCCTCGAAGACCGCATGGCCCCTTCGCTGTCTCTTGGCGAATAAACTGTAATTACTATTTCCACTGCATTATTTTAGTTTTAGTACTTTCGTTGCAGCCTAGAGAAGCAGACGAGCCGCCATCCCCAATGGTTCCTCTTCTCGAAAAATTTGCTGCCAAAGATTATAAATCGTCAAACTCAGTGAGCAGTTCGCAAATATTTTCTTAGTTTGCATAAGTTTTCAATGATGTCCCGGAAAGTGCCAATATTCAAAATGCCGGTACCGGTACTAGAAATGCCAATGCTGCAAAACAGCAGTGTTGAAGTCTTGCCATGCCAATTTTTTATGCGCGTTGGTATTTTTGGAAAGATTTTGTTCAAAGGTAGTGAAAGATTTTGTTTGGAGGTAGTCAAAGCATATAAATTTAATAGACCCTCGAAAAGAAAAAGGATGAGCAAGAAAAAACGGAAGTAATTTTAATTGGCAGCACTGTGACCGACATTCTCTTTAGCTACCGTTTTCTATTACGGATTTTTCCAACGACTCGTTCCAAGCGGTGCTTTTTCGTTTTTACAGTTAATTTCTAGTCGAAAACCAGCTCCAAATCGAAACACTAAATGATCTTATTGAAAAAGTTGAGTCAACACTAAAGACAGGCTTGTGTAAAGTTTTTATTTTTGAAATCGAAATTCTGTTTTTAGTTACTATTTATCGACCTTCCGAAAATAATGACGACACAGGGTAATCAAGATATGCTTTACCAGTTCATGTCTTTTCTTAAAACTGTGAATGCCGTACATCATTTGCAATTTTGCCTTACTGTTGGTAAGTCTGTTTTGCAATCGTTAATATTTATTGGATTAGACTTAAGATGGAGTTCACCAACGAAGATTTCAGATATTACGCAAATTATTAAGTTTGCTATCTTCCACAGCGATGATGATATCTGCCCAAAGTCAATTAGATTCCTTACTTCTGAATGAAAATTAAAAGAAGACAGAACTAAGTTGCAAACTGGATCAGGCTTAGGTCGTCAGAAAAATTAACTACGGATGGGATTTGAACCCATGCCCGCAACAACCAGATTTCCTTTTTACATGAAGCTTTGCAGTGGTGTTGATGAAATTTTTCAACACCATTTCGTCATAAATATTGGCTACTGACTGCATCACAAAGATTGTATCACTAATATTATTACAGTACTTAATAAAAGTCTTCATAACAACCGTGATATTTTTATGACGAAATGGTGTTGATTTTTTTTGTAAACACCATTGCAAAACCTCATGTAAAAAGATTGAGATACATTCTTGTTACGAAGTCACGGCAATCCTTCTACCCAAGACCGACATTAGACCACTCTGCCTCCGTAATTCAAGTAATTGATTCAACCATGGTAGCATATATGAATGTTTAATTGCTAACATCATATGAATACATGAAAACTTGAATCTGCTAAAAGTACGGGATCGGGATTCTTTAACTCGAGACGTCTTGACTGGGCCGAGTTAGAGTTTTGCGTCTAAACCTCTCTGTCTCGTCAAAAAATTGTGTGTCCAAAACTTGTTTTAAATGCCTTTGAAAATTCCAGATGATTTCAACCGTCGCTGTTTGTCTCAAGACCAAACCGAAGCCCAGCAGATCAAACTCCATCAGGAAGCGAAGGAGATCTACAAGACGTATTGTTGCCCCGACTCGCCAACGTTCATACATTTTGATGAAGATATTATCACTGATTTGGGTGATGGTAGGTGATTTATGATTTTACCCCACTCTGTCCGGGTGGAAATGATACCGTATCGATTTAACGATGAAATACGACGCACATTGCTTGGTGATAGTGTGGTTTACACTTCTATCAATTCTCCATACCTCTGGACATGGCAACTACAGCAACAATACCGTTTAAGTCATAGCTTGTCGTTTTGAATGATAGCCGTCTCAAAAAAAATCTGTGCTGTGTTTGTAATAAAAATTATTTTTGAAAACTGCACGCTTACAGCATATATCAATCTCTAACTTTGAAATAAACCGGCCAGTTGGTCGAACGGTAACGCGTTTGTCTCAGGAGCGGGAGGTCCGAGGTTCAAATCTCGGGTGGTTCAAATTAGACACAGTATTGCCAACGGCTCGCCACCGCTGCGACATTTCTTCGAAAGAAGCTGTGTTGCCCATGCGTAATGACGCGGAAATGGACCCCGCCAACTCGTTACACGTTTCGGCGTAATACAGCGATTATAATGAAAGATTTGATTTGAAATTAACGTTGTTTTTCCTTATTACGAGCAATGCACTAAGAAAATTGATAATACGCTCTAGACAGTATCCAGAGTCTTATAAGACTCCGGATACTGTCTATGGCTTTTTATTGTTTTCCCTGTATCTGACTATCTGTGATAACGATACGCCAAGCACTGAAATGGTTTTTGTAAACTCAAATATAAGTTGGAAGTGATGTGTATTAGTCAATATACTAAGTGGTGCGTGGTAAGGTTGACAAATGGATAATATAAAATTTTCTGGTGAAATAGTCACTCCCTATTTTTTGTAGTTGCAAACGGCCACCCTTGTGAAGTCAATCGGTTACGTACTAGTGCCCCACTGTTTCGCGCCTATGATCATGTGTACAACCTATTGGAGCGTATTTACTGCCCGTTATTTTATCAAAGTGATATGGTAAGTGAGCGCTATGTCCAATTTTCTGTATTGATATTCATAAGATTCAATTAGTTGCAAATGAAGGTATGGCAAAAATCTGGCTTTGTCAGTCGCAGTAGAATGCAATCCAACACCACCAGCAAGTCTAAACTGCAAAACTGATCTGAAGTAAGGCTAACTAAATTGGCAAATTTTAAAACTAGGCTATAAGCAATTTCCAAATTTACCAGTTTTTGCCTCTTAGGGAGCCAGATTTCTACCACCCTTTTTTGAGTTACCTTTGGGGATAGCTTCGAACTCACTCCCTTAAAACCAGCAGCCACAGCACGCTAAATTTGAAGGTTTGATGCCGCTTACCAATTGATTTACCGGTAATCATTTAATTTTTTTGTTTTTTCAGTACTATAAAATGATTTGCGGTGATCGACGTTTTGTAAAAGCGAAGAAGCCTCCAACGAGGTTGGTTTTTCTTGGCACCTGATGTCTTTATCCGTTATCCTATTTTTAGAGATCGTGTTTTTTCTATCATTCAAATTTTTTTAAATAATGAGAAAAAATTTTGCCAGAAATTCAGGCCGTTTTTTTGTCAGGCTGTTTTTTTTTAGAAATAAAGTTTTTGCCAGAAATTCAGGCCGTTTTTCGGCTGAATCGATGGCGAAGACCAAAAAATGAGGTGAGAATCATTTCGGCGGTCTATTGCTGCATGTCTATCGTTGAAAAAAGGTCGCGGGCCGGATGACAATAGAAGGTCGCGGGCCAGGTAAAATGCCTTGGCAGGCCGGATCCGGGCCGTGGGTTGCAGACCTATGGTTTAAGTAATCAGTGTTGGCAGTACTTTCTTTTATTTTGCGCTGCGAAAGATTTCGTCTCATTGATAAAATTCTTCAACGATTACAGACAGAACACTTTTTCCGCATGGGATAAAAATGACTCCGCAAGATCTTCCTTACGGAGAAAGAAAGAAACAAAGGACGCCTCTAAAAGTAGGCTGATTTTTTGCCTTAACTTGATTTGAAAATAATCAGTCATTAGATGGAACTTATCAGAATTAACGTCTTGCATTGTTAAAAGGTGTTTAGCTGTTTCTTGTTTCAAACGTTGTTTTCCCGGCCATGCACGTGATTGTCGCTTTGTACTCCCCTGCTCTTTGTTGCTTGATTGCTGTTAAACTTGAACTGATCAATTTTGATTTGAGTTGAAATGGTATGTGCCTGGGTATCGAGAGCCATTTGCATTAATCTATTTTAAAACTTTAAGTTATGGTACTCTCCTCTTATTGTGGTCTTGGATTTGTCATCAAGTCCAGAGCTTTTTATCACCCACTATTTCAACAAGATATAATTTAAAGATGTCTTTTCACCTACGCAAAGCATTGTTTAGCCGATTTTGTTGTGTTTGTAATTCGTTTATATCTATTGACATTTCAGTTTCTTTCATCCATCATGTTTGTCTGCAATTTTGATGCAGTACTGATTATGGTTTTGTTTTCAGTGAACAACTCTTCTGACAGCGTTGATATCGAGCAAGATGTCAATTTGGTGGGTAGCATTTGCTTTTTAACTCAAAGATCTCAAAATTATTGTTTCTATCAGATTGCACATCACGCAGCCGGTGTTGCATTGCTCTCCCCTGCAGTTCTGTTGCAATTCCTCAAATGAGATAGTGTCCAAAGTCGTCGTTACTAACGACTAATGATTAAGCGCTGCTTTCGTCAATACTGTGTTATGTATATCACCTCAGTGATTTTTTTTCAGTTTAAATATACCGGTAATGTTGTTATGACCTGTGCAGTGCTGTAATAAACGTGAAACTTGACTGAAAGAGTGTGTAGCAATTGCGTTATTGCTCAAAATCGATTTGCAATTAGTCTGTTGTTGATATCATGGTAAATATTTTAAAATTATCAAACTTTCAGCAATTCGATTAAGTTTTATGTAACTTATTTTGTTTCATGGAAATTTCCAAGATCGACGATGACGTTAAATCAGCGCAATTGTTAATGGAAGACGAGGTGCAGGATGATTTCTTAATAAATCGCGATTTATCGACCTGGAGAATCGAGATCCCGAAGATTGAGATCATGAAGAAAGAAGATCTTCCGGCTCGTTCAGCTAACAGCAGCGAGCGAATCTATGCTTTCTATGTCGAAGTGAAGAGAGTCGATATCCAAGAAGGTAGTTTAATTTTCGGCGGGGTTTGTGTTTGTTGTCCTCATAAGACTAACTGACATGTTTGGGAGAAAGTCCTTGTTCTCTGAAGTCCATTATCTTAAAAATGGTAGAAGAAAATAAATTTTGCGACGATGGACTTAATGTTTAGTCGGATATTTTGGACAAAAGCGAACAAAATGACATCCAGGCATGATAATGCCCATTTGAATTACACCGGTTGATGGACTTTTTTACCAGCCAATCGGTCGAGCGGTAACGCGTTTGTCTCTGGTACGGGAGGTCTGAGGTTCAAATTTCGGGCCGGTCAAATTGGACGCAGTTTTGCCAACGGCTCGCCACCGCTGCGACATTTCGTCAGGAGCTGTGTTGCCTGCAGGCGTAATGGGCCCCGCCAACTCGTTACACGATTAGGCATAATTCAAGTATAATAACAAATTTTAATTTGACTGTTTTGTGGCAGATGATGACGAACTGGATCACTGGAGCATTTTACGTCGTTACAGCGAGTTTTACGTGTTGGAAAACAAACTGACCGAGTTTCACGGCAGCCTTGGCATCATCAGCCTCCCGCAGAGAAAAATTCTAGGGAGAACTTTCGATTTCTTGGATTCAAAAAGAAGTGATTTTGAAAAATTTTTAAGGGTATGTGAATTCTCAGAACTTTTTTTACTTTAAAATGCATTTTTGAGCCCAAACTTATAACAAAATTGACAATCTAAGTGTTTCAATACCACAAAATAGAAGGGTTGGGCTGTAGTCAAAATTAGTGTTTTAGGAGTCCACGACAACTGATTGCCTCAAATTGACCGCAAACCTGCCTCAAATTGACCGCAAACCATAACCTTATTGTTAGTTAGTGATCGGTTTGTGGCGGTCAAGTGACCTTGGTCAAGTGTTACGAGTTTGGAGAAAAAAATCTGATACATATTTGGATCGTTGGAAAGGTGGTTTTAGTATTATTAGTTATTACTAAAGGTGAATTTACACAGTATCCGTTTTTTTAGGTTTTTGCATCTCATTGAAAAAGTATGCGCTTTTCTTTCTCATTTATATAAGCCCATATCCGCTCCAAGTAGACTTTTACATATTGATTAAAAATTTGTTTATAAACGGCGAGAGTGATATTTCAAACTAGGGCTGTACCCCTTTACAAAAATTTTTTTCGGAGAACTTTTGTTCTGTGTGTAACAGGCTGGTTAGTGCGGATATGGACCGAAAAAAATGCGGAAGAAAAAGTATTCTCTTCATGGAGATACAAAAACGGACAAAAGCGAACGAAAAACGGATATTGTGTAAATCCACCTTAAGCTGTGTCTGTGAAGCCAAATCAAAGTTATATATTGAGTTAATAAAATCTTTATGTACTTTCGTTTGACCTTGGAATTCATGTCTGATTTGCCGATAGTAGAATTTCTTTTTTATTCAGGCTTTGATATCTCAGCCAAGATTACGTCACAGCGAATTGCTTTTTGATTTTCTTTCTTTGGATCGGAGTGGTGCCGGCTCGAAATTCGCCACCAAACTGTTACCGGACGTAAAACTGGGCCGGATCTTCCGTCGCGTCCCCACGAAGCTGTTAAAAGAAAAAGGCCAGCATCTTTCGCTCTTCTTAAACTCTTTTATTCAATCCTGCGAACCTCCCAAACCAAAACCGGGGTGAGTAGAAATATACAAAAAACTATGCTTTACGAAGAACCGTAGTTGAAGATACAGAAAAGAACGTAATGGAAAAATGAATATATCATATTAGTGCTGGGACTTGCTTTGTTGTTTGATGTTGGTTGGCTGGTGACAACAACAGTGCGAAAGATTTCATTTATATCCTCCGTTTTGGCTGAAAATCCTAATTGGTTCAGTAGTGCTTCGGTTAAGACCCCGGATTTTTGAACTTTTATTACGTCCGCTTTGGGCTTCAAAGAAAATTGTATTTCCATGCCCTTATTGTTAACTTCGTCTGATTCCACATAATTTGTCCTTATCCTATTCCTTTCTGCAGGTTTTTATTTTTTAGCTTTCAATTAGTTCACCATTCTAGAAAAACAGGTAGTTAAACCTGATTGTAATTCAAGTTGTAAGCTTTAATTGTATAACATTACATTAATTGCAGAAAATATGAACCCATAACCGACAATCCAGAAATACAAATGGATCAAAAGGTAGAAGAATATCTTTGTCTTTGGTTTGCTTTCTGTTTTTTGATTCCATAATTTTCTTGTAGTCTTATTTGCTGAAAGTTTCTAGGCAATGAAATATTTCCTATGAAATGACGAGCATTTTTGTGCTTTATTGGAAGTTGATTGGCAATTAATTGTTTTAAAAAGCGACTTTTCTATACAGGTGTAGTAAGGATAGTTGAGTAATGGTTAGAGTTCTGCTATGTCATACTATGCCTATGAGGTGTTTAGAACAACCCTTCGAAAAAGACTTTTGCTATGCTAAAGTTTGGTATCGTTCCACGGAGGCTTAAGTAAACTCAATCAATAAACCATGTAATCATAGAATACAGCATCTCCGCAAGCTCATACACTTTAGTTCAGCATTCTTTTCTTTGGTTCGCTGTTTTAACCCGATCGATTTTTGGCTACAATGCATTGTGTCTATACGAACTTTCGAAGCTATTTGTTGTGATCTCAATAACTGAAGATTGCATATCAATATCGAAGTGGCATTTCACACAACCGCAATGTGATGAAGGATGGAAGGTTTCTATTGACTTTGGTACTTTTGCTAGTGCCCCAAATTCGAAGTTTCTGTTGTGCATGTTTATTCTCCTGTCACCAACAGGGTCGAGTCCACGACAACTAAACGCGACCTGACCGCGAACCAAATGACGTCGATTGGCAGAAACGGGCGATCATAAAAGTATTTTACTGTCCCCAGAGCCATCTTGCCCAAACCCTCACTTTGTGACGAAATCACTTTGACGAAACCGTTGGTTCGCTGTCTGTTTGTCACGGTCAGTTGACTTGGCTCGACAGCGTCAAACACTAATATTATTGGATGATGCAATTTTTCATTGCGATAACTAACTACTTCATGCTTGTAGGAATCCGGAGTTTCCAGTGAAGGTATGCTTGAAGGAATAGGAGTTTCCAGTGATCCAATGTTCACATGGATTTCGAATTCTTGGCCACTGAATTTGCTGCTCGTTTGAAGCCACCAAGCAGAGATAATCTTTGTAAAGCGTCTTATCCAAGGACGCAACAACGTGACCAGGGTGGGGGTTGAACCCAGATTATGTAATCAGGGTCGTCGTAAAAACGACGCCTACATCTTCTCGGCCACCCTGCCAGCAGATGTACCTTATTACCTCCAGTAAGTGTTGTTGTTTTACGAAATCGATTTTGGCAGCTTCACCATGATCTGTATCCTGAGGGTGATTGGGTTGATTCCTTTCAATCCGCTGAACAAACTGAGAGGAAAGAGTCCATTCCTTTTTTCAACGGAGTCTGCGACTATCTCATTTTTATCGGTACAAATACTGCCGCTTTTTGTTTTTTACTTTTATTTTTAATGTAAATAATGTCTTACGGTTTTTTGAAGTAAACTTTTGAGTTCCTACGCTTACCAAATTTCTTGTAAGTTTAATTACATTTTATTCACCACGTTTCGTTTGCAATGGGACACCAAAGGGACCTTTCGGTCTTCTAGTCAAGCTGCCACCTGCCCACCTGTCTACCACACACGGTGGCGGTTTTACACTCACCTTTTTATTGCTGAACATCAAGCATGGAAGCTGTGAATACCAATTTTTCTGGTTTGACCCGAGCGGGAATCGAATCCGAGTCTACCGTTTCAGTATCAGACGCTCTATCCACTCGACCACTGATCGGTTGGAATGGTCTTGACGTTGAAGCAAGGAAGCACACGTCTTGACATTTTTAACGTAGCTTTGTATACCGTATTTTCTTGAATAGAAACCGCCGCTACTATTTTTTATTTGTGAACATATTGTACGGCCTTTATGAGAGGGCGGCTTCTATTTTTTATCGTCTTGAACTTGGTGCCCTGTCTACTTTCAAATTTATCTACCAAGACAAGAAAGCGACACAGTACAAAAAAGCGAAACAGTAAGTCAGCTGCAATTCTATTGTCAAAAAAGTGAGTGACAAGAAAGCGAAACAGCAAGTCAGCTGCAATTCTATTGTCTTTTTAGTAAAACACTCATAAACAAGGTTTTCACGTGCTACCCTAACGCTAATCCGCGATTTTGTCATTGTCCGTTTGTGACGAAATGGTTTTATCTTTGTTTGTTGCGGCTTCTATTATTTTTTTAATCAATTCGTGCTACTTCTATGCGAGGGCGGCTTCTATTCAAGAAAATACGGTACGTCATGCAGACATTTCTGGGACGCTCAAAAACTATTGCTCAGATATTGCCCCGTTCAATGCTCGAAAAATCTATGGCTAAAAAAAGTATTTTCGACGTGATGTTTTATCTATTAGAAAATTAAACGAATGTGCTTTAGGTGTTGAAGTATTTCAAGCGGACGCATGGCTTCATCACATCATGGTTGGAGTGAAGAAACTATTCAGACCAACTGTTGAACCTTATGCGTACAAGTAAGAAATGACTGTACTGTTCTGCAAGCAACATCAGCTACTTGTTTTCAACCTTGCTTGTGTTTGAAGTTTGATATTATTCTAGTACGGTGGTTCTCAACCGTTCATGAACCGTAGCCCCCTTTTGAAACTTCCCAACGCTAGTGAGACCCCGCTCGAAAAAAACAAAAATTGCTAGATTTTTTACCAAGTTCTGTACCAGTTTACAGGATGGCAAGCAAAAAAAGTTCTTCGTGTTTAATGAACCAAAGTCAACTCTCTAGAGCCCTGCCTCGTGGCCTCATCTGAAAAACGCTGGTCCACTGGTTGGTTACTTGTAGTTTAGCACGTTATAATCACTATCAGTCTTCCCTGGTTTAGTGTGTTTAATGCAAGTGAAGCAATATTGGCATTTTATTAGGACAGAGTGTTTAATGCAATGCTGCAAAGCGTATCTCAAGACCATGGGCGGTTTCAAAGTGCTTAGACAATAGGCATACAGTGACCATGCTACTAACAACGTCTGATGTTTGTTCGAATCTTGTTGAAAGGAAAAGCTAATGCAAAACCGTAGACTTTGTTTGATTAAACATTGTTTTATTTTTTCAGTTATTTAAAAGCGAAGATTGACAGATACAGACAAGAACACCATGTAGTCGATTTAATTCATATATTTCGTGATATTTTGTTTCATTCCAATAACGAACCAAGGTATGCATTTGTGGAATCTGTTTCATTTAACTAGTTTAAAGCAACAAGTATTGTACGTGGTTGACCTTTTTCTGTTAAACCTAAGTTCAGTTCTTTTATCAGTCATTCGCTCTAGTTGTCAACGATTTTAACTTTTAAGGCGTGCAGTTTTTACATCAACTTTCAAAAAAAAAATCGATAAAAACGCCATTACTAGTTTTTATGCCTAATGTTTTTTATTATTATCGGTATGTTTTTTTGCATTTTTTTTTGGTTTTAAATTAATTTTAAAAAATCGGTAAAAAGGTGATTACTAATTTCTGTGCCCAATGTTTTTTGTTGTTTTGTTTTCTTAGTGGAGGAATGTATTTTTTTTGCATTTTTTTCTGAGTACTGGATTAAGATAACTCGATTTGGGCGAAGCGCAGTAGCTTATGAAACTGTAATTCAATACTAGGAATGAGTAATGTTTTGTTTTCACGTTGACTAAAACCCGTTTTTCATTATTACGCTTTTTATAGAACTGACGCAGAAAAGCTGGAACGGAAAGAAGAAGCTTATCAAGCGTGGGAAGAATTTATTCCAAGTAAGTTTCTTCAATTTGGACTTGAACTTTGCGCTTACCGCTTGAGTTATTTTAGTTTACAATTGGTATTTACTAATTCGAGAAATAACTAATGATATTGTATCAGTAACAAAAAGAAAGCTACATCGAATCCAATTTCACTTAAAATCATTTGACTGTGCAGTATGCAACCGAAAAAGTAAGATCCCTTGTAACTTCAAATCTTGTGTACCGTACATTTTTGGTGATACTGTGTTGTTACTGAATCATTGTGATTTAATTGACGTTGATGGTATAACCAAACATTTTTATTCTTGTAATGTTCATTTTTTGTCGCAGCTGCTTTCGCTTACATGATCGGGTCTGATCGACATCAAGAAGGTTGCAAGAAAATGTTTGAAATTTTACAAAAACCCAAATTAAACAAACAGGTACTGCAGTTTAAAAAGATGTCAAAAAATAAATGAACCACTCCATGGGTTACACTACATGTCTATAATGACAGCCTAACCTCGAAAATGAGTTATTCCTAACCAAATAGCAGGATTAAAGCGTAATTCAAACTTAAAGCGCAATTTAAAGGTTTTTTGTTCTACACAGAAGTTGGACTGCTATGGTTAATTAGTAGTTATGATGTAAATGAACGCATTTTGGCCTAAAATTTGATGCCCTACTATCGAGCAAATTTGCCAAAAAGAAAAAAATAGTTGAAATAACGAACTTTTATTGTTTTTTCATTGAATTGACCAACACATGGAACTACAAAGCATGTATCATTGTACCACTCATTGTTGTGTATTTGCTAATTGAAACAAAATTTGCGTATTGTTTGGATTCTGCAACTATGTATAAATTTTTTGGAAGAGACTTGTCTACTTTTTCATTAATTTTGACTCAAATCTAACCCAAACCCAAATCTAACCCTAACCCATATCTAACCCAAACTCAAATCCTTACCCTTTACTAACCCCACACCTTATTTAAACTCAAACCCTAATCTTATCGCAACCCTTAAAAAAGTAAATGAAAAATGCACGAATGAATCTTTATTTTTGATTTACTCTTTTTTAACTTACAGTTTTTCGGTGAAATAGTCACTCCCAAAATTTTAAACAATATCAACTAAGTTTTAAAGTAAAGTGTCTTTTCTGGCCAACACCGGTCTTAAATTTAATAATTTAGCAAGTTTTTTTCGTTTTTGTTTTAGCTTGGATATCTTTTGTTGGACTGTGTGTTGGTCGAGTTGTTTCCTGAGCTCAACGTATCATCAAGAAACGGCGTCGAATGAATTTCTTCCAGATATTTATCTATTTTGTTTTATGTTATTGCTTTTAGTATTACCGTTTGCAGTTGCAGAAGGTGCATACAGTACTACACAGCTTTTGTTTTGTGCAATATTGGAATATTCCGAATGACCTAGCGCAGCCTCCGTTTTTGTAATTTTTTTGACATGACTAAACTGACTGTGGTTTGCGCAATATTTCCAGTGCAATGTGCAAGATATTTGCTAGCATCAAAATATTAAAGGTGGTGAATCATCCAGCCAATTCCAGTGGTTTACAATAGCTAAAATTGAACTATAATTTTTGATATTTTTTGTTTTAATTTTGGGACTGCGGTTGCAAAGATATTCAACAAATACAAAAAGATGTCCCCCCGAAAAAAGTTTTTGGAAACTCTGAGTTTTGTTCTTCCCGCCAAAACCACAGTAGGCCTAATGGTTTAGAGAACTGTGGTAGGCCTAATAGTTTAGAGATAGTTTATTTCTAAATAGTTTAGGCCTAATAGCTTAATAAGATTACAGTAGGCCTAATAGTTTAGAGAACTGTGGTTTTGGCGGGAAGATCAAAACTCAGAGTTTCCAAAAACTTTTTTCGGGGGGACATCTTTTTATATTTGTTGAATATCTTTGCAAACGCAACCCCAAAATCAAAACAAAAAATATCAAAAATTATAGTTCAATTTTAGCTATTGTAAACCACCGGAATTGGCTGGATGATTCACCGCCTTTAAGTGGTTAGGTAACTCCCACACGTACGAAGAAGCATCGACAAAATTCAATAATAGTTGTGCTATTGACTCTTTGTAAAAACTAGTTTTAATCACCCCTCTACTCTTTCCAAGCTCGGAGTTAACCCTCTCCAGTCTTCAGCCTAACTCTATGAAGTTCGACATATTTAACCCCTTATCATCTCATATGATTTCTTAAACACTTGTTCGTCCAGCCAAGGCTTAAACGTTAGTATTACTTTACTTACACTAGGTTGGATTTAAAAATTAGCGTTGAATTTAACGCTCTGCATTCTCATTTAATGTACTTGTGAGAAATTCTCAAGACACATTACCACAAATATTAAATTGCGTATTTAATTCTTTGTGTTCTACGGTTATTCCTCCATTGTAACTTCTCAAATTAGTTGTCGGAAGATTCCCTCCAAATAGCTCTTGACTGCTGTGCTTTTCCAAACCACCATATTTTCAAAAATATTCGGTGCTTTGTTGCAGTGATTTATGTGCCGGTTGTTCGATTCTTGGTTCTGGCTTGCGTTTTGGAGAAAAATTTTTGCTACCTAATTGTTTTATTGAGTAATGAATATTGTTTTGCCGTATATTACCTGTCGTAAGCGAATTGGTTACTGAATGTATCACTTTTTTAATTTTTCTGTCGATACTTTGTGGAGCTAATGGGTAAGACAAGAACTTTTTGTCGCTGGATTTTAGCGGGCGTCTGACAAATGCATCTGAAGAATAATTCATTTCATGCATATAGCCAATCATTTTGCGACTATCCACCATCTCGACTCGGAGCACCCGTATTTGGGGTTAAATTTCCAAATGTTTGACCCAGTGGAAATGAGCGTTTAGTCTTTTCCGAACGATACATTAACGTTTTACCACCCTTGGTTGCATGATACATATGTTGGATATCTACGTACGGTAATAAGAATGTGTTGCCTCAAATATTCTTTGAAATTATTTTTTAGTGTGTTTCACTGAATGTTAGAACTAGAATTCCTTAACATTTAACGATGCTGTAGTTTCGATGATTATTGTCACGCTGTATTAGTTTGTAGATTTGATATCATTCGCAACACCAACTGTCATTCTTTTAAATTTATTACTTTCAAATATAAAAATTCGACACAACACTAGTGCAATGATTGTATCGTATCGAATGTTACAGCTTTTCTAAAGTTGGTCACCACTGCAGTATAATTAGCAATATTTGCATGTTGACTAGAGACCCAAGATCTTTTCCCCGTCTCCAGGCCAAGATAACAGCTCGAACTCCGTAATATTGTTCCTTCTTAATGTTAACATTAGGCAGAAAACCCATTACCTGAACAAACCAAAATCCAGAGTAAACTACTTTGTTGTCCATCTCATTGAGCAAATTGCGTGGCGTATTTTGCACGCACATTGGATTGAATGGCAATTACTATGCAGTTCTGTGTTCGTATTCTTCCATCGAAGAACTTGATACTAAGAGACCACGGAACAAAACCATCGCTTATAGTGATACCGACCCATCCACTTTTGGTTCAAGCATTCGTGAAAGCGCCTACTGCTAGCAGTAGATTACGTCGAGTGAAATGTAAATGGATGGCGGGAGTGGCTTTGGTTGGAAAATCGCACAGGAGATAATTGCGATCTGTAATTGTTGCGTGACCTCTCTGCATACCAACGTCATCAACATCAATATCCCAAATAACTTGCTGGAAATCCCATATTTTGACCGAGTTATCCAACCCACCTAAAATCAAATTTTTGGAATCAAAAACTTGGAAATCTCAAGTTTGTGTGAATTAATTTTTGGCCCATCAACTAAAATAAAACCACAAGTCCAATATGTAGAAAATTTTTGCTTTATAGTTTGAAAAGCTATTTAGCCACTCCCAGTGATTTCTCGACACTTCAGCAAAAACACGCGCAAGGGATTTCATTAACTTCATGCCCCCACTATTATCGATCCGTGTTACCGCTGATTTAGCGTGAGAGTATGGCAAGACAAAATTTCATACCACCATCATTGGTTAAATTTGGGATTTAAAAATCACTTATTTTTAAATAAGCGGTAGAAAACCTCCCTCGTTCAAAGAAGGAAGTTCTGTAGAAATTCAAGGTTCTCCATCTGCAATAAGCATTAATCGTGTAGTTCAAAATAAATTGATGGAGACGAAAGACGTACCAGAAGCTAAAACTTCTCCATCTCGACTGAAGGCCAACGTGTGAACTGTATCGGTATGACCTTTGAATTGTCCGACCATAACCTTTGCCGCAATATCCCAAATCAGTATCATTGCGTCTGCGCCGGCTGATGCCAAGTATCGACCATCAGGGGACCAAGCTACTGCCATAACTGGTTTCTGGAATAATTTTGAGACGTAGTCAAGATAGTATTAGTACTAAGTCGTAGATAGCGGCAGACCAAAAACTTCAGTTGAAATATCAACTACAAGGTATAAGCTTTACTACTGCTCGATAAATGTGAGGCTTAAAAAAGACAGGCAATTTTTTCAACCAAGAAAGCATGAAAATACTTTCAACCTAATTCCAACGCATAGGTTTGAAAAAACATGGATTCGGGCTAGAGAAATATTTTTATTATTGGGGTCAAACCTTATTACGAAGACACAATATTCATGGAATCAGTGCATTTTTGTGTAGATCTACTCCACTTACTTTGTGACCAGTATAAGCTCGCACGCAGTTCCCATTGAGCACGTCCCATACTCGAACACTGTTATCACTTGAACCTGTCGCCAAGTAGTTTGAATTTGGATGAAAGCAAACCACGTCAACATCAGATAAGTGACCTAAAAAGAAATTACGTAACACTTAAGAGCAACATATCTAACAATTTCAGCGTATACCGTATATATTCAACGCCTTACGTTTCATATCTTTTGTATATATTTTTGTTTAGTTCGATTGAACTACATCGAGTATCGACTCAGGACCCAAAGTGATCAAAAGCGATCGAAGAAAATATAAGATTCTATTGAACGAAGTTCAATTTCAACTTAAAAATTAACAACTTTACTTTCGAAAGACCCCAATTTCGAAGAAACTGTAAGTTGCAAAATCAAGTTGTATTTCTATTAACTGGCAAATACCCGAGTCTCACCCAAACCAAAAAAATCGCCATTGGCTGAAATTAAACTTACCAGCAAAAATTCTTACTGGCTGATGGTGGTCTGTGACCCAGACCCTCGCCACTTTGTCCTGGCCGCACGATACAAAATAGTGCCCATGCGGAGAAAACTGGGTTCCCCAAACAGCCCACATGTGCCCCTTGTATATCATTAAATTAGTCCACGTCAAAAGACTCCATAATCTGAAAAAGCATGACGAAAAAAAGTTTAATGCGCCCATTCACTCCTTAACAAAACTATGTATACCAAAAGTCTGACCAAAGCTTACCCATTATCATACTACCAAATGCAGCTAACACTTGCTAAACAGAATGAACCGTTGTATCATAATGTGGTGATTGTGATCATCGCCCTTGCTTGACAAAACCATTTTGTAAACTAAGGTATTAAGTCAAGTGCAGTCGAAAACCAACTTACCTCACAGTCCCATCTTCAGAAGATGATACCAGCATTGTTCGGCATGGACTAAAGCTCACAGCGTAGATTGTCCCACTGTGCCCGAACAAAGTTCTTGAAAAATAAGACGTTTTTAAGTTCAAAGAAAATTTTTTGACAACTTCAGTCATCTGGTTTTCAAGAAATTTAGTGCACCTGTTTATCAAAAACTTGCTTTTTTCTGCAAACCAATGAGAAATAGCTGAACTGATGTTGATTGCGATTTAAACTGAAGCTGAAATTGTTTTCAACTAATAACTCTTAGCAAAATCTAGAGTAAAAACTAAAAAGTTACTTTGATTCTGTTCCCGTACAATCATCCATCATCCGTTCGAAGATATCATCGCTCTCCTTGTCCAACATGCGTAATTCATTTGCCGATTTCACAGCTCTTAAACTGCTAGGAGTCAAGCTCCACAAACGGATATGTGAATCTTGAAAGCCTGGAACAAACGTTAAATAGTTTTACGGAGTTTTATTATAAAAATAGTTTTTTTTTCGGTCATTTAACCGTAACTGATCTAAATTTGTAGTGAATGTCAAAAAAAACTGGCCAAGTCGGTATCATTAACCGAAAATATTAAAAGTTACGCAAATGTTCGCGCACCAACACCTAAATTGAGCTTGCAACCGCAATAAGAACCTTTAAACTTTCTAAATAAATAAAAAAAATTTACAAAATTCGGGATTTTGTCCGAAAAAATAATCCAGTAATAAAAAAAATTAAAATAACAGAAATTGCAACTACTTTTAAGGTACTAAAATATTTTTGCTTTACCCAATCATAACCAGTGACAGCTCTTGAAACAAACAACGACAAAAGAAAGGATGCGTGCCATTCCAGTTATTACCTGCAGCTAGCAGAGACGAATCATCGCAAATATCAACCGCGCTGACCGTGCCAAACGAATTGGTGAAAGTGTAGCAGCACACAGACGGAGCAACGTGATCCATTCCCCCCAACCGAATTCGTTTCAAGCTTTCTTTTGCGATGCTGATTTTTTCCGATTTATCCGCATCCTGAAATTTATCAGCAATAACAATCTGTGGTTAACAAATTAACAATAATCTTTGGTTGCTATCAGGGTTTCAAAAAGTGCCCAATAACGAAGGGTCAGAGCAACTTATTCCATTCAAATAAGTGGACTAACTTGAAAATAAACAATGAAATACTCATTCAGTGCTCTACTCCATGAACGATGATGGTCGGATTCATCTCACTTGGCACATCGGACGATTGGTATCCTCCTTTCCCACACACTAGATTTTTGTTTCGGCCATTAACGTAAATTTTTGGAGAATGACCAAAAATAAAGCAGCCAATTTGATCAAATGACTAAAATAATTAGCAAGAATTTGAACTCACGAGCTTTTGCAGTGATGAAAATGACGGAAATAAATTTTGTAATGACCTAAAAATTACGTCTAAATTCGGATATTTGATTGAAACTTCTAAGCAAAAAAATACACCCAGCCCACCAGTCCTATCCTATTTCTTAATCGTCCGTTATCACAACCTTTGTTAATGAAGTAAATAACAATAACATTTGAAAAATTACCCTGATTTCTGGTAGTGGTATTCTTGTGAGAGACGGAGCATTGGGGTCAGCTTTGTTTTTCTTCGATAGAAATTCCTTTTTCTTCTTCTTCTTTGGTTTACTTCCGCCTTCACTTTGTTGGCTGTCGTCGATGTCATCGTCATCTTCCAGGGGAACATCAATGTCTGGTTCTTTTAGTAAACCGTAATAAACCTAGAAAACGCTACAATTAAGATTTGTTTTCCCCCATTTTTCTCTCTGTTGATCTTTGGCAAGATCACGTATTGCTGGGTTTCAAGCCACAGCATTGTTCCACTACATGCCAAAATATTAATGAATAATAAATTCATAGAGCGGTAACACGTTCATCTCTGGAGCGAAAGGTCAGAGGTTTCAATTTCCGGCCGGTCAAATTGAACACAGTGTTGCCAACGTCTCGCCACTGTTGTAACATTTTTTCGAAAGGAGTTGTGTTGCCTGCAGGCACAATGACGCAGAGATGGGCCCAGCCACTCGTGACACGCTTCGGCATAATACAGCTTGAACTTATTTGAATGTATAGCAAAACTGCATTAGCACCAAAATAGATTAGATTAAGTTCACGCATTCACACAAATTAAATCAGGAGTTTTCAGCGAACAAGCAAATATTAAAAAATTAAGTTTATTTCTCGAAGAAAAAGATATGGGACTTCAATTCGTTCGCTTTAACCCACATTCTTCATTCATATTTTGAAGTTTACCTTTACCCGTTTAACTTTACCAAAAAAATTTATCCTAATACTAAATCGTATATTATCCTAAATCGTTTCATTTATCGGCGTCACCAGGAAGCACCTTGACTGGATAACTTTGAAGTTTTCGGTGTTTCCTGGCATAGTAATAACATTATGCTGTTTGCGATCTGTCTTTGTTTACACGAGAGTTTCGTTTTTTTTTACCATTGAGCAAATAAATTTATGTAATACCAATACGCAATGATAATGACAAAAAACTTCTCCCCTCCAAATCTAATTCGCTATCGTTTAAGGATTATACAATATATAAATGCACATAGCATACCCTAGTCTTGTTCTCTTCTTGACGTGCCTCTCCACACATTCCTCCCGAGCTTGCTTTCACTTGGGTTTTTGTTCTCGGGAGGCCTTCGTAAATATCGATTGTCAAATGAGAGCGAATGATGTTTTCAACAATCGGAATGTTTTTGTCCTACAAACAATTAAATGAGGTAACTTTGGAATAACCAAGCATTTACTTCGGCATAAAATAAACCAGGTACTCTACACCTATTACAACATCAATGCAATAGAACATCCATTTTGATTCTGGCAAATCTATTGTCAGACAAGGCCACCACACTCTGGAGACTGCCACGCCCAATGGAAGTAAGCACCTAGGTTTGGGTTTATTTTTCTTTCAAAATTTTAGGCCAAACGTCCGATCCGGACAATATTTTTCTGCAATTTTAGAATTATTTATTTAGTCATTTTAGAACTGGACTACATTTCAGAATTTAGAACAAATTAATGGTACCTCAAAGCATTTTTTTAGCAAATCGTGAGCATCCTTCGACATTCTGACGACATATTTGTTACTTCGAAGGCTGTGAACCAAATCGTTTCCTTCCATTTGACTTTTCATGGTAACTGATGCTAGTCTGTTGAGATTGGCATCGTAAAAATCTTCAAGAGCACCTCTAGAAAAGACAAAAACGAGATAAAAGTAATAATTATCAAGAAATAGCTTCTTTTATGCATATACCGCAATTTGATGTTGTTTGTTTCAGGGAAAACGTACGTATTTTGTTTCGTAAAAAAAAAGAAAACAAGGAAAACAAAACGTAACGAAACAATTTAATCAACAAAACTTATTCAAACTTGTTTAAAACTGGCGAATATAAATTTCAAATCATCAATCCAACATCATTTAAAACGTATTTGGAATAAGATTCAATCATCTGAGAGTAAATGGGAGCAAGCTCACGTTTAAATAAAAAATAAAAATTAGTCAAACCATAAAAAATGTGTTAACATAAGCTTGGAAGTGGGGAATAGTTTCCAAATTCCGCATTCCTTTCAGTGATTATTTTTTTTAGTTTTTAATTATCTAAATTTTTGTAGAGACTTGTCATTTGAAAAAATTGCAACTTCATTTCTTATAACAAAATATATGTCTAGATTATTGGTTTGAAAATTTTAAGATAAAAACACTTACTTAAATAAAATGAAAAATGCTTTCGCTTTTACTTCATGGTTATTATATATCAATTCAAGATACATGTGGACAAAAACAGGATAAAGAAGCTGGGAAAATTCCCACTTGTGCGTGTCCAAACTTCCTTCAATAAAATGCTGCAAAACCCTGCAAAACTAGGTAATTATAAGTTAAGCATTAGACCATTAAAGCAGCATACAATGTCAATAATATATTTTGATAACTGACAAAAAAGGCTATGTAAACCTGTTTTTGTAAATCGGAAACTTGTATGATTGATTGATCATGTTTATTTTCCACTCATGAAGAAGCGACGGTGGCGTTTTTAGCTGGGATGAATCCACACACGCTTAGGAGTTGACCTCTTTCCAAGCTTTCCGATTGACGTTATGACTCCTTCCCACGTAAATTAGCAGCTTGTTCAAAACCACCAAACAGAGATATTCATCGTAGAGTATCTTATCCAAGGACGCAACGTGACCAGGGTGCGGGTTGAACCAAGATAATGCAATCAAGGTCAATGTAAAAACGACGCCTTTACCTTTTTGGCCACGCTGCTGACGAATTGATTTTGTACAATAAGTCCACAATTTCAAGTAATCAATTCTTATGATATAATAATGTGGACACTTTGTAACCAATAGTCTTATTTTCAGTCTTATTGCTAGGTTTTTTAATTGACTCCACCAATGCATCTAGATGAAGCAATCGACCGTTTAAACTAATAAACAACAATCAGTCATCTACAATACAACCTGATCAAAATAAGAGTTAATTATTAATACCTATAATTGTCCTCATAACTAGATGGATCAGCTTCTGTAGAATATGCTGAGAGAAGTGTGGACACTTCACCACCACTTATCGACAAGGATGCTGTAGAAGTGCTTTGAAGTTTAACTGCAAAAAAATGCAAATAATTGTTACTTTGCTGTTGCACAATGGGAAAACTGAGCACAATATCGCACTGTACCAGTGTACCTACCTCCTGCTTTTTCGGTTTCTTTTTGAAGAGCATCAACTGTACCACTGAGATTATTTTTCTTTAGAAATTGCAAAACGGCCAACAGAGTTTTTTGGTCTTCGCTGGAAACAATTTTTACGGGTTCAGCAAGGTTACCAATATCCTGAATCTCAACTTCATTACTGGCAGGCCCAGGAACAGGATCACTTGGTGTTGCCATAATCTGATTTGCAGGACGATAAGAGCTAGTATCCATGGGAGTACCAGTACTAGGTAAGTTAGCAGGTTCTGCCATTTTACAATACACTTGATTATTATCTAAAATGTTACAAAATAAGCATTAGAAAAGGCAGTGAAAATTAGGTCAAATGTTTGATTTTGGTACAGGAACAGCAGTGAGACACAATATAAAGCCTTAAAATGTGTAACTGTAATACAAAACATTGCAACAGCAATCAAAAACAAAACAAAAAAAATTTATGTGTGCTTAACTAGTCATTCTTAATAGGACTCAATCACATAACAAAAATCAATAAAGTCAGTTAAGCACCAATTAGTACCAGTAAGCATGAGAAAAAGCATCACAAAAAATTTAATTGAACCAAATGATTGAGCCGGCATATTACAATGTAACAAAATAGTGGTTTTGGTAAAGCAAATCATGGCTTCTTCTGAAGGATAAAACTATGATAATTTCAACAATAATTTCCAAAATAGCAAATATGATGGAAGAAAAGATTATAAAGCGATTGAGCAGAGCAATCCCAACAATTTTTGAATCGTTTTGGATATTTGCTTTAATACCACATTCAGTCAAATATGGTGCAACAAATCACACTGACATTGAAATTTATATACTAGTACAAAAAATAATGCAAAACTGCTGAAAATAGCAAATTTACTGTACTTGTCAAAAATTAAAAGTTGGTTGGTGGAATAGAACTCGAGTACATTGCTATAATTAAAATGGTTATTTCATTGAAAGAATGATGAAATGAACATTCTGATCAAAGCAATTGCCAAACAATAAAGTTTTACCAAGTACAGTGGAACCCCAGTTGGCAACTACCTTGACTACAAAACCACATGGTCATCAGGACCACTTTGATGTGTTTCTACCTTCAAAAAAAGACCACTTATTCGCTATCCTGTTGCAGTTTTGTGGTTGGTCAGGTAACCAAGATTTCACTATATAAACATACATTTAAGCATATAAAAATTACCAGTAGTTGCAACACAGAATCAGTGTTAATTTGCAGATCATAATTAAAAAGTTAGTGTTCAGGAGAAGCTTCCATTGAATCTAGATCCTCCTCAGAATCCAGACTCATGCACAATTCCTCACAATGCAGGTTTTTCAAATTTACAAGAACTGCTGATGAGGTCTTGGCAAACTCAGGAACACAAAGCAATAGTAACTTCAAACCCTGCTCATTTTCAATCAATTTGTGTTCAAACTTTGGTTGATTGGCACAAAAATACACATCGGGACATGAATCAATAACAAATGGATCAGTGTCATAGAAAGGAAAAGAACCAAGGGTATCAGGGGCAGTAGGAGCTAAATGCTGCAATTCTAAAGTGTCTTGCAACAAACGAATGCTGTCATTAACATTGCTGTACAACTTCAAGTTGTCAATGTTCTGTCCTGAAGTCCCAAGAAAATGGATATTGTCAATTTTGCATTCATAGGGATTGCTCACTGTGTGGAAAGTACTTCCATGATATTTTCGAGCAAAAGGAAGCATGCATGGATGAAGGGGCTTTTGGGGTAAGAGATGATTAGACAGATCGTTTTCACCACACATAAGATCAACACTAACAAATGGAACCAATTGAGAAAGAAACTGGTCTAACTCTGTTATAGCTGATACAGTAGAAGCTTCGGATTTATATGTTAAATACTTGGCTTTTGCTTGAGATGCTCGATCTAAGGTCTCTTTTGCCAATGAATTGCCAGCTATGATAACGTGAACAATCTTAGAGCAAAGTTCATTATCACCTTCTCCTCCTAGCATACCAAGAATGTAGTCAATAAACAATTGAATTTGGAAGCTATTTTCATGTTTATTGCCAATTCCAATACCAGATAAAATAAGCACATAGCGATCATCCTCTACTTTTAAGTCTGCGTGGGCTTGCTCAGGAATGCCAGCATAAACCAAATCCTCTACTTCAAACTGACCTTGCTCATTTTCAAACCCTAAACATGCAATTATGCTTCCCGTATATGATTCACCAGGATTTATGTTGCCAATTAATGATATTCTTTGCTGAGAATCTTCCAATATTAGCTTGTCATTATCGCTTGTGAAATGAGAAACCTGTGGCTGAACCTGCATATTATGCTCATCACTCACTTCTTTCAAGATGCTAGGTTGCAGTTCCATCGATTTGAAAAGAGTACCAATTATGCAACATTTTTCATTTGCCTTAACTTCTGAAAACTTTTTGATACTGATATCATTACCCCATTTTGACTTTGCTGCTTTTTCAAGTTTAGGGTGCATCACTAAACTTCTTGCAAAATAGATATGAGCAAATTGTCTTTTGTACTGAAGACTAAACTTTGAAAATTTTTCTGACATATCAGTACGTTCACAAGTAGCTCTTACAAAGTCCACAAAACCATCACCTTTTTCACTGTTTTGTTTTTCCTCAGTTGATTCAGTATTTGTCATTGTCGATGAAAAAGTATCATAAAATACAAAAATAGCAGACTTGTGACTAAACCTAAAAACTACAGCTTCTGTATTATAAAAGTATGATAAGTTTCTAATGCGCACTGTGTGTTGGGTTGTGTTACTGGCCAAACCCAAAGCAAAGTAAAATAGTTTTTAAATTTTGGCAAAGTAAACACTTAGTCTATTACCAATTACATATGCAGTAAAACTAAGTGTTACAAAACTGGTAACTACGGCAAGTTTTTGTTGCACGAAAACTCTAACAAACTAGCATTTATTTTCAACAAAACTCGCAGTAAGAGTTGGAATTAGGCCTATCACAACAAGCTTAAACACAACTCTGAACTGTATCACAAAACAAACCAACCGTTGTGCAACTTTCCTGTATCTTCTTAAATGAATACTAATTAATTTCTACTAGTTTGTGCAGTTACTGAACAATGAAATAAATTTATCTTGTTATCATAGATAACACTGAGACAGAGCCAATTTGTCACAAAGCTCATCTGCTCATTGTTATACAATATGAACAGAATATTAGAATTAAACTGAAATACTGTAGTTTTAAAATTTTTCAAATCACACTTTCACCTTATGCGCAAAAATTGATAAAAGTTACAGCAAAAAGTTGCATGTAAAATTGAAAAAAGTTGTTAAAACTTATGGAAACAGCTGAAACCACTGTAGACTACAATCGATTCGTAAAGTCTGAGTGCTTTGAAATCCAACCGATAACACAACTCCTTAGTCTTACAGTCTTAGCCAAAAAACTTAACAAAACCTAACTTACACAACTGAGCAAAGCCTAACTTACACAGTGAACTAAACAGTAGGCCTAATTTAAACTTTAATCTTAGCCCAAACTCAACCCATAACCAAAATCTTTGCATCACCTTAATTAATCCAATAAACTACAATATATTCCAAAAACATAAACACTTAAAGTCAACTTTTTTGTTTTTTTAGATCATTCGCTCTCGTTAAAAAGACTTTCTCTAGGTCAAAAAGAACTTTCCTAAAAAGTCTTTCTCTAGGTTAAAAAGACTTAGTCTAGGTCTGCCTGTTCTTTGCTAGTACAAAACTTAAAAGGGCATTCAGGTCGGAAATTTTTTTGCTCGATTTTTTCTCAAAAAGTTTGACAGATCAGAAGACCAACTTCACAAAATCTGAGCTTTCTAAGACTTTCTGTTTCCAAGATATAAGAGATTAGATTTCTCTTTAGAGAGGCTTTTACCCGTTGTAAATTTTGCCAGGCTGCCAATTAGAAGCAAAATTTCAAAACTTGATTGCATGTTCTAGATTCTAGATATGGCAAATATTTTGGGGTCCACGACAACTGACCACAAACAAACTGACCGTGAACCAAATGACGCCAATTGGCTAAGAAGGACGATCATTAAAATATTTTACTATCCCCAGAGCCATTTTGCCCTAACCCTCACTTATGACAAAACCACTGTGATGAAACCGTTCGTTCGCCGTCAGTTTGTTTGCGATCAGTTTGTCACGGTCAGTTGACTTGGCTCAATATTTTGGGGCAGAGTCAGTGTTCCCTCTAACTTTTCACCTCCTGTGTAAATGCCGGCAATTGTGCGAAAGTTCTGAACTTGATGTGAAAATGCTGCAGCTCTTGAGGTGTTTTCGATCAGTGGTGCAAAAATTTTCTCCAGAATTTTGGCTTTCTCCCCCCCTCCCCCAAAAAAAGATCATCACGTTGACAGAGGCATCTTTTTTTCAGATTTTTTATGATGTTCTCCTCTCCCAACCCCCCCCAAAAAGGTCATAGGTCGGAGATCCGCTAGTTTTCTACAGGCTTTGTGCAACATAGATGAGCGTGGCACCAAGTAGAGATGGTGCGGTCCACAAAATTTTTGTTCAAAAAACTGCACCGCACGACGCAATTCTATCCACATACCACACTGCATCGCAAAAAGTAGGTGAACTTGTTACACCGCACCGCAAATACTAACGCAAGTCAAAATATAATGGTTAACGGTTTTGCATAACACCAATACTGTATCTTACTGCATGCAAAATTACAAACCAAACAGATTGGCACCCCATGGTCCACCTGATGATAGTCACACAATAGCTTTAGATAATGATTTGGTCTAAATTGTTGCTTAATTAAACAAGCCCATTAACCCAACACTTGATGATAGGTCTCAGTTCAATTCTAAACATTAAAAAATTATCCCAATCATGAATTGAACCATGGACATTATGTTTGGAATAGGCTGAATATATCAGCACTTCCACTTAAAAAGTTCCAACTACCAAAGTTTACTGGCTGCAGTCATGCAAATAGTAGCATTAAAAGCACAGTTAAATCTGACATCATTACTAGCCTTGCCAAAGGAAGTCCTGATCATGCTTGATAAGTTACAGTGTATATAAATGTGTCCTTTAATTGTAATTTTGTACCACACAACTGACAAGTATATACATTTTAAGTTACATATCAATTTAGCTCTAAAATTCTATAACTTGTGTTGCATAAACAACTTTAGCTCAAAGTTTCTTAAGCTTGAGGTAAAAAATTGTTATGCAAAAGTAGTTTTAACCATTATGTCTTATTTTTTGGTATTGTTATCACATATAAAATATGATAAGAGAATACTAACAATTGTATATGAAAAAAGTGGTTTAAGGTTAAGCACTTTGTGCTTTCGCACCATCAGTCAATGAGCATTAACATTTTGAATTTGAACCAATATTACAAGCAATTATTACTAACTATGGTATCTACGTCTATTGTTGATTTGGAATGGAGAGGAAAAGATACACTGACATCTAAATATGGCTCCTCTTAAAACAGTAGAACTCTGAGGCTACTTTACACTGTACACTGCAGGAATAGGTTGGCGTGTGGGGTTGGGTGACTGATAGTGATACCAACTACAATCACATCAGAGAGATTTTCAAACTATGAATCTGAAATTCCTACTGGTAACTTACTGCTGAGACTACAGTACTTCGCTACTGCAGACTCAAGCAGTTAATAAAATTTTGTCATGCTCTCAGTACCAGTAATGCTTCAATGATAAACTTCAATTTTCAATGTACTGGATCCTTCAGTTTTTAGAAAAACAGTAGCCACTAGCCTAGGATCTGTGATACCGATACAGTATATGCAACAAATTCAACAAAAGCCTTGACTTTACTACACAAAAAAAGCTAAAGTAGGCCTACCGTACCAAACTACTAGTCCCTGAGTCAGCAGTAGGCCACTGGCATTTCATTAGGCCTACCGGTATCACATATGATACCAGTAACAGGCTACAGTATTTGGCTTTACTCAACTTACAAATAGTAAGTACAGGGGACGTCATTAAGTACGAGCCATCTGCTTCTTTTCGGAATCTCTGCAACTTGTGTATGAGCGTGCGCTCTCGCTCCTTTCATGCGTGCACTCATTAGGGTGAGGGCTGCTAGATTTGGGGAATAGTTTAGATCAGAGTGGAGAGAGCGCACACGTGCTCATACTTGAGTCGCAGAGCTTGCAAAAAAAAGCGATGGCTCATACTTAACGACACCCAGTACTGGTACGGTACCTGCTTAAAGTTTGACTATTAATAATCTCACCTTATCAGTTAGTGTCTGGTGTTATGCAGTATGCAATAGGCTACAGTATTACCACTGGTACCAGTGCAGAATTAACAACTACCACTACCCATCCAGCCCAGCTTACCGGTACAGAATTAACGACTACCAGTACCCATCCAGCCCAGCTTATCGATACCATTGATATGCACAGTAGGCCTACAATTTGAAGGATAAACCAAGGCTACCGGTATACTATGGTATCTAACAGACCTAGGCTGGCTACATTGAGACTGAATTTAACAACTGAGCCACTGTGACTAAGGTAAAGAGTGGCTGATTGCTAACCTAATCCTATCTCATCCTCCACGCTGCAGCTGCAATGCACTGCAAAACTACTGGAATTTATCACGCTATGCAGTTGGTCTAACCACGCACGCTGCTCGACTACCACCTCTAGCAGCGGGAACTAGAGATGATGCGGTCCACGAAATTTTTGTTCACAAACTGCACCGCACCACCCAATTCTATCCACATACCACACTGCATCGCAAAAAGTAGGTGAACTTGTTACACCACACCGCAAATACTAACGCAAGTCAAAATATAATGGTTAATGGTATTGCATAACACCAATACTGTATCTTACTGCATGCAAAATTACAAACCAAACAGATTGGCACCCCATGGTCCACCTGATAATAGTCAAACAATAGCTTTAGATAATGACTTGGTCTAAATTGTTGCTTAATTAAACAAGCCCATTAACCCAACACTTGAAAGGGTGTGTTTTTTAATAGGTCCTAGTTCAATTTCAAATAATAAAAAATTATCCCAATCATGAATCAAACCATGGACACCGGTGCAGCCAGAAATAAAAAAGGGGGGAATAAATTTTTTTGTTATGATTAAAGCATATGCAAATTGGAAAATTTTTAATTAGGCAAATTGTAACAAATTACAAAGGTTTAGCAATTACAGGCAGGAGTCCTGTCATCATTCCTGCAGCAGAATAAAGAAATAAATGAAAGGGAATAGAAGTGGTTTTACAATTTTATTTGATGATGCAACAGCTGACGCAAAAATCCTGTTTTATTAACATAGGCCATACGAGAAAGTCGCAGATTGCCGTTATTATGCAGGCAAGTTGGCGTAGTAATATTTCAACTTTCAAATATAGTATATTGTAACAAACTTAGAACAAATGAAATGTACAATTCGCAAAAACATTCGAACCCCTTTTTACACATGAAAATGATTGATTGATGAAAAAATAAGTGCTCCCTTTTATTGTTTATGTTAATTGACACCGCGTACTGCTTGCTATCTTCAAACAAAAAAAAAATTCATTGTATTGTGGTTTGCCAATACAAAGTTTTGTAAATTGATTACTGTACTGATATTGTTATTGTTGATAGGAAATAGGGGTCTATGCATTAAACAAGAATAATGCCACAGCGATCGACCATTCCATACGTGCGATTCATTGTCTCAATCAAATAATGCGAATCTAACGACGGAGTTCGCAAAAAATAGTCATACCAAAATGTAATGACTTTGTATATACAGCACACCCGCAAACAAAATTTGGTGAATAAAGAACGAAAACTGCGTAGAAAGCTTCCAGGGAGAATTTTTAGGCCCGGCCAACACTGTACGTAAAATCGTGAACATACAGGTGTGTCGTTAATTTGTTTGAAACTACTGACTGCTTGTACGCTGGTAAGGTGATACGCTGGGCGTAGTAAATTTTGGTTGAAAATAGAATTTTCATGATTTCACGCATAGTGTAGATCGGGATTAGGTGGACGGTAGGGTGTTGCAGGCGCCCCATGAAATTTAAATTCTTATCCAAATTCGCTCACCTTTTTCTTCAAACTGCATTTAGTCCAGTAGAACATGAATATGAAGTTTCGAAAAATTTCATCGACGTTTACCCTACCCGCCGGGGCACTTTCCGGACCCACTTTTTGAAAAAAATCAACTTTTTCGTCACTGGAGGGCGCCATGTAAAATATACATAACTGGAAGTGGTTTTAAAAGATGCCCTTTCTTGTTCCACACATATTAAAAAAAAAACTGAGTGAATTGGACCATCAGGTCCAAAGATATGGGTCATTTTATGGTCAAATTTTTACTCATTACTGCCTCTAGTGGTAGAAAGTTAAGTTGCATTAACTCAAAAACTGCTCAACCAATTGACACAGAATTTGGTCTACCCCCACATTTTTAGGGCTAAGGATTTCATTTATGTCCTTGGTTTGAGTTGGAACTGCCACTGGAGGGCAGTAATCTATCTTTTTTTCATCGATTGTTGCTTTTCCATTGCTTCATGTTTATATGATGCAATTTTATTTTTGTTAAACGAACTATACATGACAATACAGTAAGCAGTTAAGTGTAGTTCGGCTTAAAGTGGATGCCTTGAATGTCAGTGATCTTCCTTCTGTGTAATTCCACCAGTAAAAGTGTTTACTGAGAATGGTATTACAGACGAAACTAGTTAGTCGCATACCTAGTTTGCCAGACATTTTATGCAATTATCCAATATATGGGTTTAAGCAATACGCTCTAGAAAAAGTATTTATCGAAAACGGACGTTGTACTAGGGATTGCATATCAGTCAAATGGGGCATGAAGCGCTTTATACTTGTCTAAAATAACACTACAGCAATTCATTACAAAACACTGTGTATCACCAGCAGTCGCATAAATAGCACGACTTCAAGTTACTGATTTGCACTTACGCTACAAACAACCGCAATAAAATATTACACTGATCTTAACAAAAGTCTTTATTGCGTCACAACTACTTTGATCGGAGCGCAACTGCTTTTTTGTATAAGCGCAGCGTAATAACGAAAGAAAGTTATATTAGAAAGAAAAAAATAAAATAATGAGAAAGGCCACTCGCTGTTTCACACAAAACCTTATTTTTATCGTTTTACAGTACTTTATGCGATGTGGTTGTTTACATCTTTTTGGCCTGCCTTTGAAAATGTGGACGTATTTCCTTTACAAAATTTTGCCTCTGTAAAACATTGCACTTTAGCAAACCAACACAATGTTTTCAATAACAAACCACTTTGTTATTGATGATTTCCTGAAGAAAGTTGCGTTTAACCGAACAAAGGTAGCAATTAGGGCAATAAAGCTTATGCAATAATCCGATTTATTCCTTTAAACAGTATGTGATTAACAGGTGTTTTTACTTAAAGTTAGATAGGATTTGGTTTGGGATTTCAGATTTGTATGCAATAAAACGATATATGCGTTTAAGCAGTATGCAATTAACCGATTTCGTCTGTATTACACTTGCTGTGTAATGTGCATTGGCTTGAGAACATCTTAATCCCACATCACGTGCTTAAACTCATAATGCACTACCTTTTTTTTAAATTTCTCAAACTAATTTAGACTGAATCATGTTATCAAAATGTGTGAAGTGGTTTAAAGTGATTTCATCAGCTTTCTTTGTGAGTAAAACATTGCATCATCTTATATAAAGGATGATGCAATCAGTAGTCAGATTTTTGAGAAATTCAGGAAAAAAGGTAACTTGCATGATAAGAATGTGATTTGAGAATAAAAGGTAACTTGCATGATAAACATAAGGTGTGTGATTTGACAATAAAAAGTTCTGTTCAGTTAACGAGCAAGTGTATCACTATTGTCAGTGCTAATTAATAGCATTCGTGGAGTGGAAGCATATCCAAGAGGTGATTATAAAAAATAGTGGGACTTAATGGAAGCATACATTGGACTTAGTGAAGGACGATTCCAGTTCTTGGGATGTTGTGCTGTTCACAAAGCCCGATGGATGGGAAAACAGCTCTATTGTTACAAAATGGCAATGCTGCAAGAATATATCCCTCAAGGAATCGCTTCCAGGTCTCAGTTACAAAAGAATTCTAGATTTGTGGACTTCTGCACATTTGTTTTTAATTCGTGGTGGTTCAACTGTCCCCTTGCAGCATAGGCACCACACCAGGACCTGGAACTTGTCAACAACATCAAGAGCTTTGCTAATGTTGACCCTGTTGTAAGTGCTGCTGCACTAAAAGCCTTTTCAAGGCACACTTGGTATCTCTCAGGCGAATTAATTCCCTTAGCCTTGTGGGATGAAGATGTCACTTACGAAGAAAAAAATCTTTTGGGCGACAGTATAAATGCATCTCAGTGTAGCACTAGCAGTGCCACTATGGAGTTCACAAAAAGATATGGCGATGGATTTGGCAAGCCAGAATTGCCAGATGTCACAGCTGGGCAACACCTTTCTTTGAGCCAATTTGCTACTGCTGATAGCACTATGTTTTTCCGAATTTTTTCGATCCCTTCTTTTCTAGCAAAGCCTGCGACGCAGTGAAAGATGATGAGGACTATGCTCTCGACAGTGAGGTCATAAATGGACTGAAAGTATGTAACGACTCTGCCGAAAGGAGAGTGGAGCTTGTGGCGGACTTCTTGCATTTAGCTAGAGTTGAAAAAAACCTTCAAAATTACATGCTGGCGGTCAAAGAGGACAGAAGGAAAATTCCTAACCTTCGAAAACGCTCCTTTACTTCCAGCTAAACTTTACTATGTACTGTGCTGTTGTATAGTGTTTATGTAAGTGTACAGTACTGCTGTGTAGTGCAACTTTTTGGTTGCTAAAATTGTCGAGAAATGCAAAAACTGTCCAATATTTTCCCACTTAGCAAAATCTTTGATGCTACTTTTCTTTTGGGATTTTCAACAATTTTAACCTCGAATAAGTTGCTTATGGGAAGCACTGTTATGTATTGTGCAATGTTCTTTGTACTGTTGTTCAATAAAATCTTTGATGTTGCTGTTTTTGAATTTCTCAACAATTTTAGTCTCAAATAAGTTGCTGGTTTGGAACACTACTGTTAGGTATTGTTCAGAGTTCTATGTACTGCTATTCAACAATAACACAATTTGCATCACATAAACATGAAGCAATGGAAAAGCAACAATCGATGAAAAAAAGATAGATTACTGCCCTCCAGTGGCAGTTCCAACTCAAACCAAGGACATAAATGAAATCCTTAGCCCTAAAAATGTCGGGGTAGACCAAATTCTGTGTCAATTGGTTGAGCAGTTTTTGAGTTAATGCAACTTAACTTTCTACCACTAGAGGCAGTAATGAGTAAAAATTTGACCATAAAATGACCCATATCTTTGGACCTGATGGTCCAATTCACTCAGTTTTTTTTTAATATGTGTGGAACAAGAAAGGGCATCTTTTAAAACCACTTCCAGTTATGTATATTTTACATGGCGCCCTCCAGTGACGAAAAAGTTGATTTTTTTCAAAAAGTGGGTCCGGAAAGTGCCCCGGCGGGTAGGGTAAACGTCGATGAAATTTTTCGAAACTTCATATTCATGTTCTACTGGACTAAATGCAGTTTGAAAAAAAGGTGAACAAAATCTGAGATGGTCGGGGCGCCTGCAACACCCTAGTGGACGGTGTCAAACTTTTTGCTTGCAACCAGTGCACTCAGTTTAGACTTCGACACAATTTGAACAACGATATCGAACTCGCCGCTAAGCAACGAGAAATGTTACAAATTAACAGAGGTAAATAGTATAATATGCAGACATAGAAATTGGTAAAAAAAGATTTCCAAAAAATAAATAAGCGTACTATTTACTGTAATAAACATATGACATTGTGCAGTTTGAAGTTGTAAGATTAATTCAAACCAGCCGATCCACCATTCCCTCAACCCCAGCTGAAAATAAAATTAAAGGATCAAACTGACATCGTAGCTATGCTTTTGGTAAAGTACAAAAACTTTTTGAAGCAATGGTATATTGATTTCACCGTTTTTTAAGGCCAACAGGTTCTTTAGGCCGTTGGTCTAAATGTAGGCCTACATACGGTGCTTTGTCCAATTATGTCTGATATTTTTTTCAGGGTAAACGCAAAAATAAAGAAAAACATACAAAATGCATGCAATTAAATGACATGTGTATATTTGTACGCATAAATACGTGTGATCAGTAAAACGGACCCAATACAGTATAATAAGAACTTAAATTCGATGTTGGTGACACTACTTTTTGGAAAATGATGAGTTTTAAAACAAAATGGATTGTGTTTTATGGTGCAAAATCGCTGCTTTCTGCCTCATTTGCGTTCTCCTGCAGAACCAATGCGGTATGCTGACGAGACATTATCATTCAATATGGACAATGCAATGATCGAACATTTTCAATAAAAATATCAACACTGACTATACAAGCATGTCAACTCTCCGGGTTTTGTTTCTACCCTGAGTTGCAAAAATGCAATGTGGCTAAATTCTTGTTTCAATAAAATCTAGTTTTTATGTGCGATTGTTACATTAATGTGACAAATAGAAAACTTTTTCAATCATGTTTACCAAAATTGATTTTTCAACTGCAACTCATTTTCATTGTTACGTTTACAATAATTCACCTTGCCTTTTTCCTGCAAACGTTTTTTTAACGAAGTGACTAGGCGAATGGAACATTCGCTGTATTTTTTTTCCTGGCGAATAGAGCCATTGCCTTTTTTGTACATTTGGTTTAAATTTGACATTTTTTCATCGTGCTGTTGCAAGCTGCGTAGTGTGGTGGTTACAGTGGTCAGCTTCCAACCATCGCACCTGGGTTCGATTCGCGTCTGAGGTGCGAATGCGTGGAATGGAAGATTACGGAGTAAAGACGCAGGATCGGGATAGGATATGCACTGAACAACCTTTTTGCTTTAAAACCTTGCATTACAGTTAGGGTTGGGGCAGCGATGCCAGCCTGAGAGATAGCAATTACGTGTAGCAGCTTTTAACAGCACATGCTCCATTCGCGAGGGAAAAAAGTACCGCGAGTGTTCCATTCGCCAAGTCACTTCTTTTTTTCAACTTGAATTTCTCAAAAAAAAATACAAGCTAGAGGGCAGAAATTTTTTAAAGATATAGATGCTTGGAAAAAAATTTGAACCTTGGAAAAAATTTTCAAAAAATATAAAAGTTTTGACATTGCATATTTGCAACTCAGCGTAGAATTACACTCGAGTTGAACGTTTTTAAATTAGTTTTTTGACATTTTATCTTTTTTAAATAATTTTTGTGAAATTATGCACTTTTCATAGGGGGGGACTGGTCCTCCTAATCCCCTCCCCTCCCTAGCTGCGCCGATGACCAAGGACATTATGTATAGAATAGGCTGAATATTATCAGCACTTCCACTTTAGAAGTTCCAACTGCCAAAGTTTGCTGGCAGCAATCACGCAAACATTAGCATTAAAAGCACACTCACATATGAGATCATTACTAGCCTTGCCAGAGGAGGCAAAGTCATGATCATGCTTGATAAGTTACGGTGTATACAAATGTGTCCTTTAATTGTAATTTTATAACTACACAACTAATAAGTATATACCGGTACATGTTAAGTTTCATATCAATTTAGCTCTAAAATTCTGTAACTTGTGTTGCATAAACAACTTTAGCTCAAAATTTCTTAAGCTTAAGGTAAAGAATTGTTATGCAAAAGTTAGAGGTAGTTTTAATCATTACATCTTATTTTTGATTACTGGTATCACATATGATAAGGGAATACTACAATTATAAATAAAAAAGGTGGTTTAAACACAGAACACTTAGTGCTTTTGCACTATCAGTCAATAAACTAAACATTGACATGTTGAATTTGAAGCAATATTACAAACAATTACCTCTATCAGACTAAGGACTATGGTATTAATGTTTACTGATTTGGATTGGAGAAAAAAAGATACCAGTTCACTGACAATAAAATATGGCTCCTCTTAAAACAGTATATATATAACTCTGAGGCTACTTTACACTAGGCCTATTCAGTACAGAAATAGGTTGGCATGTGGGGTCGGGTGACTGATGATAGGGATACTACCTACAATCACATCAGAGAAATTTTAAACTATGAATCCGAAATTCTTAACTCACTGCTCAGACTAGCCTACAGTGCTCTGGTACTGTACTGAGTAGACTCAAGCAGTCAATCAAATTTTGTCAAGCTCTTAGTTAAGTACCAGTAATTCTTCAATGATAAACTTTAATTTTCATTGTATTGTAGCCTTCAGTTCTTAAAAATAGCCACTAGCCTACTGATCTATGATCAGTGATACACTACCATACATAGGGTGTCGTTGGTATAAGCCGTCAGCTTTATTTCGGAATCTCTGCGACTCATGTATGAGGGTGCTCACGCTCTTGCTCCTCTCCTGCGTGCACTCATTAGGGTTAGGGCTAGATCTGGGGAATAGCTTAGATCGGAGAGGAGAGAATGCATGTGTGCTCATACACGAATCGTGTAGGTATGAGCATGTATGTGCTCATACAGCTCATACATACATCATCATCATCATATTTATTTATTTACCAAGTGACGTCATATCACAAGAAAAAAAAAAAACTGCAACTTCCTCTAGGTCTATTACCAAAGCATCGAAATATGCGATTCCTTTAAAACCAACACACAAACTTGCAGAGTCAATGCGATATTTAGTCACTTGGTGAGGAGACAGCGAAGGACCGAAAGGTCATCTAAATCTACTGCCACCTCACCAAGTTAAGGTTAAAAAAAAGCAGCTTCTAGATTTTCTCAGTCTGTTACTTTCTATGATAAAAAACTTTACGCAAAATTAAAACAAAGTGTTGCAAAGATATGTACATTTTGTACAGTGTATACACAAAACTCACAGGCACCATGTAAAGAAAATGCAAGACAACATTAGAATTGTTCTAACTCTAAGCATACTAAAAAATAAAAAAATAAAAATGCTGCAACTACAGATTGGATAGAAATAAAATTAATAAAGTTCATAATGCTTATTTATGTTTTATAGAAATTAAAGTGGGCAATAGGAGTGAAAAAAAAACCTCCTTGCTTTGTTTTCTATTGTTTGCCAATATGTCATTAGTACTGGTACAATTTCCAATACCATTATATATCAACCTCAGTCAGTTATTGCAAAATTACTAATAATTCAAGGGCACATCAAAATGAGAGATGACGTATTGTAATAAAAGTGTGATAGATGAATGCACCAAACTCATGCTATTCAAGCAATAGAATAGGTTATTGTTGAACTCAAGCATAAATATGCAACTATGATTCCTGTAATTACTACTGCATTGCTGATAGAAAGCTGTTATTCTAGGTTTTATCGGTTTCATAGTTTGATAAAAAATGAGCTTTAACAGCTTTTTTAAATCTGTAGAATGAAACTTCTTTCATACTGCTTGGAATTTCATTCCAAACTTTAATTCCTGCGAATGATAGAGACTTTTGCCCTAATCTTGTTCTAGTTCTTGGAAGAAAGAAGTTGTTTTTGTGGCTCAATCTTGTCTTATGTGTATAGCAGTTTTTTATTAGGTTAAACTTATCTGAATTTGCAAAAGATAATACATTATTGTGAATTTTGTACATTAGCTTTGCAGTTTCCAGAGAGTAAATATCTTTGAGTTTTAAGCATTTAGCTCGATAGAACAAAGGATTAGTATGCTCACGATATCCACTTCCAGTTAACAATCTGATGCTTCTTTTTTGCAGAATAAAGAGTGGTGCTAATGTTGATTTTGAAGCAGTCCCCCAACTACTTATGCAGTATTGTAGATGAGAGTATATGAGGCAGTGGTAAACAGATCTTAAGGTTTGCTCATCTACAAAGTGTTTTAATTGATTAAGGGCCCAAGATCCCCTTGCCACCTTTGAACATTGTTCCTCGATTTGTTGTTTCCAGTTTAGATTGTCGTCTATGAGAACACCTAGATACTTTATGTGATGTGATTGCTTAATTGGATTATTATCTATTGATACTTTGAGTTCAGGTTTATTTTGTTTTGTTGTCACTACCATAAACTCAGTTTTATTAAAGTTAATTGATAATTTATTCACCTTGAACCAATTGCTTACATTGACTAATTCATCATTAATATTTTGTTGCAGTGTTGAAACATTAGAATGGGAGAGAGTAAGGTTTGTATCATCTGCAAAAAGATGAATTGTGGAATTTGAGGCAAGTGGTAGATCATTGATATAAATATTAAATAACAACGGACCTAGAGTTGATCCCTGAGGAATACCGCAAATAACATCTCTTGACGTGGATTTATATTGATTTACAATTGTATACTGTTGACGGTCAGTCAGGTAACTTGCTAGTAACTGTAATGGTAATCCTCTAATTCCATACTTTTCTAGTTTCTTGATCAGTATTGTGTGATTGATGGTATCATATGCTTTTCTTAAATCTAAGAAAATAGAACATGTAATGAGCTTTTTATCCATATTGTCAAGTAGCTTGTTGTAAATATCTAAAACAGCTTCATTTGTTGAGCAATTTTTCTTAAAACCATACTGGTTTGGACTAATCAAATTATTGCTCACAAAATAATTGTTTAGTTGATCAAGCAGACACTTTTCAAATAGTTTTGCAAAAGGATTTAAAATAGAAATAGGGCGATAATTACTGCATAACTCTCTTTCGCCTTTTTTGAAAATTGGAACAACTTCAGCGGTTTTTAACACTTTTGGAAAATATCCTGTTGATATGCATGCATTAAAAATGTTAGTTAGAACTGGAGCTATAACAGAGCTTGACATTTTTATATACTTTGCAGGAATTCCATGTCTTCCTGTACTTTTTGATGGATTCATAGCCCTGATGTAATTTACTACTTCTTCTTCAACTATTGGTTCTAGAAAAAACGAATTGCAACTACTCTGAATCAAAGATGTGGCATTAAATTTGCCATCAATTATAGCTGGTGTTTCGATTGTAGACGCAAGGTTAACTCCTATCTCTATGAAATATTTATTGAACAAGTTACTGATGGCCTGTGGACCTTGTGCACTTTCACTTTTGGAAGCATACATTTTATTAGGAATGTTATTTTTCTTCATATTTTTCAAGTGAATAATTTTATTTATAATTTTCCAAAGCGACGAGGTGTCATGCTTATTATCATTCACCAAATTTTTAATGTAAAGTCGCTTTGCATATTCCTTAATATGAGTCAGTTTATTTCTATAGACTTTGTATTGTGCCCATGTATTACTGTCATTTAATTTAAGGGCTCTTTTGTACAATAAATTTTTTTGCTGGATTGATATAAGGATTCCTTTGGATAACCATGGTTTGTTTTTTAGTTTTGTTTCCTTTCTGCTATGTTTTCGTAATGGTGCATGCATGTTTAATGTTTTATGAAAAATGTCAATAAACTTTTCAGTGTAGTTGTCAATACATTCCTCTTTGATATCACCTAATAGCTCCATTCCTTCAGTTAATTTGTCTAGAAATTTTTCTACTTCAAAATTTTTTGTATCACGAATTAGGGTGACAGTTGATTTTTCACTCTTGGGCAGGCTTAAATTAGAACACACCATTACTGGCAGGTGATCACTTACGTCTTCCACCAAAATAAAACTTTTGTGTTCACCCACTACATTGTTTGTATAAACATGATCTAAAAGAGTTGAGCTTGTAGTGGTTATTCTTGTCGGGTGTGTAATTAAGGGAATGCAGCCTAAGCTATATGCTAAATTCATGAAATCTTTAATATTGATATCAGAGTTACTTTTCAACAAATTTGCGTTGAAGTCTCCTCCGATATAATACATCAATTTTCTACTATTCAATTTTTCAATGGTTGATTCAAAACTCGAGCTGCCGAAAATAAAGCGACGGCCCATAGGGTACTTAACGACACCCCACTACATATACGCAACAAACTCAACAAAAACCACAACTTTACTACACTGTACACGTCAAAAAGCTAAAGTAGGCCTAACATACCAGACTACCAGTCAGCAGTAGGCTACCGGTATATTATTAGACCTACTGGTATCACATATCTATGATATCACTATCAGGCTACATTACGGTATTTCAGATTTGGTTTAACTTAACTCAACTTACAAGGAGTAAGTACCAGTAGCCTATACTTTACAGCTCGACTATTATCACCTTATCTGTTAGTGTCTGGTGTTATGCAGTATGCAATAGCCTAGGGCATTACCACTGGTACCAGTACAGAATTAACGACTGTCAGTACCCATCCAGCTCAGCTTACCGTTACAGGCAGCATTGCCGGTACCACTACCAGTACCCAGTAGCGTAGCCAGGGGGGGCGGGGGGGCTCGAGCCCCCCCATTGGCTTGTGAAGTATGCAAAAACGCATGTTTTTTGTGCTTTTGAGGCCGATTTTCTGTGAAAAATGGAAAATAGCCCCCCCCCCATTCGAAAATGGTAGTGACTATTTCACCGAAAATTTTCAACTTAGAGAGAATAAAACGAGAATGAGAAATATTCATCCGCGCTTTTTTCATTTGCTTTTTTAGGGGTTAAGATTAGGGTTTAGGTTAGGGTTTGGGTTAGGGTTCGATTTGGGAATAGTTTTAGAGTAAGCATTTGAGTTTGTCTTATATTTGAGTCAGAATTAATAAAAAACTAGATAAAAATTTCCGGTGAAATAAAGCCTTCCTTCGAAAATAGCCCCCCCTCAAACGTTTGAAGTTGCGAAATTGGGAGAAAAATCGCCGTGAATTTTGGCGAAGACCTTTTTTTTTTTTGGAAGAGGCTTGGCGAATGGAACATTCGCGGTACTTTTTTTTCCTCGCGAATGGAGCAGGCGCTATGAATAGATACGACAGGGAATTGCTATCCCCTCAGACTGGCATCGCTGCCCTAACCCTAACAGTAATGAAAGGTTTTGAAGCAAAAAGAGATAGACTACCATATATTCTTCCCGTATCCGTATACTCCGCGTAACCTTCCATTTTATGCTTGTGCGCCTCCGGCGGGAGTCGAACCCGGATTCATTGGTTTGCAGTTACGTGCTCTAACCACTACGCTACGCAGCTTGCCCCGATCTATCGACAAAATGTCGTATTTAAACTAAATGTATGAAAAAGGCAATGTCTCCATTCGCGAGGAAAAAAAAATACCGCGAATGTTCCATTCGCGTAGTCACTTCGTTTTTTTTTTTTTTTTTTTTCTTTTGGAGATCACCTGATTTTGGGTGGAAAAAAACTTTGAATTTCCGATCTTTCCGAGACATTTCGTCTCAAATTTCGGACAAACCATCTGAAACTGATTCAAGGCCAATGAAAATTCGAGTCAACGTCGTTTGCACACTTCTCACTCTTTCAAAATAGCCCCCCCCTTTTCCAAATCCTGGCTACGCGCCTGCCAGTACCGTTAGATATGCACGATAGGCCTACGACTTGAAGAATGAACCTAGGCTACCAGTAAACCATGGTACCTAACCTGTAACAGAACAGGCTGGTTACATTGGAGTCTGAATTTAACAACTGAGGTAAAGACAAGAGTGGCTGATCCTTATCGAATCCTTATCGAAAGTGGTCTCATACCAGCTCATACTTCACGCTGCAGCTGCACTGCACTGCAAAACTACCGGAATTTATCACGCTGCGCGGCGCGGTTGGTTTAACCGCGTACGTGACCGCGTACGCTGCGCGGCTACCATCTCTAACGGGAACCTTAGCTGCAGCTGTCCACGGTTTTTGGCGCGAAATAAAAACGCCGGTTTTTGGCAGGAGATAAAAACCATGGACTTCGCAAAAAATTCAGTGCAAAAACGCCTGAAAAAATTTCGCTCTTTTCGCTTTTTTTTTGTGCTTATTGATGGATTGCACGTGACGTCATCGCACTGCTAGCCAAACCTCTGGACGACAAAATCGCGGATCGGCGTTTTGACGGCAACAAAATCGCTCTTTTGACGGCAACAAAATCAACAAAATCGATCGGCGTTTTGACGACGACAAAATCGCTCTGGACGACAATAAATGCATGCAAAAACACTGACAGTGAAGATATAGAGCATATTTTCTGGCTATAAAAGAGTTGATTTTTTGTAGCATTAAAGTTAAATGCTTGGTAAAACCCTGTAAAAACTGAAAAAGATTTTAATTGGTAAGAATTTGGTTTTGTTTGCTTTCTTCCAGTGACGTAAATCCGGCTTGCAGTTAAGCAACCCATTAGAATTATGTAATATAGATGGTGGTAGCTAGTTTCGGTAATCAAATTCGTGGCTTACTATTGACGGCTCTATAATGGAACAGTTGTATCTCCTTTACTTGTGACAAAATTAGCGCATTTTTAAACTTGTGTAATTTCAGAAGTCTAATTTGCAGGATCTTGGTGATTTTTTGCATTTCGTGTTGTCATTAGCGGTTTACTGCTATGATTATGGGTTGCTAGGAGTTAAAACGCATTTGCAGTTGTTTTCATTGAATTGTTTCGTAGATATGTCATTTAAACTTTAATCTAATGATTTAACTGGCCTCAGTGTAACGGTGTAACTTTGATCAAACCTTAATTTGCCTATATTTCGACTTGAGCTAGTGATGTTAAATATCATTCATAAATCGTACTTAAACTAAACATTAATGGGCCATGTGTTACTGCTGTGACGTAAAACTTTAAGTATTTTAGGATATGGCCAAAGTTACGATTCGAACCAAAGCTAAAAACCGGTCAAAGTGGACAATAGCAGGCAATGGATGATGAGAATTCACAAAAAGCGTAATTTTTCAGACCCGCTGAGCTATGTAAGCTGCTTAAATTGCTCCTGGTAACAATCAATTAAGGCCAGGCTACCTACCAAAGTGTTACTTTACAATTAAATTCTTTAAATATGCCCACTGAAGGAATTATACGTTGATTTATGGTAACGTCCAATGCTTTGTAATGGCGTTTTGACGTCCAATCGTTTTGGCGGGAAAAAACTATGACGTAGCTGCATACTAAAACAAAGTACAGGTTTAGAATTGTAAAATTAGCAGCTTTTCAATAAATGTAAGCCAGCTTTCTAAAGTTAATCTTCTGTCACAACAATGATAAAATGGCAACTCTAAAGCAGTGATAAAGTCGAGTACTCAACTTCCGCGTACGAGTACGAGTACCGCAAAAAACTTCGAGTACGAGTACTGATATTGAAAAATGTACTCAAGTACGAGTACCGCAAAAAAGTTCGAGTACTAGTACGAGTACTTTTCCAAGTTTAGAAAAAGAAGTTTTTAAGTTGTAACAGCTCAAAATTTGTCGCAAAAATATAAACGAATACGTATTTTTGTGTGAATGGGATGTTAAGAAGGCGCACAACTGCAGGCGACAATTTTCTGACAAGTTACACACAAAATACTGTTATATTTTAAACAAATTAGGTACTTTGACGTTGAAAGCAAGTGCACGTTTTTTTGCGCGTCGGAAAAAACCTTGGCTTGCAGAAGCTGCGAATTGATCATTGTTGCAAGAAGTTCTGTTGCAGCCGCAGAAAAATGTTTAACTCTAAAACTGAGCAAAGAATTAACTTGAAATTTTTGATGGAAGTTTACGGCAAAGAATGCGTGTCAAGAACCCGCGTTTTTGAATGGCACAAACGATTTCGTGAAGGCCGGACTGATGTTGAAGATGATGAACGTTCACGACGCCCAACCATATCAAAAACCATTAACAACATCCGAGAAACTGAAAATATTGTCCGAGAAGATCGTCGGCTTAGTACTCGACTGATAGCAGAGAGGATGTCCATTGACAAAGAAACAGTGCGGCAAGTACGACATGACAATCTGCATATGACAAAGGTCTGTGCAGTGGCGGATTTAGGGGGGGGGGATGGGGAGAATGCATCTCCCCCACCAGCCTAAACATAACGTGCATATGAATAATACCTAACTTATTTAAAAAAGCAATCAGTGAATAGTCGTTAGCCCTTGTGACTGTGATATAATTTCAAAAGCCAAGGGGAGGGGGATGGTGCAAGAAAATAGTATTTGCCCAGCGAAGTTTTTACAAAACAGAAATTAGTCTTTTACAGGTCCGATTGATTTGAAGGCGCCAAATCTGCAAAACTCACAACTTGCACTTTTCAGCGATAAAACCTACACAATGCAAATCATTTCTTAAGTGACATATTAGGCTTATAAAAAGTGAGCATTAAGCTAGGTCAAGAACAATTATCCTAAGCAGTAATGTAGCCAGGGGGGGCTATTGTCCCTCCATTGGCCTGTCAACCAAAATGCAAAATAAAAAATATCACGTTTTTAGCACTTCTGAGACTGTTTTTCGCACTAAAATAGACCAAAAAGTGATTTAAAGCATTTTTTGAAACATATGTTTAAGGGGGGGCTAATTTGTCAAAAATAAAACTCACAAATCAAAAAGAAAACTTTAAAAAATGACCAAAAATAAGCAATAAAATTTGATCGCTAGTGTAAAAAACTTGTGCACGGGTTTTATCAGCAAATATATTGTAGGCCTAAACTCAGAAATGGGGTGTAGAGGCTATTCAGTTTTGGTTAATTACCAATCACTTGTCTCAATTCTCTTTCCATTAGCCCCTATCCAAATCTTTTTCTCTATAAAATATAGATAAAACAAATTACTCCGTGTGAGTTTTATTGAACTATAAGATTTTATGCTTATGATTTACCAGCATCCAAATAAGAGAACTAAAATTTTACCATTAACCACCTCTCACATACGGTAGTCCATTTATGCAACCAGTTGAATCATGTTTGCGCTGCCAATTTCTATGCCGCAATTGAAAAGCATTACTTTGTCAAACTAGCTCTGAAATTAAATTATTTTTGCAAAAAAAATGGAAAATTTTTGAGCGCTGGGGGCTACGCCCCCAGACCCCTAAAACAGCCGCTCTATTGCGAATTTCTGGCTACGTGCCTGGTTGCAACACATCCGAATTTTTGAGGTTTTGTGCTTAAAATTTTTATCATCCCCCCCACCAAAATTTTCTGGATCCGCCACTGGGTCTGTGCACAAGTTGCTTCAAAGTTTTTAACTAGGGATCAAAAAGAAAATCGCCAAGATATTTGCGCTGACATTTCAAAACAAATTGAAGAGAACCCTAAATTTTTAGACAGTGTGATTACTGTACCTGCAATGAGAGATGAATTTTCCAGTACGACCCAGAGACAAAGAGGCAGTCCATGCTTTGGAAAACTGTAAATTCACCACGAATTAAGACAACAAAATAAAGCAAAATCAAAATTCAAGGCAATGTTGATTGTTTTTTTGTTTTTTTTATGTTAAGGGTGTTGTCGTGTTCTTTTTTTTATTAAAATCCAAATGAAGCGCTGTGTTGATGCCAAAGGAGAATACATCAAAGGGGAAACAGAATAAAACGATCTTTTTTTCTTCAATAAAATTGCTTTGTGTCACCAGTCTTGTTATTTAATAGCGACACCTCGTATACCGTATGCTTCTTTCAATCACAAATAAGCTTTTAAAGTCCTCTACTATAAACATGATAACCCGCAACAATTTTTTGAGAGCTTTTGCAATTCAATGTTATATTCAATTAGCATTTAATCATAGGTGGGCAAGTTAAGGCAAAACATTAGCTTCGTTAACCACTAGTCCGTTAACAAACTTCACACCAGAGGTGGAGTCCTCGAGGACACATTTTGAAGTCCTTAGCCTTGGCCTCGAACCCTCAAGTCCTCGAAAATTGCCTTGTCCTCGGCTCGAGGACAGCGCTTTTTTTGAACCGTTGAAATTTTGTTGGAAAACGCCAGAAACCTTGCCGAAAATCTGCGAAGATATTTTTTTTAGTTTCCTCATGTAGAAATCGTCTGAAAAAAAATTTTTGAAGACCTTTCTCACCTAAAAAATTTTTTGAAGACCTTTTTTTTTTGGAGAACACTTGAGTCTGTGTCCTTGGTCCTTGGCCTCGAGAGGGTCCGTCCATGGCCTTAGCCTTGAAATTTTTTTGTATCCTTGGCCTCGAGCCTTGTGTCCTCGACTCCACCTCTGCTTCACACCACCGTTAACGTTAATCCGTTATTTTCAGGTTTAATTAACGAAAGTTAATGAATTCCGTTAATTCGTTAATAATTTGCGTGTAATATACATTTTAATTGCTTATATTCACTCGCTTTTAGAGCTCGTATTGACGCTGTTGAGCTGATTGCAAGGAAAAATTTATTGCTATGGTGGTCTTTTTGTGTTTTGGAAGTTACATTTTACAGGCTAATCTAATTTCAAGACAAAAATAAGTTCATATGCACTAATGAAGCTGCGATTGGAAAATGTTTGGAAATTGCAAACAGCAATGATTAATAGACTTTAATTGCAAAATAAATTAAAATTTGGTGTAACTTTCACACGTTTTCTGCAGCAGAAAGACGTTTGTTGTCAACCAAGCAATACTATGCGCTGTCGACCCATCACTTTACCAGTACATTCCAACGCTTGATTTCGCTCGTTCTTACCATTACAAAGCTGTTTGCTCAGCTGCGGTCTGCATGAATTCAAGCAAAAGCAACTCAATAAATTAGCGAGTTTTATTGGCTGCAGTTTGCTATCAAAAAATTCATTTTGTTTATTACTTTTAGCGAAGGCCAAATGTACTCGAGTACTCGGCGCTTTTTTGACCGAGTACCGAGTATATTGACCTTCAAGTACGAGTATCAATTGAGTACCTGGGGTTCCGAGTACGAGTACTCAAAAAATGGTACTCGAGTTGTACTCGAGTACTCCATCACTGCTCTAAAATAAGTGGAAAATGGCTAATTTTGAACCAAAATATCTTGAAAACGGGAATGCATAGCAACTTCAAATTTGGTGAGAATGCATTTTAGGCATATCACAACATTTTGATCTAGAGTAAAAAACTTGACTTGAATGCCGTTTTAATTCTGAAAAAAAATTCAACATTAGCTGGTAGACAGTAGAATTTGCGGGCTGCTGCCGATTACTAGAATTACGTCTACAGTAGTTTTTGAACAAAATTTTTATCAATATGTAACACTAGTCTACTCATACGCTGGTAAGGTACAAAGGTTAGACCATAGACTCTTTATTAGTAGATTGGAAACTGACAGTTTTGTCTTTTTTCCTTCACGGTTCATTTGTACAGAAATATATCGAATCGTCCAATCTGCGTGATCTTTTTCTTCGCCGTTCACTCGTTCTACATTTATCTCCAATTAAATCAGTCGAATACGCGTGATCCTAAAAAATCTTCGCAACAAGAGCAAACTTTTTTTCTTCAATGCTCTTCTCTTTTTCTCCGCGCGTCTGTTTTTAGTCTATGGTAAAACCAGTCTATCGCTAAACCAGGGATGTACTTAAAAGTATATTCCTGGTTAAACTGAATAAATTATCTTTTAAGTATATCCCTGGTTAATCTGAATAAATTAATTTTCCCTACAATGTTGGCCAAAAAGCGCATACTTTTTCGTGGAGAAATAAAAACGTACAAAAACGGAAGAAAAACGGATACAGTGAAATTTACCTACTGTGTAAACAGATATTTGTAAAAGAAAGCAAAAAATGTCCCAAGAACGCAACGCCTTCGACTTTTTAGGTCGATAAAATACAAATAATACGATAAAATAAGATCGGGTAGTATGCTAGACAAAGGTAAAACAGACAAGTGATGGCTATACAAGATCTCAGAGACAATAGTAAAAGCAGATGACCGACAACTTAAAAATGGTAGGTTTATCTGCAACTGTAAATGAAAAAAAATGCTCAAAGTTGAATGAATTTTATCAATATTTGTTTACAAATCAATTTAAAGCATTGATTTTGTATTTACGCTACATCAAATAAATTTTGCCTTTTACCGAATTATTTTAATCCACTCCCAAATTCTTAAATGAATGGTGGCGCTAAAGAAAAAATTTGTGAATGATTTTTCGAAAAACGGTTGCTGCGGCGACAAGTACAAACTTTTGCGTGCAACGCACTAAAATGATTCCTTTTAATTACGTGTTTGCAAATTACTAATTAGGTTAGCGTATCTGTCTGTCGCGAGTTTGACTTCAAAAAGTTATGACACAGCACCACGATCTTTTGAGTCATTTATTACAGCACTATTGCCAATAGGTAGAATATGATCTTTCTTGTGCCATTTTTCTTTGATTCAGCCAGTGGAATGTGGAAGAAAAGTGAGTCACAGATCAACTGGGAAGTTGAACATGCAAAAGAGATTAAACAACATTTATCAGCAAATTTTAATTTACAAATTATCCATTACTTTTTTTGAAAGTATGGGAGTATGATATAACCAGGTTTATTAAATTTATTTGCTTACCGGTACTTATTTTAGCAAAATGAAGTAGGCTAGGCTTGTTTACTATCAGTAGCTCCAAAGTGTTCGCAAACCTACCTCAAAGACATCATGCTATGGATTAAGCTTACCGTTAGAAGGCATTTCAGCAATACATAGCCATGTATGGTCAGGGGTGTGAAGTAACAAAAGTAGCTCTATTTTAGTACGGATACTTTAATTTAATAGCCTTCTTGTTCTCAAGTAGAATTAGTCAGTAACAAGGGTTGCCAGTGATTTCGTCACAAAGTGATTTCATCACACTAATTTCGTCACAAATGATTTCGAGACAGATGGCATTTTGAACGCAGAAAAGACAGAATAGGCCTATCTGCTAACTGTATTGTACTACCATTGTATTGAAATTAAAGCATTGACTAAGAACAGCAGTATTTGAACTATTCTACTATCCCCAGAGCTGTCTTGCCCTAACCCTCACTTTGTGGCGAAATCACTGTGACGAAATCACTGTGTGACGAGATCACTGGTAACTGGAACAAGCACTTATAAAGTAATTATGTATGTGGATCCTTTCTACTTTCACTTGCTTACTTTTAGTGTGAAGTAACGCTAGGCCTACTTATCGGTAAGTAGCATTTTGATTTAGAAGGGTACAAAATACAGTCATTTTAAATTTGAAGCACAAATTCGTCAGAATGTTTGAGTTTTCTGCTGACAATTTTTCAATTAAGTTAAGTCAGCAAAGATTTTATGGAATAATTCCCAGTAAATTCTGCATGACATGATTTTCAAATCTCAAAGTTTTGCTGTTGTTGTTTTTGATTTGAATATAATGACAAAAACTTGCATCAATTAGGGTACGATAGTAATTCATGACTTCTTGATTGAGTGAAGGGTTGGAAGACCAAGCATTATGTGGCAGTGATGTGAAGGTAGTCAACTAGTTGTCATACACTACAGTTTATCGATTGAATAATGTGTTTAATTTGCTTGAATACTCTCAGAAATACTTGTACTTGAATACTTTCGTTGTTTTAAAATGACTACTTTTTTACTCTTTCTCAAGTAGTTTTTTTGGTCAATACATTGTGCTTTACCAAGTATTTTGTCGTTCACGTTACAAAACTTTTACTTGATTACACTTTTTGAGTACTTTTTACACCGCTGCTTATGGTTTAGGTTGTTAGTGTTTGGAATTGATATCAGACTGGTACTATTAGGCCTACTGTTTATCAATGTCATTGTAGATTAGCTAAGTAGAAATTTTAATTTCAAGTGGATGCAAGAGGTTACTTGATCCATTTTAGACTTTCCCAGTTCTATGATCCAATAGTTTCTACCTGGTAGACTATGAATATTGACATTGTTGGTCGAATTCATCCTCCAATACCTGGTGAAGTAAAAACAAATTTAATTGTAACAGAAGGAAAAAGAGTTCATTCTGAACAAGGTGGAACCTCTCACAGGTTGGTTTCTTTTCGTAGTGTACTTAAAAATAAAGGAGCTTTTTTTTACCTTTACATAGTTAAATTTATGCATAAATTGGTAGCTTACTCCAACAATCTGATATAGTTTCAAACAAATTATATCCCTGAATAGTGAATACCTGACTAGAACATAGTCATAGTTGATTTAAACATTTTGCTTTTTGATCAATTATAAATTGATCCATTTTAGTATACCAATTGTATCTAACAGTCATTACATTTGATGACAACTCTTGTATTGCTTTGAACAAAAAAGTTATGATATTATTGATGACTACTGTATTGATTTTTGAAAATGACTTCGAGCAATGTCAACTTTTTCATTGTTAAAAGCCTGCTCACCACATTTCTAATTAGACAAAGATCTTAAATTCATTTCCAAATTTGCACCACCTCAATTAATTTCAGCATTTGGTTAGTTTTCAGATTCTCTACCAACAGGATGCTACTAATCATGAATTATTTGGGAAAACTGTACAGCCTCTTCTTGACCTATTTGTTGCTGGCTTTAACACCTCTATACTTGTCTATGGAGAAAGTAGTAAGTGCTCAATCAGCATATTTTAATGCTTGATACAGCTGTACTCTAATCTCTATCATGCAAATTTGTTTGTGTTTAGAAGAATAGTAAATTTAAGTAAACGATAAAAAATATTTCCAACACTGCATTAAACTTAAATCAAAGGGCAAGTTTATTTAATTTCAGATATGGTTTAAAAGGATTCTTCATTTTGATTCCCTAGGTAAGCTATTTTTCATTTAAGAGAGTACATTGAAGAAATTTTGTTAATCACTTCAGTATTAACTCTTTAAAAATCGATCTTTTGTAAATTTCATAATATTGTTCAGGTAATTACTGAAATTAAATTGTGGTTTTCTGTTGATCATATTTCAGCAAAAATTTTTGGCCTTTTTACTGTTATGTGTTAAGTGTTGAAAAAGAGGGGGAGGGAGATCTTGACTCAAAAAACCAAAAGGTTTTTTCAAGGTGCCCCAGACCTTGCAATTATTTATATATGTTTTATCTTTTCTTTTATATCAGCAATGCCTTAGAATGGATGTAATTTTTCTTTTTTTTATGGCAGACAGTGGAAAAACATTTACAACTGTAGGTGAACAAGGTGGCCAACAACTTGGCATAGCTCCTCAAGCGATTAACTACGTAACATCAAACATTCAGCAACAGAATTCACAGCATCCTGGTATGCCTTTAGACATAATATGAAATACTTTGTAAATGTGTTGGAATTAGTAATGGAAAATTATTGCTAATATGAGAAATAATAGTTGTTGTATTGGATATTTATCTTCCAGTCCCAAGACAGCATCAGACTTTAAATGTTGGATGATACATACATTTTTCATTGTGATAAATACTTTGTGTATGGAGGAATATGCACTTGCGTAGGAGTTTCCAGTAATCCAATGTTCCTGTGGATTTCTTCAAATTCTTGTCCATTGAGTTTGCTGCTTATTTGAAGCTGCCAAGCAGAAATAATTATCATGAAGCGTCTTATCCAAGGATGCAACAACGTGGCCAGGGTGTAGGTTAAACCCAGATCATGCAATCAGAGTTGTCATAAAAACAATGCCTTTACCACTCAGCCACGCTGCCGACTATAGTTTATGGATGGAAATTTATGTTATAGTTGTATGATTTTTTGGTTGATTTGCATTGCATTGTTTTTCTATGTTCATGTTTACAGCTCAGCTGTACTGACATTAGCTGTAAGATGAAAGTCGATTCTAAGTCAGTGCAATTAAGACATGATAGTAGATCATAGTTTTGATTTTGCCTCTACAAAGGACTTTAAATAGGTACTGTCTATACTCTAGTTTATCAAATCAAATCTTTCATTATACTTGCTATCTTACGCTGAAGCATGTAATGAGTTGCCAAGGCCCATCTCCGCATCATTGCGCCGGGGCAAAACAGCTTCTTTCGAAGAAATGTTGCAGTGGTGGAAAGCCGGTAGCAACACTCTTTACAATATGACTGGCCCGAGATTTGAACCTCAAACCTCCAGCTCCAGAGATGAACGCGTTACTGCTCAACCAACTGGCCAGTCTCTGTAGTTTATCAGGAATTAATTCTTGCTTTGAGTTCATCGCTTAAGTGATGTGCTAATGTTAATAATCAATGTTTTAATTGGATCAATACTTAGGCGCATTTCTAATATGTATGTTACCAAAAATTCTGGATTTCTGATTTCGTAACTGGTTAACTAGTGTAGAAGAAACATGCCGTACTATCTACTGGTATTTGATAAGTTATCACCAATTGGATCTTTTCAAAATTAGTAGATTGTACAGTAAGTATTGGAGGGAGTTGCCTTACCGGTATGAAGTGGTTTGAACAGGTTTGTTTCAATTGCTCTGCAGTTGATAATGATTAATTAATAAAAGCATTGAATTTTATATTTGTAAATGATTAGATCTACTTGTTAGATTATTTTTTCTATTCAACTCACTGAAACTTTATTGAGCTCAACTGTAGTACATTTTTTTGAATTTCATAAATTGCTTTATCGTGTTTAAACTGTATACATTTTTTTAAACTGATTATGCCAATTGAAATTGAAATATGTTTTAATTACCTATTTTCTGTCTAATAAGCTGATTTTCTGGACCTAATTTTTTAACATAATTTTCTGGGATTGGCTTATTCAACGGATACACCTTGAACCAGACAATACCAGGAATCAAAATGTCACCGCGCGTCAATTCACAGTACAATAGTCAATTCACAGCCCTTTCACTATTTTGCACTTTGCACTATTGGTACCATGTTTGTACGTGCGATTCAAACAGATAAAATTTGCGTTTTCCGCTTCAAATTGGCCCAAAATTTTGTAATGCCGGGCGCCTGATTTATCTGGCGTTACGCCACGCCGATGAAATTTTCTGTCTCGGCTAATTCTGCAGTAATATGGCAAAACCCTCGTTTTAAGAGCTAAAAGTAGGTCTCGTCTTATTTGACGAGTCGGCTTGTTAACCGGAAAATACGATAAACATTACTAATCGTAAAATCTGATTTATGTGCCAGTATGAAGTTTTGATCATTTGATATGTTGCAGGTTCTTCCTTTGCAGCTCCAGATGCATCTCCGAGACCAGGCGAGGAAAGAGGTCGACTATTGATGTATTCTTTTGAAATTTATAACGAAGTTATAAAAGACTTAATTGCTTCAAGAGGAGCGCTTTCAGGTATTTTGCAAAGTTTTTATTTTATTTTATTTAGATTTGCTATTAGTATTGTAGAGAATTAACGTAATTAAAGTCAAGAAATCTATGCTGTGCCAATTAAAATATGAAACAAAGGATTGAAGAAAGCTTTGAATTGCGGTTCGGAGGACCTAATTTGACTGGCGTTATTTTCAAAATCTAATTGAATTTGGAAATTCTGTAACAAATAATTTTATATGTTTAAGACCAATTCTAGGCCAAGTTTTTGAAGTTTCAAAATCATTTCATTCTAAAACACCTACAGTAAATTACATTCAATTTTTTTTAACCACTTTAGTTAGTAATTAATTGGAAACAAGTTGAAGTAAAATTGACTTGGGTTTAGGTCGAAACTTAGTTGGACCAATGGAACTGGAGTATACGCCTGAGCGAGGAATGTTTGTGAAAAATCTTCAATACGAAATTTGTCGTAGTCCCGGTGAAGCAGTAAATGGTATATAATGTGTTTTTTAACAAATTTTTGTAACAGTAACACTGTGTTAAATGCTTTGTATAAGTCTATATCAAATTTTTTTGTTCTTTCAGTTTAGATTTGGCTGGTAAGAGGAAAATAACCGGTTTGATTTCTTTATTTAATAGATTCGTATGTGGCATAGTGGTTAAAGCATTTGCATTAGAATCTGGCCTCCGGGGTTCAATTCTCTCTGGAGCCATATCTTAAAGCATAATAAATGCATCTGATGCTGCAGATGTTTAATGCTAAACATTTAAGTGTTACGCATAAGACTCTTGTAAACAGTCAGTGAAACAAACACGTTTACGAATGCTTAAAGCTACGACTTTCGAGAACTTTGCTGCTGGCGCTATGGAACCTCTGCACTCAGCAGTTATCGAAAACTAAGTCTAATGGAATTTAAAAGTCTTACCACTTCATGCCTCTGTACTAAATGGGTCCACGACTTTTCGGCGCCAATATTGGGTGCTTTTTGACTAACCCAAACCCTAACCCTAAATAACTGAACTGTCAAAGAGCACCGAATTGGCGCCGAAACGATCTGTGCAGAAAACGTCCGGCAACGAAATAGGTGGCGTTGAAATAGTCGCACCGAAAAGATGTGATCCCGCTCTAAATTGTAAGCAATTTGTTACCCAGTGTTACTTGTTTTTTCAGCATTTTTCCAATCGTGGTTATCTCGTAACACATCAACTTCTGACTTTGGAGCAGCGAAAAATTTTACAGCATACATTTTGCAATTGGAACTTTTTATGGTAAATCTAATTTTGGACCATTATTTTTTAAACTGTTACTCCAGTTGCGGTGGAAAAATATGAAGAAAACAATTCATAATAGTACTGCTAATATCTTAACTACGTACACGTTTCGAAATCAAAAAGTTGAAAATTTGTTCTCAATGCTTCGAACTCGAATATTTTTTTGCATGCTGTTGCATTAAATTTATCTCTTCCCATTTTTTGAAAAAAATTTTTGGATTTTTTTTTCGATCTTGGTTGCAATTTAAGCAAACAAGCTTGACTACACTAGAGGGGTCTAACATGGAACAATCTTGCAAAAACTTTTAAAGAAAGTATTAACTTTCAAGTTGTGTTGAAACACCTGACCAAATTGAACTAAATCAATAGCTTAAGTACACTAAGGCGGAAGTATATTTCTTGGTTAAAGTGTTTTAACATTTTTTAAAGTTGACGCGGAATCTTTGGCTGAACCTCCTTCATTAGTGCATTCCCATTTTTAATTTTGTTGTACTCTCTCAATCTATTCAATGTATCTTTGTATCAAAAAACTTTTTGATTTCGAATTACCAAAGTATTAAAACATTAAAAATCTTTAAAACCTAACAATCTGTTTCACTCGTAAATATCCCTCATAAAAACTCGTAAATCAGATCATGGGAGGGTAAGTCTAAACAATGTGAAAAGTGTCAGTAGGCAATTTTGTTGCTTTTATTGTCTACTGTCACTTTTTAAATTGTTTAGATTTACCCCTGATGATCCCATCTGTGGATGAAACAGACTAATGGGTTTTATAGGTTTTTAATTTTTGATACTTATATACTGTGGTAATCTGCTGTGATATTTGCTCTAACTCTTCGTTACTGAGCATTTTTTTGAAACCCTGATATCAACCACAGACTATCAAAAATTTAATGCACACCATTTCTTCCCAGATGACAGATGAAAACCCTCTTCCCAATCGCTCCCTTTTCACCATCATTCGGCTTCCAGGAGCTGAAAAGCTATCAGAAGATCTTTCTAGAACAAGAGTTCGAGAAGGGCCAACTTTATCGAAATCAATCATTGCTTTCAATAAACTTACCTCTGATCTGGCTCGGCAGCAAGAGCCCAGACGAGTGATTAATTACAGGTCATCTTGCGCTAAAAGTGTCGTTTGAATTTTGTTATGATCTTGATGCTATAGTTTGTGCTTCAATTTTTTTACTTCCAAGATTTAAGTTTAATTTACTTTTCGAAAGCAGGCAGCAAATGTACGCGGTTTTATTTGTGCTTCTGACCAAATTTTATTGCTTTTTGCGTTTACCTCCTAACCTAAAAATTTTTGTCCAACATTTCCTCTTGTTATGAAAACAGCGGTTGCGGCTGCATATTATTGTCCATGTTTGAATGTTTGCTTTCCACACTCAAAGAAAGATGCTCCTGGAAATTATTATGCTGGAGGATCACGTAACTAGTATATTCTACTATACTTGAGAATTAATTTAGCACTATATCGATTTTTCTCTTCAGCTGTAACAAACTTTGAAAGTTTTTTGACACCGCTTTTGTTGTTAAAGTGTAAATTGTAAAATCATTTCAAGCGAATCCATTTGTCTTACTTAATTCTCGTTATATTTAGTGATTCGAAACTAACAAGCCTCCTGGAAAATATCCTGGGTGGAAACTGTAAAACTCGGGTTATCTGTTGCCTACCCTCAGCCAACAACACGCCTGACGTCATGGCTGCCGTTCTGACGGGTTGTGGATTACTAGCTCAAATAAGAAACTACCCGATCATCAACGATTGCTTGGCGCAGGTAATGAGAACATTGTTTGGGTTTCTTAACCTGTGTTTAATAAAATTTCGACCTTTTTTGCACGATTTAAAGCACCGATAACTTTATTCTAATATTGTTGGTTGAGGTGGGTTTAATTTGCTTGATGTTAGCTTCGTTATTAGATATTACTAACAACTCAGAAAAATATGCTTTTTTTTTTATTTTCTTTTGAGCGGTTAGTGTGTAAGAATGTAGTTTTGTAAACTGGTAGAAAAGATGCTAAAGTTAGTTGACTCTCATCGAATTGCGGGTAATTTGTGTTCGCCGTTTGACTGCATGAGTTTGCTTGCCTTCATTGGAATAAATTTAGATTAAAAAAAACGCAGCGTTCGCAAATGCATAATCGATAGATTTGAACTGTGGTTAAGGAGTGTAGAATGTAGCTGTAACTTTTAACTAAGTCAACATTGAAATTGAAAGTCTTCTATAAAATGTTATTCTAACGTTTGGTGTTTGAACTTTGGGGTTCAATTTACGTTTTTCATTAAAATTTGCGCTGTCTTGGCTTTCATAGAAGTTCATAAAGCCCCTAAATTCAGCCTATTCTTGTAGCCTTCTATTTTTGTGCTTGAGTGAGCAGGTTGATCAGTTTATTAGAAATTTTGTCTAAACGTAATATTGCGGCTTGAAGCCGTCCAAAGCATTTAGTTTTGCTAGTTAAATGCGCGAATATTTAAAGTAAAAATGCGATTGTGGAGAAAGAGCGAAAGAAAATCATGACATCAAGAATTTAGAAAATGGTAAGTCAACCTTATTTTCTATTTACTGAACTTTTTCGCAAATAAATTTTCAGCGTAATCAAGAGAAAGCGTATAGTAGCGTGTTCTTGAATCAAACATTATTTTGTTCTACGCAAGAAAAGAGATATTATATAAACTCAAACTCTTTAGGATTTGGTTACTCAATTCAGGACACGTTTGGATAGCAATCTTCAGTTAGGAGGAGGTGATTTGGGAGCTGGATCTGGTCTTATGTCTCGTCCTGAACTCCATGATCAATTAATGAAAATTACTAGTGATAATGTGAGTATAATTTTTAACAATAATTAGAGCTGTAGATTTTGGTAAGTCAAGCTAACTTTCTTTGAGCGTTTTTAAGATTTTGCGTAAAAAATCTTGAAAATTCTGAAGAGGTGCTGACAAAGACTTACGGGAAAGTTATCATCATCTGAAACAGCATAGTGCAACTTTGTGATCGATTGCTTAAAGTAATTGTAATTACATCTTTAGTTACAAAGTTGCCATGGCCAGGCGACAGCTAAAAGACTTTTCGGTCTTCGAGTCAAGCTGCCACCTGTCTACGACACACGTTGGAGGGTTATTGCTGAACGTCAAGCAGGGAAGGTGTTTGATTCAACGTGGAATCGAACCCATGACTACCGTTTGAACAGCATCGCTATATCCACTCGGCCATGGATAGAAGGAGTTTTTTGTGTGTGAGATTTCTGCGCTTAAATTAAGCTAAAGCATGTTTTGCTTTTTTTTGCCTCATTATTTTCCAAACTTATTTTTTTAGACTCAACTTCGAGAGAGAAACGACCGGTTGTTTCAACGGCTGGAACAAAGTCAAGAAAAAATGACGGAGTTGGCCAAATCCAAATCCGAACTCTCAACTAAACTGGTTTCTAGTGAAGAAGAAAAGCTCAAAGTATTTGCATACGTAAATAAGCAGCTGTTCATAACAGAACGATTATTTATCTGCTTTTTCAGGTCTCAAAAGCTCTGGTTGAGCTCCAGCTTGAAAATAATCGTCTAACAGAGGAATATGAATCGGAGAACTTTGATTTAAAAAATAAGGTAAGAAAATTATGTATATGGATGATTTAAAAGGCAACATCAAACTTTTTGATTATTGGTTTTTTCTTGTTTTGATCTGCGGTACAGTCTTAGCTCTGTGCGGAAAAGTTCTGTGATTGGTTTGATTTCGGAAAGTGCATTTTTGACCAAGGTTTACGTCTCTAACGAGAATTTGTCTGAACTTTGAAAACGTTCATGTTTCAAAGAGCCGATTGTGAGTCCAAAAATGTATTTCGACAAACTTACTATGATTATATTCTTGCCATATTTCAAATTTGATAAAAGGGTATTTTTTGAAATTTGTTGTGGTTACTCATGCTAAAACGCTAATCGCAAGAATTTCATAGATGAAAAGTTTCTGAGTTCGTATTTTCATTTCAGCTTTTGAATCTCGAGAACCAGTTAGTAGAGATTGAACTGGAACGGAACAAATACGCTCGTACTCATGATATCTCGGCGGAGCATACGAAGCAATTGGAAGAAAACAGAAAACTACTGGCTGACGAGTTTGTGGCTCTGAAGAAAAAGGCTCAAATCCAAGAGGAAAATCTTAAAGCACAGGTGTTTATTTAAACTCCTTTTGAATTTAAAAGTATACCCGTAATTTATTTCGTATCTTGCATTCTTTTAAAATGAGTTGTAGTTTGGCATGCATTGTAATGTACGAGGAAAAAAATTTAGATAGCGATAAACATTTTGTTCAATTTGAAAGCAGTGATTTGGTCGTCATCTAGGCGGCCATTATACAAGTAATTTGTAGCAATTTTCAATTCAATTTTAAATTGATAGGCCATATTTTCATACAACAATGTTTTATATGCTCAAGTACTATATTTCCAATAATATTTTGTGTACATAACTCTATTACATTTTAGAAGTAGTTCTAACGCTAAAAACTCTTTAGTCAAACTTGGAATAAGGCTTGAATATTGTTAGTGGAGCAGTCTGGTAATTTTCGTTAATTTTGTATTGCCGTTGGGGCAGTACAATTACACCACCTCATAGACTTTTTGAACCAACAAAATTTTCAGTTATCGATCACTTTTGCGGACAAGTCTGTGGGCACTGATCATGATGGAACTTTTTCACTAAAAATCAGTTTTCCGATAATTTTCAGTTACTCGGGTGTTATTTTTTAGGTGAAGAAAAACGAAGAGATGCGTTTGGAGCTTGCCCGACTGATCGAAACAGAGGCTGCACTCCTCAATCTGCGAGATAACGTGGATCGGCAGCGACAAGTTCATGAAGATGCGACGGTGGAGCTGGAGAGGGCGAGAGGAGTCCTCCGGGACGCGAAAATCGCTGCGACTGTGGATGATAGTGATGATGTTCTGGATAAACTGAGGGCCAGACGAGCTGAAATCCATCGCGAAATGTGGGACTCGGTAAGACTGCTATTTCGTTTCCCAAAACGGTTCCCGGTTCAATACCAGCGCTGGATGTTTATTTGTTGTGATTTTTGGAATCTTTTTAAATCCGATCAAAAATCGTAACTCCTTATTTAGAACAGTAAAAATTTTAAACGTTTCGGACTCAGCAGTGTCCATCATCAGTAGAAAATAAAATCTAAACAAGCAAAAAGTGTATAAATAGTCTAAACAGATCTCGAATAATAGTACCCTCACTACAATACAAAGCTGTATTAGCGCTGCATATTTGTATTGCTGTAACAAGATTATCGTGCAATCTTTACAGAAGACTTTAAAGCCGTTTTACTGAATTGCTAATTGTTTCTGAGAGCTTCTAAGCATACAGTCGTGCTAGCGCTCCCGTTTTACGTAAACTGCATGCAAGCCCGCAGAAACGAGCTACCGGTGTTCGTGTGGTGGTGAATTTGTTTATTCGCATCAAAATGCTTGCATTGCCACATTCTTCCATTAAATTGAGGTTAAAAATGCCAAAAATTAATTATGAAATAAAAGTGACGGTCAAGTAGCATAATATGTAATTATTATGAAGAGTCCTTGTAGCCACGATCAAAACTAAGGCTGCAAAATTGGTGCAGGCTGCCCCGTACTTTAACCATTGGTAATTACTGAAATTAGCCTAATGTAGAATTTTTAAACGTCAATCCATTTGCAGATGCTGTAGTGTTATGATGTTTATTTCTGAAAACGATTCTGTCTGGTTTGATGGAATAGATTTTTGATTCCGGTGTATGACAAATACTTCTTGTTTTTCAGTCACGTGCAAACACTCCGAAGGATGCCGTCGTATCAAAAATGAAGAAAACGTACGACGAGCAAACGAAGAAACTTGAGATTAGGTTGAACGAGCTCAAATCTCAGCTGGCCACCGCCTACGCAGGAATTCAAGCTGCAAATAACAAGTCTGCAGAACAAACCACTGTGAGTCAACGGTGTTTTAAAATAGAAAAAGTTTTCAAAAACACGACTCTAACTCTGGACTTTTTTGACAAATGTTTTGCAACGCAACTGGTTCGAACTCGCATTTTTGCGAGTCGTTGGACTCGCCACTGCGCTATTTCTACGTTGAGAAAATATTCATTTGCTACCTGAAGCCTTATCATACATTTTTCGTTGGTTAAAGATTTTGTTCGGATTTGCTTGTTTCAAAAGTTTAAGTCATCGTACTGCGGAAAATGTATTGCAAAATAACTCCTCTGAGCTGAAAACCAAACTTTTTTTTTGTTTGTTTATTTGTTTGTTTTCTTTAATGCCAACCACTACCCCACTTTTTATCTTTCCAATACAGGATAGCGCCTTTGGCCCCCTTATCCTGGTCAAATTTTCAATTTCTTACATATTTTGGTAACCTAAGTTTCACCTATTTTTTTCCAAAAGAGCTTTAACGAAAATAGTCTTTTTTCACACAAGTTTTGTACGTTTGTGAAAAGATACCATTTTTGATTTTGTTTCAAATATACAACGACGCAAATTATTGTCCACAACTTAGTGAGGGTTGTCAAAATCATGCGATTAGGCATTTCACGTAAACTACTTTTCGAGTTTGAAAAAGGTTTATTTCTTGAAATTGTGGTGACCGAGTGAATATAATTTAATATTTATTCTTGTATAATTGTCTCGCAATATCCGTTCATTGCGCAATACCACCCAAAAACGTTTTCATTCTTTCCAAACTTGGCAGGTTCTACTCAAAAGCAAAGAAGAGCAAGAGAGGGTAGCAGACGAGAATTCAAAACTACAACTTCAAGTCAAAGAGTCAGGTGAAGAGTACAGGAAGAGACTTTGGAAATATGTACAAGATATTGCTGTAAGTTAAACGTTTTAACTTTTTTTTAAACAAACTTCTGCCATTTTTTGCATCTCTTGGTTGATTTGAGCTTCTCAGCATTTTCTTGGGAACAAAAGCGTGGTTAAAAGGGTATGACGGAACGTCACGCCGTCATACCGCAGCGGTGCGTTAGAAAACAAGAATGGTAGCCGTTTTTCTTCACCACTCTAAAAGTGAGCCCCCCATTAATACTACAAAAAGCACCTTTTAATGTACTATTATGGATAAAGCACTTGTCAATCGCATTGTATTAGTATTAGTTATTTATTATTTTAAACAACTATTGAAAATGATATAATTTTCCGACAAAAGTTTTTCCGCGTGCTATTAAAAGGATTTTAAGAGACAAGAATAAAAGATTTGATTAAAAGCAGCAAAGCCTTATTTAAAGCAGTAACACTTTTAAACGTTTTGGTCTCAGCTATGTCCATCATCATTAAAAAATGAAATTATAGTATAGTTACATATATATAGCGCTATTACAGCTTTTATTGCAGTGAGGCTGCTTGTATTCGAGATGTTTACACAATTTTTATATTTTTTACTGTTTTAGATTGTAATTGTTACTGATGATGAAGGTAGCTGAGTCCGGAACGTTCAAAAGCATTACTGTTCCAGATAAGGCTTTACTGTTTTTAATCAAATTAAATAAAACTGCCATGCAATCACTACCGAAGAATAAGTGAGGACTTCATATTTGCGATATTCGACGTTCTAATGTAAATGCTTTTTCAGAATTTCATTGACAACGGCGCTTCAAAAGATGGGAAAGCGAGTGTGGTAACGAACAGTGCAATGAAGAACTATATCGACGGAATGATGGTGGTGAGTACTCTGAAAGTGTGGTACTATTAAACAATCTTGATGTCTTTTTCAAATCAAGGCTTTATACTGCCCGTTTTACTTATGAATGTCAAACAAAAAAAGTTGTAAATATCAATTTTTTACATTCTTTGATTTAACCTGACCGGGAATGGAACCCGAGTTTACCGTTTTAGCTTTATCCACTCGACCACTGATAGGTTCAAATTTAGTTTTAAAAGGTAGCCCTGCTTAATTGTCACTTGGAAAACTTATAATACGGTACCGGTATAATAGCGCAAAAATTAAATAAAATTACGTGAGGAGCTGAATAACTGGACCACTTTTCTGGGCCCGTGCTTTGAATGTTAGGTTTTTCCTAGTGACAATTGAGCAGTGCTGCCTTTTAACACCAAACTTGAACCGATCAGTGGTCGAGTGGATAAAGCGTCTGCTGCTGAAACGGGAGACTCCAGTCCGATTCCAGGTCGGGTCAAACCAAAGGCTAAAAATTCATTTTCACAAGTTCCCTGCTTGATGTTCAGCAATAAAAGAGACTGTGCGAAGCCTTCACCGTTTGTGGTAGACAGGTGGCGGCTTGATTCGAGTACCGCAAGGTTCCTTCGCTGTCTCTTGTTTGAGACAATTTGGTGAATAACATGTAATTTACAATTTGATTATCAAGTACAGAAATTTGAACAAAGAACTTTAATGAGTGGTTTTTCTGTGACGTACAGTGTTAATGTCTTATTGGGGGAGTTTTGTATTTCTGTTTCCAGAGATAAAAACATTGCTTTTTCTGTGATAGTTTAAGCTTGACTTTGCATTGTTGTAGCAGATTTTATCGAATTGTTTTAGGAGATCAAAGCGACGTTTCGTAATCGCGAAGAGCAACTGATCACTGCCGCTCGTAGCTTCAAGAAGCAATCGAAACGAATGGCACAGAGACACGAAAAGTTGCTGATTCATTATAGGTAAACTTTTTGCTCTTTTCATGATTTCTCTTCTTTGGAGAGTTCCTGTAATCGACCAATGCCTAACTGTCCTATAAAGCTCATACGAAGTTGTACTTGGTTGAAATTGTCAGTGCTGGCATTGTCGTTATGACTTTTATCAACACGTTCTATTATTGTAGTGATTGGCAGGAGTACGGCCAAGTAATATAACAATAACTTTTGATCGATAAAAGCAGTTTATTTGAGCATAAGTAATGTTTTTGCATTGAATCCTCGAAGCCTAGATTTTATAGTGTACTGATGCTGGGGTTTCAGCCCTTTAAAATTCGCTATAGTGGATTAAATGGTTGTGGTTGATCGGCTTCCGCGATTTTGATACCAGTCCCACAGTTCTGGCTGTTGTGGTTTGAGTTGGAATCCTATCCGCTTTTCGTAGCCACTTTTTGGTTGGTAGAGACAGCAGTTCCGTAGCTAGAGGTTTGCGCTTGGGGGCAAGCTTCTAGGTGGCCTACAATTTGACGGAATTTAGGTGAAGTCAAAAAAAGTCTTCCCAAAATTCGGTGTTTTTCGTCAAATTTTGGTCAAGACCAAGAAAATTTTTTTCAACCAGAATTCGACCGAAACAAACTGACTTCCCCTCCCGTCGGTTACGCCATTAGTGGCAGATGCAGGTTATGTCGTAACGTCTTTCATTTTTTACCTAAACGAACAGTACTTTTTAGAATTCTACGAGACCAACTCGAATTGCTCCGTTCTATGGGTGTTGGGGAAGGGGGCGAAGTTGGGTCGATCACCCAGTTTCCTCCGGTTGAATTGGGGCCCGACCCCTCCGAACTGATGGTGACAGAAAATGAGTTATCTTCGGAAAATACGCTTGAGCTCAACAAACTCCGCTCACTTTTGGCGAAGGCAAAAGCGGATTCGGATCAAGCAAAAGCGGAGTTGAAAAGACAGAATGGCTTGGGTGGATCCGTGTAAGTTGATAGTTAATGCTATTCATTACTCTGATGAAATTTGGGCTGAATGATGGTTTTGAAATTTTTTGCAGATGCCGATCTGCGTATTGTTTGCGCACGCTATCATTTTCAGTGTAAACTTACCAATTAGTTGGTCGAGCGGTATTGCTTTCGTCTTTGGAGTGGAAGGTGTGAGGTTCAAATCTCGTGCTGGTCAGATTGGACACAGTGTTACCTTCGGCTCGCCACCGCTGCGACAGTTCTTTGAAAGGAGATGTGTTGCCTACAGGTGCAATAACGCTGAGATGTCCCCCGCAAGCTTGTTACACGTTTCGGCGCAATACGCGAAGTATAGAATGAAAGACTTAATTTTGATTTCATATACGTCTCGTGATTACTTCTCTTTTTTTTTCAGAAAACCTTTGCAGCCACTAGGGGAGCTGTCGTACGATCCTCGAGGTAACAGAAAGCGTTCAAATGACGTCACTGCGCAAATGCGTGATTTTCACAGCACTGCGCAGGTGGAAAGAGATCGGGCGGAGCTGCTCACGCGAGCCACTGTAGCAGAGCAGCAAGTCCGCGAACAGCAAGAATATATCGACACTCATCTTACCAGGTAGACTTGTTTTTACTTATTTTACCAGGTAGATAAATTTTTCTTGTTGCAATCTTTGATCTACACCAAACTTAGATTGTAGTTATACTGTAATTTTTAGATATAATTCTTCGAGTCAAAAGGCCTGCAAAATTTGTAATTCTTAGATATGTACCAGGTTTTAAAGATCTAACAGTTGTAAAGATTTTGTGAAGCAAAACCTTTGGATCTGAAAGTCTAGATGCTACAAACTTAAGGACTTGTTTCGCATCGATCAACAAATTCTTTCTCGTTTGTCGCTTTATCAGTGCTTTGAGTACAGTACTGCTTCGAACAACAAACAATTTCTATAGCTCGACCTGGGTTGACGGTAACTTGTATTTGGTATATTTGACTTTCTTATGGTTTCAGATACAAGCAAGAGATTGTGCGGCTCCGTAAACTCTTAACCGATCGTGGGGTTAGAGTAGAAGAGAGGCCTCTTAGCCCAAAGTACACCCCGAGAGGAAAATTTGTTGGACGAAGTAGCTACGGACTCTAGAAAAAAAAATTTGATGCTATAATAGAATCTTGATCGTTGTAGCAATAAGTAGTAAGCTACGGTTTTCTCTTTTAGCACTTTTCTTTGTATCTTTTAATGAAGCAGTTAAAATTTTGCAAACCATTTTTTTGTGAATACGTAATGCTCTGGCACTAGATTTGCAATCGCAATGCTGTATGGACTTGTGTAGCTCCGAGATTTTTGTTTGATATTGACTAATTTGCTTGGCAATTTTTTTTAGATAGCCTGCATGTACTGTATTTCACTATATCTTAGTAATCAAAAAAAACTTTACCTTTTTATATTTCTTAAGCGATTTTAATTGCACTGTGGGCAACACCGCTTTGAGTTTTGCACAATGTTTTTTCGCTTTTTACCTGGTCTGCATTAAAACCTATTATATGTTACACGCGACACAAATACGTTTTATCTGCGGTGTTGCTAAACAATCTGGGTTCAAATGACCAATCCTAAAAGTTTTGTATCTTTCTTACGATTGTTAGTTTTGTGTATTTTATAAAACTTTTCTAAAAAATTAGTTGCATCACAATTTACACAATTTTTTTACTACCCTACGCTGTGCGAAAACTTTGTTTGGTAAGAAGTGTTTTGCTATTGTTGTTCTATAAATCGTAACGTTTACCTTACTCTTCAAAAAGTGCTGTTTCAAAAATTTCTCACCAACTTACCTGCTATAGTTATTTCTATAAACTTACCTACTTGTGTGAATTTTGACAATTTTTTGCTCTTTTCTGACTTGAACGTATTGCAAGTCTTGGTTATTAATAATTATTCTCGATTAAGTAATTTTTTACCCACCGAAATTGTTAGTAACGAATGAATATTTTGGGTTCTTGAGTGGAGAAGTATCACCCTAGCGCTTTTACAAGCGGATTTAGCATATTTTTGAAATTGTTAGAATGTTGCATTTAGTAGCCGAAGGCCTTCAAAATGTGTTTTTTGTCCAATTTTTGCAACTTGAAGGTTCTCTCTTTATATTGCCTGTGATTGTGATGCCAGCTTTAGTTCTTTTACTAGATATGCAGTAACTATTCTTTCTTACGTATTAGTCCCGTAGCCAGCCGAAGTTTCCTCCAGTCCATCAAATTTCACTTTTCGCATTTGATTGAACTAAATTGTGATAAAAGATTCTAAAACTTTGAATTTAAGTTTTTACTTGTTACGTCCCAGTTTCCGATCTAGTTTGGACTTACATCGACCGTACTTAAAGATGAATATTCTTATTTTTGGTGCAATTAAGCTTCTATGCGTGTAATTTTCTATGTGCTGGCGGCCGCCCAACAACTTACTTTTATTGCAAATTTTTTTGGCTCGTATTATTCCTAAAGTTATAGTAATGTGTTGGCTACGGGTCTTTTTTGTTTCGTGATTTCAATTAAAATGTGCCACTTTGTATATATTTTTCCTCTTGTATGCAGTAACTACCACAGAATGCGTCTTATGATAGTGCCGAAAGTAAATTAAACAATAAACGGTCTTTTTTGCTTTTGAAATAATGTATTTTTCCGTGAAAACGGTTGAACTAGAAATCCTATTTTGTCAGATATTTTCTGCTGCCTTGGTTAAACACTTCATATCAGTTAGGTATAATTAGAAAATATTGTTACATGTGCTAGAAGTGGCCGTGACCTTTGAAAAGTTTTAAGGCAGCAAATTTTCACAGCTAATGATATATGTCAGAGGACAGATCAGATGTTACATTTTTACATCTAGTAGTTCTTCTGGCTTACATATACAAGAAAAGTCACGTAGTTATTGCAACGAAAATAGCCTCAATTTCATTCATTAAAGAACAGGAGCAGGCTTTCAACTTAATTGTTCCAGAGATACATTCGACTTTGAACACATCGTCCGTAGGCTATATCTTACGAGGTTTAGATCTGTTCTCGACTTCTGGTTCAAACTGGTCAGTACGCTGTGAAACAATTCAAGGCAGGAATTACAAATGTGTTACGATAATACTAAATGTAATTGGCAGAAGTGGAGTCGAGAACACAAGACTCCAGGCCAAGGACAGACCCTCCGCGGTCAAGGACACAACGTGGAAGTGATCTCCAAAAAAAAAAGTCTTCGCAAATTTCCGGAAACTTCAGGCGTTTAAAAAAAAAAGTCTTCGCTCCAAAAATTCGTAAATTTTCCGGAAAATTCAAGCCTTCTCCAGGAAAAAAATGTCTTCAGAAAATTTTTTGCAAGCTCTCTGGCGTTCTTCAAGACGAAACAAAATTGGGCATGACCTTGGCCATTTTCAACAAGTCAAAAAATAGTGCTGTCCTCTAGCCGAGGACAAGGCATTTTCGAGGACTTGCAGGCTTTGAGGCCAAGGACTTGACCTTTGAGGCCAAGTGCTTCAAATTGTGTCCTGGAGGACGTCCTCGAGGACTCCACCTCCGGTAATTAACGTCAGTGATCCCTTCAAAAACTGCCAGTGTTGTATTCAAATTGGGGTGCATGGCAATGAGTTTGATCGAGAATGTTCTGGAACAATCCGGACGAGGAAGTGGATAATTAACCAAATAAACAGTATTGCGAGGTATTGAAGTATTATTCGGAATTTTTTAGGTTTTGTCTGCTGCCTTTCAATTGATAATTTGTGTCGAAACTCTAGATCATTGTGCCAGTAAAAACCGCTAACAAAACGAGCTGTTGTAGCTCTTTCTCTTCTACCCTCCCCTTTCCCCGATAGTTTTCCCGTTTTAGACTTCCTAAACGGGATGGTTCCTAATTCTCCGCTGAAATTTAAACAAAACTTCTCAAATTTGTGTTATTTTGATTAAAGAAAATTTAAACTTAAATTTTCTTGTCTCAGGCCGCTTTGTATTTTTCAGTTATAAAATGTGCTTAAAAGTAACTTAAAACCTTATCGTTAGGAAAAAGCAAAAAATGATTCAAAACAAAGAAAACGTGGTTTTCAAGTTTCCTTTCATTCATTAAATCAGTGTTTCCAAACTACAATATTTTTTGGCAACTTGGAAAAACGCTTAGCGACGATAAACAAAATCTGAGAGCGTTCGATTCGATTTTAGTGTGAGCCAAACTGCATTGCTGAAACAGAACTGAAAAGAGACAATTTCGAAAAAATCATGTTCATCTTGTGTTTGCTACTGTCTACAATTATCGTAATTTTATGGACAGCAACCGTTAAGTCTTCTAGTCCCAGTATGAGTACGGAGTATAGTTGATTTGTGCTAGGTTTGAGGTAGCCTACGCTAGTCTTAAAACTAGAAAAAGTCTCCAAAAATTAGAATGTACCCTACTGGCAGACTGAGTGCTGGGTTTCAAATTTGTAGCCTATTTTATTTGTAAGATTGTTTCAAATAATTATTTTCATGCGCAAGATCAAAAATAAATTGGTGATCAGTCACACTCACAGAGCAAGCTACGTCAGACCTACGGTACGTGTATAACCAGGGCTGCCATAACGTCCTTATTTCAGATTTCTAAGATTTATCCTTATTTTGATGGTCTGTGTCGTAGAATTATTGTGATGGTCTGTGTCGTAGAAAATATTTTTCTTTTAGTCTTAGTTTTCCGAAAAATGTCCTTATTTTGACTTGTGTCCTTAGTAAGTTTTGTATTATCTTGGGAGTAGAGGTTCTCATACCGGGCACTTACAGGTGAAGTACCGGTACTGTAATGTCTAGCAAAAAATGGCTAGGCTTATTTCTCAGGCAAAGACCATTTTTTTCGCTCATCACCATAAAATTGGCAGTAACAATGCCTAATTATCAAGCAAAGACCTTTTTCTTCTTTGTTTTTTTTTTTTTACGAAGTGACTTGGCGCACGGAACGTGCGCGGTTAAATAAACAGAGATTCCAGTGACGTCACTCGTTTTTAGAGATTTTTATTTTGATTATTACAGTTATAGGTTTGGGTTAGGGGTTAGGTTAGGGTTTGGGTTAGGGCTCGGATTAGGGTTTGGGTTAGAGTTAGGGCTTAGGGTTAGTTTTTTTAGTCTTTATTACAAAATGTCTGCGCGCACGGAACGTGTGCCAAGCCTTTTCCTTTTTTTTATCACCATTCAATCGGCTCTAAAACAAATTTTCAGGCAGAGCCTTTTTTTTGGTCCGCTGGAATGATGGTGGCCTGCTGGAACCTTGCTGGGCTGGCATGGCCCAAGAGACGAAAAGGTTGCCGATTCCTGTCCTTATTTTTAAGTTCATGTCAATGGCAGCCCGGTGTATAACCTATTGGTAGGCTTACACCTGACATGCAGGTATGCACTGAAATTGCTATTTAAAATTTATACTATAGTGCTGAATGTCTAATGTAGCCAGTGATATTGTCTAGGTCAAAGGTTTTGAAACTTTTTTTGGCTGCAACACTCTAAAGAAGTTTTGGTGCTATTGTGGGTCACTGCTTTATTTCTGCATGCGTAATGTTTAAGTAGGCTAGCCTACCGGTATACCAGTAGTTTGCAAAAATTTTGATTAAACTGAAGCATATCAGATGTGCAAGAGCAAAATCCAAAGCCGATGTGCATCGGAGAAGCCCCAATGTTTATAGATTTTGGGTTTTTTTAATTAAAAGAACTCAATTTTAAAATTAATGTTGTAGAATTTTTGCTTAGGTTATATCAGTATATCAGGTATAGGAAGCCTGCTAGGTACCAGGCTACCAGTATTTGAAATGCAACTACAGTACCATAGCCTACAAGCTATCGAGAGCCTTAACCACCTTATGCTGTATTACAACTACTATAGTTTGGGTGTTGTTAAGTATAAGCCATCTGCTTTTTTTTTTTTTAAAGCTCTGTCACCCATGTATGAGCGCGCGCACTCTCTTTTCATTCTAAGCTATTCCTCAAAGTCTAACTCTAAGATATCTCCCAAAATCTAACCCTGATAAGTGCTCCAATCTTAAGCTATTCCCCAAAACTAACCCTAACCTTAAGCTATTCTCCAAAATCTGACCCTACCCCTAATGAGTGCAGAAATGATAGGAGAGAGCGTGTGTGCTCATGTACAGGTGGCAGAGCTTTCAAAAAAAAGAGGATGGCTTACGCTTAACAACACCTCATAATTTTAGAGATATTTGGTACTTTTGTATTATGTCATGGTCCAAAGAACAAGAGTCAATGTGCAATATATTTCCCTTATACCAGCATACTACTTAATTGATTTACAATATGTACAGCATACCACATGCTACTTGCTTTCATGATTTCGGCAAAAACATTGTTTTCAAATTTTTAGATTGAAAAGAGATTTCATAAACAGTAGTAAAATCATTTACTTTTTAGCAATTTGAACTATATATATGTTGTTGTACTCAGCCATAGTTTTAGGTTTGAAATAATTGTTAAGAAATTTTTTTGCAGAGCACATGCAATCTTCTGATGTGACCCCGTTTAAGCTGTGAATTAGAGTCGTAAAATGCAAGGTTAATATTGCTTTTTTTTGTGAGTTCAGAAAATTGCATTGCTTACTTGATATGACATTAAATATTTATTAGTGATAGATATGCTGTACCTTACAATATTTGCTTTATAGAATTATCCATTTTTTAAATCTATGCTTTTTTGATAACTCCAGAAATTATTACATTATATAAAAACGAAAGTTGAAAAAGTTGTATTCTATAGACTAACAGATGAGAATGACGTTTTAATCGTAATACAATAATAGCATGAAGCGAATAAATGTTCAAAAATTTGAACCTTACAAACCTCCATTTTCTGTTTGGAAATTAATTGAAACTCAAGTTTCAACTGAGGAATTGTCTGTGGTGAAATCTTTCATTGGAGAATCATGTATCGAATATTGCATTGATCTTCGAAATGAGGTAAAGGTTTGTTTGATTACATAAAGTTTTGGTTTTTTTGCTGTATCAGTTTATGCCAAACAGTTTACAAAGCATTATATCGCTGTCCAAAATAGGTCAGATGATTATGTGCATTTCGACTATTTTTTGAGTTTTGGTAAAAAACAAACATTATAACCAGAAACAATCTATAGATTTATGAAATCTTCTCTATATCAAAGCTACTGTACTTTGATTGCTGAAACTTAGCTTTTTATAGAATTATATCAGATATCAGAATTAATGTTTATTTTAACCAAGTTTTGTTTTTGATTAACTTTTAAGTTTGATACATTTTTGAGGGTGGTGGTAGAGGCCAGTGTTGGATTTCGTAGTGCAAGATTACAAATCATGAGTTTTGTTTACTTATTGGATAGCTTTTTGTACCTTGAAGGTTTCTGAAGACTTGACTATACAGTGAAGAAGAGATGTTTCTAGAAACTTTGATATCTTTTTAGTTAGAAATACTTTTGGATATATGGAAAGAGGTCGGGGACCGAGTGGAGCCTCCTACTATAACCAAAAACATGGTCTCAACCATATTACCTGACCCACCTCAGCTAAAAGAAATGCTTACTAAGGAAATACAACTTCTAGTAAAGGTATATATTTGATTAGTTTGATACATAACTACATGTATTATTTAGTGATTGGATGTATGATGAAAAGAAAGTAATTCAAGTCAAATTTCTATCATGATAGACCTACCCACCAAAAGAGTAAACCACGAATTGTGTTTAGTTAAGCTCTTAAATATGGTACATAGGACATGGCCAATCTTTATATTTTTTTGTTATTACATTATGTTAATTTTGTTGTTTTTTTGTTATACTTTGAAGTTGATTGTAGCATTCTTGGACATTGTGCTCATCTGAAAATAATTATTCTCTTTCAAGGTTGTTAAATGATTGCACTACCAACAGGTTCTTCAATAATTATGTGTAATGTCAGTTAGATTACACTATTATTGTGCTTGCAGTTGGCTGTAATGTTGTTCAGCTGTTTTAGGCATTTTAAAATGTTCGGTCATACATTTTCCAAATTGGTTGGAACAGTCTTAGATTCCGATTAAAATAGTTATCTTGTCAGTTGTTTCAATTGATAAACACCGCGTCTGTGTAATTAAGTACTGTATGTAACCGTTTTTGGGTTCAAAGAAATCTTTCATTACCGTGTGTAATAAATTGTTGTCTTTTTTCAGGAAATTCAAGAGAAAAATGGCGTTAGTAATGAGCACAAGTATGATGCTAATGAAAAGAAAGTAATTCAATATGCAATGATCTCTCAAACGCCCGAAATAGGTGAGCCAAATGAGAGTAAAATTTAGTTCAATGATTGATGAGATCCAGAAATTGATAAATAATGTAAACAGTCATCAGAGTGCCGCAACTAGAGCGTTGTTCTAGGGGGCAAAATTTCTTTCTTCTTTCTTTAAAATTTCTTCTTTCTTTCTGCGCTTACAATACTTACCACTATTTTCTCCTCTTGTCACTTTGGGTTTGGAGAGGGGGCGAAATTTGCGTTTGGGGGGCGCTGCCTCCCTGGTCTCCCTGTAGTTGCGGCCCTGAGTCATCACTCGACATTACCGATTGTTGCAAAGTCAGCAGCGTGGCCGAATGGGTAAAGGCGTCGTTTTTACGACAACCCTGATCGAATGGTCTGGGTTCAACCTGCACCCTGGTCACGTTGTTGCGTCCTTGGATAAAACGCTTTACGATGATTATCTCTGCTTGGTGGCTTCGAACAAGCAGCAAATTCAGTGGACAAGAATTCGAAGAAATCCACAGGAACATTGGATCATCGGAAACTCCTAAGCAGGTGCGGATTCCTCTAATCACGAAGTAGTCGTTGTAATGAAAAGTATGCGGATCGTCCAATAAGTTAGCGTCTGACGCTGCCCGGTGGAGGATATATAATTTATATATGCGCTACAACAACGCTACAACAAGCATATTACTTGTAAAAGACGTGTTGGAATTTTTGATGTCAACCTGTTTAAAATAAACGGCTTAAAAGAAATAGATTTTATATGAAAGCGTTGGTTAGCAGTAGCAATCTTTACAATTAAATTTACTATTATTTATTGTCATTCGTGAAATGAGAATATTCCCGAAACATTTTTTGAAAACCTACGTGTAATACAGCGTAATTGGATATCTGGTATTCTGAATCATATTTGAGCGCCATATTGAGTATCATTGTGAATTCCCCTATTCAATAGACTAGACCAACAAAAGAAAACACAAATAATGCCGTTCATGACACACTATAACGGTTCTAGAAAGATATATTGCAACTCATATTCTAGAAATCACAGTGACACCACGAAGAAGAATAAGGAAGAAAAGGACCCTGCCGCAAGATAAAATAAGGAGAAAAAATCCTCAAATGCTACAACGGATGATGTAGCCAATGTGCAATGAAATCAAACCTTTCTGTTTGCTTTTACGTGCACAGCCGTGATGTGATACTCAAAGGCAGTGTTCCCAGTTCCCACTTAGCCAGTTTTTGTCAGCGTATCAGCAACTTGCCGGATCATGGGCAAATAGGCTTTGGCAATGCAATAAACATGGTTGTAGAAAAATTGACAAATTTGTGGAAACATGACTTTGAGTATGCTATAATACTGGTTTAGTACAAAATTTAGGCCACATGAATGTACTTTTACAGCTTTGGGTGCAATTATTTTGAAAAAATTTGGGCACCCGTAGGTCAGACACACGTTCTCTCCGCACATGCTATACAGCTTTTTGTCTTTCCTTCCCCATCGGTGCATGTTTACCAAAATAATTCTAATCGACAAAGTCAGTACTGAGTGCGTGCATGTTTAGAACGGCCGATGACTCCATTGCGGAAGTCCAACTCCGACGCCGCAGCATCTTCGACGCTAAAGTTGAAAGATGTAAAGCGAAATATTAGCGCTTCTAATATAGACGCTGTTTCGGAATTGCTACGAGAAGCTATCCAGAAAGAATGCAAGCAACTTGAAAACGATATCGAATTTTTGCAAGTAGGTTTATGTAATACAGCTGTTTAATTTTGCTGTGAAATTAATTAACGAACGGAATGATTTGGGCGGTGATGACATTTTAGCTGGCGATTGGGTGCAGCAACTATCATTACCTCTTCTTACTTCTGCGGGGTCAGAATAGGAAAGTCTGCTTGTCAAGCAGGTTGTAAGACGTGGCTGATGTATAGTTAGTAATCAGCAGTGGCTGCCTTGTGGACTGGATTCCACTTTTTGAATGATTCCACTCTTGTGGATGACCTCTTTGCAGTGTCATTTTTTTATCCACTGAAAGGAGCCGGGAAATTCCACCAACCTTACAGGAGGTGCGATCCCCATTGCTTTTTTGAAAACGGTAGATTATTTGAGGCGCTATATTGAAAAGGCGGTATAATTTTTCGAGGACCTCAACCGTTTGGTTGCTTACCTTCCCCCTGAATTTTAGAGTCTAAACTGAAAAGTAGCTTCAGTTTTTTTTTAGTTGATTCCGACTCCATAATTTTGCTAAAAAATGCTAACTCCAGCTCTGAAATCGTTAGAATGATACTTTGACCAGGGTCCCAAATCATTCGTTCGTTACTTACAATTTTAGTGAGTTAAAAATTGATTAATCGTGATCAATTAATAAACGCAAACTTGCATTTCGTTCATTGCTCAAGTCAAAAAAAGAGCAACAGATATGTCAAAATTTACACAAGTAGGAAGTTTATTAAAATAACGAAGTAATTTGGGGCGAAATTTGTAAAACAGCATTTTTTGACGAGTAAAATAAACGTTACAATGTTTGAAACAAGGTAACAAAGCAAGTTAAAAGAGCAAAGCACTTCTTAGAGCACAATAAAATGCTGTTTTTGATTTTAGAAATGTGTTGAGGAGGAGCACGACGTCTTACGTAGCCGGCCTACCAGTCCCATTGAAGAGCCGTCTGTTGCGCAGCTAAGACAAGTTTGTCGAAATTTGGAAGCAAAGGCACTCACTCCGTCCTCGTCTATTATTGCTAGTACTTCCCGACAACCTACTCCGCCCACAAAACGGCTCACACCACCTTCCCCTCAGCGGATTCAACTCAAACCAATAGAAGCAACTAGTCTCCCGTCTGCATCGAAAAGTTCTTCCAATATTCACCCCAACAGACAGCGATTAAGTTCGAAAACTTTCGATTCTGCGAATTTAGAAGAAATTTTAGACCAAGATCCCGACGTTAGAAACTGCTGGTTTGAGCCCTCGTGGTCAATATGCATGTCCGACTCCTTACCGCCCTCTACTGGCGATAGCGGCGTCTCGTCCAGGCCAGGGACTTGTGAAATATCTGCGCTCCGTGAGCGCCGAAGACATTTAACTCCGGACGTGCAGAAAACTCCTGCCTCTAATCCCACAGCCCATATCAGAAATCATATTGTTAATGACGTAGGTTATCAGACTAGTAGTTCGTCTGAACTCTCGAATTTAGATTTTAATCGATTATCTGTAACAGACTCCACAGAAATCCATTCCAGTAGAACTTTTTCTGTTCCAATTCCTCCCAATCCAGTATCACCCTCAATCTCTCCCCATCCACCAAAAACAGACATAATGAAGCTTTCCCGAAAAAACGTAAGCGCCCGTAGATTTTCTAGAAAATTAGTGAAGACTACTTGATTCTTAAATCACATTCTGTTACTTGGCTTTATGACGCTCTCCAAGTGGTACGTTTTTGGTAGCTCTGAGCTTTTCAGCACGTTTATGCAATTTACGATTTATTTTTTACTTTTTATCGTTTTTGCACTTTCGCTTTTTTTCTAAGTTCAAGTTTGAATGTAAACTCCACAATGGATTTTGCTAAATATTCCAATTCTACCGTTTGGTATATCGTGAAACTAAGCGTACTATATTGCACGTAATCTACTGTATGTTAAAAGGCGCTTCCTTTTTGTACTTCATGTTTTTGGATTTTGTTAAATGTGAGCTATAACGTATTGTTGGTTGGTTAAATTTAGTGCTTTACTTTAATTTTGAAGTTACAGAAATACATTAAGCTTTTTTCAAAATGCTTCTGTGATATCGCTTAAAGCTAGCAATTTCATGTTATCTAAGACCTGAAGCCCCAAAAGCTGTATCAGTTTAACGCATTTTGATACACAAACTAGTTCAACTGTTCTGCAGCTATTGTGGAGGAAAAGTGACTCGGCTTTTATAATGTTTAAATTTGGTTTTTGGCTGGTTAATGTATATGATAATGAAAGACATGAGCATCCTTGACAGATTTTATCGAACTAAAATATCAGGCAGTTTTAGAAAAGGAGAAAAAGTTGGGAAGAAAAACGACCGAAGCTTCAGTCGCAGAAGAATCTTTTTTGTCAACGCTTTAGTTGCAGAAAATAAACCTCAAATCAAATACATTCGTAGTCCTACGAGCACTTGCCTTGTAGGGATTGCCTCTATCTTTCTACTGTATATGATGTCGTGATGCTGATGTCACTAAATAGTAAATGTCATAAGCTATACCACAGGAACTCCAGAGTTGAGCTATAGAGAACCCGGGAGAAAAGAGAGCATTTCTGCTCCACCCTGAAAGCAGTGCCGTCGCCAGTGCAAACGAAGTGTGGGGGCACTAAAATAAACTGAACTTTTCTTATAAAAACTGCTAATCAGATCTTGTATGGCTACAAATATGTGCAATTTTAAAATACGGCCCGCAGCTTTTCTTAGCTCGTTTCATCTGCGGCCCATAATCGCTTGAAAAGTCTTATCTGCAGCAGTGAATGCTACCAGACGTGAACCAGAATTTTGCACAAAGGGGTGAACCAAAAGTAAATTTTTTTGCCCAAAAATTGCCTGATTTAGCCCTCGTGCTGAACAAGCTGATGCACTCAAGCCAGTGCCGTCGCTAAGAAGGGGCCTGGGGACCATGCCCCCACTAACGTCTGCTTGTGCCCCCCCATTTTGGTTTACTCAAAATACTGTTTTTGGAACATCACGCAAGGACCAGACAACAGTCAATGATAGAAAAGGAATAATTACGTTCAAACATAATTCTCCTTTGACGTTTTCTCAATTCTTTGCGAAATTGCTAGCAACCACCTGCTGTGCATGTGACGCAATACTCCGTCTTATTAACACACTTTTACGTACGTGTCTGCCGGTACTTCGTTAGTGATTACGACATGAAACAATACGTGAAACCTTTTTTTTTCAAAGACCAGCTGTTTTGATTTTTAGAGTACGCTTAAGATTTTGAGGTCGCAGTCAGTGGCGGAACCAGAGTAAAGTGGCTTAAGCCCCCTTACCCAAGCCACTGAAAAACTTTAACCTCAAAATACGAGCGTTTAAACGTGTTTTAGATTTGACCGGAAGTAAGGGGGGAGGGATGAAGGTGGTCAGCAATCTATATTTTGAAATGACTTCTGAATTTTAGCAATTTAGTAATTCATATGGCTTCAAAAAGTGCGAAATGTGATTAAAATGGCGTTAAAATCGCTATTTTTTGCTGCGAAATCACAAAAATTCCCCAGCAGCTGGGGGCTCCGCTCCCAGGCCCCTTTTCACAGTCACTAAATATTTAGTGACTACGCTCGTCTGAAAAACGCTTGAGTTGCATCAGTTTGTTCAGCACGGGGCTAAATCAGGCAATTTTTTTTGCAAAATAAACTATTTTTGTTTCACCTCTCTTAGCAAAATCCTGGTTGCGCGTTTGGTAGTATTCACTGCTGTAGATCTATTTTTCAAGCGATTATGGGCCACAGACAAAACGAACTATGAAATGCTGCCGGCCTTATTTTTTAAATTGCGCATAATTGTAGTCGTACAAGATCTGAAGATCAGTTTTCATACGCAAATTTTAGTGCCCCGCTACTTTTGGTTAGTGCCCCCTCACTTCGTTTGCTCTGGCGACGGCATTGACTCAAGCGTGTCACAGACGGGGTAAAGTCACTAAATATTTAGTGAGTGTGGACGGGGGCCTGGGAGCGGAGCCCCCAGCCGCTGGGCAATTTTTGTAATTTTGCAGCAAAAAATAGCGGTTTTACGCCATTTTAGTTACATTTCACACTTTTTGAAGCCACATGAATCACAAACTTGCTAAAATTCAGAAGTCATTTCAAAGAATTAAATTGTTTAGCCTTCTCAGCCCCCCCCCCCCCCTCTTCCACTGGCTGCGACCTCAAAATCTTGAGTGTGCTCTAAAAATCAAAACAGCTGGTCTTTGAAAAAAGAGTTTAGACCCATTATTGATTCATATCATAATCACTAACGATTCTGCAGGCTCACATCTCTCTTCCGCGACACATCCGTGAAGACGGGTACTTAAGATGGTTATTGCGTCTCATTTATGTACAGCAGTTGGTAACCATCAATTTCGCAAAGAATCGAGAAAACGTCAAAGGAGAATTATGTTTGAACGTAATTATTCCCTTTTTCCATCATTGTCTGTTGTCTTGTCGTTACTGATGTTCCAAAAACAGTATTTTGAGTTAACCAAAACGTGGGCACAAGCAGCCATCGGGAGTGCACGGCTCCCCTGGCCCCCCGTAGCGACGGCACTGCCTGAAAGTGGATAGTCGGGCACCCCCCTACCACATGAGGTGGGAAATCGGCACTTTGTATGTTGATGCGCAGTTGCACATTCGTCGGCCATCGTATTCTACGTCCCGCTGCGTAAACAACTAAACGGCTTAATACTTTCTATCTTGGAGAAAGCCCGAAGCACTTATTCTCCACGATGAAATATTTAATAGAAAGAAAAACGACACACTTTTTTAATCGTTTTTATTGTGAAGTTTTAGGACACTATATACGGTACGAATAAATAATAGTATTAACTCTGCATTAACAAATAAACACGAAGTAATAAATACTCTTGGTCGCATCCCACCCCAGCAAAAGTGCTGAGTCAAAAAATTGAAAAATCCTCGTTTTTAAACAGATCACTAGCCGTTTGATTGACCGCTTCACTGAGAAGCTTTCAGGGTGCTTTGTTGGTTTGTAGTAGCAATGAGAGTGCTCTGAAAGTAGTTGAGTTGGTCTTAAAAGTAAAAATTTGCTTGGTATTGTATGCATAAATAGTGTTTGCTTTAGGAAAAGCGTACCGGTAATTGACAGGTATATCTTACACCTTATAAAATATTGTATACGTAAGGAAGTAATAAAAGTAGATTATTACTAATTACTAGCGTTAGATTGAAAAAACAGTCTATCTTTTGTAGGAGTAGGATACATTTGGTTTTCTGTCGCCGTGGAAGTCACAAGAGGTTTCCATCGGTTCGCCTTTTTTAAGAGCGTCTGCTTGCGCAAGATCAAGTACAGCTCTGAATGCCTCGACTGAGACCTTGTTCGGCTCACGATGGGTCAGGTTTGATTCGCACCATTTCAGTGCCATTTCCCACGCTTTTTCAAATGTCTCGTTGCTCATTTTTACTCCGACTCCTTTAAAAATGAAGCGGATCTCATCTTGCGAGCGAAGGTCGAAGAAATCGCGATCGTAGACTCCGCGCAACGACCCCAACGACGGACACACCAATCCGTGCACATCCGCCTGGTCTCCATAGTTAGCACGGTCGTGGATGTAGCGGAGTCGGGGTGCAGGCAGGTCACTGCGGATTGTAGGGATTCCGGATGCGCGCTTTTTTGCAATTTCCGGGAGCTGATCCAGTCCCTGTCCGTAAAGACTCGATGTTGTGAAGTGGTTGGTCATTGCCGGATCTACTTGCTTCACAATATTCTCCACTTTTTCTTTCGGTTTTACTTTCTGAAAGGGAGATGGAAAATAAGGCAATAGGGAATTGTACTTTTGCTTCCAGTTCAAGAAATTGACAAATTTTTTGTAGTCAATTTTGCATTCTTTGAAATCAAACCCTTCCTTCGTTTCCCCAGAACAGTACAACATCAAGCGAGATAGGAGTTTGTTATCAATAGGTAGGTTTAGCGACCAGCAAGCCTGACGCAAATTTTCTGCTTCTATGAATCCGGTGTCTTCGGGATCGTAATACTTGAAAGCCGATCTCAATCCATCAAAATTGTCGTAATTGGCCTGCTTAAGGTTATGTCTAAGGCAGGCCAACCAGCCCCGTTTTGTGTCTGTGCCGGCTAGAAAGTCTTTAGAACGCATGTGAATCAAATCTCCTGCCCCAGCTTCATCTGGCAAAGTAACGAGCCCAAAAGTGTGGTCTGGATTGACTTTCATACTATCAGCTTTTGGATCAAAAACTTTTGCCAAAACCGGCTGAAACTTTTCTTGATAATCGTCAAAATTCTTCGAAACAAGATAAGTGTGCCGTAGAGGTGATTTTCTGTACATCCACTTCAGGCATTGGGCCATATTTTTCCCATTATTGTAATGCGGAGTCTCAATTCCAAATCGAAATGTCCTTGGATTTTTATCACCCCAATCATAATGCCGCTTCACCATCTCACCTGGAAAATAGTCATTGTGGGACGAAACGTACCTCTCGTGACTGTCAATCATCTCCGTCATCACTTCTTGAGCGGTCTTAGGCGGATTAATGAGGAGTCCAGCCGGATCGTCGTAGATGGTCGGAAATCCGTATAACTTCGTGTTATCTGGAACGTAATCGCTGCCTTTGTATGCGAGGGGTACGCGTACTTTTCCGAGCGGTTGGTTCCGACTTGCATACAAGGCCTCTTTTTTGTCTTGAAGATATTGTTGAAAATTTGTTTTTTGTTTGGGACTAACCAGTTTGCTTACTGGATAGGAAACTAGGGAAGAATTTCCGTGGTAAATATCTTTAGGTACGTAAGCAGGCGTTATATTTCGGTTGTTGAAATCTGGAACACCTTTTTCAAACTGCATGCATTCTTTTACCGAGCCCTCTCTCTCGAGTATTTGGCCAGCGGTTCGAGGTTTGCAAATAGGACTAGGGCAGTCCAATTTTCCTTGTGGACATATGTCGTTTTTGTTTTCATCCGGCTCAAAAGTACATTGCATATTCAGTTCACAATCTCCGGTCGCCATTGTTTTTAACTCAATTTTAGACTTAAAAACATAAAAGACTCTCTAATTTATTTTGCAAATATGCGAAAAAATTGCAAAAAAAATTAGTATAAAACAGATTATACATTGTGAGAAAACTACCCCAAGAATCAATTTTGGTTATGACGTCATAAACAGCTGTTTTTAGGTTGACTCATTAAATCACATTTGATTGGTTGACTGAAGATTGTTGACTGACTTAAACAACACATTCATTACGCTTTTAAGGCAAAAAATTTGTAATCAAATCGTTCGTAATACTCGCTGTGTTATGCCGAAGCATGTAACAAGTTAGCGGGGCCCATCTCCGCGTCATTGCGCCCGGGCAACACAGCTCCTTTCAAAGAAATGTTGCAGCGGTGGCAAGCCGTTGGCAACAATGTGTCCTATTTAAACGGTACGAGATATGGACAACAGACCTCCCGCTCCAGAGGCGAACGCGTTACCTCTCGACCAACTGGCCAGTTGGTTGCAAGCGTTAATTAGAATATTACTCCTTTCTCGATCTCCGTGATGTTTCTTATTTTATCAATTTATCTTTGGTTTATGCATTCTGTTATTTTAATATTCAGGTCATGAACTTCTGTTAGTTTATTTCAATGCAAATTGCAAACTGTTACAGCACCGATCTGTTTTATTTGCCCCACTAAATTTTCGAACTCGGCTCTTTTATTTGGTTCTTATTTTTGCTGTGTTAGTCTGCGCGTCATTGTGTTTTTTAATTTTTGCACGTTTCGTTTCAACGCCTAATTTCCGGCACAACGCGCAGCTCTTTTGCTTTTTGCCGAGTTGTAGCTTTTAGTCATTCATTTCATTTGGGATTTGAAGCAAGCGGACGTTTTGTTTTTGTAAGTTTAGTCACACGGCATCGTTACTTTTATTTTGTTCCCTGGGTTAATTTTCAAATATTTTAATGCCGTGCCGTGTAGCTCTTTAATTTATTACAATTTTTTCAATAAACCTCTATCTACTGGACTTCAACTTCTATTTGTGGAAACAGCACGGACGGTGACGGCCCCAGTCTCGAATCGCTGGGGCAACCTAGAAAAGACCTATCTTACGCTATAGTTACAGAGGGCGTCTGTAACACAAACAAACAAATAGGGGGCTGCTTGACTCGACGATCAAAATGCATATAACTTAGTATTCGCAGACTGCCAGTCCCCAATCGCTTTCATAAATATGTACGTAGATTAAAAATCTTACAAATAATGTAGATGACATACTGAATTTTAAATTACTGGTGCATAATTGCCACCGTCTTAATATTTCAGCAATCAGTATACAGCTGTATGGTGTGTACGGTGTGTATATATGTATATCGATCAATCTTTTTTTTCTAAGCTCTTCTGATGGATTTCTCTTTGCAAAAATGGCTACTATTTAACATTGAAAACAAAAAAATCATCTTCTAAAGCTTTAAATTTGCTATGAGGATGCAAAACTCCATTTTTTTTGCTTTTTTTGGGCACAAAAACGTACGCCGTCATTCAATATGAAAATTGTATATCAGTGTCACGAATAATAGTTTTGAATGCCTGAGATATGATTATTTGCTGTATTTTATTGCGTACGTGACTGATTTACTACTTTTGCCGCTTTTTTCAATTTAGAATATTCGGGATATTCTGGATAATTCCTTTCTAGTATTTTCTACTGTCTTCTATTAGTCACCGGAATTATTAGTTGTTTACTTGTCTTAATTGCTATATTTAGACTTGAAGTTTGTGACGTCATAATGATGTTAAAATCTTATCGTAAGCTCGTGTATTTTTTTCTATTGTGACGTATCATGGATTGTTCTGGGATATTCGATAGCTTTAGCCGTTAGTACAAATATGCGGGTTGTTTTTCATATTTTTTATTCTAATATTCTGAAAGTGGATGATTTTTGGAACGACCGACGCTCGCGTCGCGTGTTCCTCTGTTTTTACTCGGCTATTTTCCAACTAACGAGTGCGAAATTTCAGACTTTTGCTTATAACTCGAGAGCAGTTTGGTCTAGCTATATGAAATTTTGACAGCAGTTTGAGATTAATAAGTTATATGTTTGTACCAAATTTCGAGGCAATAGGTCACGTGACTTCGGTTTCAGAACCCGAAAACCGCCCCGCAAGTATGTCTCAAGATACCCTTTCATCCCAACCAACCCACTTTTGGCCGCGATGAGGTTTATTTCTTTTTTTTTCCTTTTTTTTCCTTTTTTCCTTTTTTTTTCCTTTTTTTTTTCTTTTTTTTCTTCCTAATTTTTGTACGCTCTTCTTCTCCTAAACCACAAAACATGGAAATCTAAGTTTTGTGTAAAGTTGTTGAGCTGCAAATGCAATTTTTTATCCCGAAATTTTTTGGGGCAACTCCACCAGGAACCCCCCCAAAATGGGGCCCCAAAAATCCATTTTTTGAACGGCTCAAGCTAGGGTGCTAGCTTTATTTGATATCAGTAGATATTTACCAGACAAATATTTTGACATAGTTTGGGGGTGCCACCCCCCCGGGGACCCCCCAAATGGATTACCCAAAAATCAACTTTTTGAACGGCTCAAGATAGAATTTTACTTTTTTTTGATATCAGCAGATATTTAACAGACAAATATTTTGACATAGTTTGGGGTGCCACCCCCCCGGGGACCCCTCTAAATGGACCCCCCAAAAATCAATTTTTTGAATGGCTCAAGCTAGAGTTTTACTTTTTTTTGATATTAGTAGATATTTAACAGGCAATTATTTTGACATAGTTTGGGGGTGCCACCCCCCCCGGGGACCTCCCCAAATGAACCCCCCAAAAATCAATTTTTTGAACGGCTTAACTTAGAGTGCCAGTGTTTTATGATATCAGCAGATATTTAACAGACAAATATATTTTGACATAGTTTGGGGGTGCCACCCCCCCTGGGACACCCCCAAATGGACCCCCAAAAATCAATTTTTGAAGGGCTCAAGCTAGGGTGCCAGTGTTTTATGATATCAGCAGATATTTAACAAACAAATATTTTGACTCTACTTTTCTGGAGGTTCCATAATCAGATATTTTTGAATAATTGCTGATTTTACGGTAGACAAAAAGTACTTTTGAGCGTCACAGCATTAGCTATGCGTCGGTCGTTCACTGGGTTTGCTGGCAAACTCCCATCTAGTTAGGTATTAGTTTCGTAGGCAGTTAAGCCGAGTTTGTGTATCTGGAGTTGGCTCGTATAGCCGTTTAATAAGAGGTGTGAGAGGAGCGATTTTGCTCAGTTAGATGGTTTGTGTTTTAATCTTAAATAGAAGTTTTAATTGAAGATTGGTTTGTTGCTTTCTGAGATTCAAGAAGCTAAAAGAACTGTCAACTGCCATTTTCGATTCGTCAATTAACATCTCAGTCGTTCTCTAGTTTCAGCCGACGTGGGCAATTCTAGGGATTAAAGGTTGTACTCTAGCCAAGTATCAACGATCGCGACAATCAGTTTACCATTAGTTTCAATCTTCTTTTTAGCTGTGGATTGTGGAAGCTTCCACTTACAGCACCAAAAAAGAAACTGTTTTTTTCATTAGGTGAAGATTCTGAATGAGAACTGATTTTGCGAGTCCAAAAAGCACTGTTTAGCGGCTTTTACCGATCACGCGTATTTTTAAGCGAAAATACGCGTATTTTTAAGCGAAAATACGCGTGATATCTTTTTCAATGTAAATGCAAAAAAAGAAAAAAGACAAAATGCACGCAGCTAAATGATAAGCGCAGTGTTTTTTGAAGGCGATTTGAGGAACCGAAACGGTCTCTCAAAACTGTCCAGCGGTCTCTCAAAATCTGCTTCTACAATAATGTAAACAAAGCTAAGTACGCTCTGGAACGATTGGAAAAATAATTATAAACTAACTGTCAGAGTTGTGTTTTACATTATAAAATCCCAGCGTGCCAGTGCCCAGTAGTCTGTTACGTTACGGCAAAATGAAAGGAAATCACCACTATTCCACTTTTGAAATCGTTACAAACGACTTTTGTAGCTAAGTCAATTGTTACTGAAACTTCAGTCATTTTCACAAAATCACTGTCTACTCTAGACTAATGCTATAGACCATAGGTGGGCACAAGTCCGTTAATCCGTTAATAACGAAGCTAACTTTTTCATTAACGCGTTAATCCGTTAAAAAGTTTTTTCATGTTAACGGACTAAAGTAACTTCCGTTAAGTTCTGTTAACTTCCGTTAAGGTTTTTATCGTTAATATCTTGCACCATTCATTCATCGTACCGGTACAAACCAGTTTGCTCTGGTAACACATGTTGCGTATTAGCACGAGTTTTGTAGAAGCGAAGAAAGGAGCTCTTTTTTGTGACTAATAATAACCTGCAGACTCATAGATCTATTAATTATCGCTGTTCACAATTTCTAAAGCTTTTTCGATCGCAGCTTCGTTAGTGCCTTTGAACTTATTTTTTATCGTAAAATTAGATTAGGCTGTAAACTGTAACTTCCAAAACACCAAAAGACCACCATAGCAATAAATATTTCCTTACAATCAGCTCAACAGCGTCAATACGTGTTCTAGAAGCAAGTGAATAAAAAGAAATGTAAGTTGCACGCAAAATATATTAACGAATCAACGGACTTTATTAACTTCCGTTAATTAAAGCTAAAAATAACGGATTAACGTTAACGAAGGTGTGAAGTTTGTTAACGGACTAGTGGTTAACGAAGCTAATTAACGTTTTGCATTAACTTGCCCACCTATGCTATAGACTAATGTGGAACTTGGTATGACTTTCCATCAAGCCAAGTACGACATTCGTTTCTTAACTTGACTAAAAATGATAATGTTAGCTCGTGGCTAGACTACTTCGCTTTACTTCAATCAATTAATTAACTCTTTTTAGAAGCTGATAGAGAAAACGTTACTGGTATCATGTGGTATTTAGTCATTTACTATTTTAGTCAGTGTTTGGAGAATGTAGTTACTTTTTACTCAGGCTCGGCGCCTCGGGAGGGTCATGGCCCCGGAATGCTTGTGCCCCCGCAAATGAGAATTGTGCCCCAAAGCCGGGATTGTGCCCCCAAGCGGGGATTGTGCCCCCAAGAAAGTAACAGGCTCTGTGCCACTGGAGTGCAGTTCGAGGCTTGAGACTCCCAAAATACTGGTTATTACCCCAGAATTCGTGAGCAAGAACTGTTTTTTCGCAGATTTTGCGACAAAGACCCTTTTTTTGGTCTTCACCCCAGAATTAATGAAAACTCTCGCAATGCTCGAGATGAAGGCTTTTTGGGGGGGCTTTACCCGAGAATTCGTGAAAATTTGCGCATTTCCCGAGCTGAAAACCTATTTTTTGTGGTCTTTACCCCAGAATTCGTAAAAATTCTCGCTTCTCTCGAGATGAATAGATTTATTACGTTTGTACAAATTGGGTTTAGTAAACTTTTTAACAGGTATTGAAGACGAGGCCGTGGAGTTTCGTGATTAGTCTACAGCAGTGCTCCGCAACCGGGGTGCCGCGGCACTCCGGTGTGCCCCGAAGCTGTGCTAGGGGTGCCGCGGTATTTTTAGAAACTTTTCTAAGTTGTTTGTGTGTTTGTTTAGGTTTTCTAAGTTGTTTGTGAGCTTAATCTTCTGCGTTCAGCAAAACTGAAATTTAGAACTGTTAGACACAATGGATAAATTTTTAAAGAGAGCAGTTCAAACACCAGATAGTTTACCTACTTCAGCAAGTGGTACTGCAAAAGCACAAAAGAAGAGAAAATACAGTGAAGACTACATGCAATATGGATTTACTTGGTGCGGTAGTGAAGAGGCTCCAAATCCACATTGCGTAGTTTGTGAAGAACAACTTGGTAATCAAGCAATGGTTCCAAGCAAACTTATTAGGCATTTAAAAACAAAACATTCTACTTATTCTGGCAAGGATAAGGATTTCTTTCAACGAATATGGAGTGAAAAGAAAAAGCAAAAGCAATTCATGAAGTCAACTTTCACAGTCACGGAAAAGGCAGTAGAAGCTAGCTATCAAGTTGCCAAATTAATTGCTCGACAGAAAAAGCCGCATACTCTCGGAGAAGAACTCATAAAACCAGCCTGCCTAGAAATTGTCGGATTAATGCTTGGACAGAAGGAAGCTGAAGAAGTCAGGAAAGTGTCGTTGTCCGCCGAGACTATTAAAAGGCGCATTGGCGATATGTCTGAAGATCTACTTGAAACGCTACTTAATAAACTAAAAACATCTGGAAAATTTTCCCTTCAAATCGGCGAAACAACGGACATCAAAAAGCAAGCACAGCTATTGGCTGTTGTACGATTTGTCGACGGCAATGCTATTACAGAAGAGTATTTGTTTTGCAAAAAACTTCCAGAGCGAACAACTGGGCAGGACATTTTTCGCGTGACAAACGAGTTTTTTACCGCCCACGGTATCCACTGGAATGATTGCGTCAACCTTTGCACAGATGGTGCTTCAGCAATGTTGGGCAAAGGTAAAGGTTTTGCTACGTTGGTGAAACAGCAAAATCCTGCCATTCAAGTTACGCATTGCTGCATACATAGGGAAGCCTTGATGACCAAAGTGCTGCCAGAGGAACTGTCCGAAACGATGAAACACTGCATTGACATTGTGAACTTCATTAAAGGGAGAGCTTTGAATTCACGTATTTTTTCGTCATTATGCAAAGAAATGGGTTCAGAGCATCAGTCATTATTGTACAATACGCATGTACGTTGGCTTTCTCGGGGAAAAGTTCTCGCAAGACTCTTTGAACTTCGGCATGAAGTGAGTCAGTTTATATTAAGTCAGAACAACCACGATTTGCGTAAGCACCTTGAAGACGATTATTGGGTTGCAAAACTTGCGTACATGGCGGACATATGTGAACACTTAAATGAACCCAACATCAAAATGCAAGGCAGGGAAGAAAATATACTATTGTGTTCTGACAAGTTGACTGGATTTAAACAGAAATTAGCACTATGGAAAACCGAGTTGGGGCGAGGATCATTGGAAATGTTTCCAAGAAGCAATAATGATTTGAGCGATGTTGACAGACAATTTGTAGTGGATTTGGCTCAAGAACACTAGTCTTTGTTGCAGCAGAAATATGACTGTTACTTTTTTACAATCAACACACAACAATATGATTGGATCCGAAATCCTTTTTCATCCAACGCTGAAATTTCCACAGAAGAGCTTTCTTTGCCGATCAGGGAGTCATTTCTTGAGTTACGAAATGGCAGAACTCTCCGATTGAAATTCAGCGAGATGTCACTTGGAGAATTTTGGGTTTCTATTAGAGAAGAATAAAAACTAATTTCAAAGGCAGCTATCGAAATTCTGCTCCAATTTTCCACAACCTATTTGTGCGAACAAAGCTTTTCTTCTCTCGTATTGATCAAAAACGACAAACGTTCCTGCGTGAGTGATACTGATAGAGAACTTCGAGTTGCTCTTTCGAAATTTGAACCTAATATTCAACGATTGTGTTCATCAAAGCAGGCGCAAATATCGCATTAAATTTATTGATGCTGTTCCTTTGCATTTAATTTTTCTCTTTCTAGTTAACATTTTCGCCCCCGGTGTGCCGCCGAGTTTATGAATGTTGTGAAGTGTGCCGTGAGTGAAAAAAGGTTGCGGAGCACTGGTCTACAGAGCAGAATAGCCGTACAAGCCTACATTGCTAAAACTTACTTTTGACATTTTAATTTTTAGGAAAATATCGTCAGGGGCGCCGAGAGCCGAATGTGGGCCCGGGGCCAGCTCAAATATGACGGATTTCCGGTTTTGTAAACTCCAAAACAGACGGAAAAAATGCCCCAGTTTTGTCCGAATTTTGATGTGATCTCCGAAAAAAAAAAAGGTTTTCGGTCTTTACATGCTGATTTCTCAGTGTCATTTCAATGGGCCCCCTGAAGCCCATGGGCCCTCTGCTGGACCCCCTGAAGCCAATGGGCCCCATGATGGGCCCCCCTGAAGCCTATGGGCCCCCTAAAGTCCATGGGGCCCGGGTTCATTGCCCCCCCTGCCCCCCCTCTCGTAGGCCCTGAATATCGTTAAAAGTTTTTATTATAAACTCTAATTTTCTAACAATAAATGTTTATCGAAATAGTTGTTAACCTCAAGCCTAACCTTAAAAAAACTCTATATAATCGTATTTCTGCCGCGCAAATACGCGTGATCGGTGAAAGCGGCCTTATAGCTTGCAAATAGTTCGTCATTGCGACATAGCACGGCTAATCAAGATTTCTGAAACTTTTCATGCAGCTAACTTCAAACATATTGTAATTCCCAATCCAGAGTTATAAACGGGCTCACTAGTTCAGGCCCGAACCCGGTCCAAACCCGAAAATATAAGCCTGAACTCGAAAACTATAATTTGAATCCCAAATCATGCCCGAAAAAACTCGAAAGCTTAGTTAGCTCTGAAAAATTTAGCAATGTTGCCAAGTTATTTTGATTATATTTTTGTGCACCTAAGACAAAAAGCACGTCTCACGCCCGAATTAAGCGCGAAATTATGTCAAGTTTAGGCCCAAACCCGACCCGAAAAACCCGGCCCGGGTTACAACTCTGACTCAATCAAAAAACTGTTCATTTTAAACTCAAAATTAGCGTTTGTGCTAGCAGGGGTGCCGAAACGCGGTAGGATGAGGGAGATATATCCCGCTCTCAATAACTTGACTATGGTCTGCATCTGCATCCCCCCAATACTTTCACTATGGTCCGCCTCTTAGCGCTGGATGATCTTCGGACTTTTTCTTTGGTCTTCACGTTATTTCGGATTTCGGGGACAAAAACTCTTCAATTTTCGGTGAATACCTTTTTTTTGGTCTTTGCTTGATATGCTGACGTGAAAAAATAATAGTCGAGCTTCATCCCCCCCAATGTTGAAAATAGGGAAAAATCGGGGTAAAATTGCAAATTATCCCCCCAATGCTCAACATAAATCGGCACCACTGTGTGCTAGTATACTTTCATTTCAACTTCAATAGAAACACCTCAAAAGCAACGACAAAATTTATTGTGTATTATCAAAAAATTGTTTAAGTTAGGACATGCAGCCAGAGAAAACAAAATTTTCGCACTACGGGCTTTTCCAATATCACAATTCGTTTGTTTCTTCATCTATGACGTTGTAAAAAGTGTGAACTGCTTTTAGCATCGATCTTGCAACTGCAAAACAAAATAAGCATTAAGGGGGCACTCGGATTTGAACCAAGGACCTCTCGGACTGCAGCCGAATGCTCTGCCACTGAGCTACAACCCCACCCTACAACCATTTCGATTTATTTGTCTTGAACCATGAAGTATTTATTTCGCCGCCATCGTGATTGTTTACTCACGCGAAGGCGAATACAATGGCAATTTACCGTTCCATTCTGCGGTCACACAATTTATCGCGTTACCATTGCTATCGTGTATTTTAAATGGGCAATAGCGTGCAGCTACGGTCATCACCAAGGGAATGTTTGCCGTATCGCTACAACTACTCATCTTGCGCTATCACCTTCAATGTTATACCACTGAAAAGTAAATTTCAAGAGAAACAAAAAGCGACTTGAAGTTTTAAATTTGGTTAATCATACCTATTTTTATGATGCCAAGTGTCAGGGACACCTTTTGTTCTGAAAAATATCTGCAAAGTGCCTAAATGTTATCAGCAGAGATGGAGTCGAGGACACAAGGCTCGAGGCCAAGGCCAAGGACACAAAAAAATTTCGAGGCCAAGGCCAAGGACACAAAAAAATTTCGAGGCCAAGGCCAAGGGCAGACCCTTTCGAGGCCTAGGCCAAGGACCAAGAACACAGACTTAAGTGTTCTCCGAAAAAAAAAAGGTCTTCAAAAAAGTTTTTCAGGCGAAAAAGGTCTTCAAATTTTTTTTTTCAGACGATCTCTACTTGAGGAAATCAAAAAAAAGGTCTTTGCAGATTTTCCGCAAGGTTTCTGGCGTTTTCCAACGAAATTTCAACGGTTCAAAAATAGTGCTGTCCTCGAGCCGAGGACAGGGCAATTTTCGAGGACTTGAGGCTTCGAGGCCAAGGACTTCAAAATGTGTCCTCGAGGCCAAGAACGTCCTCGAGGACTCCACCTCTGGTTATCAGTTCTGAATAGAGTTTTACACTGGGGTGCCGAAACCCGGGGGGATGGAGGGATATATCCCCCCCAATAAATTGACTGTATCCCCCCCAATAATTTAACTATGGTCTACCCGAAAAACTTTGAATTTTCAAAATCGCATTGAAATTGGTGACTCTACGAGGTTTTGAGTAAAAATTGACAAAATTTTTGCTCAATTCTAAAAACTAGAAAATTAAACATTTATTTATAATTGAAAACCAAGATGAATACTTTTGTGATACCAAATGATGTATAAAATTTCAACCAAAAATTATGCAAATTCAGAGTTTCGTGGCAACATATTGCGTCGCCGGCTGGAAGCCACTTTGTGAAAGTGGTAATATAGTGACACATCGTATTGAAAGAGTTCATACATGAAAGTAATTAATAATATTTATTCGTCATATCACGTGTCAATGAATTAACATTATCAGTTATTCAGTTAAATTAGATTTGAAAACGTATGGTGATGAAATCAAATAAAAATAAAAGTAAAAAGTAAAAAACAAGTAAACAACGCTGTTTAGTAGCGTAGCCAGGGGGTCTATTACTCTATATCTTCCCCCATTGGCCTGCCGACCAAAATTCAGAATAAGAAAAATACCACCTTTTTAGCACTTCTGAAACTGTCTTTTTTAGTGGAATAGAATCAAAAAATGATTTAAAACATATTTTGAAACGTTTATTTAGGGGGGGGGGGAAGTTTGTCAAAAATAAAACTCATAAATCACAAAAAACTTTGAAAAATGGTCAAAAATTGGTATCCAAATTTGATCACTTTACGAAAAATGCTTAACACAGGTTTTATCAAAAAATACGAGATAGGGGATAGGGGAGCATTCATTATTAGATAGGGGAGCATTCATTATTAGTTAATTACCAATCACTTCTCTCAACCTTCCTTCCATAAGCCCCCCCCTAATTATATCTTTCTCTATACAATATACACGAAATAGATTACTTCTTGAGAGTTTTATTGAACTTCCAGTATATATAGAATTTTATGATTTACCAGCTTGCAAATAAGCAAACTGAAATTCTAGCAATAGCTACCTCCCACATAACCCATTTATGCAACTTACACTATGTTCATGTTTTTGCACTGCTAATTTCTATGCCAGGTTTTCATAGCATTAATTTTTATCAAAATATAGGCCTATAAAGTTGTTATTTTTTCCCAAAAAATATAAAACTTTCGAGCGCTGGGGGCTCCGCCCCAAGACCCCCGTAACAGCCCCGCCATTACAGATTTCTGGCTACGCGCCTGACGCTGTTACAGTAGTTTGAAACTGCTCTATCCAGAGAATTGTATCAAATCAAATATTGTTTATTTGCTGCTGTGTTTATTTCGTCAAAGTGTGTAACGAGTTGGTTTGCCCAACTTAATTCTCCTCGTTTTCGCGCATTCGCAGCTAAATTTTTTAAGAGATGTCGCAGTGGATCTCAAAGCGCGGGCAACAGCACTAGCTGCTTTGATCAGTCCGGGAATTGAACTCAGTCTTCCAGTTCCAAGGAAGATAAAAACGTACTCTACATACTAATTAACAAAGCTACCATTTGAGATATGGCGTGTTTATTTACCTGAGTCAGCTTCATAGTAATAATATAAATATTGATTAGCGCTTTCGGGATTAAAAATTTCTGTATGAACCACACCATCAGGACCTAAATAAAAAATCAAGCCATGAGGCAAGTTAATTGCAAATAAAACTTAGAATTAATTGTAGTTTTTGAGTCGGTTAGTGTTTTTTCTTGCAAAAAAAAAACAACCAGAAAAATCATAAAACCTCAAGTTCCGATGGCTCGTGATCTTTCGAGAAAAGAAAGGTTAGCTAGCTAGCACTGACGTAACTGACGAGGGGCAGGGACATTTGCCATCCCAGGCCACCCACCAGATTTGGGCCCCCTGCTTAGAAATGCAACTCTTAGGTACAACAAATTTCTGGAAAAAAGCAAAAACGGAAAAAGTCTTCGCTTAAATTTGGCGCAAAAAAAACAACGAATATAGTATTTGGTAAAGATCTTTTTTTGGCACTGTCAGTTAGAGTAACCGAAAATCGTAGATCTAAATCTAGCACCTAGGTAACTACAGTCATGAACAAAAGTTTAAGACCACCTCCCAAAAATGCCGATTTTCAGTAATTGGCATGTTATTGCATCAGCCAAATTCCATTGTTTCGTCATACATTTTTTCTCTTCATTGTTTTGCATTTAGCGCCAATTTCTACTTCTGTTCACATTTCTTGGTTGATTTTCTTGCTAGTAACCGATTATTTGAGGTGCTTCAAATGGGTAAAAAAAAGTCATTAAGCGAGGTTCAGAGGGCCCAGATAGTTGCGCTACATGGGCAAAACCTATCTGAACGGCTAATATCTGCTCAGATGGGTTGTAGTAAGACTGCAGTGCATCAAGCAATTGCTAAGTATCAAGAAGATGGCTCCTGTACCGACAGGAAAAGGAGTGGAAGACCGCGAGTCAGCACTGCACGAGAAGACAATTTGATGAGGAGAATAGTTATGAGGTCGCCCACGAGTTCAATGAAGAAAATCAAGGCTGAATTGTTGCGCAGGGGTCGTAAAGTCAGTCACATGACCGTTTCCCGGCGTTTATCCAAAGAATTTAATTTAAAATCATACAAACCGGCAAAAAAACCAAGGCTTACTCCTGCTATGAAAGCTAAGCGATTACAGTTTGCTAATAACCATCAACGTTGGACTGCCCAGGAATGGCAAAATGTGCTTTTTTCCGACGAATCGACCTTCCAACAGTTTGCGGTTCGAAAAAGTTACGTCTGTAGACCACCTGGGAAACGTTTTGATGACAGATATACCATATCATCAATGAAACATCCTCCAAGTCAAATGGTTTGGGGGGCTATGTGCAGAAATGGTGTCGCTGCTCTCAGCTTTCTGCCTCCAGGAACCACTATGAATGGGCCAAAATACGTCCAAATGCTCTCAGAAAAGCTAAAACTTTACATGCAAGTTCACAATTGTAAGATATTTATGCAGGATGGCGCCCCTTGCCACCGTTCCAAAGTTGCAAAGAACTTTTTGAATGACAACAATATTCAACTTCTCGAGTGGCCAGGAAACAGCCCGGACCTTAATCCCATTGAGAATTTGTGGACCCTCATGAAAAATAAGGTATCAGAAAAGCAACCAACAAGTGGTGCAGAGTTGGTGAAAGTAATTAAGGAAGTCTGGGTAAAAGAAATTTCGAAGGAGTATTGCCAAAGTTTGATTGATAGTATGCCGAGGAGAATAGAAGCTGTGATAAAAAACAAAGGAGGACATACTAAATATTGAGAATCCGAACATTTTTTATGTAAATATTTATTTAGAATGTGTCATACTATGTCCCATGTGTTTATGATTGATTATGTACAAAATAAAACAATATCCTAAACGTAAATAAAATGCTATACTACCTTGTGCTTAAAAATTTGCAAAAATTTTAAGTGGTCTTTTGTTCATGACTGCAATTCGAAACAAAGCAGTTTATCAGGCTTTTATTGTTTATCAGGCAGTTTTGTCAGGATTTTTATAATTTTAGAGTCATGTCTAACTGTCTAGATCTGTGGCATTGATAGGTGTCCGGAAATGTCTCCCATTTTTTTCCCGTTTTTTTAATGTATATGAAACAAGCTTTAAAACAATAAATAATTGTTTGGGGCATAAAAACTGCTCTTGAGAAGCAGTTTCACTCAGAATAAAAGAGCCGAAGCTGTCATAAATATTTTGTTTAAAAAGAGACGTTTTGATTAATTACTTAAGTCATTGTCAATCTTATTCAAATACAAAAGTCAATCTTATTCAATCAAATAATTGTGTGCTTGTTTTTGTCTTTCAATGAGTAAACACACGTGCAGGAAATATTGCTTATTGTGAACGAGATTGTTGATAGGGATATCTAGAGAATCAAACTCGCCCACTTTTTTGAATGATTTTGTGAAAACACGCGATATTTCATCAAGTTTATGAGGGTCGAGTTTGATTTTTTCGTGCAAAGCGTTTTCAAAGTTAAACACAAAACTTTACCCAACTTGATTCATGTTTGTACGATTCTGCAGTAAATACGTTTAGATGTGAAAAATTGCTTAGCTTAAATAGCAGCAGAGCCAAAGAGGATGCATTTATCATACGCATTTAGCCACATACTTACTGATAAAAAGAATTCTTGGGTAGTAAAGACCGTCGGGAGCAAATTGAGGATCGCCAGGTTCCTCCTCATCCATCACGTTTACCATTTGAAAGAAAGAAGCAAGCTTGGTGATGTATCTAAACCGTTTATAGATATAATTATTTTACAGCTAATATGCTGGAAAAATCGTGTACGCTAATTTCACCAAATTTTTTGACCCCAAAACTATACAGAGTTGGCACCCAGCTTTCCATCTACCTGTTGTTAAAGTCGGAAATTTTTAGATCGAGTCTAGACTGTCTTCTTTGTTAAACGCAGAGTAGTGAAGCGAAAAAACCTTCACTTTTCTACTCCAAAGTACCAAAAGTTGGGGTGGCCAGAATTGACCCTTGGGATATCTAGACAACCTTGACACGACTGGGAATTGCACCCTATTAATCCAACACGTCAACAACACTTTAAATCACTTGCACATTAACCTATTTCATAGGGGTATTTGACCAATACATTTTACACGGTGGGGGAGCGGCATTTTCCCCCATCTAACTCCTAAACTAAATGTCATGGGAACACCAAATTTGGATTGCTGGTCAGTGTTCACCAAAATTTTTTAAAATTGGTTCGGAGTTAATGGCATCATCGTTGTGGGCTTGTGGCGTCACGGCCATACTTTCGAAAAATGATGTTACTTTTGCGATGACGTCACAGGCGGTTAAATTTTGTAATACGTTTGTTTTTTGATACTGAATCTCAAAATAACCAAGTCAAGTTAGTTATTTGACAAAAACGCCAGTTCAGGTCATTATTGGCTAAAAATTCTCAAATTTCTGAAAGTGACTTCGGAAAATCTCAAAAATCGGGAAACTTCCCATTACCTTTGCAACTTCAAATGTTTAGGAGTTATTTGTAATAAATTTTGACTCAAAGTCAAGTTGATTTGAAATCAAAATCTTCTTTCTGAAGGGGTTTATCACAAAAAAAACGTCAGGGGGACAAACATGCTCCTCCTCCCGTGTAAAATAAGGTTAATTATCAAGGTGTCACACTTACGGATTTTCCCGGAACTTTGGCATCAGCTCCTTACAGGCCTTGCACCATTTTTGGTGAATCAAGAGCATAATGGGTTTGCGAGTAAGCGCGCTGTCTCGGAAAGCTTCATCCAGTCGCGTCCAGTTTAAATGATCTCCGTATCCTGAAAATAAGAAGAAATTTGGTCTCAAAAGAAACCCAATAGAGTGCTGGACAAGAATTAAACCAGAGCAGTATTGCACAATAAAATATTAATAGGTTTTAGACAATAGAATCTATTTATACAATAGAATCTATTCGAATCAGATTTTCAATGATGTTCTTCTAAATCCTTAAAATATTAATATTGTTTCAAAATATTATAAAAACGAAAGATGTACGAAAATATTTAGCAAATTTTAACGGATTCATCAATTTTAACAATTTTGCAAATTTATTTCTATTTTACGCGAAGAGCAGACTTAGGGGGCAAAAATGCTTTTCTCCCTCCTTTCTTCTTTTTTTGGTGATAAAAATCTTTTCAAAAATGAGAATTTTGTTTTTAAACTAACATAGCTTTGAGTCAAATTCATTCATAAATACCTTTCGAAAATTTTAATTTGCTGGAGTGAGGAAAAGTTACCCAATTCCAATTATAAGCTAAAACGTGTATTTCACTATTTAGGCACGCTATTTTGCTACTCATCAAATGCTAGTTGCACAGCAGCTGGAAACGCCTATATTGTTTAACTAAAAATACTGTTTTTCTCAGTTGACTTAATTTAGTCTTATTCGTTTTTCATAAAACGTTACTTTCTTTTTTGAAAACTTTAAATTTTATTTTTCACTTTAACCCCACACGGGTAAGGGAGGGCAGTTGAGCCCACCCTATAAGTTTTTTTGTGATAAATCTCTTTAAAGAAAAAATTTTTATTTTGAATTAACTTGACTTTGAGTTAAATTTTATCACAAATAACTCATGAAAATTTGGGGATACTAATGTAGCAGGAAGTTTCCCAATTTTGAGGTTTGTCAAAGTTACTTTTTGAAATCTGTGCATTTTTGGCTAATATTTGACTTAAATGACGTCATAAGACGCTTTTGTGATGTAATCAACTTGACCTAAGCATTTTATGATTTAGTATCAAATTACAAACTTATACTGTTTTTGTACAAAATTTGATTCGCAGGTGACGTCACCGCAAAAAGGAACTTATTTTTCAAAAATATGGATGTCATCAACTAAAAAATAACTTTTCCACAAAACTTTGGTGAACACCAACCTGCATGCCAAATTTGGTGTTTCTATGACTTTTGGTTTAGGAGTTAGATAGGGAGCATTTTCGCCTCCATGTGCCCCGTGTAAAATGCACTGGTCAAATAGCCCGAGTAAAAAAGGGTTAAGAATATACGGCGAAGCCAAAGCATCTATTTATTGATTACTTCATCCAGTTTTCGATTTCGTTAGTTTAGTTGTTATGATATTGACAGCAGGTCAATATAGCTAGGTTACCAGTATTGTAGTACTGTCAGTGTATACAGAAGTAACAAACAGTATATTAATGGAGCAAGCATGCTAGTCATAAAAACTACTGTACAGTAAACTACACAATCACACATATATTATGCTGGCAGCTGTAAATTCAAAACCTTTTAACAAATGCTTTTTAAGCTCGTCTTTTTTTGGCAGTTTATCGATTTTTGTTTTTGTTGTTTTTACCTCTTCCCAACGACAATTCGATATCAGGAAACGGAATACCGGTAGTGGATGTCACGTGACACAAGCATACCAACAGAACCAGCCCAACTACACATCTTCCTAAACTGTTAATCATTTTTCAGTATTTGCATAAAACATCAAAATTCTGTAAAACTAGGTTTTTATAGTAAAAATTTCGCTGATAATTAGCAATCGAAACATCGACTAGAATTTAGTTGTCAATTCATTTTGGTTCGTAAATCGCGTACAAAACTTTATTTTAACTCGGTATTTTTTTCTCAAAAATTAAGTGCAAAAAATCTCGGAAAATTGAAATAAAGACAAAAATGCTCTTAAACAAGATACAAGTATGTAAAGCAGAGCAAACCAGCATGTTTAATTGTGAAAAAATACTTTGATTAGTTCAGAACTTTAGCTAGTAATCTATACTGTAAATCAATACTAATAAACTTCATTTTCTTTTCGAAAATGGCGTTTAGGCTCGATGTATACTGAGCGTAAAATTATGAACGCACTGTACGAGCGTATTCTTAATTAATTTAACCAACTGGCAGCTTGCGTGCTGGTAAGGCGGAACGAATTTTTGTTCAAAATAAACTAAAACTACGCTACTACGTTCAAGATTTCATGCCTATTTTAGACCGCGGGCCTTAATCTTGTAAATAATTTTTTTCGAATTACGTTATGGAAAGAGACATGCAGTGTCGCATTAATAACTTGCTTATTTACTGAAAGTTATTGTATGAGTTACTTATTTACGGCTAATATTTCGTACATTGCTCTTATGCTCTTTTTGGCTTACTCGTATTCTGTACTAACTTATTACTTGTACAGTATTTTTATTGATTTAACTAATCTGTCAAATGTATTCTTAAAATATATAATTTTTTTCCGCCTTCCTGTTTGAAAGCAACACTGTGGATCATCTATCTGTAAACTATTATTATCCTAAACGAATAAATTTTTTGCAATAACGGCACAAAGCACGAAAACGTTAGGCCTACTGCTTGACCTTAGACAAAGTAAGTTACTTGATATTACTGAGTTTCGTTAAAAGTGATGACGTGGAAGAAAAATCAATACTCATGTACTTAACTAATCACTTTCACTGTCGGTTAACTTCCACTCAATTGTCCGTTCAATGTTGTCAATTAAACTGCAACTGAATGTTCATTTCTTTGTTGATTTTACACAGCAGCTTTCCAATATGATCTGAAAGACATTAAATACTTTTTGGATTTTCGTTGATATTCCGATGTAGCTCTCTGCAGTGTTAGGCAAGTTGATGAGAAATGCTAACTTCGTTAAGAGTTAATTCGCTAAGAATTTTCAAGCATTTTTTAAACTAAGTTAAAGTTAAATAGTTAACTGAAAAACAAAAGTAACGCAAGTTAAAGTTAAAAGTTAATTCGTTAATTTTATAAAAAAAATTCAATATTAACCTGCAGTTGATGCCCAATAAAATGATTCCATGTCTATACGAGATAAAAATTACTCATTCTGATTTCTGTTACTATCGGTATTCACTATTCTAATAAAGATAGACAGAGTGGAAGGCTTTTTTTGTTTTATTTTTTTTATTTCTATTATTATGACATTAGGACGCGTGGTGTAGCCTAGAAATTTAACGGATTAACCTAAACATTAAAGTAGTTTAACGAAAGTTATAGTTAATAAGTTAACTCACAAAAGCTTTTAAACTTTTTAACTCGTTAATGAAAAACTTAACTTCGTTATAAACAAACTAACGAGTCAATGCCCAACATTGGCTTCCTGCACTTACTCATAAAATTATAAAATTTTGGAATCATGCAAATCATCCAAAATAACAGCCAATGAAAAATATTTATCTTAGGAAATAAGCGCGAATATCAAACAATCAACATGTAATTAAGCGTAATATTCAGTGACTACGGTGAGATGAACAAGCATGTCGAAAGTTTATTTTATTAAGTCCAATGGAGCATCCAGCTGAAGCTTAGAGGGCTGAAGCGTCCTCCCCCCAGCCCCTTAGGCAAGTCGCTAAGAAAATTTAACACAAAAGTATGCAAGCTTTTTAATGTAATTTGTAGTTGGCCTTGACTTTGTTTTTTGAACTTGGTCAGGGTGCCTAAAAAATGTGTGATATTAAAATAATTTCTAATCTAAGTGTCCTTTAATTTTATTTTCAAATTACCAGTAGAATAAGTATACGCGGCAACTTTCAAAGTTCCAAATCTTACAGCTATACGTATTTCTTTTTTCAAATGGCTCTAGAACGTGCAAAATGTCATCCAATTAGCGTTAAAAATGGCTTTTTTTTCTGAAAAATCACGACAGGCCCGCATGAGATGCAGCAGTAAGATGAACTGCATACTGTAAATCTATACACCAAGGAAACTGGCACTGTTGCACACACATTTCCAACATCGCAATGAATCTTTGCGTACAAGAATTCGCAATCGTTGCGATTGTTTTTACAATAGCCAGCAGCGCAGCACGTGGCGAAGATTGTTAGGGGGGACAAAAGTTTTTTGAGAGAAAGGACTCAAACTTTATAAATTTTTTAACTTGTTTGCGTAATGTTTTTGTGCTAAATGCAATGCACGTACACAATGCCAACATACAGTGCAGGCCCTGCGCCACGGGGGGACATTCTCGGGCCGTGCCCCCCCCAATTGACTGCTTGTGCCTCCCCAAACGAAAATTGTGCCCCCCAAGAGAGGACTGTGCCCCGAAGAAATCAATAGGCTCGGGGCTACTGGAGTGCAAATCGAGGCCTGAGACTCGCTAAATAGTGCTTATCGTACTAGAATTCGTGAGCAAGAACTGTTTTTTCGTAATTTTTGTGGACTTCCACCGGATTTCATGAAAGTTCGTGTAGTTTGGGACGAAGACCTTTTTTTTCCGCCTTCACCTCAGAATTCGGGAGAAATCGAACAATTTTATGGAAAGTTTTCAACCGAAGACCTTTTTTTTTGGTCTTCACATGTTTCGTTTGATCCACACTCTCAAGTTCACTTAAATAAAGTTCTCATGCCCCTCCCAAATTTATTTATGCCCCCCCCCCCATCCAGTCACGATATCCTGGCGCCGGGCCTGATACGGTGTCCACTGTTCACACGCAGAAAATTCACAATGAGAACACAATCTATTCAAAATTACACTTTTGTCGGCTGTGTGGTCAAGAGAGCAAAAACCTCGTATTTATGATGACCGTGATTGCTTGATCTTGGTTCAATCTAAATCGTCGCTATATTGTTGTTGTGTAGTGTCCTTGGATAAGAAGCAGAACGATGATAATTTCTGCTTTGGTGGTTTCAAAAAAGTTGCTAGCACATTTCAATAGACAAGAGTATTCGAAGAAATCTAATGCCCACAGGAACTTTGGACTAGAGATATGTTCCTTATTGTTGTAGTATTATACAGATTCGTATAAAGTTAAATCCACTTACAGATTTGTTCAAGCATACACTCTTTATTAGTAAACTGGAAACTAATAGTTTTGTCTTTTTTTTCTTCACGGTTCATTTGTTCTAGAATATTCCGATTCGTCTAATCAGCAAGACTTTTTTCTTTACTGTTCACTCGTTCTAGGAGTATGTCCAATCAAATCAGTCGAAAACGCATGACCGCAAAAAACCTTCGCAACAAGAGCAAACATTTTTATTCAATGCTCTTCTCTTTTTCTCCGTGCCTCTATTTCTAGTCCACTATGGTTAAGAAAGAAAGATTTCTATTTCTAGTCCACTATGGTTAAGAACTAAATAAAGAGTCTATGGTTCAAGCACTACAAGTCAAATCTAATCTTTCATTATACTAGCTGAATTACCGGTACGCCGAAGCGTGTAATGAGTTTGAGGGGGCCCATTTCCGCATCATTGCTCTCAGGCAACACAGCTCCAATCAAAGAAACGTCCAGCGGTGGCGAGCCGTTGGCAACATTGTGTCCGATTTGACCGGCCCGCGATTTGAACCTCTGACCTTCCGCTTCAGAAACAAACGTGTTTCCGCACGACCAACTGGCCAGTGATTCGAGCACTTATCACTTTAAATTATTGCAATGAACAATGTTCAAATTGTCTTATCATATTGTCGTTGTGCGTTGACATAAAGCATCTTGACTCTGAAAACCGCAAGGTTATTCGGTGCTTCCTGCTCAATCAACACAACACCGATTCCTTTATATTGCGTCACGAGCAGTACTATTATATTTTTGGGGGTGTGTTTGATTGAGGAATAAACTCTACTACTACTACTTGTAGTTAGCGTATAGCCTACGGCTGTTTTGGGACAGGTAGATAAAATAATCTACATGCAAACCAAGTCCGTATAACTCAGTACTTTATGGTCTTTGATGCAAGGTTTTTTTACGGACTTTGGTTCAAGGTTTTTTACCACAGAAACCGTCACCGTATTTACGGACTTTGCTGACGACAAGCAAGGAAGGCATTACGGTACGATACGGTGCGTACGTACGTTACGTCCAAGTTTTGCTAAGAAGCATGCCTTTTTTGTAATGGTACTTGTACGGTACTTTGGTTCGCTGTTTGAATTTGCCTCCAAAGCGTTTTATGTGCAATGTGCGATCGTCAATAACGATTCGTGCGACTGTGCCCGGCGAACACAATTTGCACATAGTCTAAGGCTAAGCTATTCTGAAGTAGAGGCGCCAGCAGAAATTTTTTCAGGGGGGGGGGGGACACGCGACGTAACCGTTATCTACTGGATCAAATAAACCTTAAAGCTGCAACCAGGATTTTGCTAAGAGGTTTGATTCAAAAGTTAAAATGATTTTGTTCAAAAAATGTTGAAATTCGGACGGCATGTTGAGCAAACTGATACAATTCAATTGTATTATGAACGGGGTCCGCTGGGCAATTTTCGCAATTTATTGAAAGCAATAACCACTTTAACGTCATTTGGATCACATTTCGGACGTTTTCAAGTCCTTTGGAAAGAGCAAAGTTGCTGAGATTAAGAATCTACTTGAAATTCTTGGATTACCCAGCCCTTTTAGGCTTTTTTATAAGCAAATCAAATTCAAACCACTGTTAAACGATCGCTTATGCGAGCAGGCGCGCAGCCAGAAATTCGCAATGAGGGGGCTGGTTTGGGAGTCTGGGGGCAAAGCCCCCAGCCGCCGGAAGCACGGGGGACTGGAGGCGTAGCTTCCAGCGCTCGAAAATTTTGCATTTTTTTGCAAAAATAACTCAATTTTAGGGCTCTTTTGATAAAAAAATAATGCTTTTGAAGCTTGACATAGAAATAGGCAGTGCAAACATGATCAAATTGGTTGCATAAACGGGCTATGAGGAAGGTCGTTAACGGCAAAATTTTAGTTCTCTTGTTTACATGCTGGTAAATCATAAAATCCTCTAGTTCAACAAAACTGACACGGAGTAATCTATTTTGTTTGTATTTTATAGAGAAAAATAATAGGGGAGGAGCTAATGGAGAGATATTTGAGAGAAGTGATTTGTAATTACCTAATACTGAATAGCCCCCCCCCCCATCCCCTATTCCTGAGTTTATAATATATTTGTTGATGAAACCTATGTTCAGCATTTTTACACCAGCGGTTAGATATGATTGCTTAGGCTATTTTTGGACATTTGTAAAGTTTTTACTGATTAATGAGTTTCATGTTTGACAAATTAGTCCCCCCCCGAATATATGTTTCAAAAGATGCTCTAAATCACTTTTTAGTCTATTCTAGTGAAGTCTCAGAGGTGCCAAAAACGTGGTATTTTCCTTGTTCTACATTTTGGTCGACAGGCCAATGGGGGTTGGGCTTTAGCCCCCGCCTCCTTAGCTACGGTACTGAAATTGAGTTACAGTGCTGTTCATAATTCAGGAGCCACCCTGCAAAATTGCCCATTTTGTAAGTTCCAAGTCGAATTTATGATATGTGCTTTAATTGTATATGGGCAAGTTATATATTTTTGTAAAGGGTTTGCTACGAGAATTTTACTGAAAAAAAAATTTTTTTTGAAATAATTATTTGGGGCCAAAATGCACCCCTTAAACATGACGTCACTTTGATGGGCCATTTTTATGTTGGTAACATGGTTGCAATGATCGAATTAGCAAAATGAAATCGAAAAATTATGTTTGTAATTATTGTGTATTCTGATGACCTGAGGTCACATCTTGGGTCACATCATGATCACACCACGATTTGCTCCCTATGACGTCATAATGGGAGCAATTTCAGGACTTTCTGGATGTTCAACCTTTTCATTCAGTTTCAGTCATCATGGGCTTCAAACCGATTAGTGCAGAACAGAGAGGAGTGATTATTTATCTTTACAATGAAGGAAAATCGCAGAGATTTATTGCAAAAAAGACTGGTACATCTCGTAAAGGAGTGCAAGGAGTGTTAAAGAGGTGGATCGAGACAGGAGATGCGAAATGTCAGCCTCGATCTGGAAGGAAGCGGAAATCAACAAAGAGGTCTGATAGAACTTTGGTCAGGATTTCTTTAGGAAACAGGAGACTGAATTCAAAAGAGTTGGCCAGAGAGTTAAAGGAAAGTAGTGGCGTTGAATTGTCTGCTCCAACAGTGAGGAGAAGGTTGCTGGAGAATGGTCTTCGAGGATGTAAAGCGCGAAAAAAACCACTCTTGACGGAAAAACAAAGAAAACGCCGATTAGATTGGGCACGCTCTCCTGTTAAGTGGCCAATAGAGAAGTGGAGGAAAGTTCTTTTCAGTGATGAGTCGACTTTTACTGTAAACAACCATGCTGGAAATAATTTTGTGAGAAGAAAACCAGAGGAAGAGTACCGGCCTTATTGTATTTCACCGACCATCAAGCATCCCCAGTCAATTATGGTATGGGGTTGCATGGCTGCAAATGGTATTGGTAGGCTCAAAGTGGTGTCTGGGATGATGAACGGGACAAAGTATATTGATGTGCTGGAAAATAAAATGTTACCAGTGCACGTTCTTTGTTTTCCGACGATGATTGGATTTTTCAAGACGATAATGCTCCATGCCACCGTGCTAAAAAAGTCCAACAGTGGTACAGGACCCATAAAACTGAACGAATGGATTGGCCAGCCCAATCTCCTGATTTAAACCCGATTGAAAATTTGTGGTACCGAGTTGGTTGCATAATTGGGAAGAATAAACCAAAGACGAAAAGAGAGCTTATCGAACAGGTCATTGCTGTTTGGTTTCGAGTGATTTCACCCGAAGAACTCAACAAACTTGTTGAATCACTTCCTCGACGATGCAAAATGGTGATCGAAAACCATGGATGGCCAACAAAATACTAAATCAGTCCTTGCCAAATCAAACGGCTCTTTTCAGAGCCACTATTCTGTAAAAAGAGTGTTAATAATTTTGACAATTTTGTAATCTTTCCTAATTTTATTACAGGTACGATATCAACTTGACATTTTAGCAAAAAAATGTCATGCTGCTTTTAGGCTTTAAATAAAACCAAGAAAATATCATAAATTATGACGTCATAATGAGTGACGCGCGATGAAATCATGAAGTAAATATGACATGACCTAAACTTGTTACAATACCCGATAAACTATCCTTATTCCTTTAATTGCTTTTGACACCAATACTGTAATGCATAATTTGCTGTTAGTAAGGAAATGAGTTTTTTGGCATGACGTCACGTAATGGGGGGCAGTTTGGCTTTAAAATTATTTTCAAAAAAAAAAAAAATTATGCCGAAACATTACCAGCAACAAACCCTTCACAAAAATATATAACATGTAGATATAATTATAGCAAATAGTATAAATTAAACCTGGAACCCAAAAAACGAGTGTTTTTGCAAGGTGGCTCCTGAATTATGAACAGCACTGTAAGTTTTCCAAGTTACTTGGACAAGGAGAAGGGGAGGCTAAGCTCCATTGGCCTTCGTGGGTGCGCCACTGACTGCTACCTGAGTTTTGTTAAGGGGGTTGAGGGGCTTGATGAAACTAAAGATTGAAGTTTTTTGCAAAACGCCTCAATTGGGCAGCGTGCCGAACAAACAGGTGCAACTGAAGCATATCACAGACCGGGGACTTGGGGCAAAACTCTACCTGCTGGGCAATTTTTGTGCTATTTCAGAAAAATATAGCCATTTTAACACTATTCGGATCAAACTTCGCGTCTTTTTAGAGCCATTTCAAAAACTAAATTGATTCAGTTTGAAAGCCATTTGAAAGAATTAAATTACTCAGCCCCTTCAAACTCCTACGTTAGCCTACTCACAGGTCAGGTCCAAAACTCGTTGAAATAAAATATATTAAATGCTGAATAGCCCCCACCCTATACTCTTTTTTAATGAAGTTTACGTTAATTCTTTTACATTACACGATCAATTTTGACTTCTTATTTTTAGCCATGTTTTGAAGTTTTTATCGATTAATTTGTAAGCGGTATTTTTGACAAATAAGTTAATACTCCCCCCCAAAAAAAAGTAATACTAACTTAAATGCTTTGAACGAGACTTTGAACCACTTTGGAGCCTATATTGCTGCAAAAGACTGCCTCAGATGGTCAAAAATTGTGGTATTTTTCTTACCGTGCACTTTCGTCTACAAGCCAATGCAGGGGGCACAGCCCCCTGGCTACGCTATTGATTACAAGTTTGGTTTTGATTTCGGTTTTTGAGCAAAATTTATTTAATGGCGGAGTAATTATTATTTTAGTGTTTATATAAGCGCAGCGTAAATTTGAAATATTTAAAGTCTATATTGTATTTAGATCCTGATAAGAGCTCAATGACAGATGCTGAAACGTTTGATAAATGCTTGATATTGATTATTTCATCAAACAGTTTAATGCTTAATCCTAGACTATTGCTTGCGCTCGCTTTTAAGAAAATGCTGTATGATAATTCATGTAAAATGGGCAATCCTGTTCCTCTTGCTCCCGCCCTCTGCCCCGCGGTAAAAAAGGTAAAAAAGTTCCACAAAAGGTTGTTTTCTTAGTATAGATAGATATATTTCGACTTATTTTGCAAATTTAAACATAAAAACTACTTAACATCTTAATTTCCGGGGGGGGGGGGGGGACAAGTGCTCCCCTTGCCTCCCCTGCAGGTGTCCCTGTTCTCAAGTAATCATTATAGCCTCATAATTGGTCGTTACAATTATATAATGATATAACAGTCGCAAGTATGGCTAATTGTGATCTCAAAACTATTACCTATAGATCAGGGGTTTTCGAACTTTTTAAGACGCGCACCTCTTGGCATTAATCCTCATAATTTGCGCCTACCCCAATTTTAAGTAAATAAAAAAATTAAGCAGTGATTTATTCGAACATTACTGTGTCAATGAGAAGGATGTAGCTGTTTGTTCGATACCAATAGCTTTATGCGCGGCTTTGTAGAAGACAAAGCGCATCGCTCTTCGGTTTCGCAATCTAGTTCGCTTCGACATTTTGTTTTCACATTGACCAAAGTAGAAAACCCACTTTCATTCAAGTAAGTGGACGAAAATGGAAGTAGGGTCTGTAGAGCCGCATTACCAACATTCTCATAAATGTACATAGAGCTAGACAGCGCTGTTTCGAGCTTTTAGCTCTCATCGCGCGTGCATTTCGCCCAAAACTTGTTAAGAGGCATATGTTCGAAGTCATCTTTGGCAGTGGAGTTACATTTCATTTCCAAAAATTCTTCTGGCAACTTATCAGGAAGAATGTCTTCAGTCGAACGAAAAAATTCCTTGTCATTTTCCAAACTGGAAGTTCTGTGTCATTCAAATCGGAAGAGTAAGATTAAGAAAGTTTGTTAGTTATACCATTATTATTATTATTATTACTGGGCAGCGGTGCAAGGGAATCTGCTACCGTTAGGTAGAGTCCACCTACACATTGCGTAGGCCTCGTTTGGGCCCATTGCAACAGCAGCTGCTGTTATTGTTATTTTGTTTGCTCACTGGTCGAACTCAGAAAGCCTCCCAGCTTCCTTTAAGTATGTGGCCAGTTTGTTAATATTACATTTCGTTACCACATTGTGAACAGTGGTTTTGGTGATTCCAAAATATTTAACACGAATATCTTGGTAGAGCTTGCAATTGCCTACATGATGATTTGGTGTTTCATCCTCTAGGCAACATTTTGGACACAGAGAAGACTCAGCACGACCTGTAGTTTTCTTGTGTCGTTGTAGATTGCAGTGCCCAGTTAAAACTTGCACTACTCTATTTAAATGAGGCCTCTTAAGGTTAAGAAGACGTATTGTTAGACGTGAAGACGTCCAACCTACAGACTCCTTCATCCTCAAGCAGTCTTTCCGTTTATTCCACATAGATTTCCATCTATCTGTGGACCAGTCCTTTACCGTGCTAACACAACTGGCATACGGGACTGTAATAAAAGGTTCAGGACCATGCATTTTTGATCTAGATCCTGATTTCGCAACATAGTCGGCCACTTCGTTACCATGAATCCCTGCATGTCCCGGAATCCAGGCAATACTGACATGGTTTTGTTTACCTAATTGATTTAGGTTTCGAATGCAGTTGAGCACTGTAATTGATGTTACAGTGCACTTTATGAGTGCTTTGATAGCTGCTTGACTATCAACCAGCACAACAATATTTTGATTGTGCATTTTATCCAAAAGCAGGTTCTTTGCCACTTCTGAAATAGCGAAGACTTCTGCCTGGAACACAGTGCTGTAAATTCCAAGATGGAAAAATGCTTGTTTTGGAGAGTTGTTTGGGTATTCGGCATAAAAAGCCGCTCCTACTCTCCCATTTAGTTTCGAGCCGTCCGTGTAAACCTTGACAGTGCTCTGGTTCAGAACGCTTTCAAATCTGATGGCATTCTTTTTGTTCATAATTTGACATTCGAAATTTCTCTCAAATACCTTTGTTTTCGTTATTCGGTCAGCTGGCATTTGCATCAGAGGTAAGAATTTCCTTGCCTCATTGCAAACATCAACATGGCTTTTTGTTTTCCCAAAGGAACCAATTGGGTTGACATGCCAGAGCCCACTAACAGAGATTCTGTATGACCCTCGCACTGCCTCAGCCAATAAAAATTCCTCAATGGGAGTTACGTTGAGCAATATTTCCAGAGCACCAGTAGGGGTGCCAGGAAAAGCTGATGAAATCATCAGGCAAGCAAGTCTCTGCACCTTTGTGAGTTTCCTCACTAGATACTTTTTGTTGAGACCGCCAGCCCAGGACACACATGCATACGACATGATTGGACGTATCATAGCTGTGTATATCCATTTCATCATAGATGGTTTTATTCCCCACGTTTTACCCACAATTTGTCTACATTGCATTAATGCTGTAGTTGCTTTGCGGGTAATTCGGGTAATATGAGGTTTCCAAGTTAGCTTGCTGTCTAGAGTAACACCTAACAGCCTTGCTTCCTTGGAAAGTTTAAGTTTTGTGCCGTTCATTGACAAGGAACCCAAGTCTGGATTCCGTTTGTGAGTGAACAGTACTATCTCGGTTTTCTTGCTGCTAAACTGTAGCTCTTGTTCCAAAGCCCAGTTTGCAGCAATATTTATTGCTTTCTGGGCCATTCCTCTGATCCAAAGCATATCAGCACCAGTGACCAACACTGCTAGATCATCGGCATAGGCTTGAACATAAAAGCCTCTGCTACGTAACTCTAGCAACAGGCTGTTTAAGACACAGTTCCATAGAAAAGGGGACAGGATACCACCTTGTGGGTTCCCCTTTACTACTTCCCTTTTAACTTTATCACCATGTAATTCTACTTGGACTGTGCGATGTCTTAGTAGAGTCTCTATCCATGAGGTGAGAATCTTAGACATGCCCAGCCCTCGCAGAGCCGCAACAAAACTACGGAAGGTGACATTGTCGAAGGCGCCGACAATATCCAGGAAAATACCCAGAGCCGGCTTTTTTCTAACAAGGCAATGCTCTACACGGCGTACAAATTCATGCAAAGCAGTTTCCGTAGAAACTCCAGCACGAAAACCATACTGCGATGCAGAAAGCTTTGCCTGCACGTTATTATCTTCATTAACATGATACAGAACTAGCCTTTCCAACCATTTCAGTTGAAAAGAAGTTAGAGTGATCATACGGAAGGATTTAGCTTCAAAATAGCTTTCCTTACCGGGTTTAGGGAGAAATATACCTGTGCCTTCTTTCCATGCCAATGGCACATAGCTGTGTCTCAGGCATGCTTGAAAAATGACATGGTAATATCCTTTCAGTTGATTCCAACCTTTCTGTAGCAGTACAGGATAGAGCCCGTCTGGCCCTGGTGCTTTGAATGGTTGAAATTCGTTAATAGCTGCTTCCATACGCTCAAATGAACATATGTTTGCAATCATTTCAGTGTCTTCAGGTCTCATAAATGGATTGTCCACTAAGTCGGACCTGGTTGCAAGATTTTCTAACTGCTGGCTACCCGGTGATAAGATATCCAGCAGATAGTTTAAAGTTTCTAGTGGAGACTTTGTGAATTCTCCGTTGTGTTTGATTACGTTGCTAACACGCACCGTTTCATTCCTTCGAATAATCTTAACCAGGCGAGCCGTTGGTGTTTGACTATTCATGCTTTCTACAAAGCTATGCCATGAATCGCGCTTTGCTTTTCTGACAGCTTGTTTGAAATGAGATAAGGCGAGCTTTTGAGCCTCCCAATCTTTTTCTTGTTTTGTTTTAATGGCTTTTCTCCAAGCTCGGCGAGCCTCTTTCCGAAGACTTGCTAGCTCAGAATTCCACCAAATGTTATCTTTCTTACGAAGCGACTTTCGCATAGGGCAAGCAGCTTCATATGATTTAGTAATAACGGAATGAACCTTGTTTGCCAGCACATCAATGTCTTTTTTTGAGGAAGGCACTGGTACTGGTTGTAAAGTTCGTTGACTTAATTTTTGTTCGAGTTCGTTTACATACTTGTTCCAGCATGTACTACGAACATTACGAAACAGTTTAGCCTGTTTTTGGATCCTGCCTTTAACCTGGAACCTAATATACATGTGATCCGAGAATGATGGCACGTTGCTAACATGCCAGCCAGTTATAGCATAGTCGTTAGGTAATACGGTCAGAGAAGGCGACATACAATATCTGTCTGTGTATCTTAATTTAACTTTTGTCGTCTTTGCAAACACAATGGCAAGATCATTCGCGGCCCCTTGCAAATCTTTTACGCCCCACAGTTCAAGAACCCCTGCTATAGGTGCTAGGAGCCTAGGACTATCGTGGCATGTCATACATTAAAGTAAAATTTAAACGGAAACAACTGCGACGCTTTACCTGAATACGCAGTGGTTTAAAAATCTCACACTTTTCGCACATTGCGCCGGCTTTTTGCATGAAGAGGCAGAAGACTGCAGAAGCCTACGCTAAATGTGTTAATTGAGATCGCTGATTTATAGGTTAGTGATTTCAAAGTCAGTTAAAGTTGCGAGTTGTTAGAAGCAGTAGCGTAGCCAGGGGGGGGGGCGGGGGGGCTCGAGCCCCCCCCATTGGCTTGTGAAGTATGCAAAATCGCATGTTTTTTGTGCTTTTGAGGCCGATTTTCTGTGAAAAATTGAAAATAGCCCCCCCCATGCGAAAAGAGCCCCCCCTGAAACGTTTGAACTTGCGAAATTTTGGAAGAAAAATCGCCTTGAATTTTGGCGAAGACCTTTTTTTTTTTTTTTTTTTTTTTTTTTGGAGATCACTTGATTTTGGGCGAAAAAAACGCTTGAATTTTCGATCTTTCCGAGACATTTCGTCTCAAATTTTGACAAACCGTCTGAAACTGATTTAAGGTCAATGAAAATTCGAGTCAAGGTCGTTTGCACACTTCTCGCTCTTTCAAAATAGCCCCCCCTTTTCCAAATCCTGGCTACGCGCCTGGTTAGAAGCAAGGATGGCAGTACGGTACGGTACGTAGGTACAGTACGGTATGGTACGCCTCATTTTGCTAAGAAGTACGGTACGCTGTTACGGTACGGCTTTTTTGTAATGGTACGGGTACGGTACGTTGGTACGGTACGCTTCAAAAACTGAACAGAAGTACGGTACGCTTGTACGGTGTGGTATGGTTCAAGGTGCGAGGTACGTAGTACGCAAATTCTGAACGTGTCGTACTGTACTGCCATCCATGACGACAAGTGCTACTATGGTACCAATACCGTAGTCAATACTCCGTATCGTACAAGAAGCGTAGAAAACGTGGCAACTCTGGCAATGAGAAAGCAGATTGCATCAAAAAAATCAAACAAAAAGTTCGTTATAAATGTTGCGTGGCTTTTATTAGGGGATTACGGTATCTGTTTTCTTTGTCTTATCACTATCAGAACTGTGCTGGTCGGTATTACCAGTTAGCTTTTGGCAAAGTTGTGTTGTCATGCCCTGGAATAGCCCAAGCCAGGTCTTTGGGCCTAGTTGAGAGTAACTGAGTAAAGCAGGCTATCATTATCAAGTAATACCGGTCGCAGGTCAGCCGGTTGCGATAGCCCAGCGCTTTTAAAAGTTAGGCTACTTTACCAGTTTGTTACTGTGCATTGCCTCGCCTACTGTACTCAGCTTCTGTATGATTCAGCCAGCTACACAGCTACAGTAGGCCTAGTATTTACTAATATATTTTTGTTGGCTGTAGCCTTCATTTGTCAGTCAGCTTAGCACTAGCCTAGTTGCCTGTAAATTCAGACTTCCTGTGTAGGTGATACTAACAGTTCCTAGTTAAAACAAATTTTGGCAGGTTAGAGGCAGTCTGTCTGAGACTCTGAGTAGAGTCTGCAAGACCAACCACTAGGCTCAGGGCTACTGTACAGTAATCCGTTGAGAAGCAGAGTCAAAGAAAGCAGAACAGAGGTGAATTGCAGGCCTAAGTTACTAGTACTAGCATGTTAAGATTAGCCTATTAGGCTGGTGCATGAGTTTGTTGGCTACATGCTAGACAATAAACTTCGAGCTTGTAATGTAGGCATACCGGTATCATATTGCTTTTTTCAGTTAACCTATTTATCAAGTATAGCATAGATATGTAGGCTAGGCTACTGCGCTAACCCAGAGCATCTGACAGACTGGTATCGTACATTGTATTTGTTGTTGTTTTATCATTTCATTTTGTGTTGCGCACTAAGGATTCAAACCTAAGTTTTATGCATGTATCATTTCATGCTATTGTGAACTTTTGTGTTAACTTGTACGGTAACCTGTATTTTCTAGTGGTGTGCTGTTTGCTAAAACAATTATTGCTTTTTAACTGTTTTCTACTTTACCTGCAGTATTTTTGGTGTGTATTTTGCTAATGGTAGGTTTATATAAGCAAGGGCCATTTTCATGTCCTCAGTTCTCTTAAGCAGTCTTTCCTCTAAGTTTTCACCTTCTGCATAGGTGCTGCAAAAGCTACGAACAGCAAAAGTGTCCTGAAGTTTTTGTGAAAATGCTGTAGCGTAGGCTTTTTGATGCTGCTGATCTCAAAAAAACAAAGATTGCTGTGCCACAAACTGATTCTTTCCACAAATTGTGAAGCGATCTCAAAAAAAAAAACAGAAAACAAAGGTCATCGCACCGCAAACTCGACACTTTTTGCGATTTGTAAGATGATCTCAAAAAAAAAGAAGGTCATCGCGCCACAAGCTCGATACTTTCTGCGATGTACAGAGCGTTCACAAACAACGTAATCGTTGCGCCACTCATCTCGACTAAAAACAAAAAACATGGAATGAAACGTCATTTCGCGCTTGTCAAAAATTTGTGCGAAAATGCTGGAAAATGTTTTGCACTTTTTTGTGCTTATAGGGACCACTGCACTTAAGACTTAAGTTCTGAGTTATTATGGTATCAAACTTGTTTAATGTGTATGTTTCGTAAAAATTTTGCCTCGCTTGCTGCATTAACTGCTCTTTTGGATATCACAAGTCTAAAGTACACTATTGTCTTATGCTATTAAGAAGACAACTTCAAAAGTTTTACAATGATTTAACATTATTTAGAAAGGAAATGGCTGGTGTTATGTTTTGTAATGCCCATAAAGAGAATAACAGAGCAAAGAGTGAGCGCTCATTAACTCATTTACTATTTTTATTTTTTTAAGTTATCATTAGGGTTTGGGTTAGATTTTGAGTTTAGGTGATGATTAACGTTAGGGTTAGAGTTTGAGTTAAGTTTAGGATTGAGTTTAGGGCTAGAATAGCGATTTTCTTGTTTTTACGTAACTTAACAGCAGCCTTTGCCATTTATGAAATAGTTTTAAAGGTATCTCATTCTATTTCATTCATTGAATAAGAGTAAACTTCATGTTGTAACTAGAATATGACATCACCAGCGATATCCAGGACTTTGCGATAGTACCTTACTTTATTGAACTAAAGAGCTTCGCAATTGCGTTAAGCATGTTTATGGTTGTTGGTAGTCAGATCTAAAATACATTGCTTTCAAATTTCATAATGTCCCATTAACTTGATCAGGTTTGTGGTTAACAACTTTCAAAATTTAAATGTCTAGAAAAGGTATATCTATGAAATGCCAATTAGAAATTTTCAACTTTGCTTGGTTCTCGTTTCAACTTTTAAGGAGCTTGTTGAATTTTCACTTCGCAGTGTAGCACAATTTTTTAAATTGCGGTTACAAACAAAACCCTTGTTGAAACAAATATTTTGACAGTAACCTTTTGCAATATTTTAAGAAGATTTTTATATAAGGACATGTATAAACATTTCGACTGATTTGTCTCAGAATAGGAGGACTAAATCAAAGCAATGCCTGCCTTGGCAATTAGCGTGGAAAAAGATTTGTACATAAACAAAATTTAGAAACAAAAATCAAATTCTTTAAATTTATAAGTAATATTGCAGAGTCTAACTTTACGGTGACATTACATTGAAAACTTATATTAATTTACTCAACGCTAAGCTTTCCAGAACCCTAGGTGTACTGTTTAAAGTCAAACAACTATTTACGAAAAATTATCTATGATACTTCTTTTGCACAATACATTTTTTTTAGTTCATTTTAACAGCTCTGAGGTTATTTGCTATCATAGTTTAATGGTCCCAAACAGTTATCAAAATACTGAAGTAATGTCAATCAAAAAGCTAATAGGAGCTCCTAACAGTTTTTCCCTTTATTCTGAAATAACATAGAGAGATCTGTAAAATTTCAACGACTTTTGAGCAAAAAATATTATTGGATCAGCCAAACTTAACGATAACCATGTCCAGAAATATGCAAAATTTTACAGCTTTTCCTGTTCTGAGAACCCTATTTAGCAAGGCAACCCAAGGGCCAGCATATTGGATATTGTACAATATATTGTATTACTTCCATTATTCAGCACAAAATCTTTCTTAATAAAATTAATCAAAAACCTACAGAGCAAGTAGTAGATTTTTTCAATGTTACAAGTGACAGTTTAGTAAAAAAAACTCACTCATCCTGCTTAAATCTGACAAAGCCATTAAGCTCAAGTACTTCAATGTCTTAAATGTTGGAGTAATCCCATACGTTTGACTCTTCTACTTTTCTGTGATACCAATTCATTGTGAGAATTCATCTTATAGTTTGAAGGTCCATTTAAGGGCTAATTGTCCAATATGGCTTTGCCAAGTTTGGTATGTTTTATCATTTTCTTATATTAGCTTACCGGTACTCTTAAAATTTGATGTGTCTAGCTGGAGTTTTTCATAATAAAGATTTAAAATTCTTAAGGGGCCCATTTGGCATGGTCTCCTTAATGTGGCCAGCCAAATTTTGCTATCTTTAGTCTTTGATTCATATTAACTTATCCAACAGGTTTAATTTGTTTAGCTTTTTTAGTTAATGGCCCGGGAGGTTTCAACATAATTGGAGGAACCCTATAGTATGAGATCCTCAAATTTTTTCATGTTATGTTTTTACCTATCTTGGAAATTTAATTATCTAGCTAGAGTGGTTAAAAATTTTGAAGGACTCGTTTGAAGAGGACTTTCCAATTGTGGCACTTGAAATTAATTAGTCATATTTTATGTACCTATTTTGCTTATATCTTTTAGTATTCTGAAAGTTTCATGTGTCTAGCTTGAATGATTGAAAAGTTTGAATTTTGGCGTCCTCGTTTGAGGGGGACCCCATTTTGTGGTACCCCCTAATTTTGTCAAATTTGTATCTTTTCATATTTACCTATTCTTGAAAATTTCATCAGTCTAGCGCAGGGGTTCTCAACCTTTTTTCTCCAATTTTCCACTTTTTAGCAAGCCAGCTCGACATTTCCCACCACAGCATTGGCCTGTGACAAATTCAATTTTAACCCATAAAGTGTCATTAGGTGAATATTGTGAAACATGACTTACAATATCGAAACACCAACAGTGTTGTCACTGTTACCCAAACATGACTTAAAATACCTCATATATCATATGCATAGCCAGGGTTTTTGACTGAGGGGGGGCAAACCACAAATCACATACAATGACGTCATCGGAAACTTTTGAAAGAGGAACTTTTTGTGGCACAAAAATATCGTGAAATGGAAAAAGCTGTGGCCTGGTTTGTCCCTCAAACAAAGATTTTGCTAAAGGGAGAGGGCTTAAACAAAAAGTTAAAAAGTGAAAACGTCTAAATTGGGAGACATGTTGAGTAGAGGAGTGTAACTCAAACATATCACAAACGGGGTGTGGGAGTGAAGCCCTCAGCCGCTGCATCATTTTTAGTAATTTTTTGGGAAAAAAAGCTATTTTAATGCCATTGGATCACATTTCGCACTTGTTCATAGACATGTGAAAGAACTAGAGTTCTAATATTTGAAAGCCAATTGAAAAGTTAAATTGTTCAATTCTCCTTTTACTTACAATTTAATTCCAAAACCTGTTTAAAATCTTGCATTTTAGGGTTAAGTTTTGTAAGTGATTTGGCCCAGGTAGGGGGAATAAGGTACACTGCCTCATGCAATATTTTAGGAGTAAGTAATAGCCCACTCGATTTTTCTTGGAGATTTTTGTTTTGTCATGAAAATAACCAGTTGTATGAGTACATTTACGGCCAGGAGGCCCAGGCCCCCTCAGTTTAAAATCACTAATTTGTTTAATGAGCATTTCCCCTAGATAATTATCGTTGAAAAGTATTTTCTTGTGCAAAACCAGGCAAGGTGAATGTGAATTGTTATTGAAAAATAATAGAATTGATGGTTACGCCTACCAACCATGTTATTGTTCGGGGCCCCTGCCGCTTTGGAGAATTTTGCAACATCTTCATGCCAAACACTGGCGTCGATTTCGGGAGGCAAGGGGGTGGCACCCTGTCAGGTCTGACACTGAAGGGGGCAAAATATGTCTGACCCCCTCGATTTTTTGGCAAGTAATACTCACTTGGCAACAAGAAATCCAAAATTCCAGACTGAGATAGAACCAGAATGCGGCAAAGACCTCTTTGTTTTGGTATTCACCTGAATTTGGGGGCAAAATCCAGAAATTCTGGGCTGAAATAGAACCAGTTTGTGGCAAAGACCTTTTTTTTAGGTCTGCACCCAAAATGCCGGGCTGATATAGAATCATATAGTTTAAACAAACTTCGCAAAAACATTTTGCCCCCTTGGAATTTGCCAAATCAACAAAAAATTGACGCCTATGATGCCAAATATAGGTGAATACCAAAAAAGTCTTATCAACTGAGCATAAGACCCCTAGCACTGTGCCATATGGTAAGTCCAGACCTGGTTATTGCATTACAATCATAAAAAGGTTAGACGAGGGCTTGAGGTAGCAACTTTTAGGACAAAAACTCTTAATTTCCCCTGAGTTATTCATTCAAAGTGGTTGGCAAAAATTGAATTGAGGGGTGTGGGTTCCCTGGTTGTCAGTATTATTGGTAATTACTGTTATACGCAAACAATGCTAAAAGAAACTGAAGAAACAGTAGGTTTTTTGTCACATTTTAATCACTAGTGGCATTTCAATTAGGAGGCCAGTCCCCTTGCCCCCCCTGGCTATGCCTGTGACATATATTGGTTGTTTTTGTTATTAAAACAGTCTGTAAATGGTTGTGATTTGTAAACTAAGTCAACATATGGATGTGTTAAATTTTGAAGCAGTGGTTCTTTGTCCGAGCGGTCACTCCCCACTTGGCAACTGCGCCATTCCCTACCAGTGGGGAATTCCCCTCAGAACCACTGGTCTAGTATCAGTGATTAAAGTTTGAATTTTGGCATCCTTGTTTCAAGGGGATCCCTTCATTTAGGTACCCCCAAATTTTATCTTTTTATATTTGCCAATCCTGAAAATTTCATGCAATTAGCGTAAATGGTAAAAAAGTTTGAATTTTGAATGCCCGTTTGAGAGGGAAACCCTCATTTTGGTACTCCCAAATTTTGTCATATGTTATCTTTAACTAATATTTATCTATTCTGGAAATTTCATCTGTCTAGTGTGAGTGGTCAAAAAGTTTAAATTTTGGCAGCCCCATTTGAGGGGTACACCCTTTTTGATACTCCCAAAATTTTCTCAAATTTTATTTTTTCTTTGTATTTGCCAACCCTGAATTGTCTAGTGTGTGTGGTTAAAAAGTTTAAATTTTGGCGGCCCCATTTAAGGGGGACCTCTCATTTTGGAATCCCCAATTTTTGTTAAGGTTTAGTTTATTTGTTATATCTACCCATTCTAAAAATTTGATCCATCCAACTCTAATGGTTTAAAAGTTCAAAATTTTTGTGGCCCTGTTTGAGGGAAAATCTCCATTTTGATACCCCCAAATTTTGTCAAACTTTATCTTTTTTCATATTTGCCTACCCTGAAAATTTCATGTGTCTAGTGTGAGTGGTTAAAAAGTTTGAATTTTGGCGGTCGTGCTTTGGGGAAACCCCCCATTTTGGTACCCCCAAATTTTGTCAAATTTTATTTTTCCTTTATATTTACTTGACTTAAAAATTTCACGAGTCTAGCTAAAAAGGGTAAAAAATTTGGATTTTGGAGGGCTCATTTGGGGGGACCCCCCATCGTGGCACTCCCAATTTTTGTTAGGTTTAGTTCATTTATAATATCTACTCATTCTGAAAATTTGATCCGTCTAGCTCGAACAGTTTAAAAGTTCAAAATTTTGGATGACCCAATTGAGGGAGTTCCCACCAACCTGGCACTCCCAATTCCTGTTGCACAAAAGTCCTCCCTGATATCTTCAATTGCTCAAACTTTGAATCGACTGCGTTTAGTGGTTTAAAAGTAGATAGCATAGGAAGAAAAAGAAAAATAAAAAAAACGAGAAAAAAGAAACAAAACAAGAAAAATAGTATTCTAGTTAGGGTAAACAAACATAACCAAAAGAAAGGTGGTTGATAGTGTGCTCAAAAATCACAATCCATTTTTCATCAATATCAGTACGTACCAAGATATTTAGGTTCAAATTCGTCAACTTTTTGCCCAGTTTTGGTTTGTAAAATTTTGGTAATGTGACCAGGCACTCACTAACTCGGTTTGCATAGAGCATTGATAAGCACTCACATTGTGTCCAAATTTCAGCTTCGCTTGTTGAATAGTTTTTGAGTTAAAGCAAATTAACAAATTTTTAAGCCAAAATGCGCCATTTTTTTAATGTTTTTTAGTGACTCAATTGACGATCCTGTGACCTAGGATCCAAAAATTGGCACACATGGCACTTCTATTAATTCTTTATGTTGAGTCCAAATTTAAACTTTCTAGGTTTTACCGTTTGCTAGATATAAGCAAATCAATCCTTATCTGCCAAAATTTGCAAACGAAAACAAAGGTACGACGTGCTCGCATGAAGTCCCAGTGAGAGCAACTAGAATAACATTATGTAGAAATGATATCGTGCACGATAGTTGGATCCTTATGCATGGTTGTTGTTGGATGTTTTTGTTTATTGATAATTTTCTATGCTGTGCATGATTTGAATCTTATCCTGACCGAAGCTTCCCGTCGAATAAAATCTCAAGATAAAAGTACCATGTCAATGAGATCAAAAATAAAAGCCAAAGGTAAATCAGAAGAAAATGAAACGACACAAAACCAAAAGTGTGATCCACAGAAACATTTCGTCTTTTGCAAAACTCATAAGACTGGTGGCACTTATGTATACAGAATACTTCAACGTTATGTGTCAAAGTATCATTTGAAAAGAGCTAAGATGCCTTCTTCTGATGTTGGAGGTTATCCAGAACGAATTAGACCAGAGCTGAGTTTCATTGTTACTCAAGAAGACGGTATGAGGCATCCTAAAGAAGGCGATGAGTTTGTGATAATCAATCATTTTCGGTTCAGTCGTGATTCTCTAAACAAAATGATGCCAAAAAATACTCGCTATGTTTCAATTGTACGAGAGCCATGGAGTAACTTTCAATCTTCATTCCATTTTTTTCACACTTACTGTGATATGAAACCAGGCAATGGATTACAAGCTTGCTTTATATATCCATATTTTCACATTGCTAAAGGCCGAAAAATCACCTTTGAAGAATACCTTAAAGTTGTTTTTGATGAACTAAATGCTTCAATTCCGTGGTTTTTTAGGAGTAAAAACTATCAGGCATTCGACTTAGGCCTTGATCCACTCCTTGATAATGACACAGAGATTGATAAGGCTATTCGCCAGCTTGGTGCTGAGATCGATCTGATGTTAATCACTGAATATATGGATGAATCTCTCATTCTATTAAAAGATTTGCTGTGTTTGTCTTGGTCTGATATTACATATGAACCCAGCACTAGAGATGCTCGAGTAAAGAACTACCAACGCATGAAACTTACATCAGAAAGCCCAGTAATGAAGCGATTTAATGATTTCAGCAAATTGGATGTGCAGTTATATGAATACTTTAACAAAATGCTATGGCTCAAAATCGAAGCATACGGAAAAGAAAATATGAAAAGAGATGTAGAAAAGCTAAGATCACTCCGCAAAAACAACAAACCTCAAGCAAGCGCAGGTTTTATAGGTTTTCATTCTGGCGTTAGTGTGGTTTGGTGCTGTGCTCTTGCTTGGAGCTGTGTGAAGTGTTTTATAAAAGAGGTAGATGCCAGAAAGAACTTGAGAGAAGCCCTTGATAGATGTGAGCGCTTTCAAATTTGATCGACTACAGTAGTTTTTAATTTATTGAGAAAGATGCAATTATCCTCACCCAAACTGCATTCCTTGCTGCTAACATTAACTTATTCCAATTTGGTTTGTTTGGTGTACCCCTCTTCCCAGCCTGCTATTCTGCTGACAATGGGCTTCGACAGTCACTGCACTCACTTGTCCCTGGCAGGAATGGTGCTTGTTGGTGTGGTTCATCTGACCTGGCCATGACTGGGGTGTCGGGAAGAAAATGATGCTCACTCATAGGTTGCTTTTCCACTGTAATCTTTTTTGTCCATATTTTATTTGAATTTAGATGTTTATAGAGTTAATGTCATCCCCCTGAAGAGCCTAATAGCAAAACAGCCTGTTGGGAAATTATTTTTGTAGGTGTTTTTATTTAACTTTAATAGTGTTAACCGATATTGAGCATAATAGACCAATGTTTAGTATATCCGAATATATTCAACATTTAAGTCAAGCGTTTATCGGAAATCCTGGAATATGATCAACTCCAAGTGGGTAAGGACGATTCATTCAAAACAAAAGCACAACTGTCGCTTCCTTATGAGAGAAAGATAAATATGGATCAATCAGTTGAATTTATGTTACGTTTTAGAGATTTTATTTGAAACTTATTTGGTGGCAGTATTCTTTAAATTCAGAGTAGGTTGTTTTTGCTTCACTTTTACTCCCATCACATCACACGTAGGCTTTAGATAGCCTTCTGGACATCACTATCTGACTATAGTTATCAGCAATTTGCAGTTTTGGTTTCATTCTACTATCTTTGTTTGTGGTTTTGCTCAAAAGATATTTTTACTACTCTCCTCTCTCTACCTTAGTGAGACTTGTTGACGTTGCTGGAACACTAACATGACTGGAAAAGGCGGGTGAGTCAAAAACAATAGATATTCACTATAGAGCTAAATTTTATGTTTGAACAGTTGGCTACCTGTATCATGTAATAATATGTGGACTTCTGACTGAAAGATTCAAATTTAATAATTACCTACTCAACCGGTAATTTTTTTAAATTTTGATTTTAATATTGTTAAGGTTAATGTCATCTATTAAGATTAGTTCATTTTTTAAAAGCATAATATACTCTAGGTGTGTCTTTTTTGGGGGGGAGTGGGGTAAGACAGGAATTTTAAAACTAAACTTTGAAATTAATCGTTAGTGTACAGTATTTTTATTTATTTACATTGCCTGGTGTTGTTGATTTATATTGAAAACTTTTAAAATTGACATTCATAAAAAACTGATTGCTGATGGTTGTAAATACTCATACTGACTTTCCATTTTTTGGATCACTAGACATTGATGATTGATTCTGTTGCTTGCAGTTTTGAATTTTAAACAGTTAACATAATGACTTTTTTACTGCTGATGACTGAATTTTATTTTCCATACTAGTATAACATGGCTTATTTTTGTGAATGTATGTTGCAGAGAAAAAGAAGATCTTTCAACTGCTATCCTTCGAACAAAGAGTAAGCCAAATCGACTGATTGTGGAAGATGCAATATCAGATGACAACAGCGTTGCGGTTTTGTCATCTGTAAGTTGATTGAAATATGTTGACTAGTAAAAGCTTCGAATAGCTTGACATAAGAAAGCAATTTTGCAGACTGAGAATGTGTTTTTAGCCATGGATTTAGCTCACCCTCAGCAAGTGATTTTTGTAGTTTTCTGGGGGCTGCTGTTTCATTTATTTATATGACCTGGTGTTTTTTTTTCAAGCACTTTCCATTTTAAAATATTATGCAAATTCTGGTACTATACCTCAGAACTACGTCTGTTGGACACTGGAGATTCAAGTGATTTTGCTGATGAAAAGATGAAATACAGCAACATTTTGATGGCAATGTAGTCATATTTCATTTATAATTTGCTTCTAGAGTTTTCAGTAGTCTAGGTTTTAAATGTCACATAAGGTTAGCAAAACGGTTTATGAAAGAAAGCTGTTCAGTGTGTATTGTAACCAAAATTTATTTTTAAAAGCACCCAAATAATCCTTGAAAGACTTTTTAAGCCAAGTTATATCACTGATTAAATAGCTGCGTTTACCATACTCGGCACTTGTGCATTTTTTACCTAGAGGTCGTGTTTACTCACCAAGCTTTGAATGATTACTGTTGTTTTTCATTCAGCGTTTAAATTTTTTTACAGGCTAAAATGGAAGAACTGCAACTCTTTCGAGCCGATACTGTTCTTCTAAAAGGCAAAAAACGCAAAGAAACTGTTTGTGTTGTCTTATCTGAAGAGGATGTTCCAAATGAAAAAATTCGAATTAACAGAGTAGTGAGAAAGAATTTGAGAGTTAGAATTGGTGATGTTATCAGGTTTGTTTGCCACGATCTTGTTGCAGTCATATCTTTTTGCATCGTTTTTGCATTGTCATCATATCATTTTGCATAGTCATATCTTTTTGCATCATTTTTGCGGTGTCATCATTCATCAGCATTAGTGATACTTGATCATTTTTAATGAAAATAACAGCCATCCTAAGTAATTTTCCAGCTAATAGAGGTTTTGACCATCTTTGTTTTGAAACAAAGGCCTATTGTATATTTTCACAAAACTTAAATGCATTTATTCCATTTCAAATGTACATTGCATTTGGACTAGGAATTTTAGACAAATGTGTTTAAAGATGGCTGTGCTTACTCTGCTTTGGTTGTTTTAGCCTGTACCGAGTTATACTTACTTATTATACAATTATAAATTCGTTTGTAGAAGCAGTTCTGTAGGCTTTTTTCCAATTGTAACATTTATATGATACTCGATAAAAACAGTGCAAAGGTTATCACTTTATGCAGGAAAACTTTGGATTAAGTGAATTAATACTTGCTGAAAAGTTTTTCAAATATCTATCTATACATATTTTCTAAACTACCTAAGTAATTTATTTATTTTGTTTCAGTATCCAACCCAGTCCTGATGTAAAATATGGTTCTAAAATCCATGTTCTACCCATTGATGATACAGTTGAAGGAATTTCTGGAAACCTTTTTGAAGTTTACTTAAAACCCTATTTTCTTGAAGCGTATAGACCAGTTTGGTGAGATTATTTAACTGTAGCAACTTACTAAGAAGATTTCACGATAAAAATGATAAAAGTTGCTTCACGGTTGTAGTGCTCATATTAAAGTAGGTGTGGTACTTATTTCAATGTAGACTTTTCTACATCTGATGAACATTTCATTCACTAAAAAGCTGCAACCTTAATGTCTACTAATTGATATAAACACCAGTAAAATTAGGTGACTACCACCTGTTCTTATCAAGTATTTTTATGGTACAACTTATCTTCGTACTGATTTGCAATTAACATGACGTTGATGTAGAAAAATTTATATTATACATTGTTGAACTATATTTTGTGAGCAAGTATTTAGAGAATTACCCAATTTATCTGGAATTTTGTTTGGTTGTTGATTGGAGATATATTTAATTTTGAATTAATCATACCTTCTGCTGCCAAGATTTTTGCTAGCGCTAAGTTACTAGAAGTTACTGAACTATATGCATTAAGTTCGCAGTGCGTACTGCTAAAAATGGAAAAGGCTGTTGTAAGTTGTGAAGAGTTAATATTAAAAACAGTTATTTTATTTAGCAAAGGAGATGTCTTCTTAGTACGAGGAGGAATGCGAGCTGTTGAATTCAAAGTTGTAGAAACAGACCCAAGTCCCTACTGCGTTGTTTCACCGGAAACTGTAATTCACTGTGAAGGGGAACCAATCAAAAGAGAGGTAAATGTTTGAAATTGGGTTTTGATTTGTTCTGTATTACGAGCCGTAGGCAACTTGCTTACATTTTTTTAATGAAATTTCTGAGAATTTTGTTTATAGTTGTTACTCTTAGGCACTTCATTACTACTAAAAGTGTTACTACACGAGTATAATAAAATAGGAAGAAGAATGACTATATTTAACTGGTTAATCTTCTTTAGTTTATCTCGCTAAATAAAAGATTTGCATTTGGTTTGAAGACGGAAACTTTTTTTTTCTGTGAGCGATCTTAATTAAAATCATTAGGCTTGGTTGGCTGAGTTTCGTTTAAATCTTTTATTAGGAGGAGGAAGAAGCTTTGAATGAAGTGGGTTATGATGACATTGGTGGATGTCGCAAGCAACTTGCTCAGATAAAAGAAATGGTAGAGCTACCGTTGAGACATCCAGCACTTTTTAAGGTACGTACTGCGTGTACTGTACACTGCACAGAAAGAATATTGTAAAACTGCAACGTTTGATTGAGGCTGTGGGGAATTTTTTTGTGACAAATACTTATAAACTATAATTTTAGCATCATATTACAAACTGTAAATTTGTAATTTTTCAGTTGTTGCACCTAGTGAATTTATTAATAAAACAATTAGGTAGTGACTATTTCACCGAAAATTTTCGAGTTAAAGAGAATAAAACGAAAATGAGAAATATTCATCGGCGCTTTTTTCTTAGGGGTTAAGATTAGGGTTTCAGTCAGGGTTTGGGTTAGGGTTCGATTTGGGGATAGTTTTAGAGTAAGCATTTGAGTTTGGGTTAGATTTGAGTCAGAATTAATCAAAAAGTAGATAAAAATTTTCGGTGAAATAAAGCCTTCCAAACAATTATTGTAACATTAAACGTTTTTGTTAGGTATAATTTCTTTTATTTGTTCAGTAACAGGCAAGGAATGCACAATGGACACGATCGAGCCATAAAGCGAAAACCGGTAGTACCACCAAAACCAGCACACTGCAACAAATGCAGTCAAAAGTTCTGATAATTCTATTTTAGGCAATTGGAATTAAACCACCTCGTGGTATCTTGTTATATGGGCCACCTGGAACTGGGAAAACTCTCATTGCTCGTGCAGTTGCCAATGAAACGGGAGCTTTCTTCTTTCTAATCAACGGTAAGCCGTCATTTTCGTAAATTGATTCATTAGGTATGTTGTGGATTGCTGATAGTCGAAGCTGTAAAACACTTTTCTATAATACCTTTTAAGCAACTTCATTCCGTGTTTCGGGAAAGTAATAAGCAACTGAAAAATTCTTTTCATGCTTGTTGTTGCTTTGATTTTCTGCTTGGAAATCCGTTAAAAAATATTGGGTAGAATTTCACAAAATTTAGTTCTGCATTATGAGGATCGGTGATATTGAATAAATTTTGATTTTTATGTTTATCTACCGAAGAAATCTTCTTCAAATTCTTCGATTATTTGTTTGTAAGGGCGATAATATTTGTAAGAAATTTGATATTTTACTCAACTCTTGAACATCTTAGGCCCGGAAATTATGAGCAAGCTGGCAGGAGAGTCGGAGTCAAATCTCCGCAGAGCATTTGAAGAAGCAGAGAAGAACGCCCCGTCTATCATTTTTATCGACGAGCTTGATGCCATCGCCCCAAAACGAGACAAAGTGAGTTTTTCAGCGATTATGAATTTTTGCCACCTAAATTTCTCAATTTCTTTACAAAATAGAAAGGTCAATTAGTGTCTCGGGTAGTAAAAGAAGATTCGGACGAGAGGACGGTTACCTTTTTCTGAGAGAAGTGCTCTCGTGAAATTGTTTTTTTTTTTTTTCGGAATTTGAGCTTTAATTATGTACTAATTTAGACTTGCATTTGTTTTTTTACTTCGTTAAAAAGTGGGTGATAAAAATTAGGAAGAAGTCAAAAATCAACTCGAAGATTTGGAAAATGATCAACTCTTAAGCAAGTTCATCAAAAAATCGGCATTATCGCTTTCTTTGTAACAGTAATTTACACCTTTGGAAATTTCTTTGCTCTAAGCCTCCATGTTTTAACGTCTTTTTACTTTTTCAGACTCACGGCGAAGTCGAACGACGAATTGTGTCCCAACTTCTCACTCTCATGGATGGGTTGAAGCAGCGGGCCCATGTTGTGGTGATGGCGGCCACTAATCGGCCCAACTCGATTGATGCCGCTCTACGTCGTTTTGGACGATTTGACCGAGAGGTTGATATCGGCATTCCTGATGCGACTGGCCGATTGGAAATCCTGAGAATTCACACGAAAAATATGAAGCTAGCCGACGATGTTGATCTAGAACAGGTATGGACTCCCCAAAACCTCCGAGCAGGAGCAATGATGGTTAAATAGATAATAACTGAAATGTTTCAAAGTCAATTTTGCCAAAATAAGTTTTTCGGTTGAATTACCTGACTTGCTCGTTACTCGCATAGCTAAGCTTGCCTAAGGACCAGAGTGTTATGATTTTCAGTTTTCACTTTTGCGATTTTAACATAGAAGAATAATTAAATAGAATCTCTCTACTTTTGCTTTTCCAATTATGGTCATTTTTGTGCAGGTTGCTGCCGAATCCCACGGTCACGTTGGAGCTGATCTTGCTGCTTTGTGTTCGGAGGCTGCTCTTCAGCAGATACGCGGAAAGATGGATCTTATTGACATGGAAGAAGAGCACATTGACGCAGAGGTCATGGATAACCTCGCTGTGACTATGGAAGACTTCCGGGTAAGAATTAAAACAAAAAAATTTAGAGATAAAAAATTAAAAAGAACTGGTCTGATTTTGTGTTTTCAATTTTTCGAAATAGTTTAGTGTTTCCAAATATAAAATTGCCAGTCAGAAGCTGTTCCTATTTTGAATTTTTCGGCTATATGACTATACTAGCAGGAGTCTTGACTATGGGTGAATGAACTCCGCCGACCAACATACATAAACATATTAATTCTTGAAATGAACCTTTGAAGTAGTTATTCAAGGTTTAGTAATTGCTAGTTTTTCAAGATAATAGTTTCACCCTCTCACTTTCAAATAATGCTGCCCTTAATGAAAAATCGAACCCGGGTCTACCATTTCAGTGGCATACACTTTAGCACGCAGGGCAGACGCGATAGACAAAGATACAAACCTATCACACCGCATTGATACAGTGGCATGACAGCTTCATATTTCTGGTCTTCCAGAAAGCAAACGTGCTCATTCATATTCGAGAGAAAAGTTTCGTTCCGTTTTTTTCTTTGTTGAGATAGTGACGTCATAGCTTATAATCTTACGCTACGCTTCAGGTGATACTGTAAATACAGTCAAGTTTGCAGTGCGATGTACATCAAAAAATCTACCAGAAGCACCCTAGGGAATTCCCTATTTCTACACTTGATCGCAAAGGAAATTTAACGCAGTGCTATTTTGCAGTCTTGTCCTTTATATTTTCAGCATTGTGCGTTTTGTTTTTTTTTGTGATACTAATTGCCTTTGTTCCGTTTTTAGTTCGCGATGGCTCAAAGCAATCCGTCAGCACTCCGTGAAACGGTGGTTGAGGTCCCCAACATCACTTGGGACGACATTGGCGGTCTCGAAAATGTCAAAACCGAGCTGCAAGAACTTGTGCAAGTATGTAAATCAATTAAGAACAGTGTGCTGAGGAATTAATGCTAGCGTACTTGACGGGGTGAACCTGTTAGACTCGAGGACAAAGAAAATTTAATATTACCCTGGAGCAAAATAATGGTGATGTACTAATAAGCTATAAACAGCTTAAGATGCAGCGTCTTAGAGGCACAATCAAAACTTATTGATCATAGTTTAGAATTTGCGTCTGAAACTCGACATGCGTTCTTAGTGTAGTTTTTGTAAATTAATTTTTGCTTGTTTTTTTATCAAAGTATTGTGCTCTTCTATCACTAAACTTCAGTCTAGATATTAACATTGCTTGAGTATTACTTCGAAGTACCAAGCTATTTATCACCGAATTCTGTTAATTGCCGTTTCGGAAATTCGGCATTTGGTGTTAAATTACAGACAGTGCATTGCTTTCGTAATGTGCTGTAGCATTAGGAACTTCCTCTTCATTACCCTCTACTAAAAGCATAAGAGGTTTCGGAAGATTGTCAAAAATCACCAAACAAATAATCATGTGTCAGGCATAAATTTTTTTCTCTTGGCCAGATGTTAAGTGAGTTGATTGCGAAAACAGCAGTTCCAAATAGAGCCATCACTTACCACGGTCCTCGACCACCTTTGCCAACTGGTTTGAATGAACTCCTAAGCATTTGCAAACCATACTACGATGCAGCTAAGTTATGCCAGTTGCCGTAAAATTGGTAAACTATTGATTATAGTGACGATTGAAGGGTTGAAAAAGTTGAAATTAAAGCTTTATTTTTGGTATATTTTATCGTGGCAGTAGTCTTTTTTGACTTTTTTTTTGTTTAGTATCCAGTCGAACATCCCGAGAAATTTTTGAAGTTCGGTATGACGCCTTCAAAAGGCGTGCTGTTTTACGGACCGCCCGGGTGTGGAAAGACGCTGCTTGCAAAGGCAATTGCGAACGAATGCCAGGCGAATTTTATTTCTATCAAAGGACCTGAAATGCTCACCATGTGGTTCGGTGAATCTGAAGCCAATGTCCGAGAAGTTTTCGACAAGGTATCGTTAATATGCTGGCTTTTCTGGGCTATACAGAGACATATTTTTATGTGCAATTTACATGGTAGAAAAATATTTTTTCTTTTTCAAAATCCGAAAGCAGTGATTCGTCCATAATTCACAGAGGTGGGGTCCTCGAGGACATATTTTGAAGTCCTTGGCCTCGAAGCCAAGCCTCCAAGTCCTCGAAAACACCCTGTCCTCGACCGAGGACAGCACTATTTTTTGATTTGTGAAAAATGGTCCAAGGCCATGACCTGTTTTTTCTTCGTCTGAAATTTCACGGAAAATTTGCGATTTTCTGCGCAAAGACCTTTTTTTTGGAGAACGCCTGAAATTTGCGATTTTTGTGCGAGAAGATTTTTTTTGGAGAACATTTGCATGTTGTGTCCTTAGTTCTTGGGCCCTTGGCCTTGAGCATTCCTGTCCTTTGCCTCGAGAGGGTCTGTCCTCGGAAAGTCGGTCCTTGGCCTCGGATTTTTTTTGTGTCCTTGGCCTCAAGCCTTGTGTCCTTGACTCCACCTCTGATAATTCATTGTAATTTGGATTTTAATGTATAAGCCAATTACATCTACAAAGATAATCTCCAAACTCAAATAACTGCCAGATGGTCTTCGCTGTGTTTAAAACAGATGTGAAATTTCCTAATCCATACCCGTGCATATTTCGCTACGCATTAGTTTGTATCAGCAAGTGTTTCTTCACGAATCACGTCAACGAGATGCCGTGGAATTGTGTTACTTTCGCAAATCATAAATCCCCCTTCCAAACAAGTACATTGGTAAAAAAAACAATGTTTTGTCAGTTTCTCCCCTGGACAAAGTAGAATTTATTTGGTCAAAAAATAAATGAACCACCACAAAAGTTCCTGACGAAAGGTGATATTCCGTAAAACAGCAGCTGCACTAGGCTGCTATATTTGATGGGTAGGCTATCGTTAAAGACATGTGGTATAACTCATGGGGTGGTTCATTTATTTTTTGACTTTTTTAGATCAAAAAATCTATCCTTAACCAAATGGCAGGATTATAGGGCCAATCAATCTTGAGAAATTGTATAATTTATTAATTCAAATTATAACGGATTCTGTTACCACGCTTTTATTCGGTAACATTTTTTGCTCTGTAATTGCCATGCCACCACGTAGTTTTGATATAGTGTTGCCAGTGTAATCATATGAATCATTTTTCCCAGGCTCGCCAGGCGGCCCCTTGTGTCTTGTTTTTCGATGAATTGGATTCAATAGCGAAGTCAAGAGGTGGTAGCGTTGGAGATGGAGGCGGTGCCGGTGACCGGGTAATCAACCAAATTCTCACCGAAATGGACGGAATGGGCAGCAAGAAAAATGGTACGAATTTCGCAAAGTAACTTGCCAGTGTCCACTGTTCTTTACCATTTGATGTTTTCCTGTCAAAGGTTAAGTTGTTTAAAACTTAATATACCATATGGTTAAAGTTTCATAAAAGCGGAAAATTTGGCTTGTTTTGGAAAATAGAATCATGGATAAGTTAACTAGTTTAACTTAGTATATCAAGACCGAATGTCTAGAAAAATGACTCACTAGAAAATTCTAGAAAAATGTAATATCAACCATTTCACAGAAATTGTTCGCTTATCTCGCAACTTAAGCATGCAGCCATAAAGTAAACCCGCATTTGGGGAGATTACTTTGTGATTTTTGGGCACAAAAGAATGTAAGTTGTAAGAAAAGTGGGCATGAAACAATGTAAGAAATTTGCAGCTTTCATCCGAAATTTGTAGTTAACCGGGCAGTATTCTAGAAGATGGACCTTTGCTACTGCAACCATGAACTCGGATTCAATCCTCGGTCAAATTAAAACCGCAGACTGTAAAATTAGCATTAGTAGCTCCGTGTTTGTCGTTCAGCACTAAAAAGAGACAGTTTTAAACCTCCACCCTGTGTGTGTGTTAGCCTGGTGGGCAGGTGGGGATAGCTTCACTCGAAGATTGAAAACATCCCTTCACTGTTTCCAGGCCTAAGTAGCTTAGAAAACAAAGATGTTATCATCGTTTGATGAATGATAAGAATAGAACCAATCTATGAATTCTCATTTCTTAGCGTTGTTCGACTGACAACATGTTTATTCTGCCTAAAGCATAACTGTTTGACGTATGAAAGAACTCTCTTCAGCAATTTGTATTGCCTTATTCAGTGTTTATCATTGGAGCCACCAACCGTCCGGACATCATCGATTCGGCCATTCTTCGACCGGGAAGACTCGATCAACTCATTTACATTCCCCTGCCCGATGACAACTCACGCGTTGCCATCTTGAAAGCTAATCTTCGAAAATCACCTGTTGCCAAGGTTGAATTTGTGTTTTTTCTTAATTTACGTGCATTGCTGAATGCTGATGCATTTTTTCTGACTTATTGATGATTCAATTCTTCTCAGTAAAGTAATTAGCGATTGTACGTAGATTACAATGCCTGCCGATGTAGAAAATGTCACTAGTGTTTTTCGAAAGGACTATCTAGAATTTATTCGGATTTTATTTTCGTTTGACCAACAAAGCAGTGAAAAACGATGCAAAACTAATTCACTTGTAAATGAATACTGAGATTTCAAGCGCATGTTTGGATCGGTTGTGAAAAACACTGTTTGATATCCCATTAACCATAACTGCTTACATAGCCACCGAATTTTGTTGTTTAAATTGCGATTTTTTTTTCAGGATGTTGATCTTCAACTTATAGCTCGAGTTACGAAAGGTTTCAGCGGGGCCGACTTGACTGAAATTTGTCAGCGAGCTTGCAAGCTGGCTATCCGCGAAAACATTGAAAAAGATATTCAACGCGAGAAGGAAAGAGCAAAAAGCGGAGCCAATGCTATGGTGAGCTAGCGTTATGATAACATTTTGAAAATTATTTTTGGAAAGATGAATGTTTTGGGAGATTGTTGTTGTTTAGCTCCAACTTCTTTTTTTCAAACTATTGTGTTGGACAATTCGTTTACTTCTAATTAGTAGAGTTGTGACTAATTACATCATTAAGGTAAGTCAAATACACATTTTGCTTGTTTGTTCCTTGATAAGTTGGTTGATGTCACCTCGATCGCTTTTTGAAATTGTTTATAAAAGTTTAAAGGCCAAATTAATGTTTTTACAAAATTGGATTTAATAATTGAGTTTTTATCGATAAGGTAAGAATTGGATCAAGATTTTGAAACGAATTTCATCAAATCGCCCGATTAATTTCGTACTCTTGATTTTTATCGGCGTAATAAGAGAAAATAAACGCGCATGTTCGACTGATATCAAGCATGTTAAGTGATCCGCAATAAATTTTATATTTGTTGAAGTTGCTTTAAATCTAAAAATGTCAAGTGATCTCTTTTCATTTTAATTTTTTCCAGGACTTGGAAGAAGAAGAAGAGGATTTGGTTCCCGAAATTCGTCGGGACCACTTTGAGGAGGCGATGCGATTTGCGCGTCGTTCGGTCACTGACAAAGATATCCGAAAATATGAAATGTTCGCTCAAACTTTACAGCAAGCCAGAGGCTTCGGTAATTTCAGGTAAGTTACGCATAATTTTCCCCCATCCAAATCACCTACAAAGTTGTGAAGCAGTCGTGCTGTTGCAGCCTATGATGAAAGAATTAGTAAATGGACCGATTTAGTGGCGCATCACAATGCCGATTGTCTGGTTCTTACTGAAGATCGTAGTGCAATTCGCCCATTAAAATCAATGGTAAAATTCTTACATAAGGTTAGTGGGCGGCGTTTTTTGTTTGATTTTACTTTTATTTGAAGGGCCAAAGCTTCGGAATTCCATTTCAGGTAATTTCCGGGGTTAAAAGTTTTTATAAATGCGCATTGAACTTATTTTAAAAAGGGTTCTTTTGCACCGTAAAATAGCGTCTTAACGCTTATTTAATGACATTGACATGTGATATTTCTGAGCAGAGTTGCGATAGGCATATAGGATAAAAGTGTAAAATGCTATTGTGTTTTGCACCAGGATGCGATCATACAAGCATTCGCCCCGCTTTCAAAAATTTTGGATACGTTTGTTTAAAAATGGTGACTTTAATTGACATCTAGGTCCAAAATTTCACAATATTTTTTTTTTTCGGTTTTACTTAGGCATCTTTTCGTTTTGCTAAGGCGTTTTGTGCTGCCTCGTGGCGGAGTGTAATTTAAGGAAGAAATAATTATTATAATAGCAATTTTTGTCTAAAAAGCCCTTTTCTCTACTAAATATCGTAAGTGACATTGCTATGGGACTGGATGTACGGGGGATTTAGCCAGTAGCGTACGCAGGATTTTCGAAAGGGGGGGCCAGGAAATTTGAAAATAATGAAGACCAAAAAAAAAAAAAATTTCTCCACTCAGAATCAGTCCGTTTTTCTGCCCAAAATTAGGTGAAGACCAAAAAAAAAAAAAACGGTCTTCACTCATTAAAAGTCCGGTTTTTGGCCCAAAATTGCGTGAAGACCAAAGATAAAAAATTAAAAAAAAACGGTCTTTATCCAGATTCTGTCCTTTTGTGTCCTCTAACTTTCTGCCCAAGTTACAAAGGAAGTGGCCATGCCGCAATTTTGCATACTATTCTATGCTAATTATACTATCCTGGCGACCCAAATAGGGGGGGAGCATGGCACCATAGCCCCCCCCCTTAAATACGCCCCTGGATTTAGCTCTCCCAGACCTTACCTCTGCAGACCCTGCCGCGCTTACCGTATACGCCTGTACATGCGACTTTAATTTTGCATTCACAAAATAATACAAAATCATTTACTTTGCTTTGACCTTTCTACACTATGAGCTGTTAATTTAGAGCTGTACCCTTCATTCATTTCTAAAATCGTTGTTGACCTTTTTTTGGTCTTAGGTTGTTCGTAACTTCACATTTCGCTATGTTTATGATTGTTTAGCAATTGATTTTCTGTACAGTATATTCTGTGAAGTTGTCTAGAAACGCTATTCTGTGTCATAATAGTAACCTTTTTAAAATGAGTTCAATGCGCATTTATAAAAGCTTTCAACCCCGGAAATTACCTGAAGTGGAATTCTGAAGCTTTGGCCCTTCAAATAAAACTAAAATCAAACAAAAATCGCCGCCCACTAACCTAAGTGGTTGTTAGAAGTTGCGTGTATGTAAGAATTTTACCATTGATTTAAATAGGCGAATTTCACTACGATCTGCAGTAAGAACCAGACAATGGGCATTGTGATGTCATCACTAAACCGGTCTATAAAGATAGGATATGTAGCAGGGTGTCCCACATTTTGGCGACTTCTCAGGAAAAATAAGCTCGAGTCAAATTCTGATCAGATTTTCGTCGCTGATTTCAAAAATGACGTCATTTTTCAATTATGACGTCATCTTGAAGTGCCACCTAGCGGATTTTATGCAAATTTTGACCTATCCCGAAAACGACAAGAGCCAGAGCGATGAGACTTGCATGAAAATGACCAGAAGGGTCGATTTCACATCTCGACTCTTTACTTTGTTAAGCTCTAATTGCAACAGAAAGCGAGTTATCTTGAAAAAACATAAATTTTTTCAATTTTTGCTGTTTGCCTACTTTTTCCTTACAAAGCAGTTTTAAACCTTGTCAAAGCAGTTTTAAACCTTGTGTGTAGTTACAATAGATGAAGAAACCGTACTGCACTATTATCGACAATGGTAGTGGTTCATCAGTTAATGATCTCTGCGCCCAAAATGACGTCATTTTATTAGGACAACATAATTTTTTACGATTTTTGCATTTTCTTAACGGTTTTTCTGCTACAAAGCAGTTTCAAACCTTGTATCGCTGTCAATGTTTTGATCAAGAAAAAGTGTCAACACTGTTGCAAGTTAAGTCATTTCAAAAAGAAACGTCCGTTACTTCAGCTGCAGTGTTCAATTCCATAATCGAAACTATTGACAAGCCTTTACTTTCCCGAGTATACGCAATTATTGCTGGTACAACTGCTGTAAACACAGGTAAAAAGTCAGGTGTGAATAAAAGATTAGAAGAGTTGTTCCAGTCCAACATTGGACACCAAATTCACTCCCTCGAATGTCTATTTCATACCAACGAAATCTATTTTACATACGCTAAAAACTTTTTAGAAGGCAAAGCCAAGGGTCCTAATACATACGAAGATGGTGCTTTGATTAATAAAATTTTAAAAATACCACAACCCAGACCCGAAGATGAAAACACGTCAAGAGTGCGAGATTTTTCACATCTATTGCTTCTAATCACTTGAAAACAAAAATCTTATGGTTTTCTGATCAAAAAGACGAAATGAAACTTTCATTTCGCTGTAATCACATGTGTTTGCTAACTCTAGTTGCCTATTTACTGATGGATGTCCCAGAAAATTTGAAACCTTTGCTTTTCTATCGCCAAGAAACCATAAGTCATGCCCGGTGGTTGACAACCGCTAGTGGATATCTGCGAATGTTTATGTTTGGATATTGCGTCAAGCCCGCGCAAATTTCTAGACTTCAACGTATGGTTTCGTTTATTGTATGTGTTTATTTGCCTGCGTTTTTAGCCAGTGTGTGCATGCTGTGTGTGTATACAAGTGTGCATGCTGAGGTGCCACCTTATACGGTTGATGCCGTAAAAGAAAAGGCGTTTCCTAAAAATGTTGACATCCAGCAAGAGCTTTTGAAACGCAAACAGTTACGAGATTTTTTCACCGAGGAGTGTAAATTTTCTCCATGTATTGCATGCTTTTCGTCCCCAATGTTTTGGAAAAGCATCGATAACAACAATCGAAGCACCGAACGGTTCATTGGTAGATTAAAACTGATTGTTAACGGCATGGTTCGAGATGACTTACAGAATTTCGACAAAACTGACTTGCGTATTCTTGCTAGTTTGCACAATGTCGCATAATAAGATTTGATTGCTTGGATTTCGTTTGAAAGTTTTGATTTTGTTGTTTTTGTTTTGGTGTTGTTTGCAACCGATCAATGAGTTCTAAAATTGTAAGAGCTTATACAAAAGACCAACTTATTATTGTTAGAGCTCTAAAATCAATGAGTTCTAAAATTGTTAGAGCTAATACAAAAGACCAATTTATTATTGTCAATGTTTAATGCATCACTTGTTTGTTTAATTATTATTGCGATACAAGGTTTGAAACTGCTTTGTAGCAGAAAAACCGTTAAGAAAATGCAAAAATCGTAAAAAATTATGTTGTCCTAATAAAATGACGTCATTTTGGGCGCAGAGATCATTAACTGATGAACCACTACCATTGTCGATAATAGTGCAGTACGGTTTCTTCATCTATTGTAACTACACACAAGGTTTAAAACTGCTTTGACAAGGTTTAAAACTGCTTTGTAAGGAAAAAGTAGGCAAACAGCAAAAATTGAAAAAATTTATGTTTTTTCAAGATAACTCGCTTTCTGTTGCAATTAGAGCTTAACAAAGTAAAGAGTCGAGATGTGAAATCGACCCTTCTGGTCATTTTCATGCAAGTCTCATCGCTCTAGCTCTTGTGGTTTTCAAGATAGGTCAAAATTTGCATAAAATCCGCTAGGTGGCACTTCAAGATGACGTCATAATTGAAAAATGACGTCATTTTTGAAATCAGCGACGAAAATCTGATCAGAATTTGACTCGAGCTTATTTTTCCTGAGAAGTCGCCAAAATGTGGGACATCCTAATATGTAGTTATGCATCATTCTCTGAAAGATGCTACCTCCAGACTAAGAGCTTTTCAGCGATGATGATATCAATGTAGGCATTGTATCGAACTGCCCACCCCCCCGACAACGTCGTAAGAGGCATCCAGTGAATACCAATGAGAAGTGTTCGCGGGTGCGGTGAGTGGGTAAAAATCCAGACTCATTGAGTGGTTGGTTCTCCAGCCCAGCTTGGGTTCTGTGGTGTAGCATCCCCTTGTTCCTGATTCTCATCCCCAAGGCAAGAGCCGGGCTGTTCGAACCAAGTTACTAACGGAGTTGGGAAAAGAAAGAAGCTACACAACGTCAGGCATTGATTTATAACCTAAATCACATCATTTTTTTCAGTTTTGGTCGGTCAACGGCTCAGGGACCGAGCGGTGGAAGTGGAACAACTGGAGGAGGAGGAGCTGGTGGTTCTGATTTATTTGCTGAAGAGGAAGACGATCTTTACAGTTAAACTTGACAAACTTTGCGAATCCTGTTAATTAGATTCTATGTTGTGCTGTTTGTAGAATGAATTTTTTTCACACGGTTGCACCAAAACGCAACTGCACACTTTTGGCCTCATTTCTAAACAATTTTTCAACGTGCAAATTTATTTGTGAGAATTGAGTGCTGTATTTTGTCAATGAATCTTTAATGCGCCTTGTGAATGTAGGCTGCAAATTCCATGTTTTTGCCAAACAAAGTAATTTCTGCCCTAACATTGTAATTTTTCGTCAAAGGAACGAATTTGAAGTTAAAACCTTTCACCTTGTGGTGATCGCATACTTTAAGACCGACGCATGTTTCCAACATCACTTTTTAGGAAAATTCAAACTTCTGCATCATTTAAATTGAAAGCTAAGTCTTAATGGAATGACTGCAGTCGCTACAACTCTTCTTTCATATTCGTTGAAAATTTTATGTATTTTTAATTTCTTCTAGGCAGAGTATGTTCTGAGTTTTATCCATTTCTTCGCTGGCAGCAACACGTTTTACAAGCTGAAACTCATTTTAGTGCCACTTTAGCATAGGTGGGCAAGTTGATACAAAATATTAGCTTAGTTAACCTACATTCTGTTAGCAAGCTTAATACATCTGTTCAAGTTAATTCGTTTTTTTCAGCTTTAATTAACAGAAGTTAATGAAGTCCTTTAATTCGTTAACATTTTGAGTGTAATTTACATTTTTTTGTATTACTTCTAGAACACGTAATGCCACTGTTGAGCTGATTGTAAGGAAAAATTTAATGCTATGGTAGTGTTTTTGTGTTTTGGAAGTTACACTTTATAGTCTAATCTAATTTCAAGATAAAAATAGGTTCATTTGCACTAACGAAGCTGCAATTGGAAAATCTTCAGAAGTTGCGAATTGCGATAGTTAATAGACCTATGAGGCCGCAGCTTATTATTAGCCACACAAAAGCGCTCTTTTTTTCGTTTTTTCTATAAAACTCGTGCTAATACGCAACAAGTGGTACCAGTGCAAACTGGTTTGTACCAGTGCGGTGAATGAATGATGGAAGAAATTAACGATGAAAACCTTAACGTAAGGTGACGAAACTTAACGCAAGTTAATTTAGTCCGTTTACATAAAAAAAACAAACTTACGAATAAACTAGTTAATGAAAAAGTCAGCTTCGTTATTAACGAATTTGTGCCCACCTATGCACTTTAGCTTTAGCAGAAAAAAAATCAGTGTTGAAAGTGACACTGTAGCTTTTTCTCACCTCGAAAAAGAAGTGATAACACTGTAATATCACTTTTTACTGTTTGATTTATCTCTAAAGGGACACCGAATATTTGTGAATACAGTCGCAGGTGAACTCGAAAATGATTAAAACGTTTAACGTCGCTGAACTCTGGTATTGTTAAAAGAACATAAGTTGCTGCTTAATGTTAACAGTTTGTTGGATTTAAATTTTGAAGTAGGATTGTAAAACGTGAGATGTCTCTTAACTATTAAATTAGTTCTGCCTATTTCCTTCAGAAATAATTTAGCTTGTTAAGATTTAATTTTAAATATATCTCTGAGCTGGTTTTCAAGGGGTATTAAAACTGGGAATCTGGGAGAACTTGACATTTGCCTTTGGATGAAATATATTCTAGGGAATATTCATGCTATTTTTTCATTTTCCTAAAACTTCGTGGTTTTGTTTGATGAAAAAGCCTGAAATAGTATGGAGTTGATGGTGTTGGAATTGTATTTTGACGAACGTTTGTTTGCCACAAATGCACACTACTATTTGCTTGTACTGTATAATTACAAAATTTTGCAATTAGATTTTTTAATTTGTTAGATCGTTTATGACATGAAAATGTTTTGTACAACTTTACGTCATGTAACTATAGCCAAACATTTTATGCAGATCAAGCGTGTGAGAGGAAAAAATTTCTCCGCTTTGACTAAACTAGTTGATTCATTCTAGTACAAAACTACTGCTATTTGAGTTTATCTATTTGTCGCTCAATAAAATTGTTTCATATTACATTGGCAGTTCGGTAAGTAGAAAGTTGTTGTTCAGCTAAGATGGGCTAGTTTGAATGGTGGTCGATAGCTACGGTACCTATCTAAAACTTACAATAATCGTAAGCAATCAGGCGCGTAGCCAGAAATTCGCAATGGGGGGAGCCCCCAGCGCTCGAAAATTTTGCATTTTTTGCAAAAATACCTTAACTTAAGAGCTATTTTAATAAAAAATAATGCTTTTGAAACGTGGCATAAAATTTGGCAGCGCAACAAGATTCAACTGGTTGCATAAATGGGCTATGTGGGAAGTGGCTAATGATAACATTGCAGTTCTCTTGTTTACATGCTGGTAAATCATAAAATCCTATTATTCAATAAAACTCACACGGAGTAATGTACTTCGTCTGTATTTTATAAAGAAAAATAATTGGGGGGGGCTAATGAAAAAATATTTTAGAGAAGTGATTGGTAATTAACTAACACTGAATAGCTCCCCTCTTATTTCTGAGTTTATAATATATTCGTTGATAAAACCTATGTTTGGCGTTTTACACTTGCGATCAAATTTGATTGTTTATTTTTGGCATTTTTTAAAGTTTTCATTGATTTGTGACTTTAATTTTTGACAAATTAGCCCCCCCCCGAATATATGTTTCAAAAGATGCTTTAAATCACTTTTTCGTCAATTCCAACGCAAAAAACAGTCTCAGAAGAGCTAAAAACGTGGTATTTTTCTTATTCTGCGTTTTGGTTGACTGATCAATGGGGAGGGCTATAACCCCCCCGCCCCTGGCTACGCTACTGTAAGCAATTAAACTTAAATTCAGTTCTGAATATAAATCGCTGATAAAATGTTTCATACGATTCAAGACAACGACTTAACTGCGTGAAATTTAGTTTTTTTCCAAAAAAATTTTAACTGAATACTCGAGAAAAAAAATTACGTCATATGAAAGAACTGCTGTTTAGGGTCATCAAAAAAACTACGGATGGGATTCTAACCCATTTTCACAACCACCAGAGACAGTATAGGGCTGGACGAGTTTTGTGATGAGATAGAATAGTTGTTTTTAAGATATCCATTTCAAGATAAAGACTTGAGTCACCACTGGGCTTGGCTAGAGGGGCTTTCAACACTTTTAGTGCAACCGGAGGTAGGAAAATTGGCCCACTTTTCAAAAGTATTTACAGTTGCCATTTGTACGGTTACTTTTACAGTCATTGTGTAAATCATGAGAAAAATTATGATTGTTTTTTTTGAAAAATTTTTGCGCGATTGAAAAAACTGCTGCATTGAACGCAGGATAAAAAATGAAGGATCATGTGTCGCAATTCGGTTAATGTACGTACCTTACCAATTTCGATATCTACTTTTTTTCAAAATTTAGCAGCAGTAACTATTTAATTATTACAGATCAGACAAGCTTACTGTCTAGACATATTAGTACCGATACCTAGTCACAGCAACAAGTAGTTACTACACTACCGAATTAGGCTACTGGAATTAGGATTTCCTCTACGCTTCGCCTACGGTACTATCATTAATAGTGCTAGTTATCAGTTTTTGCCTCCGCATTTTGTCGATAGCTCACTCGGGTTAGTGATCGAAAGGTTGCTGACTCCCAGTTCGATTCCCGAACCGGCAATGCGTCGTTGTGTCCCTGGGAAAGACACTTCACGCTTATTTCCGTTAAGGGCCAACAAGTAAGTTGTGATGGCCCAGCTTGACGAAAGACTTGCAAACAACCCAAAAGTAGGGTGCTCTACGTTGCTGCAGTTAGACAGACACAGAGTGCCTGGTTGATGCAAACGACGAACCCTTGTTTGGTTAGAGGCTTATAAAAAAGGAGCAAACGCTATTGAAATTTTGATCGATTTTATGGTATTCTTGACTCAAGTGGTGTGCACCAGTACTTAAACTGTACAGGGGACGCGTCTCCTCATCGAGAGTTAGCGCCCCCCATTGAGATTTAGCGTTCCTCCATGGAGATTTAGCGTCCCCCATCGAGATTTGAGCGTTGGATGATGAAACGATCAAGAGCCAGCTAGCACGAATAAATCCTACAAATTCCGGGCAAATATAGTCCCAAATTGCGGTGAAGACCTTTGTTTTTTTTGGTCTTCACCTGATTTCGGAAAAAAAAACGCTTCAATTTTCGGCGAAGAGCTTTTTTTGGTCTTCATTCAATTGCGGGGACGGAATTGCATAATTTCCACTAAAGTTTGGTCAAGGCTGCAAAAGCGTCCCCCATGCAAAATTTTATAATTTAAGTACTGGTGTACACCTACGACCTACGTGGATTAACTTGAATCTCCCACTATTCTTTGAATATTTTGCAACACAGATCGCAAATTCTGACTTTCGCCTCTTCAAATCAAATCTTTCATTATACCTATTACTTGTAATCTTTAGCGACTATGCCTTACTATCGCCTGTGTTTGTTGCCACTTCTTGCATTGCCTGTATGTCTCACAAAGGTTTAGTAGACTTGGTGACCATATTGGTCTTTCGCTGTTCCTACCTGCAGGGCATGGTATGGAATGGAATGGAAGACGATTTTTCCATATTCCATACTGGTAATTTTCTTCCATTCCATTTCCGTTCCATACCAAAAATCTTCCATTCCATATTCCATTTCATACTAAAATTTTCTTCCATATTCCATTCCATACAAAAATTTTCTTCCATATTCCATTCCATACTTCCATACCAAAGAAATTTTAGACTGGAAGCAATGCAACGTATATTTTGTTGCTTTACACCTTTGCAATGTTGTAAGCAACCGCTCGTGAATTGCGCCGACAATGCTAAGATGCAACGACCGGTATCTGGTGTGTATATTGCGCATGGTTTAATGTATAGGCGTAGCCTGAATTTTGAATTGGGAGGAGGGCTAAACCGCAAATCATGCAATGACGTCATCAGAAGTTTTTGAAAAGAGGACTTTTTATGGGACAAAGAAAAAAGATCAAAAGCTGGGCGTTTGATTTGGCTCGTAACCTGTATTTGCTATAGAGCAGTGTTTCTCAACCTTTTGCGGTTCACGACCCCTTTTAAGAGTTCCATATAGCCAGCGACCCCCTTCCTGTTCTACTTTTTACGCGAAAAGAAATTACAACAAAAAACACTTCAAAGATATTTAATTTCAAATAACTGATCAATTTTACATCTGTTAGTGCAACGGTAAGTGTGCAACCACAAAGCCAATTTAGGAATTCGTGGTTTAGTGCTCGATAAAGCCAATCTTATATCATCTTTAACTTTCCTTTGATTTCGTGCTTTCTTTTTGATATGTACAAGAGCTGAAAAGCCGCTCTTGCAGAGGTATGTTGTTGCAAATGTAAGTAATATTTGAAAAGGCAGTTCGGATACTTGTGGGTGGGATTCGCGCATAGCACACTAGAACTGAGAGCAGGGGCGTAGCCAGAAATTCGCATTGGGGGGGCTATTTATGGGGAAGCTTCTTTAAGCCATCGGAGGAAGGGGGTGTGGGGGCAAGGCCCCCTGCCGCGGGGGGCATGGCGGTCTGGGGGCGGTGCCCCCAGCGCACAAAATTTTTGCATTTTTTTGCAAAAATAACTTAATTTTAGAGATATATTGATAAAAACTAATGCTTTTAAAACATGGCATTGAAATTGGCAGTGGAAACATGATTAAACTGATTGCATAAATGGGCTATCTGGGAGGTGGCTAATGGCAAATTTTTAATTCTCGTATTTAGATGCTGGTAAATTATAAAATCGTGTGGTTCAATGAAATTCACATCGAGTAATCTATTTCGTCCACAGCTTATAGAGAAAAATACGTGGGGGGAGGGGGCTAATGAAAAGAGATTTGAGAGGAACGATTGGTAATCAACTAATACTGAATAGTCCTCCTCCTATTCCTAATGAAGTTTATGGTATATTTGTTGATGACACCTACGTTTAGCAATTTTACACTAGCGATCAAATTTGATTGCTTATTTTTGGTCATTTTTCAAAGTTTTCATGTAGTTGTGAGTTTTATTTTTGACAAATTAGCCGCCTCCCACCCTGAATATATGTTTCAAAAGATGTTTTAAATCACTATTTTAATCCATTTCAGTGCATAAAACAGTCTCAAAAGAGCTAAAAGCGTAGTATTTGTCTTATTCTGCATTTTGGTCGACATGCCAATGGGGGGAGGGCTGTAGCCCCGCCGCCCCACTGGCTCTGCTACTCACTGAGAGAGTGCCATTTTTTGAAAAACATCACGTGCGGACGAATGATTTTGATGATCATAAAATTGGTCTTGTAATACAACGGGAATATCACTAACATTCAAAGCAGTTAAGAACAGATTTCATACGAATGCGGCTTCTTGTTCTTTAAGCTCAGGAAAATATTGTTTTAACGCAGTTTTAAGAGGTTGAAGATGCTGTCTAGTCAATGTATTCAAACGTTCATTGAGTTCTTCATCTTCTTTAATAGCACTGGACAAATTTTCAAACATGGCGATATTTCATTCTACTAAACTGCACATGGTATTGTAATACTTGCAATAGTAGGCCTACAACCGGTTGACAACTTGCTACGATATAGTTGAAAAGCGATCGCTGCAAAGATTTTGAAAATTTCAAAATTCTTTGCGATTAGAGAAATACCAGTATTTTATAAATAACCTTACGACCCCCCTGAAAACACCTTCGCGACCCCCTTGGGGGTCGCGACCCTCAGGTTGAGAAACGCTGCTATAGAGGAAGGACTAGAACTGCAAGTTAAAAATCTTTCTATCCTATCAAAATTGGGAGACGTGGTGAGCAAATTAGTGCAACTCAAGCATGTCATAGAGTGGGCATGGAGGCGCAGCCACCAGCCGCTGGGCGATTTTTTGTAATTCTTTGGAAAAAAATAGCTATTTTAATGCGATTCGGATCACATTTCGCACGTTTTCAGAGCCATCTGAAAGAACAAAATTTTTGATGTTTAAAAGCCATTTGAAAAAAATCACTCCCTTTACTTCGAGTCAACTCCAAAACACGTTTAAAATCTTGCATTTTGCAGTTAAATTTTGTGACTTGGCCCAAGTCAGGGAAATCAAGGTACATTGCTTTCTGCAATATTTTTAGGATTAAATAATACACTCGAAGATTTGCCATGGTAGATTTTTGTTTTGTCATGAAAATAACCAGTTTTAGGAATACATGTACGACCAGGGGCCCAGGCACCCTCGATTCAAATTCAATAATTTGTTCAATAAGCATATCCCCTAGCAAGGTTTTTTCAAAAGCATTTTGTCACGTGAAAACTGACGAGATGGAGGTGGATTATTATTTAAAGTTGGTAATTTAAAGTTATTTAAAGTTGGTACATTAGAAGCCATAAATGGTCACTAATCATGTTATTGTAGTACAAAAGTTAGCTTGGGGCCTTGAACATATCATTGCATAAACAAGTTAGATGAGTGCCTGAGATTGCACCTTTTAGAACAAAAACGCTGATTTTCTCCCGGCTTGTACATTTAAATTGGTTGGTAAAAATTTAAATTGAGAGGGCATGCCTGGTCGTCAATATTTATATTAAGTTATTGCTAATTGACGTTGTACGCATCCTACTGTTGCGCTCCAAAAATGTTAAAAGAAACTGAATAAATAGGCTTTGTGTCATCATTTTTATCATTGGTAGTGTTTCAATTGGGGGGGGGAGGTGGAGGGCCCGGTCCTTCTGGCTATGCCTATGGTTTAATGATTACCATACAAGTTCGCCCTCACATCAACTAAAACATTTACCGTAATACAAATACCAAGCTTTAACACCAAAAAGAATTACTAGAAGCTTAAAAACTAAAAATATAAATAAAATTAAGCTGAAACGGGGATGAAATAGTAAATACGAGTTTTCGTGACGATTTAAGAAAACAAAATTTACGACTGGGCAAAATGCCAGCCTCAAAAAAAAAACAAGTCAAATCTATGAATGTCGTCAACTGTAACATCAATGCTGCAATTAAATTGCAATGTATTTACAATGATGCAATACGTGCACTGTTTGCGCAATGTACCAACCAAAGTACTGCGATTTGTCGACAAATAATTTGCATAGAAATTGAAGTAAAATACTTCTGTGACAATATTATTTATCACTATCCGACATCAGTAGGCCTACCTGTATTTTTCTGTAAATACAATGCACGAAATCTAGTATGGAATTGGTATGGAAGTATTGAAGATTGTCTTTTATTCCATTCTTGAAATCTTCCATTCCATTCCATTCTGGCATCTTCCATATTCCATACCGAAATTTCCGTTCCATTCCATTTTCCATTCCATTCCATACATGCCCTGCCTACCTGAGCGTATTGTTGCGTTCTTGGTAAATAAATACTGATACTGATTATGATCCGAGTTGGCGGAGCCCATCTCCGTGTTATTGCGCCTTCCTGCAACACAGTTCCTTTCAAAAAAATGTTACAAGGGTAACGAGCCGTTGGCAACACTGTGTCCAGATTTGACCTGCCCGAGGATTGAACAATAGACATATCGCTCCAAACACGAATGCATCACCGCTTGACCAGCTGGCCTGGTTTTGGCTCTTCTTCGCAGACTAATTGTTTTTATGTGAAGTAGTTCGTTTTCAAATAGTATTGTTTTTTACTGAATGCAATGTAATTGGTTTTAAATTTTTCTAAAAATAAACCAAAAAGTTAAAAACGTATCATTTTCCCTGTTTTTTTCAAAAAAGAATAAAAAACCCGATGCCACAAATGATTGCATGATTTTGCGTTTTGGACGTGAAATAGTAGTGAATTCTTTTTGATTTCTCTAGCTAAAGAAGGGGTCGTATAGTTCGTTGTAGGCTAAAAGTCAACATGTTGATGCCTAAAAAGAATCGTGTTGTAATTTATGAACATTTGTTCAGAGAAGGAGTGCTTTGTGCTAAAAAAGACCTTAGCATGAAAGGCCATACTGACCTAAAATCGGTTCCAAACTTACATGTTATTAAGGCTTGTCAATCTCTGAAATCACGTGGTTATGTACGCGAAAATTTTACATGGAGACATTTTTATTGGATTCTTACAAACGAAGGAATTCAGTATTTAAGAGATTTTCTTCATCTCCCTCCCGAAATTGTTCCTGCAACACTTAAACGGCAAACTCGCCCATCGGACATTCGACCACGACCAAAGGTTGATGAACCTCGACGTGCCTACCAGAACCAAAGCGATCGTGATGCCTATCGTCCAGGTGGTCCTGACAAGAAAGCAGATGTTGGTGCTGGTGTAGGCCAGTTTGAATTCCGTGGTGGATTTTCTGGATTCGGACGAGGCAGGGGAGCTCCACCACCACAATAAATTTAACTCGATATTAATGTGTTTTTTAAATGCATTCTATTTTCTAATAATGATTCAGAGATTAAGATTTATTCATTTAAGCATTGCATAATCATAATTGCTTTGAAATGTAATGTAAACGGCATTTATTTTCAATAAGCTAATTTGGATAGTACCAATTGATTTATGTTCTGTGTTACATGTTGCTTTGTTCATTATGAGTGTTTTTGTCAAGTATCAGAATGTATGCCTAACTTGAACTTACATAAGTTATTTAGGAAAGATCTTAATTGCATTGTAATTTGTGACATATGATGGGTGTTTTGAATTCAGTCAATTTTACTGTGATAATTTTATATGTGGCATCTCACTCTCAGTTTTTGCATGACAACTTACTGAATAGGTAGGCCACTAATGATATATCAAATGTGCTTTCAGGCTTTTAACGAACTTCTAGTGATACAGTACTGGTACCAATTTTGACCAATTATGTGTTTGAATTTAGTCATGAAATTTTGTATAACCAGTTAGTATTTGATTGTAGCTACATACTTCGTAATTCAATAAAGTCATTAATTCTCATATTGATTTAACGGAACTATTCTATTGGTTCTGCCAAGTATGTTTATGATTTAAATGCCGGATAATTCTGAATAGATAAAGCAAGGTGTGTTATTGGTAGTTATTTCAACCTTGCAATGATCGGATTATTCAATGTTTTATTTCACTTAAAATCTGTTTCATTTTAGATACTGGATAGGTACGTGCTAGATGCTTGTCATTATGCTTAGAGCTTTACCTGTAGTTTCAATGATACTTGATGCTGTAGTACAGTTCACTTCAAGTCTAAAACATCTCAAATTCAAAGAGTTGAAATGAATGGAATATCTCTTATCTGTTATGTTGATGATTTTAGCAAATCTGAAGACATTAGATCAGGTAGGCCCACCAGTATCTTGTGTGAATTGCATGCTTCTTTCCATTCAAAATCTACAAACTTTTGGCAGTGTATTTCTAACTGTAATTTATCAGTATTTAACTGTTAAGCTGATGAGCCGTAGAGTAGACTGATGCTTATTTAATATTACTGTTGCCAGTAAACTCATCATCTCATGATTTTGTCACAGTGGCTTTGTCAAAGTGAGGGTTAGGGCAAGACACTTTTTGGGACAATAAAATATTTCAATGACCAGATGACTGCCCTTCTCAGCTATTTTAATTTTAATGCATAATGTAATAGTATGATGACGGTTGCCATGCTGGTATCTGTCATGTACAGGCGTACAGTGATCACTTTATGATGAGATCACTGCCAACTGTTGTTCGTTGCCTATCTGAACTGCATTCAATTAGTTTGCCGCCAACCTTTCAACAGTCCATTGTATACATCTCATCCAGCTGTGATATAATAATGTTTGTTTTTTTGTAGCGTGAATTTGGGGTATATAATTGGCAGTGTCTGCTGCACCGGTCATTTCATTTTACTGTTCAATTTACTATCTCTCAAGCTGGCATTGCTGCCCGAACCCTAACACTTAATCATAAGGTTTTAGAGAAAAAAAAAGAATTATGCAGCGAAATAGCTCTCTAGCGCTATTTTTGCCAAGCAAGTCCAGCACGAATCAATACCCGAACCCTCAGCTCAACAGCCAAGCGTGCTTACCACTACACAATCAGGGCTTTGCGTTTAATGTGTCAAAGTGCTGTATTTAAATCGAATCAATGAGAAAAAAGCAATATAATACGCTGCCAGTGCTCCAGCGATTTGATGTCGGAAACCGGACCGGTGATCTAGACACTTCCAATATAATTACTACTGGTGGTTACCACTTTTTCTTTTTGTCTTTCAAGCATTCAAGTCTTAACTAGCTGCTCCTACCTTACTTGATAAACATAAAATCATTACACTGATTGCAGCATGCGTCAGACTACAAATGTTTTGTTTTGTAGGTGCTCAGTTGTGCTCTTGGTTTGCTTGATTGTACTGAGCAATGCTGTGAGTTATACTGGACCTGAGTGACTGAGATTTTTCTCTGATAAACTTCAAGGAATCAAAGTGAAGGTTAGTGGTAATTGTGGTTTAAATTCATTGTATGTTGGCTACAGTCTCTAATAATCACTTCATGTGACAAAATCATATAATAATTTCGGAAATCCAGCAATCAACTAATTGTACGGTACCAGTATATAATAAACGATCTTGCAGGGCGTATTTTTCAGCATTATATTTTAGAAATTTAATTAAAAGTTGGAGAAGAAGTAAATGGTATGGATAAACACCTAAAACCTAGTGACTGTGATTGAATTTAAACTTAATATTTTTTCAGAAATCACCTGAAAGTTAAAACCCTTGATGTATTCATCCTTGCAAAGATTGCAAATTTTTCCAAAGTTGGTGAAGATCCCCTTTTAGAAGAGACCTTCAAGTTCCCGATGGAGGAAAAGTAGTGAAGTGGAGTTGTATCTTGATGTCGCTCTTCAATCATCATTTATGATTCATATAATGAAGGTTCGAAATATGATTTCAGGAGGCTCTTTGTTGATTTTTAAGAATCTTTGATATCTGACGCTACACCGTTTGAACCTAACATCAAAGTTGACTTAATGTAGTGCAATAGGGAATGGTAAACCAACTTTTTTTTCTTGCTTGAGCGTTACTTTACTACCTTTCATAGGTGGGCACGAATTGCTAATCCGCTAATTAGCGAAGCTAACATTTTCATTAGCAGTTCTGCTAACATTAAAAAATGTTAACGAACTGGTTGTCGAAGCTAATTTTTTTAGCCAATCCACTAGAAAAAAATGGTTGCTACCGTGGTTTCAATAAAGCATTGTCTAAAATTTACCACATTTGGCCGTTTTTGCTTGGTAGAAAAATATGTACTTCAAGTATTTGATGTAAGGCATTTTTAGGTCAGTAATTATTGCGGCAAACATTGTGCTGCGATATGGTAATGCTTTTCTCAGGTTGGTAATCCCTCCAGTCGATGACATCATAATGCTGGCCCCTTACAATCACAAGCCAATACGAGGACAAAATTTTGAAACCAGCAGTTTAAAAAAGCATGATTAAAATTGTTCATGTCATATCAAACTTCAGTTAGTTTGTGTTGGCCAGCGGGATGCCACCCCCGACAGATTATCAATTCAGCAGAAAGCTCTAATCATTTTTTTTATGCAGAGCGAGCATTTAGAAAGAGGAAGCAGGTAGACCAAAATATTGTATCTTTGAGCAAAGGTGCAGTTAAAGCCAGCTACAGTACGTTGCCGGATTGCCTAGGTTTTTGAGGCCGAGCAGTAGGCTATACCCATTGTGGTTACTGCTTAGCAGTCTGACTAAAGAGAAGAGTGCAATAAGGGTGGTTGGGCAAGTGCATTTTTCATAGGGACAAACCATGTAAATTGATTTCAAACTCGGAACTATTAAAAAGGCTTACAAGTAAACTGTGCCTATAACGCAATCGCATGTAGTTTTTAAAGGATTATCAAAGGCAGTGTTGCCGTTTGTAGCATAGCCAGGGGAGGCTGCAGCCCCCCTCCCCCCCATATGCATGCAGAGTATGCTAAATGCCATATTTGAGCACTTTTGAGACCGACTTTTGCACTAGAAGCGAAAATAGCCCCCCCCCCCATTGCCACTGGCAATGAGAATGTGTCTACTTCAGCCATGGACTTGAAGAGAAGTTGGTCACAAAGATCTTTTTTTCTTTTTTGGTCTTCACCTAATTTTGAACACAAAACCATTCCAATTCCAAGTAAAAACAGTTTAAGTTTGAATTTAGATTCCCTAAACAGTCTCTTCCCCTTTGCAAATTCCTGGCTGCTGTCGGGGGTAGGCTTGGTGTACTTGCTTTATCTGTTATTTTTCTGGGTAAGCTCGGGTATTTCCTAGCCCCAAGTAAGTTCGGTCAGTATAAACTGTCTTTGCTAAAAAAGCTACTAAATTTGAAAGTGGCAGAAAGAGCAATAAATTTCTTGACAATTTCTGATCTGCTGCACGCCTGAAGCCTACCCACTTGGTTACTGCATAGATTCTTAACACTAATTTGTGGCGCAACCAGGGGCGGAGATAAACCACCCCTCTTTTCATTAGCCAAGTGACTTGAAATATTTAACCCAAAACTGCAAGCCTTCAAACATGTATAAGCCTTGATCTTTGGGGATTGAAGGTGCTGGGCAATTTAATTCTTTAACTGGCATCCAAATCTTGGCACTTTAGTTCGTCGAAACGGCTCTAAAAACAAGCAAAATATAATCCAAATAGCGTTAACAATTAACATTGCTATTTTTCCCGAAAAATCACAAAAACAGGACGTTTTTATGCACTTGAGGTTCACTAGTCTGTTTATAGCACACTGTCCAATTGAAGTATTTTTGGAATGAAAAAATGTATTGGTTCAATTCCCCTCCTTCCCCAGCAAAATTCTGGTTACGCGCCAGCCACTATTTGCTGTTTAGAACTGTGGTTCTCAACCTTAATTTTGGTTACAGAGCCGATTTTTCAACCTTGAGTTTTCTAGAAGCGCATGCAAATAAGATAACCCAATTTTTTAGGTGAAGACCGAACCTAAAAAAAGATCTTCGCTGTTTTGTTGAGATATTTTTGCCAAATTTAGGTGAAGACCATAGAAGAAAAAAAAGTTCTCCACCGATTCGTTGTGTCATTTTGCGGTCAATTTTAAGCTTAGACAAAAGAAATAAAGAAGTGTTCACCATTTTGTAGTGCCGATTTTCGGCCGAAATTTGAAATTGACTGGGGATAGTTTTCATAGAGTTAGTAAGAGCCGCAATGATTGGTACAAGTTACGAAATTGATTTTTCGTTTTTTCCGTCTCATATTGTACTTTTATGGTTAATTAGCGAATTAGCTTCCTCTAACAAAAAGTTTGTGTAATCGGATTAGCGTTAGCGAAGCTAATCTTTTCAACTAGATGGGAGTTTGCCAGCAAACCCAGTGAACGACCGACGCATAGCTAATGCTGTGACGCTCAGAAGTACTTTTTGTCTACTGTAAAATCAGCAATTATTCAAAAATATTTGATTATGGAACCTCCAGAAAAGTAGAGTCAAAATATTTGTCAGTTAAATATCTCCTGATATCATAAAACACTGGCACCCTAAGTTGAGCCGTTAAAAAAATTGATTTTTGGGGGGTCCATTTGGGAGGGTCCCCAAGGGGTGGCACCCCCAAACTATGTCAAAATATTTTTCTGTTAAATATCTGCTGATATCAAAACAAACTGGAACACTAGCTTGAGCCATTCAAAAAATTGATTTTTGGGGGGTCCATTTGGGGGGGTTCCCGGGGGGGGGGGGGGTGGCACCCCCAAACTATGTCAAAATATTTGACTGTTAAATATCTGCTGATATCATAAAACACTGGAACTCTAAGTTAAGCCATTCAAAAAATTGTTTTTTGGGGGATCCCCAGGGGGTGGCACCCCCAAACTATGTCAAAATATTTGTCTGTTAAATATCTGCTGATATCAAAAAAAACTAGCACTCTAGCTTTAGCCGTTCAAAAAATGGTTTTTTGGGGGGGTTCCCGGTCGAGTTGCCCCAAAAAATTTCGGTAGAAAAAATTGCATTTGCAGCTCAACAACTTTACACAAAACTTAGATTTCGATGTTTTGTGGTTTAGGAGAAGAAGAGCGTACAAAAATTAGGAAGAAAAAAAAGAAATGAACCTAATCGCGGCCAAACGTGGGTTGGTTGGGATGAAAGGGTATCTTAAGACATACAAACCAATCAAATATTTTTTGCCGTACTTAAGCCGTTTTTGACTGAGACCGCTTTTTACGCCAAACTTGCGGGGCGGTTTTCGGGTTCTAAAACCAAAGTCACGTGACCTATTGCCTCGAAATTTGATACAAACATATAACTCATTAATCTCAAACTACTGTCAAAATTTCATGAAGCTAGACGGAACCGTTCTCGAGTTATAAGCAAAAGTCTGAAATTTCGCACTCGTTAGTTGGAAAATGGCCGAGTAAAAACAAAGAAACACGCGACGCGAGCGTCGGTCGTTCCAGTTAACGGAATAGCTGTTAGCTGAGCTAATTTTTGCGTTAGCTGTGCCCACCTATGCTACCTTTACAAGACAAAGTGTCATTTCTTCCAAGGTAAGGAAATTGTGGAGAAATGTTTTAAGTAGCTGCTTTAATACGTCTGTTGCTGCGTTTGGACTATTTTGTTGCTTTTATTGCTGTGCTTTTCGTTTCGGACATTAATATCATTGACTGTCTTGTATAGTGGAACCCCGGCTACCTGGCCACTCACTAGACCGCAATCTAGCTATCTGGTTAATGAGGTCGTCTCGTTATTGGGATGGTACCGCACAGAAGAGGTTTTGATTGGGACCGCACCAAAGTGGTCCTATTAACGAGGTGGTCTCGTTGTTAAAATTGTCTCATACTGGGTTCCACTGTACCATTTTAAAAGTCACGCCACAGGAATTCCCTTGCGAGTTGCATTCCTGATAAGAGTACGCATTTTGCTTTTTTTCGGTTTGTAAAGTCTAAATTTTAACATACGAGGGGTGTATGAAAAGTTTTAAGCATTATGTACGAGAATCATTGATGCGTGGTCAAACTCTTAATTTTTTGAAATTAAAACTTCTTGTCAGTATTTTTGCCAAATTTTGCGATTCTAACATGTTCGTTGTTGTTTTTGCAGATTTTTAAATAAACTAGAGTTAAGAATTCAGTGAAAAATGGAGAAAACAGAGATTCGCGCAATCATTAAATACCCGCATTTGAAAGGCATGACTGCCTCAGAAATTCATAATGACATGTTAGGAACATTAGCAGAGAGTGCTCCTTCATATGCAACAGTCACACCTTGGCCTAGAGAATTTAAGCGTGGCAGAGTCAGGGTTAAAGATGACCCAAGGTCAGGACGACCCTCAACAGCAACAACCAAGGATAACATTGACCTTGCTCTGAAGATGGTCATGCAAGATCGTCGCACATCATGTCGTCAAGTAGCAGAAAGACTAGGGATATCTATTGAGCGAGCAGATAAAATTTTGACCAAGGAACTTGGATTCTCAAAGGTTTCTGCAAGGTGGGTCCCTCGCCTTTTGACACCTGAGCAGAAGAGCATCAGGTGCACAGTATCCATGGACAATCTTGAACTGTTTGAAGCTGATGAAGACAATTTCCTTGCTCGATTCATTACCATAGATGAAACCTGGGTTCATCACTACCAACCCGAAACCAAAGAACAATCAAAGCAGTGGAAGCACACGTCATCTCCGGCCCCCAAGAAGGCCAAGGTCGTTCGTTCCGCTGGCAAGGTCATGGCCTCTGTTTTCTGGGATTACCAGGGTGTCATACTAATTGAATACCTTCAGAAGGGCCACACAGTGACTGGACAGCATTATTCTGGACAACTGAAGCGTCTAAGGGAAGCAATCAAAGAAAAAAGGCCAGGAAAGCTCACAAGAGGAATCCTCTTCCACCAAGACAATGCACCAGCTCACACCTCCGTGGTTGCCATGGCAACAATTCATGATTGCAGATTTGAACTTGTCCCCCATCCACCTTATTCGCCAGACCTGACCCCGTCGACTTTCATCTTTTCCCACAAATGAAAAAAGCCTTGGCTGGTTGCCATTTTGCCAGCGATGATGACGTCATAGCTGCAGTCGAGGAGTTTCTTGAGTCTCAAACAAAAGAGTTCTTCTACACTGGGATAAAAGCGCTTCAGCACCGTTGGAGCAAATGTTCAGTCCTTGAAGGGGACTATGTTGAAAAATAAATAATTATCAATCTCTAATTCCTTTTAGTTTTTGTGATGCTTAAAACTTTTCATGCACCCCTCGTATTTTGTGTTTGCCTTATTTTTTAAAGAAGCCCTAAGAAGTAAAAAGTTGCTGAAAAAAAATTATCGCCATCTATGGCTATGTTAAACCGCTACTAAATTCTTTTTTTATGTTTATTTTATTTCTTGGGACCATAGGAGGCAAAAACAGAGCTGGTTAGCGTTGCTTGGACATAAAAACGCGATTATACAGGGTATCCATAAAGTCTCTTTACAATTTAAAAAAATTACCACAACTTCAAATGATGAGATAACACAATGAGGGTTGTTTTAAGTTAATCAGTATTTCATAAAGTTTTCTTTGACACTAAAATTTATTGTTTCAGATAAAATTTTTATGTGTTTCAGATAAAATTTCTCCAAGTGTAACGTTTGAGGTTATATTAACCCCTTTAAAGTCAGAAATGACTACTCTTCAAGAAAAAGCACAATGTGTATCCTAGTTTATTGAGAAAATCAGATGTTTAGACCCATCGGGACTACAGAACTAAGTATGGAAGAGACCCACCATTACGTCCTTCAATTCGTATATCGTACCAGAAAGTTGTGGAGACAGGGACGTGACGGCTGTCACCTCACTAAAAATTGAAGCCTTTTTCTCAGTTCAACCAGCTTGTGATGCAAACGTCAACAGCAACGTGAAGTTGCTTGATCAGCATCACAAGCTGGTTGACAGAACAAGGTTGTGATGCTAATTCTGTTTAACCAGCTTGTGATACTAATCACGTGACTTCGCGTCGCTGTTGTAGTTTGCAACACAAACTGGTTAAATAGGTTATTTTGATAGGGTTTTTCTTCCGGAGTAGTTATTTTATGGGGATTCATATAACTCAATCATTAAACACATTGAAATTTTATCTGAAACAATAAATTTTAGTGTCAAGAAAACCTTTATGAAATACTGATTAACATAAAACAACCCTCATAGCGTTATCTCATTATTTGACGTTGTAGCAATTTTTTTAAATTGAAAGAGACTTTATGGACACCCTGTATGTGCTTGGTTGGTATTTTCTTTGTGCAGTGTTTATCAGATAGTTATCGTGTTTGTCTAGTCTGGCATAAGTGTGCATGTTGCAAATTGCTTCATTATGCAAAAAAATCGTATCAAATTGTTTATTTTACCAACTGTCGAAAAGAACACATTGAAAAAATTGCATATTGTACTAAATTTTGCAATACTCAACATGCCAAATTGCATATTTTACTAAAATTCTGCGTTTGGACTGCTCTTGAAAATAACGTTCTTGATAGTTTTTGTTTAGCAGATATTAAAATGCAAGGACGCACCCAGAAGTTTTTAAAGAGGGGTTCAATTTTTCAAAAAGCAACCAGTACCCAATTTATAGTTAATTCATTTTAACCATAGGTGGGCAAGTTAATGCAAAACGTTAGCTTCGTTAACCACTAGTCCGTTAACAAACTTCACACCTCCGTTAACGTTAATCCGTTAATATTTTGCGTGTAATTTAGATTTCTTTTTGTTTTCTCGCTTCTAGAGCACGTATTGACGCTGTTGAGCTGATTGTGAGGAAATATTTATTGCTATGATGGTCTTTTTGTGTTTTGAAAGTTACACTTTACAGTCTAACCTAATTTCAAGGTAAAAACAAGTTGAAATGCGCAACGAAGCTGGAAGATATTAACGATAAAAACCTTAACGGAAGTTAACAGAACTTAACGGAAGTTACTTTAGTCCGTTAACAGCACTTAACGAAGTTAATTTAGTCCGTTAACATGAAAAAACTTTTTAACGGATTAACGAGTTAATGAAAAAGTTAGCTTCGTTATTAACGATTAACGGACTTGTGCCCATCTATGATTTTAACCATTTATGAAAATGCGTGCTATTACACGCAAACAGGGTTTCGCGGTAATAGTTGTATTTTGTGACCTTTGTTTTTTCAGAAATCCTGTAATAACAATATTGAAAGTTGTTGGTTGTGAAGATTGTGTGCGACAGAGCAAGTTACCACTATTGCTGGGTAAATTTTTGCACTTTTTTCGTAAAAAATAGCCATTTGAATAGCATTTTGCATGTTTTTGGAGCAATTAGAAAGAGTAAATTACTAAGATTTGGAAGAGTTTGAAAGAATTTATTTTGCTCAGTCCAATCAGTTCCAGCACACTTACTGGTCAAGTCCAAAATACATTCAAATGCTGAAAGATCGCGTATATGGATTAAATCTTTTAAATAAATTCTTAAATTCAAAAAACTTGTGAAGAGGTGCAGAATTTCAAAATAGCTTTGATAGCATCGGAGCTATCATTTTCGCTCTTTGAGAAATGGGTAGCCTTCAAAGAGGATGTTTTAAATTAAACGTTTTCACCCAGCTCTCTTTATGAATCTGCATGGAATGAAGAAAAACTAAAATACGGTGATATATACAGTATAGAGGGTTCATTACATTGAAATAGACAATGGGTTGTTATTAAGACGTATAATCCTGCAAAATCACCTAAAACACCATAAAGTTAATGCCAAAATAAGAAAAAATTGGTTGGAAATGAATGCTCCGACTTTTTTAATTTCTAAATACGTTTGTAGAATAAAAATCTCTACGTTTGAATGTAAGTTTGTTGTGGCTTTCATTTTCAAATAACGGATTTGTTTGCAAAAGTGCATTTGGATTTGTATTTTTTTTTTGCACAGGGGCGACTTTTTTTACTAAGTGGCCCTCTGTCTGTTTTTAGTGTCAAGCTCTGTTCTGCTCAGAAGTTAATGATTGAGAATGATATATCCATTATTCAATATCCGTGGATATATCAAATACACATAGTTACACAATGTTTCTGTCAGCAATATCGTTGGTGAAAACAAATGCAAAAGTCTCAATTGCTTGGTCAATGTAGCACAGGATAAAATTACGTACAATTCTAAAACAATACTTTATAGCAAAGTTAGTTCCAAAAGGGGAGGTTTCAAGCCCCGAAACCCGCCCCGGGTGCGCCACTGTCAGAGTATGATTGTTCGACTATCTTGCTTGAATGGTTTAAGCATGAAAATGCTTGTGTAACAAGTAGTTAAAGTGAAGGAATTCGGTTAGTAGTTAGTTCTGAATTCACGTTATTTATACTATTATTAAATTGGCTGTTTGGTTCTCTTCGAGTGGGTCTCTGGTTATTTGCTGTTCAAGCGACAGTGTATGCGACTCTGGAAAAAGTGAAAATTTTACATCAAATAGAAATCCTATAAGTTTTTTTCATATTCTATGATTTAAACTCAAAAATATGTTCGTCATTCCGACAGCTGGAAAATCTAAAAAAACAATTTCACGAATCACTGGTTTTACGTACTTTTCACAACTGGTATGACAAATAATTTTTTTGCTCTTGAAGTGAAAAGAAGAGCATATGAAGTGAAAATCTAAACGTCGAAAACGCTTAATAATAAGAATTCATTAATAAATAAACAATTTAATGCTCAATTCTGTTGTGTTCAAAGCGCTCTGGTATTTGAGAAGCACCCCTCTACAGTGACTGGCAAATCAATCAAATAAGTTGACGGGGTCTATCTCCGCGTTATTGCGCCTGGACAACACAGCTCCTTTCACAGAAATTTCACAGCTAGCTGTTGACAACACTGCTTTCGATTTGAACCTTGGTCGCTCCAAAGGCGAACATGTTACCGCTCGACCAGTGAGAATAAATTGTGATTTATTTTGGTGTTTATAGCGCCTTTTTTCAAATTCAAAAATTATGTCACCTTGCGGATTGTGAAATTTTGCTTTATTACCACAAGGGTTCGCTATCAACTAAACGTGGCATTAGCCAAGTTGTGCTCATTTTCACTTACCTCTTGTAAATCTAACATTTTTCTGAAAAGAGCAGAACGTTACAAAAATGAGTTTTATTAAACTTCACATTGCTCGAGAAAAATGCCCAAAAGAAAAAGGCAGCTTATAACACGCTAAAGAAAAAAACACAAATTCAACAAAAATAAATATCTGAAAATAGAAAAATTTACGCCAAACTTGCAACTAAGAGCGCGAGTAAAACAATGCATTCATATACTCGATAGAAAAGTATGCTGATAAATGCGTGTAAGAAAATAGGACTTGAAACAGGTTTTATTGCATCAGCATTGAGGCTGTGAAAGCGTCAGTGTACCCATAGAAATATAGCTAACAGTTATAAGTTAAATGTTAGACCGTTAGAAAATAAGGAGACAATTTATTTCACCCAAGGCAGCGGGCTATGAGAACAGAAGTAGGCTAGCATATTTTAGTTTCGGATTTGACTTGCAAGTAAGTTAAGCGAACATTTTGCTGTGTTGGGCTTCATTGTGTCGAAGCTCTCCAATGAATGTTACACCTTTTTTCACCGTCTTTGTCTCTGTGGCAGTGCAATAGTCCACTGGCCCTAAGTCGGTCTATTTCTTCGTCGAACCACCTTGACACCCCTGATCGACTTGTTTAACTGATTGCTCGCTCTCGAAACGGCTTTATGCCGTTCCAGTTGAACGATTCTACCTCGCACAAGTGTTGCAGCACTTTTTTCTGAAATAGGGCCGATTGCAAAACTTGAATTTCTTCACGAGCGGGCAGTATGATACTTGAGGGTCGTCTACACATTGGTCCTGGCTACTGGCAACAGCACTTGCTAGACTATTAGTGCATGATCCCTCGCAAGAGGCTACGGAAGTAGGTTTGTGTGACCTCGAACAGGAAGTCGATTGTCTGTTGGTCCGGTGATAAACACAAACAACTCTTCTACGCTTTGTCCCGCGACCACATTCAGCTGAACACTGCAAGTAAAGGACAATTAATTGACAATAATCTGCTCGTTATATCAGCCGAAATACAATCAGAGAAATTTTAATTTTGCTAAGATCGTATAGCCTCTCTTTCTGTCTTTTTGTACCACCATTTAGAATAAGTTTTCTAGACCTTTTGGCCTTTTCTTACAGTACCAGACGGATATGAAATTAGTTTGTACCAAAACTAAGCTCTTGAGTAGCTATAAACACTAAATTTTCTATAAGTGTAATTTTAATTTTTAAGAAATAAAACTGTGGGGTTAAGTTCGATCTCTCCCAAGGGATGGGGGGGGGGTACATAAACGCAACAATTGCGCTGCACCCCAAGGTCTGGCTAGACGTCAAAAATTGAAAGAGGAGTCAGAAATAGCGCTTAGTAGAGACTTAAAGGCGGGGCTCTTGAGGAGATGATTAAGAAATGTGTGAGGTTTTACTTATTAAGTTACTCATTGCCAGTCCGCCACATGCGAGATTTTTTCCCCAATTTTTATCTTGATGTTTTTTTTTTTTTTTGGAAGGGGGTTGCGTTTTCAGGGACCAATATTTAAAGCTTTTTGGAAACCAACGGCATTGAATTTTTCATTTAACTGATCTGGCAACACTGATCAAGCTGTGCTTTAAAGTTCAGAAACAAAACACGAAGGCATTTTGAAAATTAAGACCAACTAACCGAACTCCACCGGTATCGCTTCCATACTGATCTTGGGCAAGGTCTGTTACTGCAACGGACTCGTGTGCTCGGTTTCAACCTTTGGTCACACATTGTCTCGTTCCTGTACTTGATTTTCCGGTCACTTGACATGCACCAAACATTGCGAGTCTTGTATCCGACGCCGCAACTAGGTGAGCACTGAAAAAAAGTCATGTAAAACTTGAACGCAAACCGTACTTTCCTAAATACGCGCGGACAATCAAGAACTAAAGAAAAAGTTATTAGGCTTATCATAACTAAATTAAGATAAGTGTACATTAAACTGTCAAAGAAATTCAAAACAGACAGAAGAATCAGTCAGATCGCAAATGCATTATTTTTTTGATTAAGAAAGCCATCTTCGATTCCTACTGTGATTATAGCAACCAAAATTGCATTCACATCTTTATTTGCCGAGTTGCCTAGCAAGGAGACAGCAAAGTGATCTTACAGTTCTTCAAGTTAAACATCCATCTGTCTTCTATACACGGTGGAGGATTCATACTGCCTCTTTAAGTCCTGAATGTCAAGCAGGAATGTTCTGAATGCCAATTTTTATAGTCTATACACTTTGGTTTATCCCTAATATAACTTTAAAATACACCAAAAAAATAAAATACTGTAGATGCATTTTCACTTTTCGCGTATTTGTCAACTCAGAAAGTAGACGTATCACCAGTACGAAAAATTCTTGCGGTAAAACTCTGCACAGGAGTCAAAAAAACTACCTAGAGTGTAGTTTACTGCTGCTTACCGATGACCAAGAGTCAGGTTTCCACGCGGCAGGACAGACTTTTGAATTACACCTCTCACTCGAGCGTGGTTTTCGGTCGCTACAATATCGGTTGTTGACAATTTCGTCTTCGGTTTGCGACATTTTTCGCACGCAGACAACTGTTCTAGTTCGATGGCCGCCGCCACACGTCTTACTACACGAAGACCACGATTCCGGACGCCAACTGTAGTAAAAACATTTGCGTTATAAATAAAAGCTAAAAGAGTTCAGATTAAGGTACAAAATAAATAAGTACAATAACAACAAAGTTATGTACACGAAAATTCGAAACTACGGTAATTTCTTTCTCGAATCAAGATCTCTTTTGTGTGTGTTTGGGAGAAGGCTGCATGCTGCTAGCGGTTAATGTCCTATAGCCTCTCTATCTATGTATATTTTTTTGATAAATGTCACCCAAAAAAAACAACCAAAACAAAAATCAGTATCATATCCAGATGGGAAGGTTGTGAGCATTTGTTGCTCTACCATGCCGAACGCGATCTCAAAGTCCAAATTTCGCTGAGTTTTGCGTGACATGTTTTATAAAAGTTGCGTGTATAGGCCAAGGATTAAGCTGTAACAATATACGAACTTATTAGGGGTAAAAAGCAATTAAATAGTTGAAGACAAAAAATAAACTCAAATGCTAAATCGGCGACGGCAGACAAAATCTTAACGCTCAGCTGTTTTACAAGATAATTTTACAAATTAAAGTGATCAATGGTAACATCAAACGTATAATTTTACGAAGAAAATACTCACAAAGCTGGACAAGGCTCCAGGTTGCATGTCTGTTCTCTTTCGGTAGGCCTAGTCGCCTGATCGCAGTAGCTGTTTTGTACGATTGTACCGTCGTCTGTACGCCGACAAACAACAGGCCTACGTTGCGTACCACCCGCGCAACTGGCGGAACAAGCTGTCCACTCGTCGTGTTCCCAAAGAAAAGCGGACTCTGTATGTCCGCTAGACTCCCTTTCAACCGGGACATTGTACTCGTATTTGATTCCCTGATTTGGCTCTTGAAGCAAAACCTAAACGTAGGAAATCATTAAAAATATAACTTTGCAAAACAAAAATCCTATTAACTTACGCAACATACAGTAGGTTACAAGTGCTCAATGGCGCAACTAGGGGGCTAAGGGGGCTTCACCCCCCTTTAACCAAATAAATTAGAAAATTTACTCCAAAATGCAATCGCATAAACGTGATTAGGGAGGAATGAAGGAGCTGAGCAATTTAATAGGCTTCCAAATCTTACCAATTTAGTTCTTTCAAATGGCGTTTAAAACGTACGAATTGTGATCAAAATGACGTTAAAATGGCTAGTTTTTACTCTGAACTACATTACGCTTTAGTTGCACCACTTTGCTCAACATGCCGCGCAATTGAAGCATTTTTCGAACGTAAAAATTTTAGCCTATAAAATCAAGCCATCCCCCCTCTTAGCAAAGTCTTGGTTGCGCGCCTGCAAGCGGTCATTGGTTTATGCAATGCAGATCAGCAATATTACTTTTTTAGTGAACCAGTAGGTTATGGATGTGGTGTAAATGGCCAAAGTAGAAGTGAAAGCGGTTCATTTTTCGCGCTTTCATTCAGTTTAGTTTTTCATTTGGCGAAAAAATAACTGCTTTAAGAAAACTTACCATAATGATAAGGTCTTCGTTTGTAGGTCCTAGAGCTTGCAATGATTCAACATCGGAGGAAGGGCGTTGGTAGTCGAAAGTGGTTCCAGCAATTTCAAATTTTCGTGGCCAATCAATGGTCCAACCGCCGTTGATATAATTCATTCCATTGCTACTTTGAACGGCTAAAAAAAAATGTTTTTAAAATTACTTTATCACTGAAGAGCACTTACCGAAAGTGCTGAATTTGGATCTTGTTTTTTGCGGCAGTTTAATAAGAATAATAATAATTTTGCTGGGGCAATTTAGCCATTTTGCATGCTCTAACATCGTGTTAATAGCAAAGACAACTATGGTCAATTTTGGGGGATACTAAACTTCCATACACAACTTGCATTTTACTAATACACTTACCTATGTAATTTTGTCTTGAGATTTCGATTTCTTCAATGAGAATATTTACCGATCCTCTTGGAATCACCACAATGTCATGATATTCTAGAAAAAAAATCACATATTAGTATAGAACCCAAATTTCAAAATTTTCGAAATTTCAATTCAAAAATGGAAATTTCAACTAAGGCAATTATTTTGATTTAGGATTTGAATGTGTGGTTAGTGTTTATGAATTTGTGGAAAACGTACATTCGGGAAATTATCTATTTCCATCTTCAGGGGTGGGAAATCCGTTTTAAGGGGGTGCAAATTTTTAACACCCGAATAGCAAAACACGCGCACTTTGCACACATTTTCGGCAGAAAAATTAGTCGCAGCCTTTTTTAGGTTTCATCTTAGTTTGGGTGAGGGGGTGCGATAACTAGTAGGGGATTTTAAAGGTTGTCAACAAGAAAAAAAACTAAGAATCATCTAATTATTCATGGAGCATAAGCATGCTATTATGCTCAGATGTCAGGCGTAACTTGATACTGACCAAATTCCCTCATTTGATCTTTAAAATCTAAATACGTAAGATACTGCAAAGTAGAAACCTTTTAACCATTTATCAGTTTTGCTTCGCGGTAGGATTTAAAAGATAATTATAGACGAGCTAATCGTTCTTCCACCTAAGACACAGAGACATGTACGGAAAATCTTTGGAGTTACAACAGATTTGCCTTATCGCCAATGACCGTGACTTAGCAGATAAAAACGTTGACCTGAACCGCTTCCTAAAAATCGAAATTCACTTTGTATGTTTGGACAGCAATGTCAAAAGATTTCATCAATTTATTGAGTTTAATCTCAAAAATCGAGTTTAATCATTGCAACAAATCACCTTCTATTTATCCACGAAGCTAACGTTTTTCGATTGTAAGCGAATTATTTATCTAATTTTTGTTTCTGTGATGCATAATATCCATTTCAGAAAAGGATTAGATTTTGATATTAAATCGTTTTACGAAAAATTCACATTAGTAATCCCATTTTATCTCCAGTATTTGAAGAGAAAAGGAGATTTAATCTCAAAACCGCAAACCCTTTCTTATGTTGAAAATTTAGTAAATAAATATACAGTTACGTCAAGAAAAAAAATATATCCGTTTTTTCTTTATCTTATATAAGGATCAAGGCAAAAATACAAAAGTCTTTTTTATATTCACAAGTTTACATAGGTTAAGTCAGTTATTCAAACTGAAAAAAATCATATTGTAGGCCGACGACTGAATACAACTCTTTTTCGCTGACAATGGATTCTTTGTTCGCTTTTTCGATTGCGTCATACTTTAAAAATAACCAAAAAATCGCACGTGCCTTAACACACCAACGAAGAGCTTAGAATGAACTTCTTCTAAGTAAATCAAAACCCAATATATTGCATTTAAAGTTAAACGCAAGGTGACAAAAATATGATTTGAATGCGATTTTTAAAATTTTTCAAAAGTGCCACATTTCGCAATTAAAAGATATTCTAGATGATACTGTATTTTTTAATGAAGTGTATAATTATACAGTCAACTCCCGTTAATCGGACACGATTTGTTCCAGTGAATAATGTCCGATTAGCAAGGTTGTCAGATTAACGAGTTAGCCTAGTTTGTGGCTGGTAATTCCGTTCCTTGACAATTTGTGTCCGATGGCGAGGGGGTCCGATTAACGCAGTTGACTGTACAACACCAATGTATAATGTTATATTTGCGCTTTATATAATAACCTTTAGAAAATTTCGAAGATAATTTGCATTATAATCAGCCTAATGACACGCCCAAACCGAACTTTTTTTCTTCTCATCTCTATTTGGACTCCAGAGGAGAGGAGTACAAGCTCAAAATGAGATAAAGTTGCAATATTATGATCATATGAATTTCAAAAAACTTTGATATTTCGAAAACTTTGACTTTTTGGGATGCATCAAAAGAAACAAATAGCAAAAAATTAGCACCAGTCAAAAATAAAAAATCGACTTACGTCCATGCATAACAGGATCGTTGAATACTCCGGACTCTGTCTGACAGGAGCTTCCGTCTCCGCCACAGACTCTGCATTTGTCCTCCACTGCCTCGGAGTGCAAAACGTTATCGCATCCGACGTGCTAAAAATTTTATTTCAAAGTTTATGGCTCTAGAAAGTCAGTTTCAGTTTGACTTAATATTTTGTTTCGGTCAAAATATTGTTTCAATGCAACTTTGAAAAAAAAAAGGTAAGAATCGGGAAAAAATTCCCCAAAGAAGGGTGAAAAACACTTTATTTAAATTTTTTTTAGGAGCAATAACCACCCTGATAAAATTGAGCCAAAATTCTTACGATAAAAGGGTAAAGAGATAATTTTGTTTGAAGTGCACACCTAATTTACGACTAAGCCGGTAATTGACCAGTTCAAGAACTTAATATTAACCAAATACAAGAAAAAGGCAACTCGTTCGTCACGCTCTAGTGCACTTACATGACATTCACCGCTAATGCAAATGTCCAAAGAATTGGCAAAGCACCTGGTTCCATCTACGACAGCCGACGCTCTCTCAGTGTAGAAGTTATAGCCTCTAGCCAGACAGTTCAACGCGCAAGGTTTGGCTTGTTGGCCTGCAGACAGAAATGTGTAAATATCAATAAATAAACGTAAATAATAACACAGACAACCGCAAAACAAAGACCTACTTTATTAAGCTTAGTGGCTAACCTTGTCATTAGCTTTCTTTTCTCATATACATAACAACTAGAAGATGGAAAAATACATGAATATTTTGAAATGTACTCTTTTTTGGACATATTTTTAATTACAGCCTTGTTCTATATTTTTGATAGGATATTGTAGAGGTAATCATTGGCTACAAGCTAAACCCAAATATTTTCGCATATTATGCCTATACATACTGAGCTCGAACGAATATCTTTGATAAATAATGAACTTTTTCTATTTCTTAATGTTTTGAAGTTCATGTTATGACCAACTAGAAAAAAATTTATCGCTTTTTTCATAAGTTTATCATTGATGAACACTGTTGCAACAGGAAAATCTGCTTGACAAGCTATAGTTTTTTTAAAAAGAACGAAAAGTGTTGCGCTTCTTTGCAGTTCCCAATTTGTCAAATCGCGTTGAGTGATCTACACAGCCAAAGAAAAAATTGCCAATTTGGTGATTAGACACACACATTATCGAATTTTAGCAATTCAAAATGACTTAAAATTTCTAGCCCAACTCAAAAAAGGCTTCAAAATTTTAGTTTGGTAGTAGTTAGGTTCCTAGACCTAGCAAATTACAAAATCAAAATTACTTTCAAAACAGTTTAAAACCTGTTCAAGTCAACTTACCTCCAATGAAAGGCCTCCAGTTATAATACTTCCCACGGAACGGTTCGTTATCAAATCTAGCGCATTGTTCATGTCGGAAGTCCATGGCTGAAGGTGGGCAAGGCTGCAAAAGACCGATCGATTAAATGTTTTGGTCGATGGGTTAACATTTTGTTTTTAAACAAATGTGGTCACTTTGCCTTGTGAATATAGTGTCTGACACCAAAGCAGTAGACTTTTGCTTGATTTCGAGTTCGGCTAAACCAAAAAACAACAAAATAAAAATTTACAGCTTTGCTGCTTATAAGCTTGTTGAATTATACATAACAGTATTGTACAGTATTTTCAACCACAACTTCAAAGGAAAAAACTCATTTAAGATTTTGCATGCATTAGTTAACTTAATTGCCAATCTTCTAATGTTGACTCTTACTACCGCCGCTAGTGGTTACAATCCTGAAACGGTTACCCAAAATTAACCCTTAAAACTTAGTTACCTCACTGTTGCAAATCCTGTGTCTGACGCGTTCCCCAATGCAGTATTTCCCTCCGTGTTCAGGGATTGGATTGTTGCAGACACGTGTGGAGGAGCTGATTCCACTCCCACAGGTTCTGGAACACTCCGCCCATCGAGTCCATTCCCCCCAGCCTCCATTCACAGCTTGAGGACGATGCCCAAAAGGAACACAATCACCACGATAGCACCACTAAAACAAAGACAAAAAATGATGTAAATGCCGCTTTGAGAATTATTTTTTCATGGCATGACCATAGACGCAGTCTAATAAAAACAAATTCATAGAGTTCAGTGTTATTTACTTATTCAAAGTTAATATGAATTGCGTTTGTGTTTCACAAACATCAACTTTGCAATTGCAAAAAAATTAAGTATATCTACTGGTTCCCGTTTAGGGATGGTAATTTTTGTACAATTTTGACCATAGCACTACTACTACTACATAGCCTTAAGCAGTTCTAGATTAAAAATGGTGGATAGCAGCATTATCTACATAATTTAAAATACAGTGGACTCAATGTTATAGAAATTACTCCATTTTCACTAAAACTTACCCCCCGAGTAATGCTTTCCGTGGTACAGCTAGTGCCTTCAGCAGCAGGGACGCTATTGGTGACACATCTATCGTTTTTCGTCAGACACCAGAGTTCGCGGCAAATATTCTAAGCAAAAAGACAATGGACTTAGTGTAAAATGCTTGGCTAAGGCAAATATGTACACAAGTAAATGCTTGTTTTAATTGCTTGCCTACAAATATTGCTGCAGAAAGAAATATGTTCAACCGATAAAAACTCTTTGTTCTTAAACGACGACAAATTTTTGAACAACACGAAAGAATTAAGACATTGTATTACCTGCATTTTTAATTAGCTACTGAAATTAAGAACAAACGTATACGAGGTGTAATGTGAAAGGGAATTTTTTTTTTACAAGACAAGTAGGTGTAAGCTCATATAAAAGAAGTAAACGGGTAAGAAAGCTAAATTTAGTATGAAATAGAATCTTTCCATAATACAGCATCAAAACCAATTAAAAAACTGATCGAAATCAGGCTAACAGATTTTCCAAGTATCAGCTAACAATTTTATCTTTTTTGCCTTTTTAGTACTTCAAACTGATAAAGTTCTAACTAAAGAATAATAAATTTGAATATTCGGTCATGTAATTTGGGTGATTAGTCAAAATTCTCGATCAGCCTCCATCCAAACAATATCAGTGCCAATTACTATTTAGAAATTGAAGTTAAACTACAACAACTAACAAACTTTGCAAGGCGCTTTAGATCTGCAATGATCATTGTGCTTAATGCTGCTCATTGCATTTTGAAAGATTTTGCAGCGTCATATATTGAACTGGTAATCGCATGTACGGATATTCTATTGTTTTGGTTTAGATTTCGTGAAAGCATATACAATCCTAGCAAAAACACAAAAAATTGCTAGAATAATCAAAAATTCCCGGGGAATTAAGTCATTAATAGATAAGCCAGGCCACCCACAAAGTTTAACTCACGCATACAACCTTTAAGCAACGTAATTAAGCCCAGAAACCTTCAAAATTCGGAATTTGTGGTTTCTCTTTACGCCATTGTAATGTTACTGTACATTGACAGTTAACCACATGCAAATGTCTAAGCCTTGCAAAAAGTAAATAAACAATTACCGGTACAGAATACGCGAAAAATTTTTCATCATGAACGAAACAGTTTTTAATGTCAACGACAAAATAAATAGCTCGGAATCAATATCCTAAATTAAAGAGACAAAAAATTTTGGCGAACAATAATTCATTGATTTCATCTTATTTTCCCAGAAAATACGTCGAGCACCCAAAAGTTTGACTTACCCCGATTTTGCATTGCCTAGACTGAGGTCCATACTGAAAACGACACTGTTCTTCCGCGTCATACATTTGTCCTGGCGTCTCCTCGGGAAAGGAGAAATCTCGCAGTGGAGGCCTATCCAGTAAACATGTCCCAGAACCAGAACTAAAAAAAAACCTGTTTTTCGGAAAAGAATCTATTAATTGAAGCACCTCTTGCGATTGCCCGTATTTTTGTTTTGGGAAGGCTTTTGTCTATAGATTCAGTTTACATATATGCGTGCGCCATCTCATTCTTTGCGTTTCGCCTTTTGCTTTCTTCAATTTGCATAATATTGCGTTCGCAAATATGCGAATAGAATCCAAAAATAGTTAAAAGTTGCCAATAAAGCCGAATGTTACGTTCATGCACAAAAACACAGCAACTAACGCTGAAAAAAAAGTCGGCCTAAGAGCAAAACAGAAATAACTATAGAATTAAAATATTCTTAATTTATGGTCTCGTATAATTTAGGCTACAGATTATCTTAACTGCTAAAAACTCACTTGAGAAAACTAGTGATATAACGTTTTGAGCATCCTGACCAGGTAAAGGGACTTGCATTTTTAGTGAGTTGTGGAGCCATAATTTGAGCCGCCGTTCCACTGTCAGTTCCACACGTATTTCCATTCCCATCGTGTTGCATTCCAAAACTGAAAATACAAAAATTAAAAATAAAAAACGGAAACAACTGACCGAAAGTTTCGTGCCCAACCGAGAAGAATCTCTGCAATATATAAACGATTCGGGAATTTTTAAGCTAAAAACTAGAGTTCAAGTGTTTATATATTGCTTTGCTTAGATTCTGAGTATCTGCTGTATTTTAAAAAATTCCATTCTCAAATCAAAAGTACACAAAATTACAAATTTGTCTTGACCCTCTGCAATCTGCATGACGTAATTGCTTCAGTGACTTTTTCACAGCTAAACTGGACAGTTTTGAGATGTAGATGACCCTCAGGCGCTCGATTTAATGACCTACCATAAACGTCCACAAACAAACACTTAGACCTAGTCTAGTTGGCTAGCACGGTAGGCCAAATGTACACTTCAATATACGAATGTGTGTGGTAACGCTGATGAACTGTTTATAGGAAAAACTTTTTTTTGAGACCGTTGGACAACCGAACAATGGCGCAAGTGTATACTGATGTTCATAAACCTCTTAAAAACGAAAAACGTTTAAGCAAACGGTGCTCGCATTACCTGTCGAATAAGCTCATTAATTAACTTTAATTTGACCACATTAAAGGCTAATCTGAATTGCTGAGTTGATAAAATATGACAGGTAGTAGAAACTCCCATGTTAGTATGCTGCCTAAGCTAGGTCAACGTCTTTGTCAACTACACTAAAAAGTCACGAAACTTTTAAAATTATGCAAAAGAAAAATAGTAAAATAAAACTCAAATTTTCGCTAAACATGCTCATTTTTTAATGTTGATTTAGCTTAAATTAGAGAAGTAATACATATATATAAAACACTATAAACTGCGAAAGAAAACCTACTTGTGTCCAATTTCATGGGCAATAGTAAAAGCAGAGGAGAGTCCTGTGTCCTCGTTGATGTTGCAACTCCGTTCCGATTCACACATTCCTGCTACAGGAGCGAGACCTGAAAGAAAAGTTTAAAAATTAAAAAAAGCTTTCAAGACTTCAAAATTTCTTCAATTTAAACCTCTAAATATTCCACATTAAGGCAATACAACGCTTGGTTTGAAATTAAACATTTTCTTGAAACATCTTGACAAAAGTTCAATACATTACCATTCCTTTTCAAAATTTTAGTACAGCAACAAACGCAGTACGGTTTAGGATATGGTTGCACTATTGTCCAAATTGTACTCTCGATTATTGAATTGAACAATGATGATTGAGTTTACAATGTTATAATAGCAAGAGAATAGCAAAAGCCTTGTTCAAAAGTTCAAAGTCATAGAAAAATAGATTATATTCGTCAAACTGACACTTCACTACTTTAAGCACACAAATCAAAACAATCACAAAAGAGGAAATTTATCGAGTGCGAGGTCATTCACAAAAAAATACTTGTCAATAGTACTCATTGTCAAGTTCGGTCCATAGAGTTGAAAAAGTTTATGTTGTAGAAATTTCTTAAGCTTTGAGCTAAAAAAATAAACTTTCCAATGATCTTATCGACTACAAATCGTATTAATTCCATAAATCAAATAGACCTATGGTACGAAAATTCCATTCAATGCATCTGTTGCTCCAAACGATAAAGTAAAAAGTCTGGCCAGGAAAAATTTTTGACAGAGATACCAAGAGGCCTGTTTGAATGCTAATTATGTCAATGCCACGTTTTCCTTTGACAGCTTATACCGGATTCGGCTCTTTTTGATCACGGAAGATTCGAGAATGTGAAAAGTATTCGTCAACTTACCCAATGTACCACATGGTTTGTCTTTGAACGTGCATATGTCAAATCTACACAAAAAATTGCTTTAGCAAGGCAAAAATCGAAATAAATTATAAAAGTATTGAAACGTACAATTAAGTTTTTCAAAAGCTTGGCTAATTTCTAGACGACTCCGCTTTTGGAACGAGACTCCGCTAAACAGAAGAAGCAGAAACAAGGAGTTCTAAAGGAGGAAAACATAAAACAATATTCAGCAGCGATTTTCATAAACTTGTAACTTAATCAAGCAAGATAGGTCTTTAGATAAAATTTAGACAGTTATGGACAGCAATTATGCATCCTAATACGAAATAGCTTTGCGCCAAGTTGTATACTCAATCATGCTGTCAAATCCTACCAGCGTTTCTCATCAACATTAGCTAAAAAAAAGAAAGAAATCTATTGTCATCAAAGAGGCCGAAGTTGACTTTGAACCTTTAGACATATTCATTTGAACAGTTATTGCTTAAATAAAGAATAGGTGTGAATTCACTACTTCATGATTTCTTGGAATAGGACTACTATTGACAGTAGGCTGTCTTCTATTGATTTAAACGCATAACGGAGACATAGTGGCAAATGAGAACTATTAATGACGTTAAAGAAACCACCGAAATCGTCACATTCCCCCCAAAAGTATTGCTTTCCCTGAGTAATACAAACGGTTCAAAATATTATTTCACTCTGATTCACTATCTCTATGGGTGGCCTGTTAAGACTCTAAGTTCGATTCTCGGGCCAGTCAAATAGGATACAGTGTTCCTACCGGTTCGCCACCGCCGCGGAATTTTTCTGAAAGTGCTGTGAAGTCTAGGCGCAATGACTAGGAGATGGGCCGCACAAACTATAGTCATTCAGAGAGTAATTCAAAAAGTATAATGGCAATTAGATTTGTTTTTTTTGACTTCATTCGTGTCCACTCAAGCGTGTTTTAGTGATGTTCACATTGATTTTCTTACAAAGGATCAAGTTTATTTTGATTCAAAGCAGGTTATTTGGTGTCAAGAAAACGAAAATGATACCCTTTGCAATGCAAACAGGAAACAAATCAATGGAGAAGCCTTAGTTAAACCACAAAAGAAACTCGCTTGAGCATAGAGGACTTTTACACCAAGAGAACATAAATTTGAACATTACGTCTTCTCCTAAAATAAGCTATTTCGTTTTGGGTCAAGAAACTTATTTTAGCTGGTTTTCACAGGTCATTTTTCACACGTGTCTTTTGTGTCAGTGAAAAGTTTGCGCTTTGCAGCATCAAAAGAAGCGAAATTAATAAACAATGGTAGCCTTGTTTAAAAACAAACTCAAAGGCTACGCGACCACTTTTAGAAGAGGTCAAAATACGGAAGTGTTTCCTAATCATTTTCAAACTCTAAACTTTTCGTTGTGCTAGTTTATTGAGAAAATTCGAAAACTAGAAGGGTCAATCTCTTGATTACATCCAACTACAACCACTACTTAAATCTGGCTACTGATCCAAGGTGTACTAGACAAATACATGAAAATCATTAATGAAGAATTTCTTTGTGAAAACTTCAAGGATGATCCGAACTACAGCATACAAATGTAGTCTTCTTCTTTCTTCATAGCCCGCTTTTTCGTGAGGGTTGCGGGGAGCGTAACTGCTGTAGTGTACAAATGTACGTGGCCGTAGGAGCTCAAAATGATTTGGGGGGGCAGCAAACTTTTGCCCGAAAAATGATTTGATGCATTGCGTTTCTCTGTCAAAATTGAGACGGTTTTTTCTGCCCGAATTGAGGTGTTCTCCAAAAAAAAAGGTCTTCCCTGAAATTTGAACGGTTTTTCTGTCCAAATTGAGGTGTTCTCCAAAAAAAAAAAAGGTCTTCCCTGAAATTTGAACGGTTTTTCTGTCCAAATTGAGGTGTTCTCCAAAATAAAAAAAAAAAAAGGTCTGCACCGAAACTGAGACGGTATTTTGGCAATAGTGTGCCCCAATATCCAGACTATTCGCCCAAATAAATAGATCATTTGCCCGAATTTTTGATGATTTTCGACGTTTTGAACCGAATGGGGGGGCGACCGCCCCCCCTTGCCCCCCCGCCTCCTACGGCTATGCAAATGTAATCAGCTATAAACTGATTAAATGGCCAAATTTTGTGTTATTCAACTAAAATGTTTAGCGTACTGCTTGATTCTGATACTTAAAATGGAGAAAAATTCGTACCCAGTCATTAATACGGCGTTATCGTGGTGGGCCAAGCCACTGTCTGAAGAATCACTGGATCCGTTGATGTTGATAACTTGCTGCCACCTGCAAAAACTGTCCAACGACTGATCAGCATGATGGGTGATCTCTAGGTTGGGCTGCAATAAAAACAAGAAAAAACAGCTGTTAGATTGTAGGAAGCTATCGCGGAAGATCATTAGACTATCTGGTTTCAATTAGGCTTGCGTGGGAATTTAGAGCACCAAGATTTGAGCCACTCGTAGCTTTCATTTAACGAACAAGTGCATGCAGGCCTAAGGTGGTTGAAAAGTACCGTAACCATTTTGTAAACTCACCCTTAAAAACCTAAAGCATTCAAATCAAGTTTAGGGCTACTTTTGCACAAAAAGTTTTACAAAAAAAGCAAACGACATCTCGAATCTAACTCAGGTGGACACTTGTAGGCAAATTGAGTAATACCAGCTGTTTGAATGACAATGAATGCATCGAAGGAAGAGATTATTTCTCTAATAAGGTATTTAGCTAGGCGAAGTGACGTACGATTTGAAACGGGGCACCGTAAACTCGACAGGTTCTGACCCGAAAAAAAAATAAGAGCAATTAAAATATTTGACATGCAAACAGCGAGTAACAAAAATATTTATCATAAACAGTTATATAAAACTCGAAGGCACGAGTCGAAATAAAGATTGATTACAGGTGCTTGTACATTTCAATTATAGCAGCATGACTCTAATTTCAAGGTTTTGTTGTTCAAATTCGAGGTCGAAAACTGCTTCTAGACTGAAACCAAATCGGGGAAGCACTTCCAGCACTTTAATACTTATATCATAGTACCACAACCTTAGCTTTGAGAAGTTGATTAATACGTTCCTTTTAGCATGACGTACTTCATCCATGGCATCAAAAGTTGCCTTTTGAACTTGAGATAAGAAAGATTGCTTTTAGCAATGGCAAATAAAGAAATACAGAAGCCATATACTCTGTGATAAGTCAATGACTAATATTTTTTTATCTTATTTATTTAAAACTCTGTTATCTTCAAAGTTTTATGTACTGTCGACCAAATACTGGAGATCAAAAAGGTTTTTGTTTTTAGAATAGCTTTCTCTACAATTACTGGTCAGCGAGCGTAATATACGACTGCAAAAAGGCGTGGAAATCATAATTGCTGCTCAAAACAGCAACCTAATTACAAAAATTAGTGCCTTTACTTCAAACCAAGCGCTTATAATTCCAGGAATATTTAGAGACTGTAGTAAATTTAAGCTATTGGTAAAACGTTAAAAGAGCTTTAGAAATAAAAGTTTTAATCCAAAATAAATAATTAAACATTCAATGCCATTGTTAGTTTTGTTTGATGTGGAATGGTTGCTCGTTTGGCAGACTATACAGCCACATTGACAAATATTACAGGGAATCACAAATATTAAAAGATTTTTAGCCTTAAATCCTAAAATGAACAAAAATCGTCTTCAGAAAGACCTAGTTTTGGTGATTGTAGCAGATCAATTTAAAAACTCACTTAATGCATTAATTAATGGATGATTTCCATCAACTTAATCACATAAACAACTCATATTGCAAGCTGTTTCAATGCTAACCTCAGCAATTCAAAATATTCAGAAGGAATTTTGAAACATACAACTCTGCTACTAGTCATTACTTTCCCAAACAACTTAAGAGATTTATGTTGCAGAGAAACTTCTTTCTTGATTACTGTCATTCTAACCAAATTTGCAATGAAGGAAGAGATAGTTCCATTTGATATTTTAATTAAAAAAACTATTTAAATATGGCTTTAGGGTAAAGCACTTTGAAATTCTTATTTTCCCATTTGCAATAAGCGCAAATATTCTTGCCTTAATCTACAAATATGCTAGAATTGAGGATTATTCTAAATTTATCTTCCATATATACAGCATAAATTAAAAATAAATGCAGATACAATAAATCAAGGTTTCGCAACTTTAATTTCTTACTTACAAGCTGGTTTAGTCGAAAGAAGGACCCGAGATCGAAACCGACAAATATCGAGAATAATCCATCGTTTTCGGAGATTTTTTAGTCGACTTAGACCCACTACTGCATTATGTTCGTTTATATTTAAAAAGGTCAGAATTTTTACCACATTTGCGAACAAAAGTAGTGGTTTGCACTTTCCCACGATGACATAGGTCGACTTATAGCAAAGGTGTAATTACCTGGTCTTCAGTTAGAAGTACGATTCTGGTAACGATGATGTTCACAGCATTTCCAATGCTAGCGTCGTGATATAAACTTGCAACCTTAAAAACAACTTTATAGTAAAACATCCTAAACAAACACAGTAACAGCCGCTACAGCCTCCCCCTACCTAAAAATGCCTATTGCAACGGACAAGACGAGATTTTTATTTTGCAATTCTTTGAGCCAAATTGTCCGGGAATTTTGAAAAAAATAACAAGTTCGATTTTAACGAAAACACAATTGCTGTTACTGGAAATGTGGGCCCAGGCCCCTAGACTATGGTGTACCAACATAGAATACGTAAGAGGATCTGCAGTACTTGACAATCTAGTAAAAGCTTTCCTATCACGGCAGCCAGCATTACAAATTCGAACTTGATGAAACTTTTAAAAAAAGTCAAGAAAGAAAAATAATCAAACTCACAATATTCATAATGGTGAGCACGTATTTTTCCACTTCCTGCCGTCCGTGGAATCCCACCAACATTTTATCCGCCACAACAAGTGTTTCGACGTTTCTTTCCTCGCTTTTGGTGTGCTTCATTCTGCCACCGCTTTCAACAGTAGCGCTGCGTCTCTTTCGATTTACGACCTCATCGGCAGCTCTCGCACGGCCGGACGCGGTCCTGTGATTTCTAACGCGGTCATGATGATGATATCGGTCGAGATTTCGAAACGTCATTTCTTCCGAATCGAAATCTTTTTCAGGTTTTTCGGAGTACTCATCTTCCGATTCGGAGTTCTCACGAGGGTCGACTTTCCACCATGGAATGTCGCCACGAAATTTATCTGTAAAACGAAATAAATGAATGGTTTGCAGGTTACTTGAAACTATCCAATTCATTTTTGCCTTGATCTAAGCAATGGAGAACTGCGGAAAACTACAACAGTTGAGTCGACTGCCTTTTTTTCTTCTGTACAAGTATGGCAACTGTTACAGCAGGCAAAACAAAATGTTTACATAAGGATAAATTAAACAGAGAATCAGGTACTTAAAGAAAGCAAATGTATTTTTTGCTAGAGTCCATCCATTAACTCCTTTTATCTTTTGAGCCAAATTTGACCCCAAACTTACGGAAAGTCTAAGATATAATTATGCAGAATTATATTTTGTGCGTTCCAAAAAACAAAAATTATATGGGTTAGTGACACAAAAACTGTTTTGCTATGCTAGAATTGAAAAATATTAATCGCTTATCGCGTTGTACCAGAGTAGCCGCAATGTCCTAGATCATCTTTCCTTTTTCTTCTCGAATTAAGATGCTGAAGAACGGATCGCTTTACAATCACGTGGGGATGTGGCTCATCTGCACTCGGTGAAGAGCTATTTTCTTTCGTCGTGTGGTTCCATACTGGCTCAATAAAATACGTATGTTCGTCTTTTAGAATGATGCCTTGCTGAAAAATAGCAAATCTGTAATTTTGAGTACAAATTATTTAATGTTTTCTCGGTGCACGAGGATAAAAACCTGATTTGATGTCTTCATAAGAACAGCACTGCATGACATGTATCCTTTTATCACTTCTTTTTTTATTTTACACAAGCATCATCGCAAGCACAACTGAATCTCTCATCTTTATTACTAAGAAACATGATCTTTCTTTGCAAACCATATAGAACTTTCTCCAGTCTCCAGAAATGTTGCAAAAATCCTCAAAGTCATTAAATAACTTTTAACTTACAACTGATCGAATACCAAAGCTTCGAAATTAACATTAAAGCTACTACAATCTTTCCATTTCATTCAGTTGAAATCGATATCGGTTCATGGCGTCCACCATCGCTTAACCACCTCAACGCAAACAGCACTTAAAAGTTAGAAGTTTTACTTACCAAGCCGTTACACACGCTTAGTGCCACCTTGGAAAAAGAGTCATGATTATGGATGACACCGGTGTAGTGACATTCTTCTATTAAACTGTGTCTTTGCGTAATTTTTCCTCCTCGGGAGCGCTCTTCAACAACAAAATTCTCCGACACAAGTTTGTAATTTCGCTTCAAGTGCAGTTTTGAGCCTGATAACGGCGAATCTTCTGCGTGACCCAAATCGAAAAACAACTCGTGGTTGCCGTCCTCCGTCGCCGAAACGGCGTCTAATTTGTCGCGGACATTTCGCCGCGGGACGTTTCGACGCCGCCGTACTTTTCCTTCTTTGGAAACGTGTGAAAGAGCCTCTATCGTGACAATATCGACATGATCACCGTGTCTTGTAGTTCTTGTTGGTCTGTGCGTGTGAACAGTGATTTGAGAGTCTTCGGTTCGAAACCCTTCCATGGCTTTATCAAATAAATCTTTATATATCCAATTTCCAAACACATTTGTGATAAATCCAATACAATATGAAAAACAAAAAAAAATCTTATAATCCAGTGCTTAAGAGTTAAAACGTTTCGTATTTGCAACACTGTAATACTTTGTGCGACAACGTCTCATATCGACAAATAGCACTATAAGTAAAACTTTATGGTATTTTGATAGGCTGAGGTAAGGGATTAGAATTACAAGATTAGGTACATAAATAGTGTCAAGTTCTTTTATTTCCTTCATGAGTGGTTTCGCACTGTTAGTTTACAATAGCATTGAACGAATTTTATACTGGAGTTAGGCAATTAGGAGGTCTGATTAAGAATTTAAGCTTACAAAATGTAACTATTTGGATTACGAGAAAATGCGAGCAATTTTCTAACAATTAGCTCTTTTATTTTATTGCCGCTCAAAACAAAACACGGAAATTCTAAATCTGAATTAGATTACGTTTTACAGAAAGTTTACATTTGTCATCACAAGCATTTCAAATTTTTCTAAACTAGGGAATTTCAAAAAAACATCAAAAATACGTTGAATCAATGTATCGCAGGGGGTACTAAAAACTTTTTCTTGGTCTTTTATGACTAGATTACTACGTGATTTTTCTTAGCAGTTTTGTACCCCACTACTCCTTACGAATTCGATCTCTAAAAGGAGTCTTTTGGTTTATTTCGTTAAGCATTAGCGGTTTTTCGTATTGCTAGAGCCTGCTAAATAAACGATGCTTAGCCTGAACCATAAGCAACTTAACGACCTTGGCATTCCTACAACATTTACGACCTGGTGATACTTTCGTCCTTTATGCGATGTGTAACAATCGTTATTCAGTGCAAACGCTTGTTGGATTATTTAATGATACGGCAAACAAAGCAAATGTTGAAATACCTAAAATTCTATTTGCAAGAACGAAAATTCAAATCGCTTACTCAATTTTTGCCAAATATCCCGCTGTTTTGAGCTTGTAAAATTAAGTTTTTTTATGCCGTTAATCATTTTTAGTCTTTGGCAAAGTAACAAGAGCAATCAAATTCAAATCAATATTGACATTGTAACGTATGAGCGATTGAGCATTTAAGTGAAACATCAGTAACTTATAGAAATGCTTAGAGCCTAACCGACCAAGCACGAAAATCTGAACAGATCTGCATTCTGCTATCGTTTATGTCCGATATAGCCAAAGCAATTTTTGCAATATTATTGCCAATTCTTGCTTGGAATTTCGGCTATAAACTTTGGAATTCTTAGTGCCAATACTGCGTGAGATTTCATCATTGAGGTATTCGCTTTATGAATCGGTTTATTGCAAAACTGACAGTGCTTTAGCAAATTAAGATGAAGGACATAAACAGCAATAAACCAGGGCGTAAACAGCTTGGTGAGTTGTTTACAGTACTGAAGCCTAGAAAACTATATCAATCATAATAAAAGTAAATAGAGCCAAACAAAAGAAAAAAAAATCACACTCCATCATTTCGTACAAACTAGTGTATGTCCAGCGGTCAAATAACCTAGCCTATGAGACTCTGAAATACGAAATGTGGAGATTAATTCTCGGGCAGGTCAAAGCAAACATAGCTCTCACCAGATCTCTTTGCAAAAAGGCGCCATGACATGTCAATGGATCAACGTCCCAAGCCTAAACGTCCCTTACGCCTGAACATTGCAAACAGAAGAAAGACGGGAAGTTCCCGAAAATTCTACTCCCTTTGGAGTGAAGATTTTATATCTTACCTTGTCGGCGTTGATTAGACGTTAATGTGAACGCAACCGGTAGAATTGACAGTAGAACACAAATTAGGCATGAAGAACGAAAGACCATGATAAATAAAATAGAATATTAAATAAACTCTCCAATAAATAAAAAGAACGTTTGGCTTTAATTGGAAATATAGGATCCAGTTTAATCTTCGGATTCTTGTAAACGTCGTTATTCAGGCAAGTTTGAACAAAATCTTGTGAAATTATATTAATAATCCAGTAAGTTTATAGGTCCCTTCATGGAGCGCAATCAATCCGATTCTTCGAAAAATTTAAAAGCTTGTGTGAATATTCCAAATTCCTTGAACTCGATCCAACCAACACACAGCTGCAAACAAAGCAAGATCCAATCGATTGCAACTCTAAAAAACATGAAATCGTAATATTCTGGTGCGAATACTAAAGCAGGATTACATTGGTTAATTTTCGCAGTAACAATGCAAAATTAACAATTTCACAAGATATTGCCTTCGGTAATTATAATCTAAAGTATTGTTCTTCGTCGCAACCTTTTCCTGCGTCAAATTTGCCAGAATTGTTTCGGCTAATGCCAAACGGTAAACGTAAACCCGAACGAGTTTAGGATTAGACTGCTCAAATTTGACTGGCTGGACGGTATAAAAGCATTATTTTCGAACCTCCTCTTCAATGACTGCTCAAAAGTTTTGCGTTTACTAGATTTTCAACCAAAATACACATTTAGACAGCTGTCTCGAAAAATTTTCCTTTTGCAAATAAATTTAGCAAACCCGTTTAAATGATTCGTTATTTATTTGAACGGATGTCTGACTAGAATTTGACGGCGAATTTACACTCATAAGTCGGCTAAGATTTTTATGACTGTCCATAATCACTGTTATGAAAGTCTCATTTTGCAAATAGAAAAATACAATCTTTTGTCGCGGTTAAATTCTTCAAATAAACTGATAAAGCCTCCAGATCAGCTAAAAAATTTTGATAATTGCTGAAATCTGCACTTTCATTATACACTCCTTCAAATGCCGGTTTTGCACCCTACACTAACGAAATTCTTTTTTGACTTTTTCGTCCGCTACAGACATCGGTTTTATAATGGGCTGTTTTTTCTGCATCGGACCACGTTCAGCGCTTTTTTCTTTTTTTTTTCTTCGCGACCCGACAGAGTGTCAAAATGGGCTTTTTTCAACGATTACAAAAGGGCTATATTTGCGACGCATTGTAATGTAGTTCGTTTGTTCAAGTTTTGTGCTGCATTGGGAAGAGCAAGCAGGCAACTTGCCGCAAATTATTGAGCATGAAATCTCACTATCACCACCAGCGACCCCCTACTAAGGCCACTATTTTATCTGCATTTTTACTACGGATGTTGTTTCCTCCTTTAACCTAAATGTCATAAAAATCACATGGAATTTTTATTCAAACAGTCCTAAATGATGACGTCATCATCGTGAATACGTTACGTTTTATAGCGATCAAAAACGATTGATTTTGAATGAAAACTACGCAAAAGCGTTAAGTAAACTTCTAAAATAAATATTGAAACCAGTATAATGGTAGAAATTATTCGGGTGATATTTATCTGCCTAACAATAAAAATTTATCTGAAAACGTAACTGTAAAATAAACAATTGCTAATGTAGCAAAATATAAAATGACCAAAACAACTTCTAAAAAAAAACAAAGTCCACCATTCTGGAATATTAAAATACATCGAAAATCGATAAAAAAAAACAATTTTGAGTTTTCTGAAATCAATCCGAGGTAATGTATTTCACTAGAAAAGACAGTAGAATCCACTTTATTTTAAGAACCAGAGTAAATTTTCCGTTGAGGCTGGCTATTCTTAAATTTTCACGAAAGTTCAGCCTCGTTTGTTCTTAATTTGTTCCCAAATTTTGAGCAAAAATTCGCCTGGTGTTCATATAAAATTGTTCTTATAAAAAAGTGTGCTGCTTTCTTGTTCTTTACGACAACGCTTGGGGCCTTCTCGGTTGTGGGTAGCCACTAACTCTCTCCCCGATTCTGACAACTCGCGACACTTATTTTGAACGATTTTGATGTGAAGGCAAACTTGAGGCCTAAACTAAGCTCTAAATTCAGTATGCCGAAAAACTTTTTGAATCAATGCTGAGTTGCAATCGTAAATCATTAAAGTCAAAGTCGATAAAAAAAAAAACTGACGTTAGAAGGCGGGCTAAAAACGAAGTCAACGCAAAAAAGTGACAAAAACATTTGAAACCGTCGCTGTTTCGAGATAGAAGTTATTTTGTTTAATCGAAGCTGGACAGTATATTGTTTAAAAGATAGGCTACTCGGTGATGCCAGGTGTACGCAGTTGTGATCTTTTCATCTTGGATTTTTCACAAATTTAACGCGAGGCTACAGAATGTAGGCTGAGGCACGTAGCAAAAGTGATTAGCAAAAAACGGATTTCGAAAACGAAAGGTTCGTTTGAAATTTGACAGATTTCTCAAGCAGCTCAACTATATTCGCAAACAATTTACAAAGCGAAATTCCAACAGTTTGATCGACCGAATCATCTTTGTTTTCACACACCGGCTCAATCTTGGTTCAACAGCAAAACGTCATCAAAAGAAACACTCACTTTCTGTAAAAAGCTGGACTGCATCTTAGCTTTTGAAACGCTGCGTAGCTAAGTTGTTTTATTCTTTTAGATCACATTTTTTTATGAAAACCTGTACATTTTTCTTGAGGTTGGCTGTTATTAAATTTTCATGAATTTTCAGCCTCGTTTTCGTTCTTAATTTGTTCTTAACTTTATTAGGGAATAAAGTGACGCAAATATATTCTTGCTTGGATAGAAGTTATCTTTTGTTATAGATCATGATTACTGTTAGACTAATCAACAATGAAAATGTAGAAAAGGCCTAGAAAATTCAGCTAATATTCCGTACTATTGCATTCAACTAGCCCGTGTTCTTAATTATTTTTTTCATGCTGAAGCTGACGTTGTTCTTAATTTTTCATAAAATTGATGCAAAACTGAGCCTCGAGTTCTTACAAAAAAGTGCATTTCTTTTCAAATATATTCGGCTAAAGTGCTAAACTGAGGTAAGCTGAATTAAAGATAAGAAATAAACAAACATCGGCTCCGTTGCGGTAAAAACTCAAGCGAAAACCGTAAAGATTCGATCTACACTGAGTGTAAAATCATGAGCGTACGAGCGTATTCTTAGTTTATTCTAACCAACTGGCAGCTTGTACGCTGGTAAGGTGGTACGCCGGGCGTTCCAAACTTCTGTTTAAAATAAACTAAAAATACACTCAAACGCTCACAATTTTACGCCCAGTAGTATTATTGAGCGGGCCAAATCCTTAAATCTACAAGTACCTTAATTTTTGTCAAAAACGTCTGACAACAATTGAAATTTTCACTCACAATATTTTTGTTTACATTTCAAGATTTCGTCACGTGGCAAAATATTATCACGTGACTACAAGGGCTCTCTTCGCAAACATCTCTAAATTTCAGATTAAGCTAAGAAAGATTAAGCGAAAGATTTCGGCACAATACGAACAATTTTGATTCCCAAAACAATATTTTTCATAGAAATCTATCTACTGTATAAACATATTCAATCACTCTCGCAATCCACAATAATCCAATTTTTTTTCAAAGATTACTGACACTGTTGCTATTTAAAGCTGATCTTCTACTTTAAAAACGTTATTTTATTCCTTTTCATCACTGTAACCAGCTTATTAGGAAACTGCTTCTTTATGGAGAATATAAATTACAACGGATTTTTCGAATTTCACTCAAAAACACAAACTCAGCTTAATCTGTAGAACTTCTATATCGTGAACAAGATATTGTATTTCGATTGAATCACAAATAGGAGAGTTGGAAAATGAGGCTATGGAGTACCGGTAATTGCAATTTTAGGTCAAAATTAATTTTTTTAGCTCATTCTATCAAAATATGGATCTTGATTTTGATGGGTGGTTTGTTTTAAAGCAGGTTTTCAAAGTTCACTCCAAAAACAACAAAAAGTTTAAACAGCCAAGAAATTTACATAAAAACTTGGGGTTGCTGAAGCTTTTTATCATGTTTTGTCCAAATTGTTTGGAAAAACTTCAAAAGTTTGCGTTGATCAAGACTGTGATAGGATGATACAATCTATTTAATTTGTTTTGTGTATAGAATCTGAAAATAATAAATGGCAATAACACATTTGTTATGGCTTAATTTGTTTAATTAATTTTTGCGCCTGTTGGAAACTTTGTTTGACAGCTTCAAAATATTCTATAAACAAATTTCATATCCGCTACTACCGGATAGTATAATTCAGGCAGTTAACTTATGTATTCTGTACATTCAAAAATTCAACAGTTTGCTGCAATCGAATAGCAAACACGAGAAAGCAAGGTGGTGTTTGAATCAAATTTGCCGTCGAAACTCACAAAAAATCGATTTAGATTTTCTTACCAATTATTGTATTTCGAAAAACAGCTTTTAGATTTACAGAATAGCCTATATAAGGTTATTGAATGGTTCAAATATTTTGCTTCAAACACCAAAAAATCATTCCTTTGCTGAATGTATCATGCTGGCTCACATTAGGATTGGGGTTAGGATTTTTATTAGGACTTGGGATTAGTTCCACACTACTATTGCTATGCCTTCCATGCTATTCCAACTACACGTGTTTAGCGGAAACCTAAAAACCAAGGGTACGTACGGTATAAGTTAATTATTTTGCAGTTTCTATGCCAAGTAGAGGTTTTTCTGGAAACATACCAACTGATACGTAATGAAAAAAAAATTGCGAAATAAAAGCAGCTTGAAGCGTGGTTTACTACTACATTATAATGATAATGCTTCAAGGTGACATGTAATGCCAGAGTTTTCGATTGTTGAGGGCGATATCATTTTTTGTTTTCGGTAAATCCTTTTTTTTTCGCACCGTGCTAAAAGTTCTGCAAAGTGCAAGACTTGCCGATAGTCATAAAAGTCGGTTTTGTTTATCAACATATAGCATTTGCTAAATATAGAAGCCATTTAGATTTAGAAAATATCCGAATGATTTTTTATAAAATTTCAACCAGCACAAAATATGCCGAATCTACTCGGTTTTTAAAGTTTTACAAATGAACAAACAACACTTTGAACATACTGTATACCAATGTTTTTAAAGTTCCATCCTGCCTATTCATCTCTGAAATAAACTTAAACCATAAACAAACTCTTACTAAAACAAAACAAAAAGTTTAAGCGAAAATCTAAATGTACAGTTGAAAGTCTGCTGTTTCTAGGCATGTCCACTGCCCAGTTGTCCACTCAAAACAAGAGCACATGGCCTCTATATTAAAGGAGCATTGCAATGATTTAAATAACGGATTTTCTTCTTAGCTTACATCTATGGTGCAGTCAAATACTCAAATTTCATTTCACATTTAGCAAAATTTGAAGTTCAATCACTTAAAACGACGACAAAAAAGGAAGAAAAACTGCATGTGAGGGGAAACATGCGTTTCTCTTTCAGCAAGTACTCGAAAACTAAAAGGGCCCAAACCCAACAAATTCAGTAGAAAACCGTGATAATTCGCGACATTTGTGAAAAAGGTCATTAGGGTCCAAAATCAAGTGGTATGATTTACCCATTCAATTTATAATCGTATTGACAAGCGTTAGCAATACAGTCATCTATTTGAATTGTAAATGCTGGGTTGAATGAAAACAACACCGCAAAATGAAGGTTGTTTTTGGGCTTTACATAGTCAATATTAATGGGACTTATGACGAAGTTGACTAACGGGTAGCGCCATCAAGACTGGAATATTGAGGTTATAAAGATGAAACCAGTCAACTCAAGATGAAAGTAATCAATAACCTATTTTGGAAGGACTAGCGCTAACTAATAAATTATCATCAACAAAAAAGAGCCCCAATCTTAATGAAATCCTAGAGAAACTGGAAGCCAATGATGGTTTTGATAAAATTTTTATAATGTTCTTTACAAAAAAGTGCATTTTCTTTTTCACAAAAATCTATGTTTTCATAGAATCTGCTCGTACATATCCAGTTATCCACAGCCGTTAAAGAAATTCTGTGCCTTGGTACAGAATCAAAACGACAAGAAGTTTTCTCTGCCGAACAACTCTTTTTCCCTTCAGATTTAGGGTAAAGACCAAAAAGAAGTTTTCACTCAATATGGGCCTGTTTTTCTCCTGAATTTACGGTGATACCCCCAGAAAATATGCCCTCTCTGCTAACTGGCTCTGAGTTACGCCAGGTCGCATTCCTAACATTTCACGATATTTGCTTCAGATCAAGCTTTAACCCTTACGGGCCCTCTAAATCAGCAAGGACTCTTAAAAAAATTCCGGGCCTGGGTACTCCATACACTTTTCTTTCTCTCAGCAGCCTTGTGCACATCAGGCTGGCCCGAAAGGGGATGACAACGACGAAAATTTTTTTCAAAAGTTGTTAAAGCGCTGCAGGTGCCTGACAGATTTAAGTTTCTTGATCTTGGAGTCTGGAACCAATCACCAACCATCAAAATTATTCCACAACTTTGAGGAAAACCGCGATTGTTTGTAGGAAAGTTTTGGTCGTAAATCCATGGGTAACACGCGAAGTGCAAGTAGGGCATTCCAATGAGACGCAGCCACCCAGGGTTTTGTACTATTTTGAACAACTGATGCGACCTGAGGTTTTGCCAAAAAATTTTGAATGGCCCACAGTCAAAAGAAGAATGTAAAAAAAATTGCGCTACAATGAACAATTTAGTATTAAGCCAACTAATGCTTTGAGGGGTCCGCAACTTTTTGACGCAAAAGGCTTTGTCGCAGCCGATTTTCACTGAATTGTTTTTACGCACGTCCGTTCTTTCCGAGAATATTTGACGCGAAGCCTCAACCGGGTCGCGTCGTAAAGTTTTCACCCCTAATTTTTGAATTTCCAGACACAACCAGAAGAATTGTTTGAGTGATTTTTATCAAGCAAAGGCTGACTCAATGATGCTTCTTTTTAGCAATAGTGTTAATGGAAAATTATTTTCACATTACAATTGGGTTTTGCCAGAATTCGCAGCTGCATCGTGCTTTGAGTTTGATTATCATAAATCGCTTTTATCATGAAAACATAAATAGTACCTGCTCTATTTACAAACCGATTTTGGTTTATGGCTTGACGCCAAATGTTAGTTGATGCTTCCAATTTAATTTGAGGAAAATACAGTTCGTCAGGCGCAAGCATAATTAACGTTTCTTAATTGAAAAGACAAACTTTGAAATACATAATTTAAACAAAGATCAAATAAAATACTGATAAGGGAATATGCCATGAACTCTCCGCCGTCTGATATGTTTTTGTCTATTTTCTCTTTGGCACAGACGCACTATCTCAACTAAGCCAAATACATTCAAAGCCCTTCCGACAAGGCGGCAGCCGATTTAGTCGAAAAGACGCTATCGGGCTTCAATGTGGGGGCTACCTAAAAAAGAACCAAATTCTAATCTGTGTCTGCAAACGCTGGAACTAATTTGATTGTTTTAGGGCAAGCTCTTTCTCTTTTTTTCTTTTTGAAGCTCAAAAAAAGACATTTTTCCGCAAATTTCGAAATCGACTCAGCTTTGGCTATGATCTGTCTGAAATGTTAACACCACTAGTCACCCCAAATAGGTTACTGTACTTTAAAACACGTGTTAAATAACCACAAGCGCTTCTTTGTAAACAACTTAACTGATTTAGTTACAGCTGTTTCTACAAAAACAGAAAGCCTTTGAAAAATAGTTTATGCTTGTAATTTGTTCAAGATGCCATAGAATAAAGACATACTGGGCCAAACTCAAAGAAAGCGTTTTGCCGGTTTGGAAAAGATCGATCGCCTGGAAGTTCGGACTTCCGTACGGTACATACTCGTTTTTTGACGTCGTTTTTGCCTTTCTGAACACTGGCAAAACTTCCTCAACACTAACTCGAACGCAAATTCTGCCAAAAAGCGAAGCGCTAATCAAACACTCATAAGATACATTTTTTTTTATTACCAATAGATTTTGGGTTAAGACTGGTTGTTTTTAAATTTTCACGAATTCTCAGCCTCTTTTTGGTTTTAACTTTATTGACCAAAAAAGAGGCGCAAATTTAATTTTGCTTGATTAAAAGTTGTCATTTGTTGAATACTGTTAAACAAATTAACCATGGCAATCAATGCACAAGAGGCCAAGAATACTGACGGCTTATAAATCTGTTGTACATGTACGGTCCGCGTACAGTCCGTATTCTTAATTATTTTTTTCAAGCCGAGATCGGCATTGTTCTTAATTTGTTCTAAAGTTTTGAGCAAAATGAGAATGAGCCTCCTGTTCTCATAAAATTGTTATCATAAAGAAAAGAGCAATAATTGACATACAGCGTTTCATCCACGAACTCAACTACGTGATCAAAAACATATAACGGAAAAAAAAATGCGCTGCGATTCCAAAGATTGGTACAGTGTTTAGATTACCTATCTGCTAGTGCCAGTACTGCCTTCTGAATGAATGCATGAGTAGGCTACCATGCAAATCACGATGTAGGCTGGCTCCGGAAACAACACGGTATACGTTGTTACATTTCCCGATTTTCGACCTGAAAGTCCGAAAATAGGTGAAGACGAAAAAAGTCTTTGCCGAGCTTTGTACCAATTTTCCACCGAACTCCTGTCTGGAGCCTGCGATTATGAGCACAATTAATGGCAATCGATTGGCGAAGAGGTTGGGGGGCGTAGCCTACCTGAGTCTACCCTGCCAAAATAACTAAGTAGACCGAGCCTACCCTCGACGGCAGAACTTGCTCGTGCTCACTCTGAAAGATATATAGGTGGGCACAAGTCCGTTAATCCGTTAATAACAAAGCTAACTTTTTCATTAACTCGTTAATCCGTTAAAAAGTTTTTTCATGTTAACGGACTAAATTAACTTCCGTTAAGTTCGGTTAACTTCCATTAAGTTCGGTTAACTTCCGTAAAGATTTTTTTCATTAATATTTTTCACCATTCATTCATCATACCAGTTTGCACTGGTAACACTTCTTGCGTATTAGCACAAGTTTTATAGAAAAAAAAGCGAAAACAGCTCTTTTTTGTGGCAAATAATAAGCTGCAGCCTCATAGGTCTATCAATTATCGCTGTTCGCAATTTCCAAAGAATATTCGATCGTAGCTTCGTTTGTGCATTTGAACTTATTTTTATCTTGAAATTAGATTAGACTGTAAAATGTAACTTCCAAAACACAAAAAGACCACCGTAGCAATTAATATTTCCTTACAATCTGCTCAACAGGTCAATACGTGTTCTTGAAGCGAGTGAATAAAAAAAATGTAAATTACACGCAAAATATTAACGAATTAACGGACTTCATTAACTTTCGTTACTTAAAGCCGAAAATAACGGATTAACGTTAACGGAGATATGAAGTTTGTTAACGGACTAGTGGTTAACGAAGTTAACGTTTTGCATTAACTTGCCCAACTATGTATGGAAAGATATATAACGGGATTAGTAGAAAAAAATTCTTATTTGTAAATTCGTCTGTATTTAAGAAAGACTCGCAAAACGACAGATTCTGAAAGCGCAAAAAAAAACCGCTACTACTGCTATATTGTTTTGATCGTACAATTGAAACAGTGACGACTTCTTTTGTTTCATCAAAAAAGCTGCAGAATAATAATTGGGGTCAATACTCTTTAATCGCAAGTGACCTCAGGTGACCTTTTTGAGCTATAAATACGTAAAGAATAAATCAAACCTGATGGATTGCCGGGGCCTGGGTGTCAAGTTGTGTATGTGAGAAGGGTGCTCGAATGCCTTGAATTCCTGAGTTCGAGCTGAACTGAAAAAGTAGACCCGAGGAACAATGTAAGGCTTGTGTTTTTTTTCACTTTCTCAAGAAAAATAAACATATCAAATGATGATGGCATTTGTTTGTTTACTAAAAGCCAGGTCGTTTTACATTACGTTTTACAAAAGCAACGCATATTTTTACTTTCTCCCCGCTTCTATTCGATCATCAAATATTCAACTTTTATCGAATTTGCCTTTTGATCGAAACATACTGTATCTTCGAACTACGCACCACCAAAATATGCAGGTAGGACCATGGGCTTTAATTAGAAGCCCATGGTGGGATACACCTATGTACCGTAGCGGTGGATTATGGGCATTTTGAAAAACGTGTTTTAGCTTATTAAAGAAAAAAAAACCACAAAAAACCTTTAAGCACACAGTACCAGACACGGTTTGTTTTATCGCAAAAAAGATGTATCTACCCAAAAAAAAAACTTAAGAGAATTTTCCGTATGCTTTTTGCCCAACACCTAGTAAAGCAAAATGCGCTAAGCCTAGGCCGTGGCTAAGCCAAGGCTGCCCAAGCCCCATTTTACAGGCTTCGAAATGAATTAGCAGAAAAATTTTGTGAGAAAGCGAATCCATTTTTGTATGTTTCGATTGGTCACCACCTAAAATTCCGGTAAAAATCGCATTAAAGTATAGTGAAGATTTTTTTTTTGGTCTTCACCTAAATTTCCGCCAGTTTTTGAATCAAATCTTACTAGAAACCGTTGTTTAGTTCCGGCCGGAGGTGATTGTGCGGCTCGTTTCTCAAAAAACTTAAGTTTGGGCCCCCCTGCGCTAAGGTAAGCACTGCGAAGCATTCGCAACGATTCGAAAAATCTTATTTGAGAAAGAAAATAGATCGTGTGTCAACAAGCTCACGCGCTTGTCACTAGCACAACCATAGACGTATCCAGGGGGGGGGGGCGATCCCCCCCAATCGAAATGCCACCAATGATAAAAACGTGACAAAAAAACTTTCTTCTTCAGTTTGAGCTTCTTTTAGCATCTTCGCGTACCATAGTAATTAACAATAATATCGGCAACCAGAGTGTCCGGGCCCCTCAATTCAATCTTTGCCAACCAATTTAAATTTATAACCTGGGTGACGCTATGGGCTTTTGTCTTAAAATTTGCTACATCAGGCCCTCATCTAACCTTTTTATGAACGTAAGGCAATTACCATGGCCGGATTTACCACATAGCACAGTGCCGGGTGCCCTGCGCTCAGATGTAAGACTTTTTTTTGGGCTTCACGTATATTTGGCAGGAAGATGTTGCGAAAATCCCCAAAGTACCAGGGGCCTCGAGCAATGTAAATTCGGCCCGGGAATAACATGGTTAGCAGGCATAACCATCGGCCATTTTTCAATAACAATTCACCTCCACCTCGTCAGTTTTTACGCGACAACATAGTTTTGAAAAAAAGTTAGCTGGGGGAAATGCTTAGTGAACAAATTATTGAATTTGAACTGAGAGACCCTAGGCCCCCGGCCGTACATGTACTCCTATAATTGGCTAATTTCATGACAAAACAATAATTTCTAAGGAAAATCTTCGAGTGGATTATTTACTGCAAAAATATTGCAGGAAGCACCGCACCTTATTTCCCCCTTACCTGGACCAAATCACTTTCAAAATTTAGCACCAAAATGCAAGATTTTAAATGTGTTTTGGACTTAAATTGCAAGTAAAAGGAGTATTGAACAATTAAATTTTTCCAATTGGCTTTCAAATGTTAAAAATCTAGTTCTTTCAAATGGCTTTGAACACGTGCGAAATGTGATCCAATGGCAGTAAAACAGCTTTTTTTCTCCAAAAAGTTACAAAAAATAGATACAAAAATTGGGGCTTCACTCCTAGACTCCCATAGCTTCCGGCGGCTGGGGGCTCCGCCCCCAAATCTCCATCTGTGATGCGTTTGAGTAACACTAGTTCGCTTAACTCGTCTCCCAAGTTAGACATTTGCACTCTTTAACTATTGACTCAAGCGTTTTTCCTTTAGTAAAATCCTGCTAAGTGCCAAATCAGGCCTCGGCTTTTGATCTTCCATTCTACGATATCTTTGCCCTACAAAATGTTCCTTTTTTGAAAATTTCCGAAGACGTCATTGCATGTGATTTTTGGTTTGGGCCCCCCCTCCAATTAAAAGTTCTGGCTACGCCTATGAGCACAACAAGCATGGGAGTTGGAGTATGACTTCTTGCTTCTCCGTGTTACCAATCAAGCTAGTAGCCTTTTTCAAAGCAACTGCTTCATTCGTATTGCCAAATGCCAAGACTATTTTAAACAACAATATTCCATATTACAGAGACTTTTCAGTTTAAAAATTTTACCGTTTTCAATCTTATTCATCAAAAATTGCAAAGTAAATTTCCAAAACACATTATAGAGAAGTCCTCAATGACCCCCTATCCTTAAACCAATTTTTTGTGTCAGGGATATTCACACAGAAAGCGTTAGCCTAGCTGAAGTGAAAAAAAACGCCAGGCATTCGAAAGCCTCAAAAACGTTTTCATGTCATACACAGAGAGTCAAAATTCAGGCCAAAGTGTACTGGCGCAATTTTCAAATACCCTGTTTTAAAAGCATAGTGCTAACTGCCCTTAGCCTACCTTCCTATATGCAGTCTCGACGGTTTATATCTGCATGCACAGCAAGTTCGATGCATCGCCAGCGTTGCTGAAAAAATGAAAGCTTCACAATTTTTTAGCTTCGGCAAAGCTAACCCCTTTAGTGAATACGCTCTTTTCTTTGGCATTGATAGTCGAATTTAGATTTTCTAATGTTTTCTTAACATCACGCGAGTTTTATCAGTTAGCGCAGTTTTTGGAGTCTTTTCAAATCTTATGCACAAAAAACAAAAAAAAACATTCAAGCTACTTCTCTTCGAACACAATACTGAGTTTCTCGACAACGCTGGAAAACTAAATTAGTTTTCTTGCGAAATCGCGAATTTAAATTAGTTCACTAATGCGTTTGTTTGAAATTGTTTATTCCTCCTTGTGTTGTGATGACTACAAATAAACAAACAAATTGTGGTATTTCAAGACGCCTTAAGAATTACAGCAACCGGTTTGCGGTTGCGAGACTACGGCTTGTGCCCTGCTGTAGGTATGGCCTTGAACGTTACTTTGAAATGCTCAGATTTTTTTTAGCAATTGGAATTTCTTGGTTTATCATTGAAAAGAATTAAGTGGGAGTAGCCCCACAGCACACTAACCGGTAAATTAAAGCAGCATTTTGTTATTGCAATACACAGTTTTTATAAGAACAGGTAAATTTTGAGTATGTTGCTGACAATTTTCAGCTTGATTTGTTCGTAATTTGTTCTTGAATGAGTTTTGTTTTCTTATAAAATTGTTCTTACCAGAAAAAAATGTACCCATAGTCCGGTACTAACAATTTAGCAAGCTAATTGTAAGGACGAGAAAATGTCTGCCCCCGCTCTGCCAAAGGTTATGAGAGTCAACCTCAAGAATCCTGCTATAAATAACGTCATTGGACGCGATTTTACTGATGTTATAGCAACTTTTAATGTCGCAGTGTCTAGTAGCGGTCAGTAACGTGATTGCATGACGTTATCTGAATATAACCGTTTTCATCTACTGTTCAGAGTAAAAATTTTCTCAGCAACGGTAAATGGCTAAAACTGACGTCATAACAACAATGGAATTTTTCGGTGCAGCAGCTAAGCAAAACAAACTACGTTCTATCAATCAATCATCAAATTCGAAGTTATATATTCTGATAGAAGCGAAATTTTCTTTAGAGATTGTTTGTTGAATGCGCTTATTATTGTCGAGTACGAATGGTATTTGCAAAACAAATCGACTAGTTCGGAAAAGCCGAAACTTCAATCGATTTATTAATCTTACAGCAGTTGCTAAATCAACAAGCGGCTGGTCTGGGCTAAGTTCAAAGTTTTTCGTTTTGAAATTTGGCACGAGCCGCCTTGTCAAGTACCGACGCAAAGCATGTTTGACTGACGCAAACCAACTGGAGAAATTGCACTTGCCGAAGACAAACCGCTAGGTCGATGACGTCAAAGTGAATAATTTTAAACATCTGGGGCCAATAAACTTTTACGATATATCTGAATTGTTAAAAATACGGCAATTGCAAAGCTTGTCTTATTTTTATAGCAATTTTCTTTAGAACAAAGCAAAATACAATGATTTTTAAGAGATCTAAATTAAATCCTGTCACGCCTATATCGTATATCACAGATACAAATTGTGTTTACGAATAGGCGATAAAAAGTTAGCATTTGTTTTGGGCTATAAAAACTGTACCAATACTCGGCCACATTTTACGGTATTGAATATCTGAAAAGCTAATGGTAAAATTCAAATATTTTTGAAGTACAACGCATCAAAAGTTCAAGAATTTATTTTTGATTTAAGTTCTTTCATCATTAAAACCTTTTGTTACTTGAGATACCATGTTAAAAATCTCTACTATCATGTAATTCGATTTTACAGAGAAAACATAAAAATCGCTTGTGAAACGCCAAAAAAATTGTAAGTCTAACTCAAGCGAATACTGAATTTAAAAATCTTTATCGGAAAAATATGAATGATGAAATAAACGAATCACCTTTAATATGAATTATTCCAGCAACAAAATAGCAAAAAGATAATGGAGACAAACCGGAAATTTTTGATTATTGCGGTCAAAAAACGTTTTGTTTCTGTAAACGATATTTGCAGAATTTTATGCCACACACGCGTACGCGCAAGACCAATGATAGTCATGGACATCAAAAGTTCAATTTTTATCGAAAAAATAGTCGCTCATTTGTCACATTTTGTTGGTGTTTCCATGGACCTCCTACGTTGATAAAATTAGTTCTTTTACCAATAATGCAAAGTTTACAATATTTCTCTGCTATCATCCAAAAACGGACTGAACTTGCTAAACCTCCATTAGCCCTTAAATGTATTGCCAAAGAACTCTTATTCTAACGACCCAAACACAGTATCGGCAGAAAGTTTCAGAACCAAGTCTTAACCCATAACCAATGATTCCAGTCCGAGGGGAAAGAAGTTTCATTCTCTTCCGGAACGCTGTAGGTAGCATTTTGGAACGCTGCTTTTAGAGATTCAAATTAGAAACGTTCGAAATGCTGTTGATAAAGACGGACTCATCCAAGGCATGTCCAAGGTACTCTTCTTTACTTCGCAATCTTTTACCGGAACGGCGTTCCTGTCCGATCTGACTCATTTTCACCACCGATTCTAATCGAAACAAATTCCTACACCACCAGAGTGGTCCCTAGCCTGCTAGTCCCAAGCATCTCTTCTTTAGGTCAAGTGTGTAGCTGAAAACTCTCCGAACTTTCTTCAAAAGTTGTCAAAAAGCCTAAACAAATAATTCAGTTGATATGGCACGTATTCTTATAAATATGACGTTATTTTAATCTCATTGAAGAATTGTTTTCAACCAAATTCAGGTTAATCTAATTTTACTCATTCCCAGCATTCATAAAATTAGAGTATGATTTACGTTTTATGTTTAAATTTAAATTAAAGATATAGTGTACTTTAGTTCAACCTGGCCCATAGATTACATCTTTACTGTTACGGCGTTACTATTCATTGGTATTCTTATTTTTATAAGCAAATGTTCTAATTAAAAGGTTACTATTATATCAGAGATGGAAGTTTTTATAAAACCCCCAATTAAAACCAAATTTATTTAATTTCGTATTTGAAGTTTTGCTGCAATGATTATTGGTATAGTAATTGTAATACTGCAACACATCCCAGCATATTATTTATCATTTTATTAGAAAGTTACGATATTAAGATATTAGCAAAGTTGTCAACGAAAACTGAAAGTTACAACATCGTGTTTTGGCTTAAAGTACCATGCGTTTACCGCAGCGAGACTATTTTTAACAGAGACGCAACATAGCTTTGGATTTGAACCTCTTTGCTCGAAAGATATTTTTTGCAAGATTAATGGTACAATGAATTTATGAGTATTGAATAGCATTCAAATTAACCATTTTCAGCACGCGAAGTGAACTAAAAAGACAATTCGTAAATAGAACTTGGGTTATCAAACAACAATAAATAAATAAATCGCATGCAAAATGCAAACTGCAATAAATTTGGACTGCATTGAATGTACTTAAAATTATCCTAAATTTGCTGCATATTAAAACGCAGCGAGAAAATTGATGGAAAATTAGGCAACAAACTATTCAGTTGCACCAATCCCATTTTGTGATCATACAACTTCAGCCACAATAGCCAAACAAAAACTTCCACCCCTTTAAAAATCGATGAGTGAGATGTCTTCCTAAAAAATATCGATTTGCTTCACGTTAGCAAAATCATTTTGAGGCCAAAAGTGTTAGTTAGAGCAAAAAAGATTCGCGATGCAGCTGCGCTGGCAGTTGTACGAGTTTTTTTCATAAATCCTAACCGTGGGTGGTAAATGACCTGCCTTATCGTTTTTTTGTATCGGATACAAATAGTTTTTTATTATGTCATAGAAATTTGCTATGCAAATTTGAAATAATGCGCCATTAAGCCCGAGGTTGGCGAAACAAAAAAAATTAAACGATCACATTTGTAAAGAGTTCTTAATTTTTTGGGCCAAAATGGATACAAAAAAAAGAATATAGTTTTTATAACTGAATAATGTACAAGTAAATAGATAATGTACTGAACATAATTGGATAATGTACAAGTAATCAAAAATATTCAATTTTTAAGGTGCTTTTCAATTCATAGTTTAGACTTTCTCTGGACCCTAATCGAAGCCCATTAACCTAGCCTCCTTACTTACCAATAGGTGACCGCGCTGCTCACTATTGTCCTGCTACACTAAGGGCAACTTCTGTCACTAGGTGACTACGCTCCCCACTATTGTCCTCCCACCAAAAGGTTAATTTCTGCTATTATTTGTTTATTGTATTCCAGCATAAAACAACCAATAATAAGGATTATGTAAAAAATAGCAAACTAAATTTGACTTCAGAGCTTACTTTTTGAAAAGACTTGTTGTTAAAACATGAAGGCTTAAGCATTATGATTTGTCATTTGTGTAACACTACACCACTTAAGCTAACTATAAATTATGTCATTGGTGAAAATCACACAGATCTTTGTCAAATGTTGCAAGAACCCGATGACCTAAAAACTTGCGGTTAGCGATACCATCATAATTAGAACACACTACCGCTATTTTTCACTCGATTTTTCATGAATGAAAACCACTTGAAAGTCTGTTTACATGTTTAGCATCGGGCCAACAAGAAATGAAAAGGGGCAGACAGTATTTGACGAATTTTCAAGTGCATTACGTTTTTCAAGATTGAGGTCCATTTTTGTGTTAAGTGACTTCTTTTCTCAAAATTTTCTCAATTTTTTTTCATTTAAGCATAACTTCACGTTTTTACTTTTGATGATATAGTCACTGGCAAGCCTAATTCAAGGCAGCTTTCTCCTTTTGATCTTTGACTTTCCAGTTTAAAAGTTCAAAACTTAGATACGTGAGGAAAACGCATATCGAATTATCTAAGCGAAAAGATTTTACCTAATTCTCCACCTAACATCTAAACGATAAAAATTAGTCTCTGCTTAGTATTTCCGGTTTAAACTGAGAGTGTCCAAAGCACTTTGACACCTTGGGTGTGTATTATCATGGATAAGTGAATATCTATAGGATGGTTAAAAAACGCCTAGCAAGAGAATTTTTTTGATCTTTAAATTTTTAGATTTTGTTCAGTCTTACTCAAAATGTTTAATCCCTGATTAACTCGACATCAAATAATTTCTCTATTAATTAGTGATAGGATTTAAAGATTCAAATGTTGTTAACCTGTTGCGTAAGATTGTTCAAACTAATTAAACTGTAATGCTTTTTCAAATTAATGCTTGCTTTCAACAAACTTACGAGAGTTGAGCCCATTCATTCTTTTTTCGATATTAATAAAATCTACGGACTAGTAATTACGTTTACTTCTTTAATAAATAGGGGTTGTTGCTGAGTTTTGCAACGCAAAGGGTCAAATAAGGCAAACAGATTTAAAAGTGTTAGTTTCATCAAAAAAATCGTTCATGCTTTGCATCTTTTTTGATTGTAAAACAGCTTGTAGACTACTGTAATTATTTTTTTTGAACGAAAATGCACGATGGTCTCGATGCCGTCAACAAGACATACCGTGTTCCCCCAAAATAAGACCTAACCCGAAAATAAGACCTAGACCGAATTTTTAAAATGATTTTAATATAAGCCCTACTCTAAAAATAAGACCTAGGCGATAGGGCGAAATTTTTTTGTCCTCGAGTGTGTTTTTACTGCTTGAAAAGTTATTGTGGGAATTTAGGATAAAAAGTAGTTCTAGTTAATGAATAGATTAGCTGAATAATGATCGTATCCCATCATTAATTTAAAAGGTGTGGGAGAGGAAAAAGTTCAATGACCTGAGATAACATGAAAATCACGCCACTATTCAATCTATGAACAGCTGTTTTTAAATAAAAATGTGTTATTTATAAGAAATGGATATCGGTTTTTATATTTTGTCTATTTGAAAATCTCGTAATTTTCTACTTTGCGATTGTGTTTTTGATAAATGAAAATAAATGATATTCCCCTAAAATAGGCCCTGGTGTTATTTTTCGAAAGATAATCAATATGAGATCCTGTCTTATTTTGGGGGAAGCACCGTTGCAAACACGGTTTTTGCTGACCCAATTTACCGCAACTGCAATTTTTGAGTAAAAAATACGCATTATTGTTCATAAGCATCATATCGCATAGTAAAATAAAACGCAAAATAAATACGCTATGAAAAATACGCACACATTATTTTTTAGTTTCAGAAACTTTTTTTGCGTATCTTCGAAAAAATATCTAAAAAATGAACGAAAAAACAGGTTATGTACAGTAAACACATAATTAGCAACGACAAAAGTAACCGAACCCATGACTCTATATTTAGATTTCTTTTTAGTACTACATAAGTGTATTGGATTTGATTGGGACCACACCGCGCAGTTTTTATAATGGCCAGCCGTTTACGAACGCGTCATGAATTCTGAATACGATTTTGATCTCGGTGAAGCGAAGGTCATTCGTGGCGTTTTGGAAGGTGGGAAAAAGATATGGAACACTGGCTCTCACGCTTTTGACGCACGGGCTTTAGCGAGGTCCTATTTATAGCTGGTCAAAACGACAAAATCATTAATGTTTTATTGGGATATTTCTATACTCGTGTTGAAGAGATTAAAATATTGCTCGGAAACGGTTGAAATAATGGTCAGCTGGCCTCACTTTCAGCTTTTTTGATTACCTTATTTTCAGTTTTTCAAACTATAAGGACCGAACAAAAACTAGATTTTTTTGCACGAAAGAATTTTTTGTCCACAGTCGCATTTTTATTTTTTTGAAAAAGAGCAATCTTAACACTATTTGAAAAAAAAATTGCACATTTTTGGGCCATTTGAAAGAACAAAAGTGCTGTGATGGTAGGGCTTGAAATCAGCTACCCGAAATCAATAGTTAAGTCTATTAAAAGCTTGCGAATTCAGGTTAAATTCATAAGAGACTTTGCAAGAGGTGGAGACTTCAGCCATTAAAGCATTGATAAAAGTTTAAAGTATGACTCAATCACAAACTAAATATTTTACCATCAAACTTGTTAAATTAACATTTTTTTAAGTCTATCTTCAAAACTATTGAGGTTGCTCTTCAAATTTTAGTTAGAACTTACTTACATTTTAACTTCAGATTGGATTCGAACTTTACGCTCGATCGTGTTGTCAAAAAGTGATGTCGGTCTTAAAGTGTTGAAGCTTAAAATGTCAGCAAAAAGTGATGTCGGTCTTTATGGGCTATTTAAGCTTTCAGGTATAACCTTGAAGCTACGATCAATGTTTCTTCACAGTGATTTACAGCGTTCAAACTAGAAAAGATTTACAATCTGTGGGTTCTCATTATACGTTTGTTTAGTCGCACCTTCTCGCGCGCGTATACTTCGAGAGATGGAATAGGCGACGGCAACGTGCTATCAATGTGTTTTAATCTTTTCCGAATGATATTTCTCAACATGTAGTGACGCATTTAAGTTTGCCTTTCTTGCGTATTTATCAAGGTAGCTCTACCAACCTAGCGACAAGTTCTAACACTTTCCTTTCATTTATTAATATTTTTTACGACTTGAACTCAAACTGTATACTCTCAAAGCAAATACTTGAACAGGTATATAAATTATGCTATATACCTTGATGAAAAGATTGCCCTTTGGCTTCAAAAAGTATATAAACACCCAAAACTTTTTGTGGACCACGACAAAACTTACTAGGGTGCAAGCTAGTTTCAAACACAATATTATTGTAATTTGTAATTACGTATTTATCTGGTCTGACGACGTCAAGCTGCCGCTTCCCGCTTTTCTACCACTTAGCACGCTGAAGCTCCAAAGATGGTATATCGATTTGCTAGAAGGATACATTTCGGAAATTATGCTACTGAAATACACATAGTTTTGATCAAAGAATTTTGTATGGTGGACCAATCTATTACACGAAGATAAAATGTAGCAAACAAAAAATCTTTAGGTAACATTTTTTTCTGAAAGCTGGATAAGTAAACTACCTTACGGCTACTCTAGCGTTTAATTTTGCATATCAAAAGAAGACCGTCGGTCATTTTAAAGTAGTACTGAAATTTTCTTACCTCATTTTAAAGCAGGATTTTAATCAAAGATTCTTTAGAATTGAAAAAAAGATGTAAGAGTCCATGAATCAACTTCATAAATTCTTTGAATATATCCTTTTATATCCTCATTACGATACAAAGTACTAGCGAAGAGTTACAGCGTAAAATAAACAAGTCTATTGACACGCATTAGACATACAAACAAATACGTGTCTTATTTTGTTTTCTCGAATTGTTTTTGTAAACAATTCTATTGGTTTTCTCACGCAACGTAAATGGTTTCTAATTATTGGCATAATGACGTAATTTTGGTTAGATGATTAATATCATTGTTTGTATTTATAAATGCTTTTCACAAAAAAACCGTCATCAAATTAGTTTTGGATTTGACTATAATTTTAGTACAATAATTTCTAAATTATTCACCTGGTTTTTGAAACAATTTTAGTAAGTTTGATTACCAACATAATTAGATCTGATCAAATTGATATGCAAACAAAATTTCGTTTTGAATTTCTGTAAAATTTTTAATAACTGCAAAAGTTTTAAAGTAAGCGATAAATCAAGTTGCTTGTTTACAATGGTCAGCTTTTCTTTTGTATCAAAACAATAACATCATCATTTCAAATCGCAATACGAAAAAATAAAACTTTTACGAGTGCTTTTTTGATGTCTTTGCACTGAAAGTATTGCTTAACAAAAGCGAACAGTTTTATTTGAAATGTTGCACATCGTTTTTTTGTAAATGCAAAATGAATGAGTCTCAATCTTAATCGATATAACATTTACCCTTGGTCTTGTATTTACCGCCTTAAATTAAGCAAATAAAAGTAGAGTTCAGATCTTTGTATAAAGAGGAAGACACAAAAGCAAACTGCAAAAACTCAAGGTCTAATCTTTGATCTAGATTAATTAAAAGGACCGCCTCTTTAAGCGCTATTAGCAAAAACAAGCAAAGCTAAAGTCCAGAAAATTATAAGCCTAAAAGATCGCCGAACGTAGTCAATAGTCTCGGGCCCACGCCCTTTATACCTTTGTGGCGACTTCCTGTATCATAAAAGTATTAGCACATTATGATTGACTGATACTGTTTACAGAAATCCATATTTTTGAACTAAATAGTACCAGTCAAAAATGGATAATCTATCATATGGTCAAAAAATGAACTATTTCGCCCTTTATTTACAAAAGTTTTATTCGTATTATTCATTCTGATTTTCATTGACTTTTTTCAAGAGAATCAAGCAAATGCAACTGCAAAGCAAACAAATACACGTACAAAAAAGCATGTAAATCAAAAACCGTTAAACGCTTACATTTGCATTTTTTTTGAAATACAAAGATAGAGTTTTGCAAAATTTTGACTGCAATATTTTTGCTAAGATTTTTAAGAAATTTATTCACCTAACACCTCAAACAAACTTCAACTTTTCAAAACTTTTTAGCTTTACACCAAACATAGTTTTAATCATTTAAAATTGGTCGAAGCTCAATATTTGCAGAAGTTATATCTGCCGCCGGGATAAGTCTACTCGGGAATTAAATTACCGACTTCCCGCACCAAAACCACAGCTATTACAAAAATATAACTTGGGTAAAGTGAAAGCTTTCTTTAACCAAGTGATAGCGATAAGCAGCAAGACTAAAGGAGAGTTTACACTGGGGCGAAGCAAAGCGAAGCGACGCAAAGCAACCAAAATGTGACGTCATCTACAAGTTGCGAAAGATTGCAACCGGTTGCAAATATTGCGAGCGGTTGTTTAACTTCACTTAGACAAAAATGTTGATGAATGGTTGGCCTATTTTGAGCTAGTGACGTGAGCAACCACTTCCGAAGATTACCAACCTTCGTTTCACATTGTTTCGCGTCCAGTGTAAACTCATCTTTAAGCGTTCACTGTACGCTAATCATTTATTTACGAGCAATCAAAATACAAACGTTTTTGTTTAATACCTGAGGAGGCGTGATGAAAGGCAAACACCCTTCGTATTTTGATTGTAACAGGCTAAAAACGCAACAATTTCGCATTTTTGCTGGTAAAGAAACTTAAGTCGTGAAGTTGCAGTCATAAGTAATATAATTGCGGCGGTGTTTAAGTGTGTGCTTACACATGAGATTAACTTTTAACGATTATTGGGGTAAGTTTACTTTAAATGAAATCACGTTGCAAGTCATGTCAAAAGCAGTTAAGCTAATCCCAGCTGATTAATCCGATAAACTAAAAAACTAACACAAATGTCAATGAATTCATTCATAAAAACAGGTATCTACATCATTATTTTTGCAAAGTTCATACAGGTTCACACTTAACCTCAAATTTACTGAAGCATCTATTGTAAAGACGCCTTTCTCAAAAAGTGTTCCAAAAATAGTCTTTGACCTAATGCAAGGTGACGTTTCGTAGTCATGCCAAAAAATAAGAAATAGCAGGCAAGATAACTTTATAAAAGATCGCCACCTATCGACGAACACAAATAACAACTAATTTCGAGGTAATGTACACGAAAATAATTGCAGCTTTTTATCTACGGCTTTACTGCATCAATTAGATCAGAGAAAAAAACAACATTCAGACACAGAATAGTATTCGATCTGTAACAACTAAAATATTCCGAAGGATCATGAACTTAACTCTGACTACTATATAACTACGATTACTTCTGATAACCAAGTAGGCCTACTAGTTGAGCTCCTGAAAAACTTTCCCTCGTTATTCTGAAGCTTCTTATTGGTCAGGGCCGTTGAAAAAAATTCTAGATTTGGGTGCAGAATGAAGACAAAGGTAATTTCTGGGCAGCCGAACAGTTATTTTAGAGTGAAAACCGAAAAAAAAGATCTTCGCCAAATTTGAACTTGATTTTTTCCTGAGTTTGAGACGAAAGTCAAAAAATGGTCATCGCCCAATTTGACTTTAGTTTTCCCGTAGCCCTGATGTTCAACACTTTCAGGTTATCGCTTGGATCTACAGTACTTTTAAACCGTTCGGAGCCCATAAATTTGGGTGCTCCCCCAACTTTCCGAGCTTTGTTACTTTATACCCTCTCCCAATGGCTCGGCTAATCACCAAAAGCCCATTCAACCACACCAACCAATATTACGGAATACCTACTGTAGGTATTGTATAAATCCGCACTCTGTCTTGGATCTAGTTTTGTTGAAGGTCCATTTAACAAGCGAAATCTTGACGAAATTCGGAATATTGTAAACGTGTTTGCAGACAAATGCGTTATATCGAGCAAACCATTTATTGATAGGCTATTAGGCTACCCTTGAAAATATTAATGGCCAATTCTTGTCTCATTAAAAATAACGCAAACATAGTTGTACCTGTGTCAACATCAATGAAAACCATAACGCAAAACTTTATCAGACTGCTTTTTTTGGAATCGTAACACTTAACATTCTCCGCAAGTACTCACTGAACAACAAAAACAAGTATAGTCAAACTGTTTTGTTTCATTAATGAAAACAAGACAACATTCAACAGCAGTAACAGTTTAACAACATGCCAAAGTTTTGTCAAGTAGTTCTGCGCTTTTCGTACTATTCTGTTAACATTATTCTTCAAACTGCATCAACAAATTGTTCTTTGGACAAATTTGCATCCGCCAGAAGTTGACCATGTTTCCAAGTACCGCATTGCGGTTGACTTTATTATGTAAATCTGTTGCTGGTTCGAAGCCACTAAGCAGAGATAACGGCATCAAGGACACAACGTGACCAGGGTTCGGGGAGGACAACGATCACGCGATGAGTGCCGTCGTAAAAATAACTTCAAGTGCAAATGCAATAAAACACTGAATCATTGCTCAAATAACCTAAACCTCGACTTTGTGTAGCAATATAGCACTAGATTGTGTTGGTTTGGATTCCAGTAGCAAATATTCGAGTACATTTATTTAGCTTATTTAAAATGTATGATACAAAAGCAATTAAAATACTAAATCGAATCAATTAAGAATCACCTATCAAAATTAGTAGGAACTCTTAAAATACAATATTCGACAGCGCGTCATCACATCAATTCGACAATTCTTTTCTCTCCCCATAGGTAAACAAACGAATCCCAGTGACGATTCGCGAACCAGAAAGCCTTCTTCAAAAGCGAGTTTCGGGTTCTGTCCTTCACGTGAACCTCGATCTTTTTGACTCCGGTTCTTCTGGCTTTTTGTTTCCTCCCACGATCACGTGACTATCTTCGTCTTCTGATTCGCTATCGCTTTCTTTAAAAATCGTAGTAGGCTGGGTTCTACAAAACGCATACGATTTTAAAAGATGTGCTAGCACTTAAGAGCATGTGGCTGAGCTTGCGAAATTCAGGATACACTACTATTATTAACCACGTAGGTATTAAAGAACTGCCATTGGGCCACTGGGTTTAACACTAGATTAAATTCTAGCCGAGGCTGTCGTTTTGCTTCATTTTTTGGTTCAAGATTCGAAATTTGAACTGAGAATCGGTGTAATGTTCAAAATCGTTGATAACTACACTTGGCGAAGTTTAGATACTGCTAGCAGTTGACTTTTAAGAGCAACATCTACGGTTACAACGACATGCCAATACCATCAGGAAATTATTGAACAAAAAAACTCAAAAGATAGCTGAAACAAAGCTTTTTGTTTGATCCTTACTTGGCATAGGCATGATTGACCCATTTTGGGTTTGCTTCTGCGGCTTTCGCATGTCTCAGAATGGATTCGCGTGGGTTCGAATCGTCTGTCGTGTCCTTAGCTATCGTCTTCATGACGAACGAAGCCAAAGTGCTCCCGTGAGCCTGGATTCGACCTCCGGCTCCTGAAAAAATTGCATGACATTGTCAGAGCTTTGAACCTTTAAAATCTAGTTTTGTTTTGAAGGACATTTTTGCACGTAGCATGTTGCATTAATCCTAAGGATTTCTGAGTTTCTATTTGACAGTGCATGGTTTCAGACCGCAAACGTTCAGCAAAAGTTAGCTAATTTTTGCAATCAGAAAATTTCGCAAAATTTAATAGTTGAAGGTCACTAATTTTTGCTATTAAAAAATCCTTTACTTCAGCAATTGCAAAAAATTCGCCTTATTTTCAGATTTAGGGATTATTTAAATGCATCAGATACTTGGTTGGAGCTACCCGTTTTTTTCTGTGACGGCAATATGGTGTAATAGATATGCTTCTCCACAAACCTTCAGCTAAGCTGGAGAACCAGTAAAAGTGGCTATTTTCATATCACTTAAAGAGTAGACTGATGGGCTTCCTTTCGGTAGGTACTCAAGCGGCCAATGCTGAGGAGTAAGTACCCCATGGTTGCCATTTACGAACCACTGGGTGGGCGGCTTCACTATTTTACGCCAATGAAGCGCGAGAAACATCTCCTACTTCGTGTTAACAATCACACAAGAACATAGCTTCCAAATGGGCAAATTGAACATACAAACTCAAAATACTTTTTGCCTTTTGATATTACACCATTCAAAGCCAGTGGGCTATGAATGGGAGTTATTAAACCTACCTCCTCTTGAATTGAGCGGAGGCTGAGGACGATGTGATTTCACCGGATCTTTTCGATCTTTCTCGATCTGCTTTCGTGTGCTTCGTTCACGATCGTCACGATACAACGGGAGCGAGTATGCTGAAACAATAATGTTATACCAGTACATTCAAATTTAACCAGAACATTAGTTAAAGGACTAAATTTGAAAACCCTCCACTTCTTTCTGCCTTAGCATTCTAAACCACGAAACGAGGAGACTTTGGGATGAAGTAGGTTTTGAAAAGTACTTACGTGTAATGATTCTGTGGCGCACAAAGACCTCGGCGTGGTTAAGCTTCTTTCGTTTCTTGACAACGCACAATTTGGCACCTCTGAAACTCCGGTTTGCATCGTATAAGATTTTGATGTTTCCATCGGCCGAACCGATCATAATCTGGTTTATCTTCGGATGCCAAAGACATCGTACAACGCTCTAAATTCGAAATAAGTGAGTGGTACCGCAGGGGTAGATCTGCTTAGTCCTCAAAGCAACTTGGAAAACTACAGTATAGGCTAACCCCAATAACGCAACCACTAAAGAAACTGCAAAAAGTGGTCGAATGGTTGTGTTACCGGAGTGGCATCAATTAAGGTTCCACCGTACTTCCTACAATTTCCTTTTCCCTTTTCTCATAAACTAGTCCTACACGACACTGACTACAGCATACTGCAATGTACAGTATATTAACTGCGCGGTGTGAAAAGAGACTAGCAGATTTCGATTCTCGCAGTATCTGGTTTTGCAAAAAATTCAGAAAGATTTTGAAATACAATATGCCAGGTGATTTAATTACCGATTGGCTGACTTCTATTTCGTTCACTACTTCGAGGTCTGCTCGATCGAGGAAAATGAGTTTTCCTGGCCCTTTGTCTTTCCGCACCGAGATTCCTGTCATTAGAAGTCGGTCGTTTGGACTAAAAACGCAATCGGTTCTGAAAAGACAAAAAAAAGTCAAAATCGACAAGTATGATACTGAATGGAGCGTCTGCAGCTGAAACCGTAGAATCGATTCGATTCACGGTCAAGTTAAACCACATACTGTAAAAACTGATATTCACAGCTTTCTTGCTTGACGTTTAGCAATGAAAGCGACAGTGCGAAGCCACCAGTGCGTGTGGTAGACAGGTGGCAGCTTGACTCGAAGACCGAAAGGTCACTTTGCTCTCTCCAAGCTTACTAAGTACAATAAAATTCCAATTAGATACTTTTGACCAAAAAATAAACTTGTTGGGGACTTGTTTTCTACGTATTAAGGCTAATTACAACAAAAAAGCAAAACAATTGTGTTACTGAAAATAAAAATAAAATTATGTGGAGCAAAAAAAGCTATCTCTCTAAAAATAGCGATATTTATGCAACGAAAAACCCAGTCACTTACACAGGGAAGAAGTTTTCTAAATCGGATGCGGTGGCGACAGGGTGTTTAAATTTCCTTAGGTCCCAAAGTTTCACTGTATCATCACCTCCTCTAGTTGCGATATTCAAGTTGTCATGCGAGAACACCATTGATGAAGTGTGGGAACCCATGATATGCGCACCGCGAACTAGATGAGTCGTGTGGACCTGAATTGTATACAGATCATTGGAATCAAGATCACTTTTAATGTAACACTATACGCATATTTCCCATTAGGGCCAAGCAGTCTATCCACTGTGGTAACACAGCCAGACGAAAGACTTGCAAACAGAACCTAAAAAAGGGTGCTTTGCGTTAGTATGGTTAGAAAGACGCAGAGTGTCTGATTCATGGGTATGAACGAACGGAGGTTTATCATGGTCGAATACTGGGATGCAGCATGACTTCAACTGCAAGGCAGGTTTTTGCTTCATTGTACACCAAACATTCCCATACACGTTTTAAATCCAAACTGGAAATAAAAGACATTTTCTTTGGGAAATGCGAATATGGTGACCGATTAGGCCATGCATATAGATCGCAAACGAGTGGTTTATAAAGCAGAGATCATTTGAGCGACTTCCACAATTGATGTTATAAATTCGCAAACATCATTCTACAGCTGAAGATAAGAGTTTTCTCGAACATTATGAGTATGAGAACATTGAGCGGCAGAAAAAACAGTGGACAAACAAGTGAAAAACAAATAAAAAAACATGGCACATACTGTACAGATCACTACAGTATTTTATGTTCTATCTCTCTCTGATCTCTGAGTTAAAATAACAGTTGCCGTATCTTAATTTCAATGTTTTTCTCTCTATTATACCTTCATCTTTTCATCCCACAACATGAGCGATCCATCGTTACACGCGCAACCTAACAGCTTCCCATCCCTACTGTAACAACATGTTGTTGGTTGGGCGCGCCTGCCAGCCTTGTCCTTGCACTTTCGTATATCCTTCAAAAAGAAATCAACGTTAATTCAAACCAAACTTTAGCGGGAATTTATGGTTGTTGTTAGCGAGGTATTTCAAGGATTCTTTGCAGTTCTTGGAGTTACTGTCGCACTGCCGTATTCTACTTGCGTAAACAGAGATACCGAAAAATCAATTAAATTTAAAAGAAAATCCAGTTTACAACTTCGACCAAAACGTTTTGATGATTTATAGAGTATTTCAAAAAGCAAAGTTACAACCAATTTTAAGAATTGAAATTTTGAAGTTGAAAAGTTAGTTTACTTTTGGCTTTTTGCCTTCTTTCTTGACTTCCCATACTCGTACAGTTCCATCATTAGAACAGGTTAGGAACTCTCCTTTCGTTTTTGGATGCCAGCAACCGCCGTTTAATGCTGCAGTATGACCCTAAAGATATGAACAAAAACATATACGTTCACCGTTATTGTTAGCTGATCAATACCTAACTACTTTTTTCTGTAACATTTAATCCCTTTACATAAACTGCAAATAATTCATTAACATGTTTTAGTTTCCAATGGCTCCTCTTCAGTTGTAAAGCAATAAGAACTTTTTCAAATTCAAAAAGTTAGTGAGTAGGCATTATAACACAAATTAGACGCGAAAAAAACAAAAAAAGTGTTTATCGCACAAAACATGATGCTGGGTAGTGGATATACCAGTACCAAATCAAAATTAACTCTGCAGGACAAAACCAGCTAAAATTGTTTTTCAAATTTGTATACTTACAGCAGTATTGTACATGTCATTAAGATATTGGTCTCCTTTTACACACTCCAGTACTTCATGTCCGTCTCGATCGTAAACCTTAGCTTGTGAATTCGCAGCAACAACCAGCACATTCTCTCCAGTGCTGCTGTACTGAAGGTTTATCATGTGGTGACTGCAAAAATAATTCAAAATATATCATTAATAACCAAATATGCTAATGTTTGGAAAAAGTTTTTCTCAGGTAATAGAGCTTATGACTATTCTAGAAACTTGTAAATATTGCTTCAGAGCACTAACATGTAAGGAATAAAGGTGCAGCAGTACAAGGAGATATCTACTGTAGATGTTCTTGATATCTCTCGTGACACTGAGTAAGCGAGCAATGAGCAATTATAGTAAGATTTATAACTCTACAGGTGCTAGTGCTAAATACTAAAGTTTTACTTTGATACTTTACATACATTTTTAGCATGAAAAGATCAAATACACGAAAATGATCTTTCCTTAAAAACTGTCACAAATGGGTCAGAAATGACTACTGGTATACACTGGAGAAGTATCAGCACAAAAAGAACATCAATCTAATATGGTGTTGCCAAAATGTTATATTTTTAATCTCACCATTCACAAGGAGTGAGATGTCTGAATGATTGAAGGGAGTTGTCCATTCCAGCAAAATCCCAAAATCTCATCTCGAAGTCATAGCTTCCACTAATCAGTCTTGCACCAGAAGGATCCAAGGTTAAAGCAGATACTGGTTTTACTCCGTGTTGTAGCACTATTTCATGTGTGGCTGGGATAAAGGTGCGATTCTGAAACAAAATAATCAAGTTGACAAATCTTACTGCAATGAGCTCAGTAGCTGAAAAGTTTATGCTATCTACATTGTTATAGGCAGAGTCTAATAACAAAAACAAATGTGGCAATAAAAATATGATGACAAGACAGTTCAAGAAACACTGATCTCAAAACACACAAGTCTAAATAAGAGAATTAGCTTTAGTCTTCGAGTACTGGTAAAGAAAACAGTTTTTCTATTTACAGTTCACATCTGCAAATGCGAGTTTATAACTTTTGCTAGAGTTGAGCACAGCAAAGCTAAAGTTGCAGTCTTGCAGAATTGAAAAGAAATAAACTAACTCGTAACTCCAGCTACACTTTGCTCAACTCGAGCAATTGCAATGAATGCATCTACAAGCATAACTGATCAGTGGTTGAGTGGACAGAGCATCTGCTACTGAAATGGAAGACTTGGGTTCAATTCCTGGTCAGGTCAAACCAAAGACTATATAAAATTGGTACTCACAGCTTCCCTGTTTGATGTTCAGCAATTATAAAGGGACAGCGTGAAGCCTCCACTGTGTATGGCAGACAGGTGAGCAGTTGGCAGCTTGATGCCAAGACCGCATGGTCCCTTCTCTGTCTCCTGGCCAAGGCAACTTGGTGAATATATTTGGTTATGCTGCAGACTAAACTGGAATTAAAATATGAGTTATAGCAAGAACAGTTTTGCAACATACCACCACATGATGTTGCAGCATAATATCAATGCACAATCTGATGAACAAATAACGTGCAATGCCATTTCAAAGCATTACAGTATTTAAAAAAATTGTCTGATTTCTGTTTATTAAACAATAGTACAAACAATATCACCAACTATAAAGGATACTGGTGCTCAAATAAATCCTGATTTGCTTAAAAAAGTCTGCTACTCAGATCATAGCATTTCAGGACTCACATCTTCTTCATCTTCACTTTCCTCATCACTTCCTTCCTGATTGGGTGAATCAGTAACAGGAAGAGGCAAAGGTGGTCCAATCATTGGCTCATCATCATCATCGCCACTTTCATCTTTTTCAGTTTGTTTTGCTTCTGGTCTGCAATGCAATTAAGTTTAAAATGCTGTAGAGTCAAAAACAAATTTCCAGTCTCATCATTAGCACAAGAGAATAAAATTTTTGAATGTTTGAACATGGCTACCAGTAATTCTGAATTAATGAATGTATAAACACACACAGTGATATTATAAACATAAACTCACTTCAAGGTTCTTTCAGAAGATAGATGATTAATACCAGCAGTGTTGTGAGCAACATCTAAAAGTTATTGGTAGTAATATATTGTAGTAAACTTAAGTTTAAATATTTCTTTAATTTAATGGTTACCGTGTTATGATATATAATAGAAAATGCATTTGAAGTAAATTTATAAAAGAGAAAAGGAGAGATGCAGCTCTAATAAACAAAAAGCAGCTGCCACTATTTAGGCTACTGCTACTGGTTCAAACTAAATAACAGGTAGAGTGACGGTAAGATCTGATATAATTTATGATAATAATACTTCACAAACCTTAGACTAACCAAACCTTTACCTTCACAAATGTTAAACTTTAGAAACCTTAAGACTTTAATTTAGACTTTACCGATTAAAGGTTGACTGCTAAGTGGATAGAGCAAAAAACGTCAGCTACAGAAACAGTAGACCTGGGTTTGATTCCCAGTTAGGTCAAACCAAACACGATAAAAATTGGTGTTCTATATTAAAAGGGACAGTGTAAAGCTTCCACCGTAGACAAGTGGGCAGGTGGCAGCTTGACTCGAAAGCCAAAAGGTCCCTTTGCTGTTTTCTGAGCAAGGAAACTTGGTGAGCAAAAATAGGAAGTGGCTAGTGTTACGTTACATAACACCCTTAACAGATAGAGAATAAGAGAGCAAAGAGTGAGTGCTCAGTTGCTTTTTTTTATTTTTTAATTATCGTTAGGATTTGGATTAGATTTTGAGTTTGGGTTAGAATTAATGATAGGGTTAGAGTTTGGGTTAGGGCTAGGATAGCGATTTTCTTATTCCTTATTTAACGTAACAACAGCCACAGCCAATAAAATAATATTACAATTAAGTCATTATTGCAAAAATTAAAAACATGGTTTGATAATAGGAAGTGTCTATTTGGCCACTAGTGGCAAAATAGTATTTTCCCTCCTTTGGGGTTTGGCTTAGGGTTATTTTGGTACTGGTGGAAAAATAAATTTTGGACTATTTTGCCACCATTGCCAAAGTAGCACAGTGCTATTTTGCCACTAGTGCAGAGTGGAAAAATAGCCACTGCCTTGATAATAAATAATAATAAACGATAATAATGATAATATGTTGAGGAAGTTAAGCACAAGTGCTTTTCAACCACAGCTTTTTATTAAAATTGTGAATGGTTAGCGTAGGCTAGGACTACAAACACAGCCAAACCATAAAATTATGCAATATCAGTGGATACATCTACAATTCTACATGGCCAGATGGCAAACACAGTACAAGACAGCAGCAAAAAAATACATCACATGGTTCACAATAGAAACAAAATCACTAGCTACTCTTTTTATAACATTGCTCTACAGTATGTTAATTTACACAGCAAAGACTTTTATAATTCTTCATTTCATTTATTTTATTTTGCGATATTAAGCATCTGAATCAAACTTTAAGTGGATGATTTTTCCAAAGTTTATCTAAACAGTTCTTGAACGCATTAATGTTAGGGGCGATTACTACATTATCTGCAAGAGCATTCCATTTTCAATCATTGATAACTCGTAGTCCAAAAAAAGTGGTACGTACCGGTAATTGAGAAAATTGAATGTTAAGATGATAAGTGCATGAGCTTTTATATAAAACAAAATACAGAAATCTCCTTTTAGTTTAGACTATGTTTATACTGTAAGTAGCACTATCAGGCTTATGGGAGAGCTTACAAACAAAACCCAAACACGCAGAATAGCTTGATGGTGCTTAGGGTTACCAGTATCTGCCTCTTAGATCAGTAGGGTTAAACATTAAAAAGAGCATGTTTATTTATTTTTAAAACTCTTTTAAAATGCTCTTTTAAAATTTAAAATTAATACATGCTCTTTTAAAATTAAAAAGAGCATGTATATTTCCTCCAATCTCACCTGAATTTAAATCTGTCTTTTCTTTTGCAAGCCTGCTTCTTTCTTGAGCATTTCTTCTTGTTTCCTCAAAAATAGCTTGCAAATCAAAAGTTTTTGCTTTTTTGCCAAACCCCCCAAAGCCCATAACCTCTTCCATAGATTTACCCATGTTGTCATCATTTTCTGATGCCATTTTTATTTAGTTTACCGTTTTTCCAACCCGGTATTAAAAAGCCCGTAAGTTATTGCCTTTAGAGTTTATTGTACAATACAACCTCATAGCATTAAATTTTGAGACAAACTCCTTCTGGATTCACGCCTCCAAATTGCGTTTGAAGTTTGTTACGGAGTTTGAATCCATTCCTTTTTCACTAAGAAGTCAACAAGTTTGCCATGCGGTTTTTGAACAAGTCAGCGAGACAAGCTTAGACGATGCTTAATGTTAAAGCTTAGATCAAGGTATGCGAAGGGTAAGGACCACAATAAGGGAGGGATAAAACTAGCCTACTTTTTGCTGCACATGGCGTTTAGTAAGGTACCAGTCAAAAGTGGTTTTACTGACTGGCATGAGTGCATTAGGTCTAGCCTACACAACACAGTAGGCCTATGGTACTATTTTTACTAACCTACTCTGTACTGGTGTAGCCTACAACAGCAGATACTTAAACACTACAGTATCAGGTATTTTACGAAGTGGGCATTTTTACATTTAGCCAAGAATAGACTATCTACTGGTACTGGACTACTTTATGGTTACAGGACTAACCGGCTTAGCAGTTGTTAAGGTTAGCATTGTCCTGTAAAGTAAAGATGGCCACTACCCAGTGCCTACAGTATAACCTATCTGATATTTTACTTTTAGTTAGTACTAGTAAACTAATATCAGTTTTTTTTTTTTTTTTATTGTGTTGTTTAGTCTACCTACGGTATTGTTTGATCGTGTGTGGCTGAGTCTGAAAATAAAATTTACTTACTTACTGGTACTGTATTTAATTTCAGCTTTATTACAATTGAATATTAGGTATGGTGGTACTGATTAGCAGTGTTCCCTCTAAGTTTTCACCTCCTGCGAAAATGCCGGAAATAGTGCGAACGTTCTAAACGCAATGTGAAAATGCCGAAAATTTTCTCATCTTTTTTGTCCTATTTCAATGTGATCTCAAAAAAAAAAAGGTCATCGCACTGACGAAGGCATCTTTTTCTCCAATTTTATGGTGATCTCCAAAAAAAAAAAAAAAGGATCTTTCGTCTGAGTTCTGCAAGTTTTCTCCGCGATTTGTGCGACATACCAGAAAGAGGCGCCGTGAACCGCAGCTGTCGACGGTTTTTGGTGGGAAACAAAAACGCCAGTTTTTGGCGGGAGAAAAAACGCCGGAATTTGCAAAATTTCAGTGAGAAAATGCCGGAAAAAATTTCGCACTTTTTTGCGCTTATAGGGAACACTGCTGATTAGTCACCAGACCTAGTTTTTGATGTTTGCTAAATGTGAATATCATCAGTCAGTCAGTTATCATTTTTTATCGTAACTAGTTAACTTTTGACATTGACTGCAGACAGGAAGCTAGTTAAGGTCTAGCCAAATGAGATCTGAGATACTGGTAGCATTCAGGCATAGGTAGTTGGTGGATTGCTTTTGTTATTGTCAGGCAGTCAGGTCTGAGGTTAACTGTGGTGTATCCTACTCTGTACTTTCCGTTTATTAGGCCTACCAACCAATATCTACAATATATTTGGTGTAGCCCTGAGCCTGTTTTGATACTTCTTACCCAGAACTAGGCTATTGGCATAAACAAGCCCATAACTTAGTAGTTTGACAATTCTTAATTGGTTGATTGGTTGGATACACAGTTCGGTGGAATTTCTTTAAATTTCTAAATCGTAAAGCACCATTTGGCCAGTTGTAAATGGCCAGTAGTCGGTCACATTTTGGTAAGTATAAATAAGCTATTTATTTGAACTGTAATAGTTAAGGTACGACTGGAGGCTTGTTACAGCACCAGTACCAGTATCAATTCTATATTCATCATCATTCTGTTACAGTGGTACTAGTATCAGATATATAAAGCATGTGGAATCTACAATACCTTGCCAGATGCAATACCAGAAGTGCAATTGGTTTAACAGCATTGCCTTACTATTGTAGATTGAGACATCAATTGACATAGGCCCTTTTAATTATTATAGATTGACTAAGGTGCACTAGAGTTATACTTTTGTTGTGATCCTTGTGCTTCTATGTGTATGGTATATAATATCATTACATCACTATTTGCAGTAGCAGTAGCACTGAGCATATTTTGTTATTACAGTAGCTTTTGTTCAAAAAATGACTATGACAATTTTCAAACTCTTCATTTTAATTTTTATGCTAGTGGTACTATAGTATTTTTCCTTATACTGGCTCAATCTTCTCTTGCTCATTATATAAATGTAATATAATAATTTTGTTGTTTAACCAAGCACTCTTGCTTGCTTATTCGAACATACCTGATACTCCTGTCCAAACTTTTACTGCTTAACTGTTTCTTGAAGTTGGGTTGTTGGTATGAAAAAGCATAACTGTTAAAAAATATTTGGACATTCAATTTGAAACAGTTTTTTTTTACTCTTAAGGTAATTTGTTACTTTCTGAGAATCAAACAATTGCTTTAATAACCAAATGTTAACAATAGCATGGTAGCCCAAGGGTAGGGTGCTTATTTTGCCTCAAAATTTTCTTTTTACCTATGTTCAAGAGCTGTGATTTGTATAAACAACCTTTTCTGCATAATATTTTTGAAAACAAACAACTTCTAGGGAGTCCTCCAGCAGAATTTCATGAACCCTTGTGAAAATAAACAAAACATAACTTCTTAATTGCTCATGTTAAAATTTTCATTTTGAGCTCCAATTCAAACCTAAGGATGCTTTTCGAGCAGATTAAGTTGTGATCAAACTTAAGCTTACTTTGATTCTGACATAATTTTACAACAGAGCACCAAAATTATTGTATTTTACTGTACTAATTTTTAAGATTAAATAATGTAATCTTCCCTGTAATATGTTTCCAAAGCAATTTCGAGGGAAAATTTTTAGTATGAGGTGACAATGGTGATATAAGAAAGTTTTATTGCTTTCTTATATCATGACTTTATTAAGTGTGTATGTAGTTACGTTAATTTGGTATCATGGTTAGGTAGTAGCCTCTTCATACTATGATAACGGTATTTTAGTAGTTATTGGAAGCATAACACCAAATTATCACTGCTGACAATGTAGCAGATTACTAAACTTTTGAATATATACTTCAACTTTGAGTAAGTGAATCGAGTACAATCTAAACTGGCTGTCATCCCAAAATGTTTCTGTACTAAGTTTATTTCATTCTTCTTATGCTGGTATGAAGTTTTTTATAGCATGGTTTGACAAACAATTTTTTATGACTCTTAGTTACTTTGAATTTGAAATAGACACCTTTGATTGACCATCGCTTTATTTCCAAGCATTAAAGCAAAAACAAGCCTATTTCTTTCAACATGTTGTATTTGTCTACATCAGAACACACAAAAATATTTTCAATTTAATATAAATATGTCAAAGTATTTTGATGTAAATAAATGTGTTATGCCTTGTCAGATTTTGTTCACTTTGGCTTTTATTTGGTGTGGCAAAGCTGTCTTCTCAAAATTTGAAAACTGGTAGTCATTCTGTTTGTGAGACTGCATTTGGCTTGCAGCATACTGTAGCTCATGACAATGCGTTATTTAATTATTTCCAAATTTATCAAGATCTGAAGGTTGTAAAATGAAAGTTTTCAGAAACTGTTAGCAAAACTTTAGTATAGATGATAATTTGGGTTGTTTTACTTCTGATATTGTGGTTTACCAAATGACTGATGTGTTATTATTTGCTTTAGAAATAGCTGCATTTTAAAGCAAAACTAGTGGTTTGCAATACTTACCAAACTATAAAATTGCATCTGCTGATGGTGATATTGTGATAAATAAGTCATTAAAGTCAATATTAATGGTCCTACCAAACAATGTAAAAAAACTTTATGATGTCAGTTTTGTAGCACTAGAATGAATCTCGTGGTTAATAGATTCAAGCTAGGTAATGATTCATGAAAGAAGATAGCTGCATTGTAACCTCAACCTCATTCCAGTGTTGTTCCTAAGTAGCTGCATCAAGATTTGGTTTGACAAAGTACACTTTAAAAAATTTAAACATTTTGACACAAGATAATTTTTTAAGCTACCGGTATGTTTTAAAAAGTGACCCTAATAATTTTTTATGTTTTAAAAGTGACCCTAACTTCTTTTTAAACATATTGATTTTTATGCAGATGCCAATCAAAGATGTTAATGCCATAAATATTCTAGTAGCTGTGCTGATGAGATAAAAATGGTGTAAATTTTCTAAATTATTTTCAAAACTTTTCAAACTAGATATCATTTTTATTACACGCTAAACGTTTTCGACCATTCTTCTGGTCCTCTTCAGAGCAAAATAATTACATGTTAACAGTCATTAGCTAGAAATGCTGATATCAAACTATGCAAGTTTGACAAAGGAAATGGTTTGGCAATTTTGGAAGCTAAAGATTATTTCTTAAAACTTGACAAAATAATAGAGGACAGATCAAAATTCGTTGAAGTTAAATGGCAAGACGATACAATTCATCCTATTATTCAAAAAGAAAATTCTATAGCATACTACATCAAAAGATATCTAAAGAAGATTGATGGCTACGCTGCCCTAATTCCATCTGGGAGTAAGCCTGGTAAACTATATGGTTTGGCTAAAGTCCATAAAGATAACACACCTCTGCGACCGGTCGTATCTATGGTTGGAACCCCTGAATACAAATTAGCTAAATATCTGGATAATTTAATAAAACCACACATTCCGGACACTTATTTGTTAAAATCCACTGACGATTTCATTGAGCGTTTGAAACAGTTTCCATGTAATAATTCGTATCGCATAGTGGGTTTTGATGTTGTATCGTTATTTACAAATGTTCCACTTTCTGAAACTATTGAGCTTATAATTAATCGTATGTAGATGGCAATCCGTATGCTATTCCGTTTGACAAAGATGTTTTTCACAAACTAATGTTCATGGCAACTCGAGGCTTATTCATGTACAAGGACAAATTATATAAGCAGATAGATGGTGTGACAATGGGCTCGTGTCTCGGGCCTACATTGGCCAATTTTTTCTTAGGTTGTTTGGAGGAGAAATTGTTTGCTAGTACTAACAGTCCTTCACCTAATTTGTATTTACGGTACATAGATGATATTTATGCTGTTTTTGATAGTGATAGCGCGTGTACACAGTTTTTGGACATTCTCAATTCACAGCACAAAGACATTAAATTTACCTTAGAAAAAAATACAAATCGTGAGAATTTGCCTTTCCTAGATGTGCAAATAAAACTGAATGACTCTGGCTATGACACTTGCGTTTGGCGAAAACCCACAAATACTGGATTGCTACTTAATTTTAGTGCACTGTGTCCGAACACTTGGAAATCTGGTTTAATTATGTGCTTGTTGCATCGTGCTAAGAAAATAAGCTCGAGCGCCGAATTGTATGTGCAGGAATTAAAGCGTTTACGCCATATTTTTCACAACAATGGATATCCTGATTGGTTTATAAATAACACCATAAAAAAATTTGAAAAACGACAAAACAACCCTCCGGATAAATATGAACCCGATTTTCTTTTCACTATTGGAATACCATTGTTTGGAAAAGCATCACGAGTGTTTGCGAAAAGACTAACTGCTCTAGTTAAAACGAAATTTAATGTCGATATTAATGTTTATTATACATGTTTTAAAACTGGATCGTATTTTCAACTTAAGTGTTCTACTCCGTTTCCTTTATTGTTGAATGTCGTGTACAAATTTTCTTGTTCGCGTGATGCGAATATTTCATACATTGGTATGACTACACGACATCTTGGCACTAGGATTCAGGAACATCTGCACCACAAAACCATAAAATCAGCAATACGTGAACACTTTGAAATATGCCAAAACTGCAAGCTAAACAATACAAATATGAATGGTTTTAAAGTTTTACACACTTGTAATTCAGAATATGCTACAAAGATGCAAGAAGCTTTACTCATAAAAAAACACAATCCACAACTCAATAGACAGCTCTATGCTAATGGTTCATCTTTTTTACTAAATGTTTATTAGGTTAGCATGTAATATGTTTTTGAGTGTGTGCATTTTTTTTTCTTTCCTGAATGTATACGAGATATTATCTTCATGTCATTGCATAATTTGTACAGTTGTTACGTTAAAATTGCGTACTTGTTGCGTTGAGGTAAACTATATTGCTTTTTTAAAAGTTGCTCATTTGCTAATTTGTTCTTAAACTGTTAACATGTAATTATTTTGCTCTGAAGAGGACCAGAAGAATGGTCGAAAACGTTTAGCTTGTAATAAAAATGATATCTATTTTGAAAATTTTGTCTGTTGCTGCAATATGGCTGATAAAGTCAAGCTCTTTGCCGAAGATTTATTTTCAAAACGTTTTGCATAGTGTGAAAATAAATAGTCTTAGACCTGAGATTTAAAATTATTTACACATGCTGGGTATAACTTCAAGTTGAAGCAAGTTTAGGTATATCTACTGAAACTGAATTAGGATACTCGACAAGCTAACATCTGTTTGAAAAATCAGCCCTAAACTTGCATATTAGAGTGACATAACTAGTGTTGTATATCTACATGGTTAAAAATTATTTGTGGCCATGTTTTGAATGATGTGTTATTTGAATAAGATTTAACTGATGATGCCCCGTTGGGATGAAATCGATTTTGGTGAATAATAAATTTTAGGAGTGTATTAATTGGGACTGGTTTGATATGTGTGCCTGATACTCTAATGGGTGTTATATTTTTCATTGTTTTAGGACAGCATCCTTTGCTAATGTAGCTAAAAGTCTAAAAAACACACTTAGTTTAAGGAGAAATTACATTTGTCTTAATTGTCTTACTCTTAACTCTGATTCAAAAATAAAATGTAAATATTGCAAAAAAAAGTTAAGTTTTATTTTTAAAGATTTAAGTCTTATGGGTTGATTTTTTTTTGTGGAATGTTAATGGGCTAATACTGGTAATAGAATTAAGTATTTGATACTCGTATGTGCTAATAGGCAATAAGCAATCCATAAAGCGATATATTAGATGGTTAAATTATAGGTTAGATTGCTGATTTGCAATTAAGAAACTAAAAACTATATTCATGGTTAACGCTGTCTAGAATCACACACAATATTAAAATTGGTAGTACTATTATTTTGTTATATTTTAGAAATTGCTTTGAAAATTAATGCATGTGATGGTTTTGCAGAGAAACTTTAAATATTATCATACAAAGGAACGTAATTAATTTAATGTGAATAGCATCAAAAATCATGTTTCTAACATAAAAAATAGAAATAAAAGTCGTTTTTGCTTATTTTCATAATGATTTATGTAAAGTGCCTGGAGGACCCCCTAAATCTTGTTGGATTTCGAAATTTTTTTGTATGTTGTATTTTTTTCTAAAAGGAACAGTTTAAATGCAGGAAAAAAGTAATGTAACAACTTCCAAAACTAGTGAGGCTTTGTAAGCACCCTACCCAAAGGTGCATTAACTGATTTTAAAAGTCGAAGTTACATAGCAGATTTGGAACTTAAACTTTTTTCACAACTGTGAGGTAGCACTTCCTCACATATCTGCTTTCCCATTAGGCTAGTGTTTCATCAGCATCTGAATTCACACATAGCCTATCCTGGCAGCCCACCTGAACCTTCAAACCACACCTGAGGGCAATTTCTGCACTTGCCATTGTACCCTCTTCTGAGATTACCCTGATCAAAGTCTGACAACAAGGTCACCAGAAAGAGGATTCTCGACCAGCATCACACTGGTACTCCACTAAGTTCAACTGCATTGCGCTAGCATCACTAAGCATGGACGCTATATATGACATCACATTAGCAATTTACCACAACAGTACGCTATATGCATATTTCAAACTTGTTTGTTATCATCAGGCGTACATAAGTGTGTAAATGTGTGCTACAAATTTTGAACCCTAAAAGCCAAAATTAACCTACTTTCCAGTAAAGCAAATTGCTATATACAACGCTATATGTGAGGCTAATTGCTATATACAACGCTATATCCGAAAGCAGATATGTGAGGAAGTGCTACCTCACAGTTGTGAAAAAAGTTTAATTTTAAAAGCAGTTGCACATTACTCGTAATTTGAAATTCAGTATAAACTATGGTACATTTGGACGATGTCAGTGACGTATAATCGTATATGCATACATGCCTAGCATGAATATTACAAGCTTGCAATATTGCATTTCAGCCTATAACACTATGACTTGTAATTACTGATTTGAGATTGTAGTATAAGTTTTTGATTTATTCTAATATTTTTCTAGATGTTCCTGATAGCTCAGCGATGTTGAATTCCTTAAGATTAAAACAGCTTGGTATGAATCAAGGGATGGCTTCCATGCCAGGACCAGGATCAAACATGATGATGTTTTCACCACCAACCTTATCAAATCCAAATCAAGGTATATGTCAGATGTAGATACTGTGTAACTCTGTTTTTGTGATTTCTCAAGATTGACAGGCCCTTCAACCCTGCCGTTTACTGAGGCTCAGTGTTCTTTCGTAGGTTTTGGTTAGTCAAAACAATAAAACCAATACAATAAAAACGCTGATTTGCTATATAGTTGATGCTGCTGTCTTGTTATTTGCTTTGAATAAAAATTGATTGTCTGGGGGTGTTAAACAAGCTAAGATTTTTTATGGAGTTGTTAGACTTAAAAACTCACTTCGTGCATGATAGTTATTTAATTGGTATAATCTGTATATACTCCATATTGCGTTGCTGGTGAGATTAATTATATAACTGGAAGCATATGTCAAAGACTTGCCATAACCTAGCACTAGCTATAAATTAATTTTTGTTCTTTTTAAGCTAATTAAAGTTTATGTTCCAAAATTTTCTTCTACAAATTTTTATTTCTTCAACAAACATTGTTATTTAATTCTAATGCATCTCAAAAGAGTGTTTTGTCTCGGTGGTTCTTTTGCTGAGTTGTCCAAATAGTTCAATTCACTGCTGACAAAGTTAAATTAGGTGCTGCTTAAATTATTACTCCAAATGGCCCATGTTTTATTACAAGCTGTTTGTTTATGTTGGAATAAGGTTTTCCTTCGAGTATGGCAGTGGCTTTAAATCGCCCAGCATTGTCAGTTACCAATTCGTATAACAAATGGACAAGCAATTCTGATGATGCTGAGCTGGTAGATGTCACAGAAATTGATGGTGGGATAATGGAAGGGGTAAGTTAAAACTCTTGACTAGTGTTGATAACTGAATATACCTAAAGATTTGTAGTTTGCTTTAGTTGCCATGATAATACAAAAATCAAACAGTATCGAAAATTTCAACAGGAAAAAAAAACCCGTCGACTGACGGGAAATACACTTTCAAAATGCTAACCCAAGAAAAGCACATAAAATCAAGTTTTTGTTTGAAAAAATCTTTTTTTTTACTCTTAAGGCCTATTGGTTTTGAAAGCGTATTTCCTGTCAGTCGACGAGTTTTTTCCTCTTGAAATTTTTGACATTGTTTGCAGCTTTGGCGTATCGGTGAAATGTTACACAGTATCTATGCTTCATATCGATTCTTTATTGCTTTTGAATGTCAGAAATAAAATAAATTCTATCAAGCAGGAAGTTTTGAATCTAATTAGCAAAGTTTCTTTAAAATAATCAAAATAGCACCATTGCGAATAATAAACACTTGTTCAATTCAATTATGGATTAATACCTCAACACCTCCTGATTTAATTTTAACTTGAATGAGATTTTTTAAAAAGTTTGTTCTGCTCCAACTGGCCAATTGTTCGAGGGGTAACGCGTTCATCTCTGTACCAGGAGGTCTGAGGTTCAAATGTCAGGCCGGTCAAATCAGACACAGTGTTGCCAGTGGCTCACCATCACTGTAGCGTTTCTTCGAAAAGGAGCTGTGTTGCCTGCAGGTGCAATGATGCAGAGATTGGCCCCACCAACTCATTGCACACTTCCGCAAACTTCAGCAAGTATAATGCAAGATTTGATTTAATTTAGTTTTGTTCCAATGTCAGTCTCTAAATGTCTACTGTTGACCTGCACTTGCCTTGTTCACTGTTAATACGTGGATCACTACACTTGTTTATTAAATAACTTATCTACATTACGAGTGTATGTCGTTGTTTTTTTAAGCTCAATATCAACATGTTTTGTTTCCACACTCAGGGAGGACAGGTTTTACGGATCGCAACCGCTCTGTCCGCCATTCTTCATAAATCAATCACTGTCAACCATATCAGAGCAAATAGAACTAACCCAGGATTAAGGTGAGAAAATTTAGGAGTGTATTGACAATCGTAGCTCTAAGTCTACAAAAGGTTTACATTATTTCTCTCAAATCTTCCTTTTTGGAGTTGTACTTCACATTTAATAGGCGAAGTCATAATGTCTTTAGTTCTGTGTTTTAAAGTAAAAGTGATTGCAGGCCACAGCATATGACGGGAATGCAACTTGTTCGAGACCTGTGCAATGGACAGCTGTCTGGAGACCAAGTTGGATCACAACATATTACTCTTATTCCTCGTATGCTTCAGAGTGGAACTTTTCTTGCTGAGACAGGAACGGCTGGGTAAGCATTACTTCTTGGAACAGTTTCATGTTTTTGTGTGCTGATTAGTTAGTTGATTAGACCTTAATTTTTTAGTCAAGTAACTGATAATTTTAAACGTAAGATTTGACCGTTTATAGTTCTGGTTAGGGTAATTATTGCAAAATTTGTCTGTTAACATTTTTGCTCCGCACTTATACTTTTATTGAAAGTCATAAATTTATGTTAAAAAAATGAAATGCTCTTCATCGCAGAATTATCAGAATAAATCACTCTAAATTTTGAAGGTTTTGAAAAATGTTTATATCAAAATAATATAAATTAGGATATTTTTTAAAGTTTGCATTAGATAAGATTCTAATTCAGAATTATTTTGTAGTGCCGTGAGCCTCCTTTTGCAAGTTGCTCTTCCGTGTCTTATGTTCACTCCTGGAGCCTCTCACGTGACCCTTCGTGGTGGTACAAATGCGGAGATGGCTCCCCAAATTGACTACACTACGAACGTTCTCAAGCCTGTTCTTGAACTGTTTGGAGTCAGAATGGATTGCCAGATATCGACCAGGTATGAATGATTATTAAGAAACAGAACCCATAAGTGGTTATTCGCTATCATTTGGTGTTTTATTGATATAAATCTTCAAACTGTGTTTAGTTAACACCTGTAAAAACGATTCAGAGCTTAAACTACATAAGTACGATTGAATGACTAATAATAAGCATACCGGTACTTTAATTTTTGAAATCATCTCTATAAATTTATATATCAATAGTGTTTTATGCAAAATACTCATCCGACTAATATTTACAAAAAATCGTTAAAAATTACTCTGGTAAATTCCTACCACAAACATTTGCTTTTTCATACTCCAGTTTAGAAACTTTTGGCTTAAAAGTTTTTCTGCTACTTTGCTGACCGCCACGTTAAGTCAAGTATTACAGATTGATAATGATACAGCAACCTTTTTTACGAACACGAAACAGTATCTTTCAATAATTAGTTCAATGAAAGTCTATTTCCTGCCAGTCGATGGGTTTTCCACTCGAAATGCAATAAATTTTGTTTAGTCTTTTGTAGCTGAGCGAACTGTTTCCTATTACCAATGTTTCTGCGTTACACGAAATTCAGTTTATCGTAAATGGTCGTTTGTGACTAAATATTGCCTTTCTAAATTTTCACCTTTGAACTATGTTTAGTTTGCACTAGTTTGGTTATTGGTGGTAAATGTTAATTTTACAACTTCTTTTTGAACTTGCAGGGGTTATTTTCCTCGTGGTGGGGGTGAGGTCACAGTTCAGGCTTCTCCAGTAAGACAGCTATTTCCAGTCGATCTAACTAACCCTGGAACAATCAAACGAATAACTGGTCGAGCGTTTGTTGCAGGAGTAATCCCATTTAAGGTTAGTCATTAAGGTCATTTCATGTGATGTGGTCAATTTGTACCATGTCCAGATTTCTGGAATGGCTGTGAGTTTGGCTTAATTGATCCCTTTCCTATGATGTCTGTAGTTTTGAGGAACCAAAACATCCGTATCGAACTTCAATAGCTTTAATTGTTTTGTCTAGAATGCGTTTCTCTTCTACATCAGCACGATCACGTAACGCTGTAGCGTCCGTCAGACACGTTGGTTTCTATTTGAATTTTGAACATTATACTCTGAAAAGTAAAATGAGTTCAAGCAATCAGATAGATCGTCATCTTTTTTTTCTATATTCGTTAACCTTCATAACAAAATCCTGTATGAACATAAGCTGAAAGTGACATAAAAGCCTTAAACATCAAAAGAAAAAAAGTTCCATTATAGATCGCTCAACAAATGGCCAAATCAGCCACATCTGTGCTCTGGCGAACGTTTCGCGAAGTTCCTATTAACATTCAAGCAGTACAAGAACCGAAAAATGCTGTGGTTGGAAATGGAACCGGAATTATTGTGGTAGCTGAGACCACGACAGGTGTGTAAAAAGAATCTAGTACTTGTACGAGCGCGTCTTTTGCTGAAACGGTAGACTCTGGTTCGATTCCCGGTTAGGTCAAATCAAAGACCATAAAAATTAGTATTCACAGCTTCCTTTCTTGACGTTCATAAAAGAATTAGTTTGACGGTGGACATCTTGACCGCATAGGTCTTTTGGCTGTGCTCTAGCCAAGGCAAGCTACCAAACCAAGATATAATTACAACTACATCGATATTGTTGAACAATCTGTAGTGTAAAACTCCTTCACCCAATTGTCTAATAATTGTGGGCGTTTTGCTGCAAATTATCTATCAAAATAATTACATTACAATGACAGTTCCAACTTTTTTTGGTATCGTCCTCCCCTGAGTCTTAATCGAACATTTGTAATTGGTTAGCGACGTTGTGAACAATGTAATCTTAATGTTTTTAGGTTGTCGATTATCTGGGTCGGCATTGGGCAGAAAAGGAATTCAGGCAGAACAAGTTGGAGCAGATGCTGCTGAAATGTTGCTCAGAAATTTGTCGTACGGTTGCTGTGTTGACGAATTCTTGCAGGACCAGGTACGGTATTGCTTGATATGACAGCACTTCATCATTATTTTCATAAGTCAAAGTTGAACCAGAAAAAATTACTGGCCTACTTGGCTACGATTTTAGTTTTAAACTTGTCAGTTTTTTCGTCCAAACTCAAACTCTAGTATGAAGAGTTACAGTTTCTTCGCCGTAAGCCAAATCTTTTGTTGCAGTTAAAGCTTGTGGTTAAAAAAAAAAAAAAAAGGAAGAAACAGCTCATTCATGTTATGTATGTATTGCATTTTGGCCATTTCTGCGCGAAAAGGTTTTTTAATTTCAACTTTGCCCGAACATCAAAACCTTTTATACAATATTTTTCCATCCTTCGTGCTATAGTTTTTGCTTGCATTTTTATCCTATTTTGTTGATTTACAGCTAATCATCTACATGGCTTTAGCGGCTGGAACCTCCCGCATTAAGACCGGTCCCATTACTCTTCATACCCAAACAGCAATGCACATTGCCCAGATGATGACCCAGGTTTGTAACCACCGTTTAAAAAATACAAAATTTTTAACTGGTGATTAGTTTTAAGCACTTCGTACCAAAACACGCAGAATTTTAGTTCACTAATTTTGAAAAATGCGCGACTTTTCGCACTCGCATGCTAAAGGTTTGCATCTGGATTAAGAACTTTTGCCTTCCTATTGATGCTAATTATTTTTCAGGCCAAATTTCGAATTGTTCAAGCCGCTCCGCCAGCAACTGACAGCTATGTCATTGAGTGTGCTGGAATTGGCCATTGTAATCCGCATTTTTGATTTTGGCTGAGGTAGAAGAGGCTTTGGGATGACTGCCATCAACTATCTCTCTTGAAGCTTATAATGTCGATCTTTTGAAGGTTTGAAAAACCGTATTACACTTGCTTTTTAAGTTTTCGTTATCTGTTTGCGTTGCAGTGGTGCTTGTTTTCGACATTTTTAACGAGGTTTTAAAAAAAAGAAGTGCTAGTAGCTTAAAGCTCATTCCGAAATAACTAATCGTTTGTGGCTGGTTAAGCTGGTGCAGGACTTGGTTGTAATTTCTTGGTTGAAAAACTCGGGTGGCTAATGCAATTTTGCGGAGATCTTGCTTTGGAATTAAATTTATATTAAGAAAATAAATTTTAATGAATGCTAAAGCCCAGAAATTTAAAAGTTGGATTTTCAAAATAATAGTATTTTATTCTGCAAACGGTCGATTTGATTTGATATGGATTTTTTCGGCGTGCCAAACTTTGAAAACCACTGTTTTTTTTCCGAACTTTCTTGCAAGTCTTCAAAACTACTACACTTCTGGGACTAAGTAGCCACCCGATACATTCTTTAGTTTTTATGTTTCTCTACTTTTAAGTGTTTTATCAAGAAATACGTTTAAATGTCGTTGTGGGGGAAAACGCAAAAAATTATACATTGCATTTAAGCTGTGATATGTTGTGGTGCAACCTTACGCAAGAAACTTATATACCGATAGAGTCTTTGAAACTCATGATTTGGACATTATGCTTAGAGTCCACTGGCGAATTTCAGTATGAAAGCTTTGATGGTCTGGTTATTGCGTCCATCACTGCAATTAGCTGACTTAAGGTGCTTCATTCCTGCTGTTTGCAGAGCTGGTATTTTTACGCTTTTGTATTGCGGAAGCTCGTACTGTTATGTAAGTGTTGCAAAACTGCTTTTTGTACTTTTTTGGGCGGATCCAGCTTGTGTTGCTTCAGACTTCATTACCTTATTATTTGTTATAGTGAGAATATTTTAAACTCGCCACCATGCTATCATTTTCAGACCATCTCATTGGAATTAATCAAAATTTGGCATTTTCACCGTTCCAAATTGTCAATACAGCGATGTTGATTTTCGAGGAGGTTGAGATCATCATCTTTTTGTAGATGGGTCATAAAAGAGGTGTAGTGGGGTAACTAAAAAGTTAGAAAGTGATAAATTTGGCCAAAAAGCGTCATATATTTTTAGATCCGCCCTGTTATGGCTGTTTCTGCCTTTGAATGACTGCCTTGTATTAATGGTGCTGTTTGTTTTTTACTGTATCTAAATTACGAAAACTTTCCAAATCAATCTTTTGCTGTAACAACGTGCTTAATGGTATATTTGATTCAGGGATTGTGAATAATATGATTTACTACTACCATTGCCATCGGCCTATTTCTGTCATTTCGCCAAATACTTTCAAAGCTATCGAATTTTCATTGCAGAAGTTATTTTTTAATTTTAATTTGGTTGGTTGTGGTGTTAGAACTTGATCTTGCCTTAAAGTTATTTTCGATATTCACCAAAAGCTGCTTTTTTATTAACAGTCAAACGTTATTTCTATCTAACCGAATTGATTCGTTTTAGATTATGATTTTGTGGATTACCGTATGTTGTGTTAAGTGTTATCATGTTCGAGTTAAAATGTTACCGAATGCCAATGAAGGTCAAAATTTTAGCGCTCAACAAAAACCTTAATTTTCCGACAAGATCAAATTTTTTCTGAATCTTTTTTGCATTGTGTCAAAGTAAGAATCATTACATTTTGTTTTTGCTGCTTTTGTGTACTGTGTGTTGTTTTTCATGTCGATTTAAACTAGAATTGTTTTTGACTAACTCTCCCATGACTGTGCTTTACCACTAGCCATCAAGCTTTGCAAGGCTTGCCTCTTTCAATCCTCTGTGAACTTTCAGTTTTAACCAACGGTTTTACTGCCGAATCTCAATACCATAGCATCAAATCTTACCTACCGTGTGTCTGAAACCTCGTTTTCATGGAAATGTAATGAATCTGAGTATTACCAATTGAAAAAACTGGCCATTTACAAATTACAATATAGTTAGTTATATCGAGTTGTTTAATTACTTTGCTAATTGGCACGGTGTCCCCACTCTTCCGACTATCAACAATTTTATGCATAACATATATTCGTTTTCTCACGCTTTTGTTTTTTGTTTGGCAACATCTTTGGTGCTGTCCCACTTGCAACATCTTTATCTACTCCAAAAATGGACAGAATTAGAAATTTTCTCAGGCAAAAACTTACCATTATAACCATCGTGCTGGATGACATTAGAAGTCATTCGAACTATTACACTAATGTGGCTATCACTTTGGATTGTTTTTGCCTACAGCCAAATTTTAAGCTTGATGTAGGCAAAAATGCAAGTGGGGACATTAATCGCTACGAAATTCCATTTTGCTTTCGTGTGCTCGAGGTTTGAAAGTGCCTTTTTTTCTGCGGTGTTTTTGTATGTAGTTAGAGGTTTTTTTCACGCGTTCTTGTATTTTCATTTTTGTTGCTAAAACAGCATCTTTTAAACTTTTTTTCTGCCATTTTACCAGAAGCATTTTGAGTTGTTTATGGATGCAAAATTACATTGCAATTTTGTGTTTTGAGATTTTTTTGCCTTTTTCATTGAAAACGTTAATCATTTTGAATTTTTTATGGCAGTTTTTGTTAAAAATCATATAGTTTTTGTTTAAGAGTTGAATGAAATTTAGGTTGCAAACACGAAATATTCCGTTTTTGTTGTTGGTAGCTTTCCAGTTTGATATTCGCTTGCTTTGTATTTTGTTTGGTATTTTTCAACACGGCTGCTTTATCACCTTTCTGGTTGTTACATTGACTCTAGCTTAGTTTGCCTTTTGCAGCTGCATCGTGCAAGTGCGGAATAACAGTTTTCGTTAACCTAATGCTAAGCCGTGTAAGGTACCTTTCCTGACTACTTAATCAAACCAAACTTGTTGCTGATTACTGACCGCGAGCCAACTTTAGAGCTAGTTTAAGTTGGTAGAGTTAACTGAACATATTTGAAATTAACACTTTTAAAAGTATTAATTTTGAGTTTGAAGTTTTGATATCGTTAAATTTGAATTTCAAACTCGGAAAGTATTTGAAATTCTCCAATCGCAAGTTTGCATTAATTTGTTGCAATGTTTTTGTGGGATGAAGTTGCAGACAGCGGCGTTGGCAGGATTTTGCAAGAGGGGCGGACGAAGACCGAAAAGGTCCAAGCTAAGAAATTGAACTGAAACGACGGTATTTTTGTCTGAAATTAAGGTAAAGAGAAAAGAAAAAAAAAGATTGCTCCCCAAATTTTGTTGTGATTACGGATTAGGGTGTTATCAGACTAATAAAAGCAGAAAATGTCTTCGCCTACATTTTGGTACCTTCCCAGCAGAGGTAAGTAAGTAAGCCTTTATTTGTCTGCTTGAACATCACTAAAAGCACAGTCAGTACAGAACGCGCTGAACAGCATATATAAAAACATAAGCTACGTATATAAATATAATCGATTACTTGTTACAACTATTGAAGTTGTTACTCGTTGGCCCAAACAAACTGGACAGCGAAAGACCAAGCTCTGGTCATGTCAAAGCTGCCCTAATGCTTATTAAGTTAAAAAAACAACTTATTTTAATAACGAAAAGCACAGAAAAAAAAACAAGAACAAATAGGGACTGTAATATTTTAGTACTTACCATCAATGATTTTTTGATTTGTCTACAAACGGTATGCTGAGATAATTTTTTTATATCCAAAGGTATTTTGCTCCAAATTTTTACTCCAGCGTATATACATGACAACTGCCAGCTCTTCGTAATAGCTCTTTCCAAGTAGTAGCCATCTGATGCAATAGATCTAGTATATATGAATGCTGAGTATTTCCAAATTTGAAGAAGTTTACAAAATTTTTAGGAAGCATGCGATGATAAAACGAATACACAAATTTCGCAATTTCTAATTCAATCAGCCTAGGCTATTTAATTTTTTTTTTATTAGCAAAATTTAGGTAAAGACCAAAAAAAAAGGATTTGGTCTAATTGGATTGTTCCCTTCCCAGCAAATGATACACGAGGAGCTAGTCGTACAAAACTTACGCAGGGAGCCGCACTCAAGCGTAATGGTACGTGGCTTTCGTAAGCTAAAAAGCTGCTGCTACGTAATTGCTATCCCCTCAGGCTGGTATCGCTGCCCCAATCCTAACTGTAATGCAAGTTTTGAAGCAAAAAAAACATATCTTTGTACATTACCTTCCCAGTTCCTGCATCATACATTCACAATCCAACCACGAATCGAGCCCGAGTGCGGAGGTTGGTAGCTGATTATGATAACCGCTACACTGCGCAGCTTGCATCAATGCATTGACAAAATGTATTTAAACCAATTGTATGAGAATAAGGCAATGGCACGAGCATGAGCGTTTGCATGACTAGATTTTACTAAATGATACGGTATCCGGGTTCGTGGCACTATTCCCCCTCTCTTAATAAGTTACTTTTAGCAACTTGCAAATGACAACAGCAACCCTGAATTTAAAGTTAGGAAAATTAAAGAACACACTGAGTTCGTGCAAGACGGTTCCACAACGAAGATGGATTGAATTTGAATCTGCATAAAAATTTTGCGCAAATCGAAATTTAAAATTGAATTTTGACATCAATAAATTTAAGTTTTTAAGAAGGATGATTTCAAAGTTTCAAATTCTTTTAATTTATCTGAATCTATTAGTTTATGGTACTACCCATTAGAATTAGTTGACGAACAGTTTTTGTACACTTTGTTTCCAAATAGACAAGAAAAAAAAAACGCTTTTTAGTGTCTTGATCAATTTTTGGTTTACGCGTTCTTTGCGATTTGCGACTCAGGAACGAAAGCGGGGAGTCACTTTATTAATTTGTCACAAGAAGGCGCTAGTGCTAGTTGCCATAACAACAAACTCAGCTGAGCATTTTGGCCATTACTTTCGCGCGTGTCTAAGTTGTCTGAATTCAATTGCTTTACAGAAAAAACCTGATTCGACTGCTGGCTAATGTTAATGCGTTAGCAGGTAAGGTAGGTGCAATAACAAGGAACCCCAGGTACCAGTAGATGTGGGTGAAACTTGGTGTAAAACTTGTTTAAAGTTGTTGGCAAATCTTTCTCAGTTTTCTGTTTGTGTTATTATTATACTAACCACCGTGGAGTTAGTAGGTAACCCAAACGTAGGCTACTTAGCATTTTCTTTGCCGTTGGGGTTAAACTAAGCCTACTGTACAGTTTCAAATTTTTTGTTGTTGGTTGAACTCTTGACTGTTAAACTAACAAACAATGGCGGAAACTGCACTACATTCTCACCCTGGTATGGAAACAATATTGAAAACTGATGCTAATGCAAGGGGAAACTACATAGACCAAGTCGAATTTCATCGTGCTTTGCAACATACAAAGTTTCCTAACATTAAGGGACCAGAAGGAAATTATGATTATCCCAGTTTTCAGGTTAGTTCAGAGTTTTTTTGCTTGTTTGAAGCTAAACTCTAGCCTAGCCAATTACAGTATTGTAGCCTATACCATCAAAAAATAATTCAAATTTACAGAAAAAGAGCTTTCAATTTTATTTACCCGCTTTTTAAGAAAATGCAAATATATGTGCTCTATGACGTACTCTGTGGAATTTTTAAGAGATTTGGCATGGGTTTTCAATGTAGTGAATATTTCAAATCTCTGTGCAAAAAAAAATTAAGCTTTTTAAGGTTGTTTATTGTGGCGTGGTGCATCACTTATATTTCCTTAGAATTGTTTTTTAGTTTCTGAGTCAAAAAAAAGAATAAGCTTAGTGTGAAAGTGCAATTAGCTGCCAAGACTTACCAGTGCAGCTGATTGCAGTATAGGCAAGATAAATCAAATGCAGCCAGTTAATGTATAATCATCCATGTGTCATTTTTGTATTATGATGCAACCATCACCAATTTTAATTTCATGATTACTAAACAGGGAAAAATTTATCAGCTGATTAGTTCTTTTCCTAGGCTACAGTATTTGTGTTAGCTTAGGTTTTGGTCGGTAATTGCACTTTATTCTAAGCTTACTGTTTCTTGTCACTTAGAAGCTTAAACATAATTTTCCCCAAATATCAGCGATGCACCACCCCACAAAAACAACCTTAAAAAGTTTGATTTTTTCTCCACAATAATTTGAAATATCTACTACATTGAAAACCAAAGTAAAATTATTCAAAAATTTCGCAGAGTATGTCATGGAGCAGATAATTTTCACATTTTTCTTGAAATATTGTTTATTACTTTTTTACCATATTTTTTTAGCTAGACTGGAGTTCAGCTTTAAGTAGTAGTATCTTCTGTGACCTGAAAGGTTTGTCTTGACAATCATTTGATTTTTGATACCCTCATTAAGTTAGCAATTTAAAACTTATAGGCTATAATTGTTATATAAACTGCAAATCAGTAATTAGAACATCAAGAAAATTAGAAACTTGACACTTAGAATACTACAACAGACAAGCTTCTTTATTATTATTATTATTTTTTTTTTTTTAGGCTAAAATAACCTTTATACTAGTTTGATATCTATGCTGGGTTGTGGATTAAAATTTGCCCCAGAGGAGAAATATGTCAATAAAGTCATTGGCAGCTTTTACAGATATCAAATTATTACTTTTACTTAATGTGCAAAGCATTAAAATCTGGACCACTTCAATCATACTGGTTACAATAGATTCTTTCTTAGTGTATAAAGTTTTGTAGCAACTGCAAAACTAGTATCAAAGTAAACCATTATCTGGCCGATCTGTTCCAGTGTTGGTGTCAAATTTTATCGGTTCAATGGCAGCTACTATAAAGTAAACACAACTTAATAACCATAGAGTTCTTTCAAGTTTTGAAGTGCTTTTTTAACTGTTATTTAAAGTTGACTTTCTCTAAGTCTTGTTTATAACCTATAATATTTACAGTAAACATGGTAATAGTATGTCCTTTAGAAAGACAATTTAGCGTCAATAAAAAATATCGATGTCTTGAAAAATGTTTAAAGTATGTCTTGAAAAAAGTTTTTAAAAAATAATAAAGTAAAAGCAATTAGCCTATATTTCAGGGAAGGTTAAAGAATAGCCCCGCGTTTATAAAATGGAATCTCCATGCCCAAGCACCGCATTCTGGATATTCTTTGGCTCCTCATCGAGACAATCATCCAATTATTGATCCTGCTTCTGGTTTTATAAGTGCTGGTGCTGATCAAGATTTAGAAACTGGAGTAAAAACGTATGTGTATGTTACACAGTTTGACATTTTTTCTTGCGCTTGTAGGTTACTTCTAAAAAAGTGGTTTTATAACTTGTAATTCTGCAGTTGAGAAAGTTGCTGCAAAAGCAGACTGCTAAACACTTTGTACTAAATAGAGCACCAATACCCACAAGCGACAACACAATATCCACATGAAGCAAAAACCTAACCGAAAGTTTAAAGTCTATCTCAGTTACCTCTGCTTGGCAGCTTTATCTATTCTCTAACAGTAGCTTTGATGTTGTTCCTTGTGATCCATGTACTCTTGTTATGTTTAGCAGCAATGGATCATTCCAGCTGGCAGCTACACTGAATGTTGTGTTGTTTTCTTAATCATCATTGTGCTTTTTTATTTATTGTAATGCAGTTTTTGTTGAATTTGCATTAAAACCAGATTGTTTCGAGCTTTTTTAAGCTGATAAGTCAGGTTTTGTTGATTCTAATAATTTGAAAAACTAAACAGGTTTTTGTACTCTGGTTTCAACTATTAATGCTGACAGATCATGTTTTAGTTTTGCTTTAGCTATTACAGTATGTGCAATACTTTTTAGTAACCTTTTTTGTTTGGCATATTTTAGTATTCCGAGTATGGTCCAAAACAGTGATAAAGTGCAATTGGGTACTCCAGCAACTAAGCCTCCGAATAGTGCACGTCCCCAAACTCCTCCTAAGGCCCCATGGGTAGAAGAAATGAAACCAGATGAACGAGAAGCAAAGTATTCTGCTCGAAAAGTGAGAATTATTTTCCTAATCACTTTTAAAGATGTTAGCAAATATGCTGCCATAGATATTGGAACCAGGGATTGGAACATGTAAAGCTTTATGTTTTGAAAAGTTGCTCAATTTTTTAATCTACTGGTGTTATATTCCGCTACTTTGTAGTCCTTGATGGTACTTAACTTAGATAGACATTAAAGTTACTGTATTAACTCTCTGATATACGGTAAGTTTGATAGTACCTACATTTTATTTATCATTGCTTAAACATTGTCAAGCTTTGTGAACATAGGTAATTTTCTTTAAAAATTGTTTCAAAATATTATAGTGCTTATTGCAAAGTATTTCTCTGCCTTATATGGATTTTAATTAAGAAAAGCTGTTAAAACAGATGTATATCGAATATCATTAGGTTAAATGTAAAAGCCATCTTTCAGATAGTTTGTAACTTTGAGCTATATACTGTATGAGCTTTTACGTATTTTCTATTAGTGCTGTCGAACTTTATTTTGAAACAAAGTTCACAGGGTGTTTCAAAACCAGAGCCCCCCTCGACAGCATAAACTAAAATGCAGAAATCATACAGATTTAGAACAACAATGATATTTTGTGGGGCCTTCACCTGCCTGCTGGATCGTCTGCATTCTTTAAGGATATAATCTTAATAAATGACAAAACAGGCGGAGAATCAAACTTTATGTTTCCTAGCATTGTCTGTACAAATCGTCGCAGGTCGATGAATATAACTTGGTAAACCATTGCAGTTTCCTGTAAGCCATTGGGATGACTTCGAAAGCATTTACGAAGATTTAGGTCAGAAGTGCTAAGAATCAACTGGCATTTCCGGCCTTGCCCTGGTTTGTCGATTCATCTAATTTCCCTGAATCATTAACTATGTGGGTTTATCTAACTCAGTTATTTGACATGAAAAAAAAGAAGAAAATAGCTCAGTAGAAACTTACATTAATGACTATCAAAGAAAACATAATTAATTTCAATGTGAGTTGTGGAGAAGGGGCCCTAATTTCGAAACACCCTGTGTGCAAATGAAAACTTTTCACACTTTTTTTAGGTTTCCGATATCAAATTGCGGTCATCTTGCGGTGGATGGACCAGTAGCAACAGGGTTGTGCCAAACCCATCAAAAGTTCATGAAAACCTTGCAATAGGAACGTTTACTTTCAAGCCGGAAAATTGGAGAGACGAAGCTGCAAAAAACTTCATGTTTACAAGCGCAACCCAAACGTATGTCGAATGCTTCGGCACATTTTTTAGTTTGAATGCTCTCTATTCCAACGACGATCCTTTGTAATAGTTTCAAAAATTTGTGTTTGTCCACTTTTTATGTATATCTGAGGTTTTCGATATGTGATGCATTCCTCAGGGAATAAAGGACCGTACACTTTTTTCATAAGAACAATTTTATAAGTGCACGAGGCTCAGTTTTGCTCAAAATTTAAGAACAAAATTAAGAACAATGCCAGGCTCAGCATGAAAAAAAATTTCCAGGTGGTCGAGCTGTAAGGCATTTGTTTCTGGAGCTGTAGATCTGAGGTTCAAATCTGAGATTCTATCGGCTCTCCGCCGCTGCAACATTTGTTTGAAAGGAGCTGTGTTGCCAGGGCGCAACGACGCGGAAATGGGCCCCGCCAACTCGTTACACGCTTCGACGTAAAGAGCGAGTATAATGAAAGGTTTGGTTTGATAAGAACGTGGGCCAGCGCAATATAATTGTTAGTAATCAGTGTAATCACTCAGCAGAGCTTCCTTGACTTATTCTGTATTGCCATTGTATATTTTGTCGAACAGTAGTCATGATCTATAATTCTATAGCAAAAGACAACTTTTATCCAAGCAAGGATAAATTTTTGTCGCGTTATTCTCCACTAAAGTCAAAAATAACTGAGGCTAAAAATTTGTGAAAATTTCAGCACAGCCAGCCTCAACTCAAAATTTACTGCTTCGTATAAAAAAAGTGTATTGAAATAAAGACGATAAATTTTATGCCGGTAATCACCAGTTTCACGTAAGGCCGCTTCACATTAAAGTTGTTAGGCTTGATGAAGCGTTTTGGCTAAAGCATTTTTGTGGTCTTGTAGTTTTGCTAAAAAAATTTCGTTGTGTTGTTAAAAATAATGCGAGACTTCAGGCATGCTGCTCCCATAAATGTAAAGCGTTTTATTGCTCCTTAGGGCGGTAGGCTAAAGGCAGTTAGTGGCATATTTTCGAAAATAGGCTATTTGAATAGTGCGCGGCCTATAGTACGCTTTCGCATGACTTTCAAACTGGGTATGCGGTTTTTTTTCTTGTGTCGGTCGGTGAGGGGCATTAGGGTATTCTTTGAATGCCCAAACATTATCTTTTCATCTGTATTTATTCAATGTAATAAACCTTTTAGTTTTAAATAACATTTTATACTTATCTTATTCTTACTTTTGTGGATACAAGCAAAGCGTGTCATTTGCGTTTCATTTAGCGTAACCTAGCGGCAGTCGATCGTTTGAGTTTTCGACGTTGTGGCGCTAAGTGGTTGATTTAGAGTCGTTGCTACTTGGTTGCGCTGAAACTCCAACATATTTAGAGCGAAGTTGTGAAACCCAAAATGGCGCTTCAAAATGAAACAAATGTAACGCCCTAACTCTATATCAACCTATCACATTTGAACAAATGCAGAAACGTCATGAGGTATTCGTAGTGCCTCAGCCAGAGACTGTGAATACCTTGCCTTCAGCTGCCTTTGCCTTAACCACCCTGAAAGCTTGAAACACTACATTAATGATTTATCAGGAACTTTCTACATATCAAAAACTTGGCATTAAAAAACTTAAAACGTTTTTCTGCAGAAACAACTTAACATGAGGAGAACTTACAATTTGTCGAAGTAAATTATTGCAATATAATGCGATAAATATTGTAGACAATTTATCAGGGTGTTCCTTCTCTCAAAAAACTTTTGAAAAGAAAAAAGCAATCGTTGCTGCAGGTAAACTCAAACCCAAATTGGAACAGTTGATTGAAATAAATAAATATGGAAACCGACAATTTAGTGTTGTAAAATAAGTTAAAAATAATAATAAACGAGATAAAATTTTCCGGTGAAATAGCCTCTTCCTAATTTTATATACATGGCCGTTGTGTGCGATTATTTTCGGTGCGAAAGGAGATGATGCCATAATAAATTGAAATCCCACAAACTTTTTGCCACCTACCGTTAGTAGATTTTTTTGGATTTTTTCCGCTTTGGCCAGGCTAAAACCTAAATAGCTTAGTATGTAAATATGTCTTACGCCTTTCACAAAACTAGTATGACGTTATTTTGACATACAGAAGTTTTAATGCTGTGGATTGGGACTCCATGCTTCCACCGAAAATGAAACCTTGCGACAGTACATGGGAGGTGTCCCCAGATCCCATCTCACAACAGGCCAATGTCTGGACGAAGCGATATGAGGCGTTTTCCGATGTAGCCCAGGTAAATCGTACCAGGATATTTATACGAGTAAAAACTATTTCACCAAGTATGTAAGTTGGGGAAGTTTTCACTCTTCTAGAAAAAAAAATACGCCTACAGTGTTTTTTTCTTCATTTACGAGTCTTATACTAATCTCAATAAGCTGGTGAGATTTACAAAGCAATCGCGTTTATATGAACCACCGGCTCTTTTCCATTTTATACATAAGAATGCGGTTGTGATACAGTAACAAAATATTTGACTACACGCTATGCCAATATATTGGTGTTTGAAATGTGTTGGACGAATAGGCAGTCTCTAAAGCATCAACATCATATTTTTGCAGAGATTGGGGCGATCGTGGGATTGGTTTCAAGTGAGAGACAAAGGCCATGGAAATCGTCCTTATCGATAGTAAGTATTGCGCAGATATTTTAACATTTTCTAAAAATATTGTCTTAAATCAAATAAACTTTTTTTTCATATTTTGAATTCTTGAGCCTAATATGTTGCATGCGAATTTTGTGAGATACTTTACTGTACCTCATGTTTTCATTATTTGGGACTTTAACTTATTTCAAACTATTATATTTCTTAGAGCTTGGAAAATCCACTTTTTTAGGTTTTCTGTTTAAGCTAATAGAAGTTAGTTTCTTACCAAAATTTTGTATTCGTTTTTTGTAGCTAAAATCATGTAACATTGTTTTTAGCACCAGTCACTACAGAAAAAGTGGACACACTCCAAATTACGGGTAAGGATTAAAATGCTGAATTTACATCAAGATTTTGTAGAGGAATATCAAGCAGATTTTACTAGTTTCTAAGTATCTAGCTTGTACTAATTGAACTTCGTTATTTGAGACATACCACTTGTGAATTTGTTTCTGTGTGGGTTCTCTGCTTTAAATTTTCGAATTTGATTTATAATCATAACATTTCTGGTTATTCAAATTGATGTTTGTCAGAGATTTTGCGTGGCTATTCATTTTCCAATTACTTTGAAATAACGTCTGGCTTTTCGAGAAATGCAGGAACGAAATTTTGGTTGTAATTATCCAGCGTAATTATAAGCATTTAGCATGTGACTCATTCGTATTTCAAAATAAACTCGTCAATATCCCACCATTTTTCAGTTAAGTCCATATTTGATCATTTTTCCGGTGTCCGCTGTTTTAGAAAATTTAAAAATATTTGTGTTGAGTAGGATCGCAACTCGAAAATGGAAAGAAAAACAAACTTATAGCAAGTAGCTGATATTGTTAAATGTGTGGAGCTTCAAAGCTTTTGAATTTGTTAGTGCTTACGAACAACAATGATTTCAAAACTCTGAAGTCTAAATGAACGGAAACAACACGATGAACATGTTGGTTTGGAGATTTTCTGTGCTGTTTCCGTTTTCATTGAACCTTGTCAAAACTTCTTTTTGATTTTCAGTGGATCCGTGGGAGCTTACAATTTTGAAGACAAGGACCATCCTGATGAAGGATACAGACCACTTACGAACCTGAGGACTCCAAAACCGAGATACACGGACACCGCCCAGTAAGTCACTGATATGGTTTAAACAACCTGTGTAACTTTCATGATATCGCAAATTGAAATCAGTCAAGTGGTAAGACATTGCTGAGGTACTAAAAAGATCTATAGTCCATATGAGTATGTCGCTGTTGAAGCAGTTTGAAAGCGAAATTGGATGGACTTCTTTGTTTTATTTCCGTAAATCATTGCTTTTTTCCTTTGCTTAATAATTAATTAGTCATTTTGTGCAATTTTCATGTTTTGATCGTTTATTTACTATTTCGAATCGACTAGATCAGACATGGGGATAATTTTATTAAAAAGAAAGTTGTGCGTTTGCGTAATATAGGTCACTATGCATGGTTTTCTCTTGCGTAACTCTACAAACTTGTAACAGTGGTAGCGATCGATAAGTGATTTGTCTCATATACTGCAAGTATCTGAGCTCCAGTAGCTGTACATCAGGGGAAGGTAGGGTATCTTATAAAACTAATGTTGTTTTAAATTGTTAGTATCGAATTAAAAACTGTTAGTTCACGGTAGCTAAACGGGCATTCAGGTCGGAAAATTTTTTGCCCGATTTTCTCTCAAAACGGTTTAACAGAACTGAAGACTAACTTCACAAAATTTTAGCTTTCTACAACCTTATGTTCCTGAACTATAACACATTAGATTTCCTCTTAGCAGAGTGGAGATTTAGAACTTAAAAATTTGCTGCTTTTCATTGAATGTAAACTCGCTTTCTAAAAAGTTGATCTTCTGTCACAATACTGACGAAATGGCAACCCTGAACTAAGAGGAAAATTGTTAATTTTGATCTGCAATATTTTGAAAACGGGAAGACGTAAAAACTTCAAGTTTAGTGAGAATACGTTTTAGTTTAGGCTTATCCCAACATTTTAGTCAAGGGTGAAAAACTTGACTTAAATGCTCTTTTAAGTTCCGTACTCGCTTTGCATTTGTCGTTGCATGCTAGATATCAAGTACCAGTAATAACGTTTGACTTACGATTTCATACATTAAGTCTGCATGTAGCAAACTACGCTTTTAACGGACACTCTACCAACTATGGTCTAAACAACGCACCAGCTCTTGTAGCGTTATGTCTTACATAATAAGATGTGCTAGTACATTTATACAGTCGTGACGAATGAGTTAACTTTGATAATTTTGCTTTTACAGTCGGCCTAATATTCCTCATTACAAGGGTTGTGTTCACTGGACTGCCACCCACTCCGCCCATAGTATGTATCCAGCTCCTCAACCTCCATCTACTGCTTACGTCCACAGGTGAGATTTTAATGCCACCCGAACGGAGATTTTTAAAAGTTTGAAATACAATGCTAGCAAAACCAGTAGTGTCCTTTAAGATTTGTTGAAAGCATAGCTGAGTAGATCTTGAAATGGTTTTTACAAAGATTCTGGTCGCAAACTTTTTCATCATTTTCTATCCTGCATAGTTACCTTTGCTTGGCAGCTTTAAACAAACAGCCAACGTAAAGTATCAAACAGAAAACAAACTTGAAATGTCAAAAACTCCGAAAACTATCCTCCGAATTATATGTAGTTTGTGCTTTTGTGATGATCTTTCTTTAAATTTTTCATATTCTTTAACGCCATGTGGGAGTTTCCAGATACGTTGGTTGTTTTCGCTTGATATGCATTCTGTGAAGAAAAAAGGCAATTTTCGCGACTCGTATAGAAGCTTGTAGCATCGTGTATGGCGTCAGATTATATGCAACATTGCAACTGTACTCGAGTTCTTTATATTGCAGGAGGCTTCCAACACCCCCCAACACTTCACCCTGGGCCAAGAGAGGCCCAATGTCGAAGATGGTTACTACTGTACCACCAAAGAACCCCTTTAATTTAGTCAAAGGCAAGCCGGAAGCGACCCAAGCTTAAAAGAATTAGCTAAAATTTTCAAGTTATTTATTGATCTTTGTCGTTCGTTGGCTGGTCAGTGAGCGATGCCCCGAACCATTTGCCGTAGCACACTACCAGATATTAACGAAATTGACCAGCATACTTTTTTAAACACGTCGAAGTTGGATTACTGTATATCTGATGTAATTTGTTACGCCAAAAGTATGTATTGATGATTTTTAGCTGATATAGAGACATTATTAGAAATTGTTGAAATACTAATATCCGTTTCGTTTTTTCGACACAAACTTAGCCAAATTTTGACTGATTTATTGCGTTTTTGCATTGTATTTTTATGCTTTGAAATAATTTTGACGGTGATTCGAAACTCTTGGGCGTGCTTGTGTCATTGAATACTGTTTTTGTCGTTTTGATCAACTTGATGCTGATAACTTTAATTGTTTTACAATATTTAACTAATTTTAAGGGTGTGAATTTAAAGTAATTGAGAGTACCATGGACGAAAGAATGCTACAAAGATTTTTTGAAACAAAAATTAAAATTGTAGAAATATTTATTGCAAGATAAAGTACACCGGTACTTTTTCCTTCACCAACTTCTTAATTGTTTGAGATCGTTTTTATCTTTAGTATTTTTGCTTGTTTGTAATTTTTAAAAATATCTGTATTTATGTTTGGTATGCGATGTCCGCATTTACGACTGGCATTACGATGCGGATTTTCCGTCAATAATAATAGTTATTGTTACTTTTCATTTGAAATTAAGTGGCAAGTGGACCTATACTTAATAGTTTGTTTTGCGTTGTTTGTTTAGAGCTAATGGCGGTATATGGCATTGTTATTTCTCATTTCCGTTTTCTTTTGAAATGCGATTTAGTGCAACTGGATCGAAGACTGTGTTTTTTCAATTTTTTTTACGTTATTTTTCAACTGGAGTTTATTGTACGGAATATTTCTTTACATAATTAGCTGTTTGGTTGAAAGCAACTTCAATTTTGTCATCTTTTTTCATGCTATACGCAGTTTGTGAACGCATCTTTTCGTAGATGTTTCGTAGGCGTGAGATGGTATTGCTTACAATTTGAAAATATTTTGGTATACTGTTTCGATTTTTTCGAAATTATGTTATTGGCTTAAAGTAAGTGTTGGATATCTGTTTTGTTTTGTACTTTTTTCCTAATTGTGTTCATTGCCGTTTGTAAAAAAGCATGATTTTTGCTAGTTGATTAACGCAGCACATTCAAAATCGTGAATCCTTTGCAACTATTTTGCGATTCAATTTCTCAACTCTGGCTTCGAACTAAATGAGTTTGCATTTTTTCCTACTAAAGTAGCTCTTTGGCTATTTTTCGTTTGCTGTTGTTGTTTATCGCTAATTCGTACGTTTGTAGTTAAGTTGATGTTTCAGTTCATTTGAAGAAAACAAAAATTTTTTTTTGTTTTTTGGATACATGCAAAATGTACAAATGTAGACGATACAGATTGTAAACGACTAAACGAGGCAGTGAGCTTTTCAAAAACTAGTTTTCTAAAGCTTTCGCCCTTTTTATATAGTCATCAACATCATCATCATATTTATTTATTTACCAAGTGACGTCATATCACAAGAAAAAACTGCAACTTCCTCTAGGTCTATCACCAAAGCATCGAAATATGCAATTCCTTTAAAACCAACACACAAACTTGCAAATTCAAAGCGATATTTAGTCACTTGGTGAGGAGACTAAATATGAACCAGATGAACCAGACGACTAAAAATGAAACTAAAAAATGAGACTAAAAATGAATAAAAATGAACTAATGAATAAATAATGAAATAAAAATAAAATAAAAAATAAAAATGAACTAAAAAAGAGACTAAAAATGAACCAGACGAGCCACATTGCTGAAACAAATTAGTGAAAAAACTGATAGGGAGTCCACACGGAACGTAAGTAAGACTCAGACAAAACAGCCTGGTTTCGCCGCGACTGGTTTCAGAACTGCAATCAATTTTTCCAGAGCGTTCTAGCATTTACGGGTTCGAGTTGCGCTTGCCATTATTGGACTACAGGTTTTGATGTCTGACTTCGAGAATCTAATGTACGTACATAGTTGAACAGAAACTGATCTTGAAGTTTTCATTTGCTTATCAAGTTTGTTCTTGAGACAAGCTCAAATATGTCCTCAAAAAATCAGAGTTCACTTTTTTACAAAAACAATTTTACAAGAACACTAGACTTAGTTTTGCTCAAAATTTAATAAATTAAAAACAATGCCAGCCTCGGTATGAAAAAATCACGAAAAACACGGCTGGTATAATGCATTTTTAAATTGTAAGTAATCAGCAAAAGTTTCTTGGCTTTTTCTGCATTGCCATTGTTGATTTATCTACCAGTAACCATAATCTATATTTTATAACAACAAAAAAAAAACTACTTATAACTAAGCAAGAATAGGTTTATGTCATTTTATCCTCCAATAAAATTAAGAACAAATGAGACTAAAAATTCGTGAAAATTTAAGAATGGCTAGCCTCAATTTAAAACATACTGGTTGTATTAAAACCGGTAATTCGACAAAAAAATGTTTTACGATGTTTGATATGATAACGAAAAATCCACAAACAGTCACAGCCGATTACCACAGTTTTAAAACAGTAAAAATAGAAAACCTATAAAATCCAACAGTCTGTATTCACCCGTAAATGGGATCGTCTGGGGTATATCTTATATCAAATTAATCGAATAATAAATGCACAAAACTCACCAACTATTTGAAGGCGCAATAAGACTTACCCCTGATGATCCCATTTACGGGTGAAGCAGACTGCTGTTGTGTTTTATATGTATATTTTTTAAATTGGGACTTCGCGCGCGTAGAACCTTTGTGTTTACTCGGCCGTTTTGATTGATGAGCTGGGAAATTTATTGATTTGCTTATAACTAAAAACGGTTAAACATAGAAAGTTAAATTTTAGATACAATATGACAATAATTAAAAGCATCATGTATGCCAATTTTGAGGAACCTACGTCACGTGATCGTGATATAGGAACTCTAAATATGAGAAAAAACTGCCATTTTTGTCTCGAGAATTTATTAATTCGCTTATAGCTATAAATTTACTAAACTTAGAACGCTAAAATTTGACCACAACTTAAGTGCAGATTGAGATTGTATCCACACCAAGTTTGGGGGCGCCCAGTCAAGTGATCGCGATTTCAGAGGACGAAAATGGGCCAAAAGTGGACAATTTTAAACTGATATATCTCGGTAACTACCGACAATAATGAAAAAAAGTTTATGTTTTTGGACATACCACTTACAACCTTTATCATGGTCATATTGATTTATTTCGCCTTGGATAAAATTTTTCCTTTTTTTCTTTTTTCTTGTTTGTTTTCTTTTTTTTTTTCTTCTATCACTATCTACCTTTAAACCACAAAACGCACATGGATCATACTGTGAGTTATTATAGATATCCAAAAGTACTGGGGCCCGCCTGAAATGTGGGGTGCCACGATGGGGGCCCCCAAAACGAGCTCTCCAAAATTCAAACTTTTTTATCTTTAAAGCTATACCAATAAAAATTTTAAGATAGGTAAATATAAGGGAAAGATGAAATTTGGGGATAATAAAATGAGGGGGTCTCCCTCAAATAAGGCCGCCCTAATTAATTTTTTTTAACGTTTTTAGCTAGACGCATGAAATTTTCAGGGTAGGCAAACACAAACAAACGATAAAATTTGGGAATAAGTTACAAAAATAAAGAGGTCCCCTTCCAGCGAGGTCGCCAAAATTCAAATTTTTAAACCACTCAAATTAGACTGATAAAATTTTCGGAATAGGTAAATATATGCAAAAGATATATCTTATGCCAAAATTTGGAGTTACCACAATGGGGGTCTTCCTCAAACGAAGACGCCAAAATTTAAACTTAATTGCTTACGCTATACACATGAAGTTTTTAGGATAGACAAATGTGACGAAAAAATAAAATTTGACAAAACTTTGGGGTACCACAATGGGGAGGTCCTCCTCAAACAGCACTGCCAAAATTAATTGTTTTTATCCACTTAAGCTGGACGCATGTAATTTTCAGGATAGGTAAATATAAGAGAAAGTTATAATATGACAAAATTTGGGGGTACCAAAACGGGGTCTCTCGATTAGGTCCTTAAAAATTTAAACTTTTCAACCATTTAAGCTAGGCATAAGAAAGATTCAGAATAGAAAGGAAAGATATAGTTATGACTGATTTCAGTTGCCACAATTGGGTAGTCCTCCTCAAATATGTCTTTCAAAATTTTTAACCACTCAAGCTTAAACAAATGAAATTTTCAGCATAGGTAAAAAGATGACATGAAAAATTTTGGGGATGCCATACTAAAGGCGTCCTACAATTATCAGTGATGGGCACAGCGGCGCTGTTCACCAGCGGGCGCTGCTAGCGGCGCTACTTTTTCGGTAGCGGTAGCGGCAGCGCCGCTGCTTTTTTTCGTCACCAGCGACAAGCGGCAGCGCCGCTGTTTTTTTAGCCGAAAAAGCGGCAGCGCTTGAGCGCTGTTTTTTAAGCAAATTTTTTGCCGCTACTGCTCATAAACTCCTTCCAAGACTTTTTCAATTCACATTTTCACACGTTACCGTTTGGAGTCTTTACTCTCCGTTTGTTTTCACTCTGCTCTTGTTACCTCGTTATTTCAGTTTTGTGGAACATACAAGACCGTTGTGACGTTTGTCGTTGCTCTTATACTGTATGCATAGGCGAGTTTTATCGCACATGGTCCGATTTTTTCTCAATCGAAGTTGAACAAATAATGTGGTCTAGTAGCGGGTCAATTTGAACTGATAAAACCGATTTTAATAAAGCCGATTTCGAGTAGTATCTCTAACGAAAATGCAATAATTAGAGTTCGAAAGATTGCTAAAAACTTGCAGATCGTAAAGACGGTTTTCCGCGATATTTCCTCAAAATGCTAGCATTCAGTACAACAAATGAAGATGATTTGTTGGCTATCTGGTCACAGATCACAGTATAGATCGTGCACTGCGAATAGAAAAGTACCTGGCACGGAGTCAGAGTAGTGTGTTTTGGGGGAGGGGGGTACAAAAACTTGGGCGGGGGGACGCTTACGCAGCCGAGATCAGACGAATTCAGAATGCGGCAGCGATCTGGTGAATATTTTGCTTCAAATCCTGTGTTATCCTTCTTTGGTATGGATTTTGCTCTTAAATTTGGAGGTGAAGACTGAAAAAAATAAAAAAAGGTCTTCATTGCAAAATCTAAGGCTTAATTGATTACGTTCACTTGATCTGTCTTGCTGTTCCATAGAAAAAAGCGTTTGTGGTTACCTGTTTTTGGGCAAAAGTTTGCTAGTTGGGCTACTACAAAAGTTTACTCTCGCTTGCGGAGCTCAAGCAGTGGTTTGGGGGGACACGGATCAAAATGCCATCCCCCGTGCATAGGCGTAGCCAGGATTTTTGATTGGGGGGGGCAAACCAAAAATCACATACAATGAAGTCATCAGAAATTTTCAAAAGAGGAATTTTTGTGGGACAAAGATATCGTAGAATGGAAGATCAGAAGCCGTGGCCTAGTTTGGCACTTAACCGAGAGTTTTTTAAAGGGAGAGAGCTTAAACCAAAAGTTACAAACAAAAATATCTAAATTGGGAGACTTGTGTAAGTAAACTAGTTTATTTAAACGTATCACAGACGGGGATCTGGGGACGAAGCCCCCAGTCGCTGGGCGATTTTTTGGAATTTTTTTGAAAAGCTATTTTAATGCCAATGGATCACATTTCGCTCGTGTTCAGAACCATTTAAAAGAAGTAGATTATTAACATTTGAAAGCCAATTAAAAAAAATTAAATTGCTTCAATCCTCCTTTTACTTATAATTTGGTCGAAAATACGTTGTAATTTTGCAGTTTGGGGTTAAATTTTTATAAGTATTTTAGTAGTAAATAATCCACTTAAAGGTTTTCCTTAGAGATTTTTGTTTTGACATAAAAATTACCAGTTGTAGGAGTACATGTACGGTTAGAAGGCCCCAGGCCCCTCAATTTAAATTCAATCATTTATTCAATGAGCATTTCTCATAGATAATTTTTTTTCAAACGCATTTTTTAGCGTAAAAACTAGCGAGGTGGATGGAGGTGAATTGTTACTGAAAACCGTACAATAGATGGTTACGCTTAATTACCATGTTATTGCCCGGGCCGGATTTACATTGCGCGGGGCCCCTGGCACTTTAAAGATTTTCGCAACATCTTCCTGCCAAACATAAGTGTAGACCAAAAATAAAGTCTTACCATCTGAGCGCAGGGCTCCTGGCACTGGGCCATATGGTAAATCACGCCCTGTTATTGCATTACGTTTTTAAAAAGGTTAGATGAGAGCCCGAGGTAGCAACTTTTATGATAAAAACCCTTAATTTCAGCCGGGTTATACATTTTAATTCATTGGCAAAAATTGAATTTAGAGGTTTCGGGCCCCTTGGTCGTCAATATTATTGTTAATTACTGTTGTAGGCAAAAAATGCTAAAAGAAACTAAAACTGACGAAAGAATAGTTTTTTTTGTCACATTTTTATCATAGGTAGCATTTCAATTGGAGGTGGCCCGGGCGCCCTGGGCCGCCTCTCTGGCTACGCCTATGCCCCGTGGCGCCGGGTCTGAGTAGTTACGTCCATGCGTAGTAAAATAAATTTTGCTTCAACAGTTTACAGTAAAACTAAGAATTGAATTTATAGTGCGCTGAGGATTGAACGAACAAATAGAACCAGGTAACTAGATGGGAGTTTGCCAGCAAACCCAGTGAATGACCGACGCATAGCTAATGCTGTGACGCTCAAAAGTACTTTTTGTCTACCGTAAAATCAGCAATTATTCAAAAATATCTGATTATGGAACCTCCAGAAAAGTTGAGTCAAAATATTTGTCAGTTAAATATCTCCTGAAATCATAAAACACTGTCACCCTAGCTTGAGCCGTTCAAAAATTGATTTTTGGGGTCCATTTGGGGGGTCCCTGGGGGGAGGGTGGCACCCCCAAACTATGTCAAAATATTTGTCTGTTGAATATCTGCTGATATCAAAACAGACTGGCACCCAAGTTGAGCTTTTCAAACAATTCATTTTTGGGGGTCCATTTGGGGGGTCCCCAGGGGGGTGGCACCCCCAAACTATGTCAAAATATTTGTCTGTTGAATATCTGCTAATATCATAAAACACTGGCACTCTAAGTTGAGCCGTTCAAAAAATTGATTTTTGGGGGGTCCATTTGGGGGGTCCTCGGGGGGGTGGCACCCCCAAACTATGTCAAAATATTTGTCTGTTAAATATCTACTGATATCATAAAACACTAGCTGGCACTCTAAGTTGAGTCGTTCAAACAATTGATTTTTGGGGCCCCATTTTGGGGGGTTCCCGAGGGGGTGGTACCCCAAACATGTCAAAATATTTATCTCTTAAATATCTACTGATATCAAAAAAAACTGGCGCCCTAGGTTAAATCGTTAAAAAAATTTATTTTTGGGGGGTCCCCGAAGGGGTGGTACCCCCAAATTATGTTAAAATATTTGTCTCTTAAATATATACTGATAACAGAAAAAACTGGCACCCTAGCTTGAGCCGTTCAAAAATTTGATTTTTTGGGGCCCCATTTTGGAGGGGTTTCCGGGGGGGTGGTACCCCCAAATCATGTCAAAATATTTGTCTCTTAAATATCTACTGATATCAAAAAAAACTGGCACCCTAGGTTATATGGTTAAAAAACTTGCTTTTGGGGGGGGGTCCATTTGGGGGGGTCCCCGGGGGGGTGGTACCCCCAAATTATGTCAAAATATTTGTCTCTTAAATATCTACTGATATCAAAGAAAAATGGCACCCTAGGTTAAATCGTTAAAAAATTTATTTTTGGGGGGGTCCATTTGGGGGGGTCCCCGAAGGGGTGGTACCCCCAAATTATGTCAAAATATTTGTCTCTCAAATATCTACTGATAACAAAAAAAACTGGCACCCTAGGTTGAGCCGTTCAAGAATTTGATTTTTTGGGGGGGTTCCCGGGGGGGGGGGGGGGTGGTACCCCCAAACCATGTCAAAATATTTCTCTCTTAAATATCTACTGATATCAAAGAAAAATGGCACCCTAGGTTATATGGTTAAAAAATTTGTTTTTGGGGGGTCCATTTGGGAGGGTCCCCGGGGGGGTGGTACCCCCAAATTATGTCAAAATATTTGTCTCTCAAATATCTACTGATATCAAAAAAACTGGCACTCTAGCTTGAGCCGTTCAAAAATTTGATTTTTTGGGGCCCCATTTTGGGGGGGTTTCTGGGGGGGTGGTACCCCCAAATCATGTCTAAATATTTCTCTCTTAAATATCTACTGATATCAAAGAAAAATGGCACCCTAGGTTATATGGTTAAAAAAATTTGTTTTTGGGGGGGGTCCATTTGGGGGGGTCCCCGGGGGAGTGGTACCCCCAAATTATGTCAAAATATTTGTCTCTCAAATATCTACTGATATCCAAAAAACTGGCACCCTAGCTTGAGCCGTTCAAAAAATTGATTTTTTGGGGGGGTTCCCGGGGGAGTTGCCCCAAAAAAATTTCAGGAGACACAATTGCGTATGTACCTCAACAACTTCACACAAAAATTAGATTTCTATGTTTTGTGGTTTAGGAGAACTCGAGCGTACAAGATTTAGGAAGAAAAAAAAGGAAAAAAAAGGAAAAAAAAGGAAAAAAAAAGGAAAAAAAAAGGAAAAAAATAAGAAAAAAACCTCATCGCGGCCGAAAGTGGGTTGGTAGGGATGAAAGGATATCTTAAGACATATAACCATGAGAAATATTTTTTGCCGTACTTAAGCCGTTTTTGACTTAGACCGCTTTTTACGCCAAACTTTCGGGGCGGTTTTCGGGTCATAAACTTGAAGTCACGTGACCGATTGCCTCGAAATTTGGTACAAACATAAAACTCATTAATCTCAAACTGCTGTCAAAATTTCATGTAGTTAGACCAAACGTTTCTCGAGTTATAAGCAAAAGTCTGAAATCTCGCACTCATTAGTTAGAAAATGGCCGAGTAAAAACAAAGGAACACGCGACGCGAGCGTCGGTCGTTCCAATAAATAAGCTTCAAAGGCAACTTAGTTATGGAGTTATCCTCGTAGAAAAAATACTCAGTGTAACATGAATCGCATTGAGCATCATTTGCTTAACATGTACGTCATTACTACGTATCTCCTTCGACTTTGTAAACACCAATATCTTAAACGCTCGATCTACTTTTGTGTCAAAGTTGGACGAAATCATCGCATGGACGTGAATCACCTACCATTTTTACGAATCTTCAAGAAATGTTTTGGAACTTGGTCGATTGATAAATTTTCCTTTCGGATCTCTACGCGAAGAATTATTTTAGTGGTTGAGGGCCGAGAGTGTGATAAACAGATCGACTACTTCAGAGCTATAAGAGCCGGGACAGAATTGTATAGAAGCTGAATACTGCATGTCATTGTGCTTTAAATAATGGCAGAACCTGAACTTATTTGAGTCGATATTTTTTATTGCCTTTTGTTTGTGTAGAAAATGCGACAAGGAATTTAACTTCCTAGTGTAACTTCCAAGGGTAACTTCCCAAGTAATTTCTAAAGCGCTGGTTTAACCAATTAGCATTTTGAAATGCTTGTTATTTAGAAAGGAGCAGGCCTACACCTAATTGAATGGTGATTTGCTTACTTGTCTACCATTTAAGCCTGCTTATATCGATTGTAACCTCAACCAATATCTAAAAGGCTTGAATAATTAACTTTCGTAAATAAAGTTGAAATTTCACCATTAGATACCGTATTTGAATGCCATCGTTCTTTGTACTATTTATTTGTTTGAAGTAGCGGCAGCGGCCGCTGTTTTGCATGCAAGTAGCGGCAGCGGTAGCGGAGCTACATTTTTACTTGAGTAGCGATAAGCGGCAGCGCCGCTGCTTTTTTTGCCAAATAGCGGCAGCGCCGCTACTTTTCAATTAGGGGGTGTCCAGCTCTGACAAGTATGTTGACACCTGCCCCCATCAACTACAAAAGCTAAACAAATTAAATCTATTGGATAAGTTAATTTGAATCCAAGATTAAAGGTAACAAAATTTGGTGGACCACATTGAAGAGACCATTCCAAATGGGCCCTGAAAACAGGGCCGAAACTAGGGGGGGGAAAAAAGGGGGCGGCTCCCCCCTAAACAAAAATTCCGCCCCCCTAAACTTCCCAGCATGCCCACCAAACTCCCCCTACCCTTGGGCCTGTTTGAAGATAGTGGCGCTTTTGATTGGAAATCAACAGAAAAAGTAGACCACTTTGGTGCGATGACCTTTTTTTTTTTTTTAGGAGATCAATAGAAAACTCGGAGAAAAGTAGACCGATTTAGTGCGATGACCTTTTTTTTAGAAAATTCGGAGAAGAGTAGACCGACCCAAAAATTTGGCGCCCCCCCAGAATGAAATTTTGCCCTCCTTAGAACAGCGTTCTTGTTGCAGCACTGTCTTAAAGCTAATCGCATTCCAGTTTTTCAGTGTATAACCTATGTAAGCATTATGTTTTCCCAATTGTCATTCTTTTCTGAGAATTTACTAAATCGATCGTTTTATGCTGGAAGCTTTTTCCCTTTGCCGTCATTTTGATGCCCTCATCTGTTAACACAATTGTAAATGGACAATAATTTGTAGCTTTATCTCAACAAAGACACGTAACCAATCGAAGTTCAAGCAAATAAGACGTATTAGTTGACGCCAAGAATAGCTTGTTAGCGGTCGACAATATTTTTGTGTTGATTTACTGGTATTCTATAGTTTTTAGTACTTTATTAATTAATCGTGTTTTTAATTATAGAAAGTAGTTATCGGAATTTAACGCAAAATTTTGAAAGCCGTTAACCACAAACCTGATCAAGTTAATGGAACATTGTGAAGTTCAAAAGCAGGGTATTTCAGATCTAACTATCAACAACCATAAACACGCTTAACGCAATTGTGAAGTTCTTTTAGTTCAGTAAAGTTAGATAATTTCGTGAAGTCCCCGGATATCGCTTGCGATACATTCTAGTTTTCAAGGTTTTTAATATTGTAGTAATCTGCTGTGGTGAAGTGGCCTCTACGAAATCTGTTACCGACCATGCTGTACCACTTGATGACAGATCGCCTTTGCTGGTTCGAACGCAATCAGTCGACTCAGCTGTGATGATAACCCATTTTTTCTTCCGCTAAACGTGGTCATGCTTCAGTGCTTAACTCACGCCAACGCGCTGCACGCAAAATTACGTCACGACGCAAATAACGCTGTGTGTTATCTAATAGCGCTTATGGTTTTTGTCAAGTCATTCCAGCTTTTTGTTAGAACCAACTCAACACTAAAAACAACAGCTCTTAAATACAATAGAAAGGAAGTGCCTGGTTAAACAAAATTAGACGATCCCAGTTGAAAGTATATTCAAGAGTTAATCGTTTATGAAGGTTGAGTGGTATTGCGAGTTTACCAGCCGTGCTGATAGTCCGTCCAATTCCCTGTCTGAATTTAGACGAAATTCAACCAGCCCGGCTGTTGAAGGAGTTTAAAGGGAGAAATGTAATATAGCTTTTTTTTTCAAGAAATCAAGTTTCTAGAAATCCTTGTTTTTGTGTGAAGCGATTCCAGCTTTCTCACTTAACTTTCGGTATCTGAGCGCATGCCTCAATCAAAGCGGTAATCGATTATCATGCAATGTTTCGTTGGTCAACGAACATGCTAGCCTAAATGCAGATTACGAAGAGTAGTTTTTCGTGCACAGCGTATTTATCATTACGTTAACTGCGGCAGCTTTGGGTTACGTCATGCAATCACACCCACCATTTTCTATATGGGGTATATAAAATTTGTTTTTGCAAAGGTAGTCGTAATTATGTGAAGCCTTGGATACATCTTTTTTTCAAACTTAACGTTTTTTAGTTTATTTAGTGTTGGCATTAAATAAAAATTAAACTGCCAGTAAATAAAAGACGTTGGAGAAAGGTTTCAATTTGAGAACAAAAACGAATCAGCTTTAAAAACTTCTGACGATAACGGTATAAATATTGACATTAAAAGTTTAAGTTTAAAAACAGTATCAGCCCAGCAAACTAAATTTAAAATCGTTGGTTTTATACTTATAGTTAAGGTTGCCATACCTCCCGTTTCGCCGGCACAGTCCCGTTTTTGAGGCAGTGCCATCGCTGCGGGGGGCCGTGCCTCCCCTAACGGCTGCTTGTACCCCCCTCATTTTGGTTAACTCAAAATACTGCTTTTGGAACATTACGCAATGACAAGACAACACATAATGATGGAAAAAGGAATAATTACGTTCAAGCATAATTCTCCTTTGGCATTTTCTCGATTGTTGGCGAAATTGCTGGCAGCTAACTGCAGTGTCACATAATAAATCTGACGCAATATTCCGTCTTATTAACACGCCTTTACGGATGTGTCGCGAAAGAGAGATGTAAGCCTACAGAATCGTTGATGGTACTTCGTTAGTAATTATGACAAGAAACAATACGTGATACATTTTTTTCAAAGACCAGCTGGTTTGATTTTTAGAGCACACTCAAGATTTTGAGGTTGCAGTCAGTGGCCCAACCAGGGTGAAGGGGGCTTGTGCCCCCTTATCCAAGTCACTTAGAAAATTTAACCTTAAAATACGAGCATTTAGACGTATTTTAGACTCGACCTGAAGTAAGGGTATTGAAGGTGCTAAGCAATTTAATTCTTTGAAATGACTTCTGAATTTTAGCAATTTAGTTATTCATATGGCTTCAAAAAAAGCGAAATGTGATTAAAATGGGGTTAAAATCGCTATTTTTTTGGTGCGAAATTGCCTGCGGGCGGGGGCTCTGCCACCAGGCCCCCATCCACAGCCACTAAATATTTAGTGACTATGTCCCGCCTGTGACACGCTTGAGTTGCATTAGTTTGTTCAGCACGGGGGCTAAGTCGGCAGTTATTGTGCAAAAAAAATTACTTTTGGTTCACCCCTCTTAGCAAAATCCTGGTCGTACGTCTTGTAGCATTCAATGCTGTAGATAGATTTTTCGAGCGGCTATTGGCCGCAGACGAAACGAGCTAAGAAACACTACCGGCCTTATTTTAAAAATGCGCATAATTGTAGCCGTACAAGATCTGAAGATCAGTTTTTATACGCAAACTTTAGTGCCCCCTCACTTAATTTGCTGAGGCGACGGCACTGTTTTGAGGACCTTTTCCGGTCTCCCGGCTGGTTGACTATTTTGTCACGGAACTTTGGATTGGTCCGAAAATTTGCGATATTACCACCGATTATACCCACTTTTTTTTGATAATCATCTCAGATCCGCGCGGAAAATTGCGGATTTTCCGAGATGGAGATCTTTTTTTGGTCTTCATTTCCAATCCACAAAAAATTGCAATTTTCTGATCTTGTCTCAATTTTCTACTTCAAAGTCATGGCAACCCTATTAACAGAGGTGGGCAGTAGCGCGCTACTGTAGTAGCGGCGCTACCGCTACCTCTACTTTTTGAGTAGCGGGAGCGGTAGCGCCGCTACTATACAAACTGAGTAGCGGGTAGCGGTAGCGACGCTACTTTTTAGGGCAAGTAGCGGTAGCGATAGCGCCGCTACTTTTAGAAAATGAGCTATCCGCTACCGCTACTTATTTCACGTGCTTATTGTAATATGTTTAATGAAATCAAAAACAGATACATTAGTAATTGGTATATTTGGTTTACAAAATTGTTAGTAAGGGTGAGAATGCCGAAATAACTTTGTTTGTGACGTTGTAATGATGAATTTATTACGTTTTGCTATTTCCAACAATAGATTTGTACGGGTGATCATTGTCATCTAAAGTCTGAGCTAAACTATATTCACATGGCCGTGGTTCGATAGCAGTTGTATCTGAACATGAGTAGCGTATAACCTAAGTCTACTACAGCTATAGGTTAGTTATTTTGAACTGATAATAGGTCTGTAGGCAAAAAGCGAACTAAAAAATTGCAAAGATGCAATTAGGCAGCGGATTAGAGACTTGCGCTTGCTTAGGCTGCATTAGACAGTTAGAGGCTGGAAACAGAGTAGTGTGCTTGTAAGGAGGGGGCACAAAAAAGATTTTTTGAGGGGTGCGGTTTGAAAACAACGAAATGCAGTAATTTTTTTCATTAATTTTACGTGAAAACCAAAAAAAGGTCTTCATCGAAATGCGGTAGCTTTTTCCGTCAATTTTAAGTAAGCAAATCAGCAAGGTTTATTTTAGTTGATGATCAAACAAAAAAATAAACTTTGAAAAAAATTTTGGGGATTTCTGTTACTGTGATTTGTTGTTGCTGTCAAACCATTTTTTTGTTTGTTTGTTTGTTTGCAAAGCAATGTTCAGGGTTGATTAAGAGTTTGTTTTTGTTTCAACAATAAGCATAAAATATAATTAACGAAAAATTTCGAAGCATAGCTGTAATTTGAGCAATCTAAATCCATGGTTCTCAACCTATGGGCTTCGACCCAAAGCTGGATCGCCTGAAAATTCTTTTGGGTTGCTTGGTTTCTTTTTGTAGACATCCATAAAGGGTGAAATATGAATAAAACCATAAAGTAATAATAAAAAATGACTCAGCAAACCCGCTGAACATGTGGATTCCCGAAGTGAAAACCTTTTTTTTTTGGTCTTTACCTCACTTTCTGCAAAAATGGCTCGTTTAATGTCACACATTTGACTTTTTCAATAACTTTGGATCGCTTCGTAAAAAGGTTTGAGAACTACTGATCTTAAGAATTTAAGCGCTCTATTTTTGATCACAAAAATTTCGTTTATAATCTATGGGATACTTTTTTTTTGAAAGAACAATATTACTTTTATAAAAGCACGAAACTCTGTTTTGCTCAAAATTAAAAAAAAAACTTTGGAGCAACGCTAGCCTTAACAGAAAAAAAATAAAATTTATAGAGCATTATCTGATTTAACTCATTTGCAAATAATCAATGGCGTTCTCTTGATCTTTTCTATATTGCCATAGTTGATTTTAATGATTTTTCTTACAGTATAGGCTTAACTGTGATTATATTTTATTCATCTAGTTGCTTTTGCCTGGAGATAGCAAAGGGACCTTTCGGTCTTCGAGTCAAGCTGCCACCTACGTATACTGTAGTAATTTTCTACCTGAATTTTAACTCAATCGCACAATATGTATATTATGTTTTATGTGATGTATATATTGTGTTATTGTCGCTTGATGAGACTTGAGCAAGGTCGGAACGCGTCGCCATAGCGCAGCGCATATTGCATTAAATTGTTTTCAGTGTATTGCTTATGTTTTACCACACTTGGCGGAAGTTTCACACTGTCCCTTTAATTGCTGAACGTCAAGCAGGGAAGCTGTGAATACCACGTTTAATAGTCTTTTGTTTGACCCGACCGGGAATCGAACTCGAGTCTAACGCTTCAGTAGCATACGCTCTATCTACTCCACCACTGATCGGTTATTAATAATAATGATCTATTTTAAAACAAAAGGTAACTTTTAAATAAAAAAAAAATAGATCTGCCACTTTATACTTAATTTAATTTACGTCACTTTATATTCCAACCAGGGTTAAGAGCAGATGAGGTTGAAAGTACCGTACGTAAAAATATAAAAACACTCAGCCCAAACCCAAAATATTCTGATTTCAAAAAACGTATAGTTTTTCATGTACGCTTTTCAAAAGACAGTCTATGATGACCTAATTTATCTTCTTAATTATCCCATTATACACCCAATTATTCATAAGTAACTGCGAAAAAAAATTTACACGTTGTTCAAAGTAGCGGGTAGCGCCGCTACTTTCGTGGTAAAGTAGCGGTATCGGTAGCGCGCTACTTTTGAAGACGAGTAGCGGGTAGCGGTTGCGACGCTACTTTTTAGGGCAAGTAGCGGGAGCGGCGCTACTTTTGAAGTAGCGCGTGCCCATCTCTGCCTATTAACAGTATAATATGATATTTTAGTTGATTCATACGCAATGTTTTTACATATTCTAGCACTGAGAATGTCGTTAAGCCCAATGTATTTGCAGTGACTTTTAAGTCAAGTGCTGCAGCCCGGTAGTTTTCAAACTGGTTTGACTATTAACTTTATCTCAGTTTACTTATTTGACCAAAATACGAACGATATGAGTGATGTTATATTTAGTCGTACTTTGGTCGATAGGCGAAAAGGAAGGTCTGCTGGCTATCACGTCAGTGTTTCGGAGTCCTTATCCAACTGAACACAGCTTTGTCATCTTAAAAAATCGCATGGCTGAATTTAATAAATTGTGATTATCGGAAAGGTTAGCTCTTTTTTTCATGCATGACAATTGTGAACTCGGAGTAGAGGTTATTGAGATTTTTTTTAACCCAGAGCACCATCATGTTCAACTGCTAAAGATTTAATTACGACTCGTAACTGAATAGGTCGAGAAATGATTTAGCACTTTTTGCGCGGCTTGTAAGAACCACTGTTTGCCAATGCGGTATGCATATGATATACATACTATACATATCTGCTCTAAAAATAGCAACCTGCTTACTGCGAGATGAAGCAAGTTGTTGTTGCGCGTATTTATCCTCCAGTCACCGGACAGCGTCAGACGTTAAGTATTGGACGATCCGCACTTTTTTCATTGTATTGACTACTTCGTGCTTGGAAGAATCCGCACCTGCTTAGGAGTTTGTAGTGATCCAATGTTCCTGTGGATTTCTTCGAATTCTTCCCCACTGAATTTGCTGCTTGTTCGAAGCCACCAAGTAGAGATAATCATCGTAAAGCGTCTTATCCAAGGACGAAACAACGTGACCAGGGTGCGGGTTGAACCCAGATCATGCGATCAGGGTCGTCGTTAAAACGACGCCTTTACCCATTTAGCACGCTGCCGACTGAGTTACCGCCCGGTAGCAAATGTAGCTCATTCGATCTTCGTTTTTCAGGACCTCATCACTCCAAATTTTAGTATCCGGAAAAAAATTTTTTTTTGAGGTTCGATTGCTGACGACACTGGAGTTTACAGAAAAGCCTATTGATTTTAAGGGTGGCTTTGAGGCTTTTAACTCCAGATCGAAGGTCGTGGAACGAGAAAAACAAGCTTTCCTATTTCTTATTATTATTAAGGAGATTTATTTCCTTGTAACTGCATTGCGTGAAATAATAAAGTATAAATAAAATTAAATTTATCAATTACGGCTACCTTTTTTAAAAAAAAAGTATTTGCTATACCGGCCAATATTGTATTCATTCCGGATTGTATAAGATAATTTCCGGAAAAAAAAATTATTAAAATTTGCATTCACCCCTCTGAAAAGCCCAAAGACGAAACTTGTTAAGGTCATCATTTTCTATGCGTGTTCAGCTGATTTTAATTTTTATCACAAACAATTAGCTTACATGCGATTTGCATTCATTATGTCAGATTTTGCGGTGTTATGTTGTATTAAACTCTTGAAAAATCAAATACGTCTTAAAAAATCTACATACTTAGCTTACACACCCCAAACACCAAACAACTGCCAATGAGCTAATTTAAAAACTCAAGAACTAATCGCGAGGACTGAGATAGCTTTAGACAATAATATGGTACTTTAATTAGGACATGAGGAATGGTCATGTCTCTGAACAAAGTGATTTCAACAAAAGAATTTCCTTTTTCGCAATATAGGCGTAAATCATACAGAAATTACATATCGACAAGGACACCAGAGCTACCACTAAAAGTTTTGAATAATTTCTAAACAAATGAGGCATATTTTTCATTTTTGCAAAAACGAAAAAAAAATTTTCCCAAAATTAGCAAAAATTTTATGTTGAAAAATGATTTGCACTAACCTACAAATAATCGGCATTATTTCCATAACAGCGTGTATATTGCCAAAAAAAAATTTTTTTTCTACTATCGAATGTAGGTGCTGGAGCTGATATTATTTTTTTTCTTTCCTTTTCATTCCTCCTTTTTCGGAAAGGACTATACGGGATAAAAAGCACTCCGTACGATTTTCTGCAGATCCCACTTCTTTATCTTTCTCTTGAACGAAACCACCAGCGGTTTGATCAATATTGAGTTGATAAATTTTACAGTAAGGCCTACAGTCTTTGTTCATGAATGGTGGCAATGAAAAGTCCACTGTATCAGACAAAGTGCGGTATTAATTTTAGACGGAATATTTCGTTAAAATCCTTTCTAATCGTAATTGCATCAAACCTGATTGATGCAGTAAGATTTACGTTAGGCTTTTGCTTCCATTCAACTGCTGTTTATTGGAAATACATAGAAATTCGCGTGAGAAGCGGTTGCAAATTTTTGCATTATACTGTTTACTTTTATTTTTTAGTTTAATCACATTGTTTGCTCGTAAATTTTATTTTATGTTATTATTCTACAGATCTGATATACAGTGTATTTTTTCCAGAACTGTACAGTATAGTTGTCAACACATAGTAAAGGGCTAATTTATACATCGATTGGGAAAGTCAGATACTCAAAATGTGCTGAGTAATAATTTCTGGTAAGTCTCAATATTTAGCAAATTTTAGGGCTTGGTTCTTGCAATTTTCTTGAAAAACGCGTAACGCAAATCGCCTGAAAGTCAATACCGCCACTTTCCGTTTTAGTCATTACAAAGTTTCAAATAAACAATTTTGATTATAATAACTCTGACATAATTTTCTTGACAATATTTGGTAGAGCTTATTTTGTCCCCTTTTTTTCTGAATAATTTTAGCAACTAATCACGAACCAGTTATAGAGGATAAATGAGAACTGCTATAGAGAGAAAAATTCAAAAAATATTGCATGCCAGTACAAAAAACATAATCATGATCATATATACTTTGCTTTGCTTTAGTTGTAGTGGTAATTACATTTTATTCACCAAGTTGCCTTGGCCACGAAAAAATGAAGGAACGTTTCAGTCTTCGGGTCAAGCTGCCAGCACCTGTCTACCACACTCGGTGGGCTTCACACTGTCCCTTTCAATACTAAACGTCATGCAAGGAAAGCTGTGAATACAAATTTTGAGAGTCTTTGGTTTGACTGGAACGGGAATCAAACTCGAGTTGATCTTTTCAGTAGCAGACGCTCTATCCACTCGACCGCTAATTGGTTATGTTAAGTTTATGATTGATTTGTTCATGTCAAGCAGTGGCGGGGAGGTAGAAGCGTTACATAAGCGTGGTGTTTATTTTTTATCATCGTCATTGTCAGTCGAGTTAAAGGTTTCTTGATGCAAAAAGCGAACAAGAGCTGGAAACCGAAATTACATTTCAGTTTCGTTTTTTTGTCCGAACTGTTACAACGATAATCAGAGCCGGACTTACCATATGGAAAAATGACACGGTGCCAGGGGCCCCGCGCTTTTATCGGGGCACCTTGTTTGGATGGAAGACCTTTTTTTCTGGTTTTCACCTACATTTGGCAGAAAAATGCAGCGAATTCCCAAGGAAAACATTTTATTCATTTGTTCAACAATCAGCACCTACATTTGGCATGAAAGTGCATCGAAAATCCAAAAAGTGCCTAGGGCCTCGCGCAATGTAAATTCGGCCCTGACGATAATTTACAACAAAGCACAACGTCGTGGCTCAAACTTAAACTCAAAATTGACGACCTCAAAGGACATTCAAGTCAAATTTTTCACTGTTGATTGAAATGTTGGGATTAGTCTAAAATGCATTCTCACCAAATTTAAACTTTCTACGTCTTCCCGTTTTCAGCATACTCGTATATAAGTGCAACAGAGCAATATTTACAATTTTCCTCTTACTTCAGTGTAGCCATTTTGTCAGGATTGTGACAGAAGGGTAGTTTTGGAAAACTGGCTTACATTTACTTGACAGGTAGCTCATTTACAATGCTGATCTTTTACTTTGTCTTGGCAACAACTTTTCTGCAAAACCCTTATTGATAATTAGAAACATGCAGTAACGTTTTGAAATTTTGTTTCTAATTGGTAACCCTGGCAAATTTCGAAGGAAAACCGTTTTAAGAGGAAATCTAAATTTTTATGTCTTGGGAACGTCGTAAAAAGTTCAAATTCGGAGAAGTTAGTTTTCCGATCGGTTAAAAGTTTTTGAGAAAATAAAAAACGAGCAAAAAATCCTCCGGCTTAAATATTCTGCTAATGGAATTTTTTGCGTCCTACTGTTGAGTAATTGTAATTACATGTTATTCACCAAGTTGCCTTGAATTGTAGTTATGTGAACACGCCGACGCTTAATGGCGATGTAAATTTTGCCTACGTTTCGTCTGCCAGATTTGCAAACATTTCCAGGGCAATCGAGTGAACAACCTAAACATCAACTGTCAAGTTTGTATTCCAGAAGATTAATAGAGTCGAATTATTCAAGAATAAAAAAAAATATGACATCACAGAGTAAAAGCAACAAGATAAAAATTTAGGTTAGCCGAAACATCAAAATCTTACAAATATATATATAAAAATATTCGAAGAGGTGGAAGTGAAAAGCAAAGAAATGCATTAACACTTAAAAACAGTTGGAAAGGACTCGTCATCGCTTCTGCTCATAAGCACGGGTGTGTTAACAATATAACTGGTTCTCCTAGAGAACGAGAAAAAAAAATTGGTTGATTTGAATATGCCTGGCGAAAAACACCATCAAGAAATTGACAATTTTAGTGGGCAGCACTGACGTTTATTTCCCCCCTATACCATTGGAACTCATCGCCGAAGCAGTAAAAAGTGATGCGTTGCAATGGCACAGACGGTAGTTGGCTGTTCCGCTTTGTTTTGGCTGGGCCATTTTCCAACTAATGAGTGCGAAGTTTCTGACTTTTGCTTATAACTCGAGAACGGTTTGGTCTAGGTAGCTTCATAAAATTGGGACAGCAGTTTGAAATTAATAAGATGTTTAAATCAAGTTTATTAGCTCAACTGGTGGGGCAGAAAGCGTATTGCCAACGTTTCGATAGGCTATGCTCAGTGTACGAGTATGTACTACCTATCTTCGTCAAATCTAAACTGCGAAGTTAAAAAACAAGCGTATGATAGATGAGAAAATCACGTGAAAAATGAATCATACGTTAACGCAAAAATTATAAGGAATTGGAAGCGAAAAACTGACTGAATAGCAAAGCGTGGAAAGCAATAATATTACGTAATGGGGTTTAAAGTTAGTTTATTCGGCTACTCTACTTTAAACCCCATTACGTAATATTGTTGCTTTTCACGCTTCGCTATTCTTGTCAGTTTTTCGCTTCCAATTCCTTATAATTTTTTGCGTTAACGTATAATTCATTTTTCTGGTGATTTTCTAATCTATCGTACTCTTGTTTTTTAACTTCGCAGTTCAGCCCTGACGAAGATAGGTAGTACATGCCCTGAGCATAGCCTATCGCACATTGGCAGAAAGCTTTCTGCCCCACCAGTTGAGTTAATAAACTTGATTTAATTTATATTCCTGGAGACAACAATTGAAATGTAACAAGACGTTTGTTTATACCAAATTTTAAGGCAATATATCACGGGACTTTAATTATAGGTCCCGAAAGCCGCCCCAAAAGTTTGGCGTAAGAGACAGTCTCACTCAAAAACGGTTTAAGTACGGCAAGAAATATTTCACGTGTTTATATGTCTTAAGGTTCCTTTTCATCCCTACCAAACCACTTTTGGCCTTGATGAGTTTTTTTTTTTATTCTTCCTAAATCTTGTACGCTCTTTTTCTCCTAAACCGCATAACACCGAAATTTAATTTATGAGTGTAGTTGTTAAGCTACGAACGCAGTTCTGTCACCTGAAATAATTTGGTGCTCCCCCCTGGAGCCCCCCCAAAATGTGCCCCCAAAATATATTTTTGAACGGTTTAAGTTAGAGCGCTAATAGTTTGGGGGCGCCATTCCTCCCAAAACCCCTCAAATGGAAAAAAATCTAATTTTTTGAACGGCTTAAGCTAGAGCAGTATTTTTTAAATTTTAGTAAATATTTAGAGACAAATATTTTGACATGTTTTGGGGGTGCCACCCCTGGAAAACCTCCAAATGGACCCCCAATAATCAATTTCTTGAACGACTTAAGCTAGAGCGCTAATTTTTTTTGTTATCAGCAGATATTTAAGAGACAAATATTTTGACACAGTTGGGGCTGCCAGTAGTGCCACCCCCTCGGAACCCCCCAAATAGAGCCCCTAAAAAATAAATATTAAGCAGCTTTAGCTAGGAAGCTCTTTTGCTTTTAGTTGATATTCAGAAGACATATTTTAACATAGTTTTGGGGTTTGTATTGTTAATAACAAGAACAATTTTTGACATAGTTTGGGGGTTTGTATTGTTAATAACACAGTCAATAACAAGATTTGTATTGTTTTCAGCCTTTCAGGCGGCTTTCAAGAGCTTGGGGTGCTGTGGAAACGTGGAGACCAAGGATCATGGTAAGTATCACTTGCTTTGTTTTGCATCTATGGCCTCAAATTAAAATGCTACTAATGACAGTAAGCTCATCTATGGCTCATCCTACCCAACGTTTGACTGAACAGGTTATTGAAAGAAATAAAGTGCATTGTCATAATGCAAAGCAATCAGACAAAAACGGTTTTAGGTATATGCTTTTAGTTAAAGGGGTGAAGCATCCAGCCAATTCCGTTAGTTTACAATATCTAAAATCCATAGGTGGGCACAAGTCCGTTAATCGTTAATCCGTTTATAACGAAGCTAAGTTTTTCATTAACTCGTTAATCCGTTAAAAAGTTTTTTCATCTTAACGGACTAAATTAACTTCCGTTAAGTGCTGTTAACGGACTAAAGTAACCTCCGTTAAGTTCTGTTAACTTCCGTTTAGGTTTTTGTCGTTAATATCATGCAGCTTCGTTGTGCATTTGAACTTGTTTTTATCTTGAAATTAGATTAGACTGTAAAATGTAACTTCCAAAACACAAAAAGACCACCATAGCAATAAATATTTTCTTACAATCAGCTTAACAGCGTCAATACGTGTTCTAGAAGCGAGTGAATAAAACGAAATGTAAATTACACACAAAATGTTAACGAATTAACGGACTTTATTAACTTCCGTTAATTAAAGCTGAAAATAACGGATTAACGTTAACGGAGGTGTGAAGTTTGTTAACGGACTAGTGGTTAACGAAGCTAACGTTTTGCGTTAACTTGCCCACCTATGCTAAAATCGAAATTTTTTATTTTCGTAAAATGCCTGAGTCAAGTGATTACGTCACAAAAGCGTCTTATCACGTCTTGCTAAATATTGGCCAAAAAATGCTCAAATTTTGGAAAGTGACTTTGGGAAACCTCAAAATTGGGGAACTTTCCCTTGCCTTAGCAACTTCAAACTTTTAGGAGTTATTTGTGAATAAATTTGACTCAAAGTCAAGTTAATTTGAAGAAAAAAGCGTTCTTCTGAAGAGGTTTATCATGAAAAACCGAGAGGTGGGCATTTTGCCCCCTATGTACTCCGTGTGAAATGGGGTTAAAGAACAGACCATGACAAAAAAACAATTGCGGTAAGAAGGGCAACTTACTGCAGTTATTCTTACGTACTTTATTTGCATAACAAACCCAGCCTTTTCGAGGATTTGTTCGTGTGGTGTTTTGCTGTACATGTAACGATTTTTGGTGTTAGAATATAGAAACTTTTCAGTGAAAATTTTGAGGTTTAGGCTTACCTTTACGTTTAAAAAGGTTGGTTTCAAAACGCTATAAATCCAATTTGTGAAGCGGCTCATATTGCAGTTTGTGAAGAGGCGCATGCCGCGGTTTATGAAGTGTCGCATATCGCAGTTTATGAAGTGGCGCATATCGCATTTAAAAAAAGAACAACAACGATTTGAAAGCTGCATAGCTTGGCATTTACCAAGGTTTATTGGAAAATAATATCACTGCTGTAGACTACAAACCCAAATGCTCACATTTTGCGGTGTTTTCAACCACTTAATTTTGGCGTTTACCGCGTTTTAGAACCAAGTTCTTCATTTTCAAGACTATCTCTGATTTAATCAGCCCATTGACAACTCATCTATCTGCTAAGCTAAATTAATGTGTTTTCTCATCATGCAGTAAAACCAAGCACCTCATCTCAACCAACTAAGGCTTCTGTTCCGGGAGCAGACAAGGAAGCTGTTGTTTCCGTTCCTCCTCAGTATTCAAATCCTCCCGTTCCTCCTCAGTCTTCTTATCCTCCTCGTGATGGAAGTCCTTCTTATCAATACGGATGACGATAATGTCGGGTCGTTGGAGATGTTTTTAGAATCTATTGTCATCTTCCAAAGCGGCCATATCGATATCTCGACATTTAAAAATCGTTTCTAGTGTAGGACACTTTTCCGAAAAATTCTCCATTTAAAAGCCGAAAAAAGTTTTCTAAAAGGCGCATTATTATGTATCGGTTAATCACTTTTGTAGGGTCTCCTTTTTTGGGAGGCTCCCAAAATATTTTTCGGAAGGGCGTACTACTACTACAACATACTACAAAGGAAAATTGTCTTTATTGATTGTGCTCGTGGGATCAAGGCAAAGCTGTGCAGTGCCGAACCGTTTATGACTTTGCAATTGAAAAATCCAAATTGGGAACCAATTGCGACTGAGATGTTGTGTTCTGCATTTCCCCAGTTAAGCTTGATCAAATTTTGTACTTTAATCTACTGTACTGTATAAATTTATCGTAAAACTTGCATAGACTACATGATCGTTATATTATTATTTTTTTGCTCATTTCGTTGAAGTAAAAAAGTGCCGATTTGTGCTTTGTTTGTGTCAATACACCAACTATATTGCAGTTACATACAATTAATAAATAGTCTTCTGCTTTGATGCTATCAAGCGTTTGCTAGTGGAAGACTAGAAACGGGTTGAATTCTCGGTCGCGTCAAACAAGACTAAGAGAGTGTTTGTCACAACTTATGTGCCTGACTTTTAACCATTAAATATAGTGCGATACCTCCACCGTGTGTGGTGAGGAGTTTAGACAGGGGGTCAGAGCTTGGCACCCGCTACTTGAAAAGTAGGCGGCGCTGCCGCTGTTAGGCAAAAAAAGCAGCGGCGTTACCGCTTATCGCTACTCAAACAAAAAAGTAGCGCCGCTGCCGCTACTTGCATGCAAAACAGCGGCTGCTGCCGCTACTTCAAAAAAAAAAAAGAGCAAAAAACGATGGCATTCAAATACGATATCTAATGGTGAAATTTCTACTTTATTTACGAAAGTAAATTATTCAAGCTTTTAAAATACTGGTACAGGTTAAAATCGGCATTAACAGGCTTAAATGGAAGACAAATAGGCAAAAGTTTGACGCAAAAGTAGATCGAGCGTTCAAGATATTGGTGTTTACGAAGTCGAAGGAGATACTTAGTAATGACCATAGGCGGATCCAGGGGGGGGGGCGCGAGGGGCGCGCGCCCCCCCTAAACGCAGAACACATTTAGAGGTCAATTATTAAAAAAAAAACTTAAAACAACCAGAAATGTTTTCACTTGCACGACTTCTTGTTCATTAGTAAGCCTATTCTTGATATCTAAGTGTAAATGCAGATGGGGGGCAGGGGGCGCCCAAAACCCAGGGGGCGCCCTCTTTTCGCTGGCTAGGACTCCGTTTCAGCAACCCCTCTAACCAGCAGCGTAGCTAGGGGGGGCTATAGCCCCCCATTGGCCAGTCAGACTTTTACAAAACAACGCAAAAGTATTGTCTTTCGAGAAAATTTTCAACACTAACAAGCGCAATTCGCTCATCGGTCAATAGCCACCCACTAGCATAGGGGGAAGGTGCAATTTCACAAGAATTTCTACATTTTTTAGAGTACAAAAGTCGATAAATAGTTCACCAAAATGAATTATTTTGAGTAAAATATTAAAAAATCGCTAGCTTCTGGGGGCTCCGCCCCCAAACCCCCGGGCCTCCGGCGGCTGGGGGCGGAGCCCAGATTTATTCTTTACCTCCGGCGGCCGGGGGCGGAGCCCCCGGACCCCCGAATCCTGCCTCTAACAAGAATAGTTTACATTTTTTTAAAAATTGCGCCCCCCCTAACGGAGAATCCTGGATCCGCCCCTGATGACGTACGTGTTAAGCAAATGATGCTCAATGCGATACATATTACACTAAGTATTTTTTCTACGAATATAACTCCAAAACAAAGTTGTCTTTAAAGCTTATTTATTACCTGGTTCTATTTGTTTGTTCTATTCTCAGCGCACAATATAACTGTTACCTGTTGCAGCAAAATTTATTTTACTACGCCTTGATGTAACCACTCAGGCCCGGCGCCACGGGACATAGGCGCAGCCAGAGGGGGGGTAGGAAGCCCGGGCCACCTCCAATTGAAATGCGACCAATGGTAAAAATGTGACAAAAAAGCCTATTGTTTTGTCAGTTTTAATATTTTTCAGCATTTTTTGCGTACAACCGTACTCACGTACAGTGGTAATTAACAATAATATTGACGACCAGGAGGCCGGGCCCCCTGAATTTAATTTTTGCCAATCAATTAAAATGAATAACCTGGCTGAATTAAGGGTTTTTATCTTGAAGTTGCTACCTCCGGCTCTCATCTAACCTTTTTAAAAACGTAATGCAATAACCAGGGCGTGATTTACCATATGGCACAGTGCCAAGGGCCATGCGCTCAGATAGTATGCCTTTATTTTTGGTCTACACTTATTCTGCGAAAATCTCCAACGCGCCAGGGGCCCCGCGCAATGTAAATCCGGCCCAGGCAATAACATGGCAATTAGGCATAACCATCTATTGTACGGTTTTTAATAACAATTCACACCCACTTCGCTAGTTTTTACGTGAAAAAATGCGTTTGAAAAAAAATAGCTAGGAGAAATGCTCATTGAACAAATTATTGAATTTGAATGAAGGGGTCTTTTGACCGTACATGTACTCTTACAAATGGTTATTTTCACGTCAAAACAAAAATCTCTAAGGAAAATCTTCGAGTGGATTATTATTTATTACTTAAATAGGCCTACTTACAAAATTTAACCCCAAATGCAAAATCATAAACGTATTTTCGACCAAATTATAATTATGAGAAAAAGGAGGATTGAAGCAATTTAATTTTTTTCAATTGGTTTTCAAATATTAAAAATCTAGTTTTTTCAAATGGTTCTGAACACATGCGAAATGTGATCTAATGGCATTAAAATAGCTTTTTTTCCAAAAAATTTCACAAAAATTGCCAAGCAGTTGGGGCTTTGGCTCCAGACCTCCATCTGTGATACGTTTGAGTAATCTAGTTTGTTTACACTCGTCTCCCAATTTACATATTTTCATTTTTAACTTTTGGTTTAAGCTTCTCCCTTTTGAAAACTCTTCGTTAAGTGCCAAACCAGGCCGCGGCTTCTGATCATACATTCTACGATATGTCCCACAAAAAGTTCCTCTTTCGAAAATTTCTGATGACGTCATTGCATGTCATTTTTGGTTTGGCCCTCCCCCCAATCAAAAATCCTCGCTACGCCTATGCACGTGGGGGGGGGCTTTTTGGGCCGTGCCCCCCCAAATCACTGCTTGTGCCTCCCAAGCGAGAGTAAACTTTTGTACTAGTACAAGAGGACCAGCAAACTTTTGCCCAAAAACAGGTCACCACAAACGCTTTTTTTCTATGAAACAGCAAGACAGGTTAAGTGAACGTGATCAAGTAGCCTAAGATTTTGCGATAAAGACCTTTTTTTAAATTTTTTTGGCCTTCACCTCCAAATTTGAGGGCAAAATCCATACCAAAGGAGGATAACATAGGATTTGGAGCAAAATATTCACCAGATTGCTGAGGCATTCCGAAAGCGTCTGGTCTCGGCTGCGTAAGCGTCCCCCCAAAAGTTTTTGTGCCCCCCCTCCCGAAACACACTACTCTGGCTCCGGGCCTATTACTGTACTGTTCTACTTGCAGTGCACGAACTGTACTGTGGTCTGCGACCAGATAGCCAACAAATCATCCTCATTTTTTTCATAAATGCTAGCATTTTGAGGAAATATCGCGGAAAACCGTCTTTGCGATCTGCAAGTTTTTAGCAATTTATCGAACTGTAATTATCGCATTTTCGTTAAAGAGATACTACTCAAAATCGGTTTTATCAGTTCAAATTGGCCCGCTACTAGCCACATTATTCGTTCAATTTTGGTTCAAAAAAATAGGACCACGTACGATAAAACTCACCTTCACATATGCGAGCTACGACAAAACGTCACAAAGGTCCTGTATGTTCTACTAAACTAAAATAACGCGGTAACAAGAGCAGAGTGAAAACAAACGGAGAGTAAAGACTCCAAACGGTAACGTGTGAAAATGTGAATTAAAAAAAGTCTTGGAAGGAGTTTATTAGGAGTAGGGGCAGAATATTTGCTTAAAAAATAGCGCTGAAGCGCTGCCGTTTTTTTGGTTAAAAAAACAGCGGCGCTGCCGCTTGTCGCTGGTGACGAAAAAAAGCAGCGGCGCTGCCGCTACCGAAAAAGTAGCGGCGCTAGTAGCGCCGCTGTGTCCATCACTGCAGGTGGTAGGATGGCAGCTTGAAGGAAGTGAAGCATCCAGCTAATTCCGGTGTTAAAATTGAACACAATAGTTAAAAATCCTCAATAGTTAAAATTGAAGTATAATTTTTGAAATTTTTTGTTCTCATTTTGGTGCTGCGGTTGCAAAGATATTCAACTAATACAAAGAGATACCCCCGTAGAAAGTCTTTGGAAAGCCTGAGTTTGTCATCCCAGAATGAATTTCCAGAAAAAGGAAGGGTTTTAACGAAATTGCATAAGTCATGTGATGTTAGTGCACTGATAAATATTATTTAGTCTGTTTTCACTAGAAGTTCAGGCTGAGAAAACGAATTCAAGGTTTCCTAAAACCTTTCACGAGAGATATCTCTTTGTATTGTATTTGAATATTTTTGCAAACGCAGCCCCGAAATTAGAACATTTCAAAGATTACGAGTATATTTCGATTTTGGTCATAGGTGGGCACAAATTCGTTAATAACGAAGCTAAGTATTTCATTAAACCGTAAAAAGTTTTTTGTGGTAACGGACTAAATTAACTTCTATTATGTCGTTAAAGTTTTCATCGGTAAATTCTTGCACTATTTGTTCATAATACCGGTACAAACCAGTTTGTACTGGTAACACTTGCTGCGTATTAGCACAAGTTTTATAGAAAAAGCGAAAAAAGGAACTCTTTTTTGGGGCAAATAATAAGCTGCAGTCATAGGTGAATGAATCAAAATGCATGAACGAATGAGGTCTGTTAAATTGTTATACCGGTAGCTGTTAGCAATTTCCAGAGATTTTCCCATTGCAGCTTCGTTCGTGCATTTAATTTTGAAGCTATTTTTATCTTGAAATTAGACTGTAACTTCCAAAACACAAGAAGACCACAACAATAATTTTTTTCTTACAATCAGCTTAACAGTGTCATTATTTGTTCTAGAAGTGAGTGAATAAAAAGAAATGTAAATTACACTCAAAATGTTAACGAATTACCGGACTTCATTAACTTCCGTTAAAGCGGAAAATAACGAATTAACTTTAACGGAGGTGTGAAGTTTGTTAACGGACTAGTGGTTAACGAAGCTAACGTATTGCATTAACTTGCCCACCTATGATTTAAGTTAAGCTACCGGAATTGGCTGGATGCTTCGTACACCGAACAACGGTCCCTTCGCTGTCTCCACTAACGTAACTGAGCTGGGCATTTACTCCCCCAAATGAAACGAAAATTTGGAAGAATGCAAAGAATTCTTAGTGATGACCTTTTTTATGAACTTTACTTAAATTGATGAAAAAAAAAACAGCAATTTCTGGTGAACTTAAAAAAATGAGGCAGATTTTTAGTTAAGCTTGCCTCTCTGGCGCAAATCTTTAGTTACGCCAAAGGCTAAAAATCCCTAACGCTTGAACAAGAAATTCATTGTCTCCGAACGGATTCGACTTCCATTCAATTTAACCTATTACTGCACAAACGACATGAAACATCTCCACATAACCAAAAATTCTCCGAAGTAATTTTTATTCGAGCAGCGGAGCGAAAACAATTAAAAGAAAAGCTGAGGTCGCTTCGTCCTGAATCTGGGGGCGTTCTGCTGTTTTTTGCTCATTTTCCTGCCAGGCAACGGGAAGCGAATCTTGGCATTCTAAAACAAAAGAAAATGAATCAACGACGGTAGAAATGTAGGAAACTTTAGTCAGTAGGTAAGAATGAATGTTATTATTCCTTTTTGCATCATTGCCGGTTGTCTTGTCGTTACTTGTTCCAAAAAAAAAAGTATTGAGTGAACCAAAATGGAAGGCAAGGACCCCCTGTAGCGATGGAGTACCCACTCTGTCAAGTCTTGGGAGAAATGGCCAGTTTTTCCTCCCGGGTTCCTTAGCCAAGCTGGAGTTCTGTGTTGTAGCATTTACGTTTCACCAATCACTAATCCAACAAAAACATCTGGGCAGCTTAAACCAACCAAACGTTCATAAAAAGATACACGCTGGTAATCACAGCATTTCAAATTATGGTCAGTATTCTGAAGATGCTAGATCATTCTCAATGATACAGCACTATGTCAATTCTTACATGGAACTGTTTGATATTCTTTCTTCTGCACTTGTTCGATGGGACGATTTCCACCCGCATGATTTGAACTGAACCGGTTCGGGCTCGGTGCCTTGCAGCCATATCTCGGTAGCATGCCGTCACGGCACTGGCTACTTTCACATCACGGTATTCTCTAAAAAGTAAAATATTATATTTCATGTATTGGAGTAATTATTTTCGAAGTCTTCTTTTGTTGCATGTCAATATAACTATCTTAAATCATATATCTTGCTAATTAATAAGGATTTCAAAACCCAATTAAAAAAACGATACTTAAGTTAACAAAGGGTACATGTATTGAAAATAGAACGTGACATCGCAAGCGATATCTGGGGACTTGCGGTATTATCCAACTTTTACTGAACTTTATTAAGCTTTCAAATAGTGATCTGATCGCTTTGAATGAATTTCTAAAAATTTAAATGCGCCCCTTTCAAATTTTGTTTCACTGACTTAAATCCCTCTGTGGCTATTCGAGTTAATTTAAATCTCTCGAAGTTATCAAAAATAATCGAGTAACGTCATTTAAAAACCTCGCAGAAAAGTTTACAATACAACGTCATATCTCAGCCATTTTTACGAGTTCTTAAACAGTTTTTCACTCCAATTAAAATAACATAAAGCGGTCTCTAAATTCCAGCGATTCACAATCAAATTTCGTTACATCAACCAAACTTACAGCATTGTATGTTATATAATCCTTAACAGCATAAACTAAAACAAAAAATGCTGAAATTAAGCAAATTTAAAACAGGCATTTATTTATGTTTTTTACTAAATCGTTCGCGTTGTTGCCACACAGCCGTCATTCTCGAGTGGTATAACTTGACAAATAACAGAAAAAGGTGAAGAATCAAAAAGTATTTTTACTAGTCAATGCTTCACTCACAAGTTGTCACAGGTCGATGAGAATAACTTGGTAAACTATCACAGTTTTCTATACGCCCTTCAATTAACGCGATCTTTCGAAATGACTAACCAGCATGTTTTTGTGAAGATTTGCTCAGAGGGAGAGAGGTGCTGAGAACTCAGCAACTCGATATGAAAGTGGAAGAAATTTGAAATCAAAATAGCTTAATAGAAACTTACGTTAGTGAACTTCAGACTAGTCTAATGAAGAAAACTTCATGAATTTTCATGTAAGCGGAAGAGGGAGGAACCCTAATTTTGAAACACGCTGTATAATTATTAAATCCATTATTTAGCACTAAAACTTCCTTACTTTAATTCCTCAAAAGCCTTGAGCCATAACAAAAAGTACGCTTTCTCAATGTCACCGGTGACAGTTCCGTGAAAAAAAAATTCAACCATATACAGTACCTCAAATTTATCAAATCCATTATGCTCAACTGAAGTATGACATCACAAGCGATATCTAGGACACTCCAATTTGAATGTTCCGATTGTGTTTGAAATTTTTATCCTGTTATTGATCACAAATTTTTTGTCTATGATTATGTCTTTGATGCTGTTTTGTGTATCTAGTTTATGATTCTGTTTAGTTGTTAAGTTTACTTTTTAATATCTACACATTCCGAAAATTCGATCCATCAAGGTCTAACGGTTCAAGAGTTCAAAAACTTGGTCCACCGTTTCAGGGGGGCCCCATCTTGGTACCCCTAAATTTTGTCATATTCTATCTCTTCCTTGTATTGGCCTACGCTGAAAATTTCATCTGTCTGGCATGAGTGATCAAAAAGTTTGAATTTTGGCGGACCTGTTTCCGGGAAAAACCCAATTTTGGTACCACAAACTTTGATCAAATTTGATCTTTCTTTTTTATTTGCTTACCCTAAACACTTCATGCTTCCAGCTTAAAACGCAAAAAACTTTGAATTTTGGAAGGCCCCATTCGGAGGAACTTCCCATTTTTGAAACTCCATTTTTTGTTAGGTTTAGTTTGTTTCTAATATCTACTCATTCCGAAAATTTGGTACATCAAACTCTAGCGGTTCAAAAGTTTAAAATGTTGGCGACTCCGTTTAAGGAGACCCCCATTTTTGCAACCCTATATTTTGTCAAGTTTTATCTTTTCTTCATATTTACTGACACTGAAAATTTTGTGCGTCTAGCGTGAGCGGTTAAAAAGTTCCAATTTCGGCACCTCCTTTTGAAGAGGAAAACATAATTTTAGAACCCCACAATTTTTAAAAATATTATCTTTTTCTTATATTTACTTCAACATTTCATGTGTCTAGTTTTAAAAGTAAAAAGTTTGAATTTTGGAGAGCCCGTTTGGGGGAACCCTCCATTGTGGAACCTAGAACTTTTGTTAAGTTTACTTTATTTTTAATATCTACCCACTCCGAAAATTTCATTCATCTAGTAGCAGCGGTTTAAAAGTTTGAAATTTTGGAGGACCTGATTGAAGGGGATCCTAACATCCTGCAACAGCCGATTTCAGTCCCACTCTAGACCTCCCTGATATCTTCGATCACGCAAACTTTGAACACAATGCGTTTATCGGTTTGAAAGTAGATAGCCTGAGAAGAAAAAGTAAGAAAAAAAAAAAGAAAAATAGCATTCAGGTTGGGGTAAACAAACATAACCAAAAAAAAGGCAGTTAATAGTGTGCTCAAAAATCACGAAGCATTTTCCATCAATGTTGGTATTTACCGCGATCTATCGGTTCAAAATCATCCACTTTCTGCCCATTTTCGGCTCGTAACATTTTGGTCACGTGACCGGGTGCCCCCAAACTCGGTTTGCATAAAACATTCATGAGCATCCACCTTGTGTGCATATTTAGCTTTACACGCCAAGAGGTTTTAGAGTTATAGGTAAATTAATGAATTTTCAAGCCAAAAATCGCCATTTTTTAACGTTTTTTGTTAGTGTCAATTTACGATCATGTGACCTAGGATCCCCAAAATTGGCACACATGACGCTTTCATTAATTTTCATGCTGAGTCCAAATTTCAACTTTCTTGGTTTTACTGTTTGCTAGTTATGAGTAAATCAATCCTCATCTATATAAATTCGTGAACAAAAGCAAACGTACTATGCGCTAACGCGAGGTCCTGAATATTGATGGCAAATTTTAATATTATCACATTCAGAAGAGTATGGTGACCTTAACTGATTTTCCAATTTGGTCATAAGCTTATTTTGAAATCATTCGAAACTAGGCAATGACTAATTATGCTAGACAATTCACTAAATATGCTGACAATTTAAACAGAATAATTGTTTTGGTTCCTTTAAGTAAAAATGCATTTGTTTTATTAGAATGGCTATTGTTGATTGCCACCCAGTGTTTTGGAGAAATACACTACCATGTTCACCTTCATATTAACAGAAAAGAGCCAACAAAAAACAACTGCTACTCTAATGTGTTATGCATAATTCTGATATGACAACCAATCAACTCATAAGAATTAAATCAATTCAAATGAATCAAGTCAAAAAAAAGAACAGTATTCTTTCGGTAATAAGTGTTGCTAAGAAAAAGACCTTTAACATGAGAGAATAACTTCTACCAAAGAGAAAACCAGTGCTGAAGAAAATTAGATTGCAGCCCATTATCTGAAAAACTATGTGATAGTCACCCAGGATGCGACCAAAAACCTGCTTTTTTAATCCAGAATTAAACTTTTCAGAAGAGATACAAAATTTTTCATCTTACCACACTTTTAAAGCATTCTTTGACAAGCTTTATTTCATACTAATGCATATTATTCACAATGTGCAATTTGTTCATACCTGTACATGTTGTGAGTTCCACTTCTGGAGTCATAACGAAGCCATACTCCGAAATTCTTGACAACTCCAGGAGATTTCTCCGGAATTTCTTGACATTGCAAAATTTCCCCAGTACTCTTTTTGACTTTTTTGTAGTAAGATAGATAATACCTTTGAATACAATGTAATTTAATATCTCAAGAACAAATATTTTGCAATTTGTGAAAAAACACACACACAAACTTATTTATACTTGACTGAAATATTAATGTTGAGATTCAAAGATTAGATACAACAGCCAAAGTCTGGCAAAAATTGAAAATACACTTTACTTGGTTTATACCATCACAATACCAGAGGTGGGCAAAGCGCAACTTCCGCAACCTCCGCAATTGCGGAAGTTGCATTGTGCTTTAATTTTTTATTTTTAAACATTGCAGAAGTTGCATTGCAGACTAACGTTTTTAAAATTTTTGCGCTCTAATTGCGCTGCGCTTTCAATTTTTTTTTTCCGGTTAATAGCGCAATTCTATACATTGAACTTAATATTGTTCCATTTCGATAGCAATATTAATCAATGTCAACCTTCTTTAGCAAATTATTAGCTTTTTTCTTGTCTCAAATCGCCAAAAAATACGGTATTTGCATAATGTTGTGATATTTCAATTGCGGAAGTTAGGTTGCGCTTTAACTTGGTACAAAAATGCCGTTCCACAATTGCAAAATTGCACTGCGCTTCAACTGAATCGAAAAGTTCGTTGCGGAAGTTGCGCTGCGTTTCAGAAGTTGAAAAAAATTAAATTGTGCATTTTGCGCTGCGCTTTTACTGGTTGAAAGATCGTTGTGCTTTGTGGCGTTGCGCTTTTATGTTATTGGAGCCCACCTCTGCACAATACAGGACAAGATTAGGCAATGTGAAATTAAAACAAATAGCATATTATTACTTACTAAAAATTGCGTATTTAAAAATAAAGACTTAAAAACCTTTTGATTTACTTTTATTCACAAGTTAAACAGTGCAAATCATACTATTCCGTTCTAATCATGCCTATTCAGTTTTACTACATTACTCACTCTCGCTCGCATCATTAGAAATGTCTTTGCGTTAAGCAACTACAACAACTAAATTCTACTTAGTTGCAACATGCTTCTTCATGTAAAAAGAGAATTTTTTATAGGAAATGCAAGGGTAGGAGTTGGGTTATCAATTTTTTCACATACAATGTATTGCAATCTCAATCAATTTTCACATACCAAAATCTTGATTTTGCAGCAATATGATTTGGAGCAAAAAGTCGCATGCGATAAAGAGGTGGATTAGCTACATCATCTGTGGGAAGTTTACGTCCTACCACACGGTACTCCTTGAGCTGAAAGTCAAATATACATAAGGATCAGATGCACTAAAGCAAGTCTACTTTACACAGCACTACTTCAAATTCATACAACCCACCTAGCAGTTGGTTTTTACTTAATTGTTGCTTATAAGCATCAAGTTTTAGGGAGTCTTACCTAATTTTTATGCAAAACAAAATATAACAATACTGAAAACCAACCACTAGCAGACTAGGTTAAGAGGCTGTTTGAAGTACACCAGCAATTGTTTTAAAATATTTAGAACTCAGTAACATTATGTGGATAACAAGGCTTTCAAAATTCTTATCGCAAAACTTCCAACCATGACATTTTTGTTATTTGCCCAAACTGTTGTTGAACAATACTAAATTAAATTCTCGATCTGTGGACTTAAACCTTGAATGAATCAAAGCTGCTCCAACAATCAAACAATTGATTCAACGGGTTTGTTATGTACAATTAAATGGTATGTGTTACATGTGATATTGTTTGTACAATGTGTTTTGTCTTCGCTAGTTCTGAGTTTAATATCGCCACAGATGCTATAAATCCTGAAACCAAAAAAATATCAAAACAACAGGTTTGTAGGCTATTCCTGTTATTGGGGGTTAGTTTTTGCATGGTGCATCTTACTCATTCTGGCACCATAACCAGTGCTAATTAATAGATTAGCAGAATCACTTACATACCAACTATGGTGGTAAAAACTCACTAAGTCAAAACATAATTGAAGTGACTTGGCAAATGGAACACGTTCGGTTAAATACACAAAGATTCCAGAGATGTTACTAGTTTTACGTAATTTTTAACTAGACAGTGGCTATTTTGCCTTTAGAGGCAAGATAGCCCCATATTATTTTGCCATTTGGAGGCAAAATAGGTGAAGTCGGATAATTTTGGCAACTGGAAATTTTGGCAGAAAACTGCAAATTTTGGCAGGTGTGAAAATTTAAGGTTTGATGCTGGCAGATCTTTCTAGAAGTTATAAGATTTCTAAAAATGGTTTTAATATTTCCTGTTACCTAATATTCTGCAAAAAATTTGACAATCTTTGAAGACTTCTGCATGTTCCTTTCTCACAGCTACAATATTTCTGTTAATAATAGAATCGAACTTTTAATAACGTTTGGTCTGTTGCTACCTTTCTAGGCTGTACTGTAGCCTAACTTTGTTGCTGGTAGCACTTGGCGGTGTTTGTTATTACGCAAGCTCTAAACGGATTTGTTAAAAATAATCCATTCCTCTATCCTAAAAGCATCAAAAGCAGAAGTTTTGCAACGTTAACAAAACTTGTAAGAATTAAAATCTTGTTTAATTGACCATAATTCAAATTTAATCCAGAAAACTTTTAGAGAATGCAATTGTAATTAGAAAAATCAATAAAAACAAGAATTTGCAAAATTTTGCAAATGGATTTTAATTTTGTTTGGACTCTTGTAAGTAGAATCATAGACCGTATTTGCTGCCTTTTTTCAGCCTTTGAGCCTAGCTGAGCAGCATATTTTGTTTGAATTAGTCAAAAACCTGAATAAATTTTATTCGATTTAACGAAATTTAACACTAAATAAGCAGCAGAGATAATTAGAGCAAAAAACAAACATGATTTATTTGCTTGCCGGAATTTCCGGTTTTACCGGAAGTTTCAGCAACCCTTATTACGTCATATAGCTAGCGAGCATGATGTCATAGTGTCTCGATGTTGGTTTGAAAAAAGCCGCAAAATACTGCACAGATGGAGTTCAAACAGAGTTTAAAAAGAGTCAGTGTTTTCTGAAAATTAAAAATAAGTGATAAAGTTGCTGAAATTATCCGACTCTTTTGCCGCAAAAGCCAAAATAGCCCTATGCCTAATGCTAACCCAAACCCTAACCCAAACTCTAACCCTAATCCTAACCCTAATCCCAACCCTAACAGAGGAAGTTAAGAGTTTAGGTTAGGCTTTGGGTTAAGGCTAGGAATAGGGTTAGGGCTTAGGGTTAGTTTTTTTAGGCTTTATTTCAAACTATCTGCACGAATGGAACATTCGCCAAGCCTCTTCCAAACATAATTTAAGTCTTTTAAGTTAAAAGATTGGTGTAATCAGGTGAAAGCAAAAGTATTGGTGAGAGTTGTGATTTATCAGCAGCAAAATAACGTTAGCGTAGCTAGGGGGAGCGACTCAGCCCTGGTGATACCATTTTGGGGTGACATTATTTAACTCCACTAATTTGTGGTGAAGACCTTGTTTTTTCATTTTGTTTAATCTCCAACCTCATTTGCACTAAAAACCCAGTAACTGTACGGCAAAGACTTTTTGTCTTTACTAGTTTTTGGAGCAAACATGCACTACTTTTATGGCAAACACCTTTGATTATTTATTTTTTTGGTCTACACCTAAATCTGAACTAAAAAAGAGTGACACCACAAAATCCCGCCCCGAGCGCCACCATCTTTAGCAACACCACTGAACATAAGAAGTTTTAATATGAAAAAATTAGAGTGTTCAGATATTTTCTATGAGATAATTGGCAAAGTTGTGCAATAACCTGACACTTGACAGTCTGAAATGTTAAACTACCGATACCTGTATGAAAAGAACTGGAAGAGAAACTGTAAGCCTACTAGTACTATGTTATTCCGTAATCGAATTTTCTCATTCATGTATTACCATCAGCAGTACTGATAACCTAAACCCTTCATAAGTTGAGCAATTATATATTTCAATAAAGAAGCAATAAACAATTTGTTTAGTAGCCTACAATTAACAATAACATAACTTGAAACAGATTACATTCCTGCGGTTGGTTATAGCAATAGGCTTAATGTAATATTACAAGTAGTTTCTGCTACGGTTAAGAAAAAAAAAAAAAGCGGTACAACTAAGAATTATAAGCAAATGTTTTGGACTCACCTCGCCCTGCGCTTTCATTTTGCCTGCTCTATAGGCCTAAGATCAGAAAAGAATTTACCTACGTTCGTTTTGAAAATGTGAAAATGTATCAAAAATGTTTTAAAAAATAAAAGGGACAAAAAATTTCTAAAATTTTTGTAAATTTTTAAACGAAACTATCAGGCATGCCCTTGTAAAACTATCGAAAGAGTGAGATTCTAAAACACGTGGATGTTTTCACCGGAGCTCTAAGTCCAACTTATGAAGTTGCAGCCTTGAAATTGACCATTTCCGCGTTTAGAATTTAGTTATTCCGAGTAATTAAACCTTAAAATTTTGAATGGAGGTACGCTTTCGCAGACTTGATTAAACGCATTCGTAATGCGGCAGCAATTTAGTGGAAATTTTGCTTCAAGTTCAGATGCTCCATTTTGCTCCAGAAATTTTGCTTCAAGTTTTCCCCCAAATTTTATTGAGGACCAAAAAAAAGGTCTTCTCCGAATTTGGTGCGAACAGCCACTTTTTTGTCTAATCGTCCAGACGTTAACTCTTACTGAAGAACCCTGAAACGTCTTAGGGAGGGACGCTGGAATCTCAATGGGGGACGCTAACTCTCGATGGGGGGACGTGTCCCCTCGTCCCTCTACAATTTAAGTACTGTTCATTTCCATTCACTGGCTATGGCCTTGTTTAATGTTTATTTCTCAAGATAACGCTACGGAAAGAATAGAACAGCGTTTATTTACAGCGCACAAAACAGTAATAATTGAGATTAAACGGTCATTGTAGTTTTGTTACTGATGCATCAATGTGTGATGTAGGCATAGACTCTTTATCGGTACTTAGTTGACTAGAAACAGATGTATGGAGAAAAACAGAAGAGCAATGAAGAAAATAAGCTTGCCACGGTGGCGAAGTTTTTTTTGAGGTCACGCGTATTCGACTGATTTGATTGGACATATTCTTAGTGCGAGTGAACCGAAAAAAGTCACGCCGAAACTCAGGCTGATTAGACGAATTAGCATATTCTAGAAAACTGAACCATGAAGAAAAAAAAAGACAAAACTGTAAGTTTCCAGTCTACTAATAAAGAGTCTATGTTCTATGATGTAGAGTAGGAAGGAACTTAAACATTAATTAATCTCTACCTCATTGAATATTTAATTAAAGGCAAATCATTTTTAAACATTAAGAACCTAGGCCTTGGCCTATTTTATGGCTAAATGCACATCCAAAACATTAAATCTAATAATGTCAATTGCCAATAAATAAAACAAGGGCAACAGACTTTTCAATCACTTGAAATGATTCAAACGACACACACAAAAAATCAAAGTTTACATCACGAAAAAATCTCAAAACAATGTTAAAAGTCATCTCAACACAATAAAACTCAACACAATAAAAGCCAGCTTGCAAATAAGTTATTGAATATCGACAAATATTTTGGATGAAAGTAATCAAAAAATTATCTATTTTCGAAAGTAATCCAAAATGCAGCTGCTAAAGCTTAAAACTTCAAAATGGCATCAAATAATTTCAAAAACTAGTTTACTCTTTTCGGATTATCTTCAAAAACTTAGCGAAATGCAATTTCAAGCACTTTCACGTTTAAAAATAATAAAAATTTGCCGAACATACTGCATTAAAATCGTGTTGAAAAAAATTGTCCTTGGTCCTTGGCCTTGACCATTCTTCTCCTCGACCTCGAGAGCATCTGTCCTCAAAAAGTCGGCCTTTAGCTTTAAAATTTTTTGACTCCTTTGCCTCGAACGTTGAGTCCTCGACTCCATGTTTGAATATTCTGCAAAAATTTTTCTATTTTTTTTCAGGATCAAAAATCAAATGAAATCTTTCATTATACTCGCTGTATTACGCGAAGCGTGTAACGACTTGGTGTTTATTTTTAGGAATGGATAGGTAAACTCCTAATCACGTGTCATCCAGTCAGTCAACCGCAACGAGCAAAATGATGCAATGCTTCGAACTTAAAATGTGTGTGGTGGTGGTGCAATTGTTGTTGGATTGTCAAAGGGCTATTCCAGTCCACCCCAAAACAAACCGGATTCACAGGAAAGCCACATAGAGATGAACCTGAACATCTGGATTGCGTTCACTCTCGACTTGTTTACACAGAAAGGCACGATGAAACAAGAAAGAGAAAATTAACAAGATACAACAAGTCAGCAAAAAAAAGAACATTAGCTGAATGGAGCCTTTGGTCAATGCCTTCATCAAATCTGGAAAATCTCGCTGGTGACGGTGAGAATGATAACTCAACAAACGAAGAAAAAAGTGAAATTGAAGAAATGCTTTTTAACTAGACTGTCTAAAACAAGAACTGGATTTAACACTAGATGATGTGTGAGCTGAAATACAAAATTTGAGAGTGGTAAGAGATTGCGCATTGCAAAAGCTAAGCGACTTGAAATCAAAGTTTTTAAATTACGAAAATTTGAAAGTTGACGCAGCCAATTACTGGACTTGATCCTCAAACCATTGATATAATAATGCAGTATCCAAAAGCATCGCTACCAAAAATTTCGTACAGTCGGTTATTGAACGTTGATCAACTCTTACTGACATTGATTAAGCTGCGTCTTGACCAGCAATTTCGAAATCTCACTGATCAGTTCAATCTACCTAAGAGTAGTGCCCATGACATATTTAGGCGATGGATTGACTTACTACATGCTAAATTAAAGTTCCTCATCCAAATTCCTGACCGTGATGCAGCTCAAAGAACATTGCCTTACATTTTTTACCAATACTTTCCTTGCTTGACAGTTGACACACATCATAGATTGCATAGAAATTTTTATAGAAAGACCAAAGTTAGTGAAAGCACGTGCACAAGTATATTCTAATTGTAAAAGACATTCTACAGTTACATTACAGTATGTATCAACACTGGTTTCGATTTGAGCTTTAACAAGTTGTCAAGAAATTAATTTTCTCAGTTTCATTGGGAATTGTGGCAAACTTAATTTCGTGGTGCGTACTTTTGTTTTTGTGAAAACGCTGCACAACAGATGTGGAATAAAACTCAATGTTGCTAATTTGCATGGGTTCAACTTTTTTTTAAGTCAACATTTCACTGGCAAGATTCATCTGTACATGCAGTTTTTGTATATCCGACGCATACTTCTGCTTCTATTTTAAATGGAAGCCCTGCTATATGTCTGCAAAGAGCTGCCATACATGAACAGTGTGAGCACGGAATGGTATCCTGCTTTTTGCTAAATGCAACCCATGGGGCATGCGGCTTATCATTGATGTGTTGAAAAGGCTTCACATCAGCTTTCAACTTGATATTTTCACTATCTTTGATGTTGTAGTGATAAACAGTTATTACCCATCCACTTATGAATAAGTTACAAGCTTCTAAGCTTTTCCAATTAGCCACAACTTCTCCAGTGAAAACCCCGGGAGTTTCGATCAAGTTTTGATACACCTCAGGATATAATGTTCCTTACTACAGCTTTCGACAAGAGAATTTAAGCTGTACATCTCATAGATCTAACTTACCGTACGTTACAAGTACCGGTACCCTAATTTAAATCAAAAACGTTAATTGTAATGCGAAAGTAATTAAGGAACAATAAACTACAACTGTTATCAAAGCTGAAGTTAAACAACTAAATTTTACGCAAACTGTTTCTTTTACTATACAGTTTGATGGTACTTTCTATATTGTAAATGCAAAGAATTTACTGCAGATAAACAGCTTTCGTTAAAGCGCTCTTCTCACATCCTTATTCCTTATATCATGGTCAGCAATTTATGCGCTTTGTTTTCACTTCTGCTGTTGTTGCCATGCAAAAACGCTTGTGGCATGGATCGGTCTATATCACATAAAATATAACCTAGTGTTTTTTACTGTGCACATCACAGTTACTGGCTACATGCAGTGCAGCCAGTTTTGGTTAACGGCGTGCTGTGGAGTCATTGCAATAGCTTTGAATCTTAACATAAAGAATGCCACAAACAGTCTGACTTTCTTGAACCAAACAAAAAAAAACTATCATGGAACTTATTAGCTCTTTTACTTTCAATTATGATGAAAGACCTCCTTCCATACCAAGATCCCATCATGTAAATCTTCCATTTCAATTCATCCTTAGCTGTTTCCATCTTCTATTGTAAAATTCGCCTTTCATCCCATCCTATTTCCTACCCAGGGACCAGGGCATGAGGAGATGGCTTATTAATTCAGGACTAGTTTGTAGCCTCATCCTTTAACTCAGGTCATTTTGTGTGTTGACTCATTCATATGTCATTGCATTTGCTCTCAGCTCTGGGGTATGACAAAATCATTGACTGGTTGATTTTACCATTGCCTTAACAGTGAGTTATGAGTTATAAATTATGAATTCCAGATTCATAATTTGAAAATCTCTCTTATGTGATTGTAGTTTTTATCACCCAACACCACACACCAACCTATTCCTGTAAAATAGTTATTTATACTCTTTTACAAGGAATCATAACTTAATGTTAGTGTATCTTTTTCTCCTCATTCAGTATAGATACCATAGTTGGTAAAGATTGCTTCTAGGATTGCTTAAATTTTAACTTCTCAATGCTCATTGACTGATGGTGCAAAAGCACTAAGTGCCTAAACCACCTTTTTCATTTATTATTATTATAATATTAATTGAGCACTCACTGGGAAGCACATAAGCAATGATAAATGAATAGATATAGCCTAGGCTACTGGTTGGTGTGCAACTGTGCACTGAATCTTGCACAACAGACATTGTGAGATACAATATGTCTTTATAATTCCACTCTCATGCAGTGTCGTGCAAAACACCAAAGCCTCTTAGTTGTTAATGTTTATAATGGCAAATGAGGTGTTTTGTGTACCGGTATCACTAATAAACACCACATATGATGAATTGATTATAGGTTTTTCAGACTACATAAATCTAAAATGATTGATAATTTTATGGTAACTGTATACCTACTGAATTGAAGATGCATTTGTGGTAATTCTTTTGTACTTGTCTAGTCAACGGGCTAAACCAGTATCAAATCCGAGCTGGAGGTTTTGAAGTCATTAAAGATTATACATGAACAATTAAAGAATAATTGAATTTGATTTATAATATCAGATGCAAAAGACAATGATGTGATATACATTTTTTTTGAAAAAAAAAAAAAGAATCAAGAGTTCAACTTTTCAATTGTGCTTCAAGTTGACACTACAGCACTAGCAATGCTTTCTTATACTATGGATCCAGATATCATTAAAGGATTGGATCCATCTGCTGATCATAATTGCCATCAAAAAGTAGGTAGCAAAGTAAAAACACCAAGTTGATTTTTTAGCAACATATGTGTAACATAATATAGTTTAATAACTGGCAAACAAATCATTTTATTTTGAAGTGGCTTATCTTTCAATTAGTAGTGGTGTGATATCTGTCAATCTCATTACTTTCTAAAGTGTGTGAGGATTAAATTTCCTATAATTTTTATCAAAGTTGAAACTATTTATGTATGCATTTTCAGTAAGTTAAAAATTAAAACTCATCTGTACTTAAGAAGCTTCAGCCTCTTGGTCTTTGTTTTGTAACTATTTTTTTCATGCATTTTTCTAAAAAGATGAACAAAAACCGTCAAGCTAGTTTATATCATGCTCTTTACTTTGTATAGATCTTATTTGACGTTTGTAGCTACAATGAGCAAAGCCAAGATCTTATGTTATTTTATGGAGCAAAAATTGAACTATTTTTCATCATAAATCACAATCGAATGCATAATTGTGTTGTAACCAATTCCAGAATTAAATAGTTTTTTAAAATATCAAGCATTTGAGTGCTTTATGATTTTTTTTGCTTTAGGCAGTAGCTTATTTTGAGCAGCTCAAGTCAACCAATGAAGGATTGGAATTTTGTGCTACTACTATTGCCCATGGAACATATGTGGAGGATCACATTAATTTTTTTCTTTGGCAGGTAATGCTTACCTTCACTTTCTACAACTTTGAAATGTTTGTTGCCTTTTAAGCACCTGTTAATGATTTTAAAATTACATTGTTGTCTTTCAAAAGTTTTGTGGTATCGAACAAATTTGTTGTTTAGCTAATTTTTCTTAATTTTTTTGAATATGATTTTGTTGTTGCTTTTTCTTTTTCTGATAATTTGTTTTGTATCATTAGATAATTTGTTTTGGTGTAAACATTCAATTTTCATGTTTTGACATGAGTTAGTGTCAAAACTTATATTTCAATGAATGCCGAAACCATCGAACCAAATGACTTGGTACTGGTAACTGCTGCAGTGTAGATAGCATTTTAACAAAAACAAACAAAATTCAATTGTGTGGTACTAATACCAAGAGAAAATTCTATGAAACCAGGTTAGTAAAATGGTCATGGTATGAAAATATGCTCATCCCAATGTATATTCGTATTTTTGAGACTAGAAGGCATAGTATCAATAAATGACATTTATTGCCCTTATTTCCTTATACGTGGGTCTTACGTGGCATAAAATCATAAAAAAGCATAAAATTTCACCCTGTCATAAAAAATCATAAAGTTTTCATAAAATTTGACTGCTGTCATAAAATTTCTTCAAAAAACCAAATGACCTCGTTTCAGGTGAGTAATTTTTTGATTTTATTTGTAGCATTGATCAAAATAGCAATGCTGTTTGCCTTTGGGTGCTTTTTTCTTGTTGTTGATGTATACTTGAAAGCACACACCATCAGGCTATATTAATTTGATTCTGTTGGGTTCTGCTATTTTTGTGGTGAAGAATAGTGACGTGTTTCCACTCGTAAGCTATATTATCTGTACCTGTGCGTCGTTGCATGGGAATACATCATGCTAGCAGTGACCAATTTCATAATTACTCGGCCTTTTTGCTGTTGTGCCCTTGGCTTCGGGGAAAGCTGGGTACCTTGACGAGTTTCTTGTTCTTTTAGAGCTGGCCATGTTGTAGGGTGTAGTTGAAAATATTGCAAAAAAATTTGCAGTAGAAATGTTGGTATTCGTCAGGAAGGGCTTCGGAATATAATGTGCTTAACTGCTCCAAGCAAGCCTGAGGTTGAAATGGGTGAGTGATTCACTTAAAACAGCACGTTCCAGGGTTTCCACATCCTGGAAAAGTCCTGGATTTTTTTGGTGACTTGGAAAGTTCTTGAATTTTGTCTAAAAGTCCTGGAAAATAGCTTGGTTTTCCGGGGCATAATAGTAAAGCCACTTACCCAGTGAGTCATAAAAGGCAGCAAGAGGGACTTTCCTTTGCATTAAAATTGTTCTGAAATAATAGGTACAAAAAAAGAAATGCAATAGTAATAGGAAAAATTAAATTTTAAGCCCTGAATAATAGTTTTAAACGATCCTGGAAAACGACCTAAAAAAGTTTTGGAACTTAGTTTTGCAGTTTCTGTGGCAACCTTGACTGTCGTGTCTACTCCCTCCTGTCCAGGGAAAAAAAGGGACGTTAAGGAGTACATTTAATAATTTAAGCAGTGTTGTCAAAAAGAAATGTGATGGAAGTGGTAGAGGCAGCATCGCTCACGCTTTATATGTGAGAAATTGTTCTAGTATGCTTATTTTTCTCGATAAGTGCGGTATGTAGTCACTTTTTGTACAGTGATCATTTTAACTGAGTTGTCAACCAAGCAACGTATTTTTTGTGCTATAAAAGTGCTGTTCAGCTCCACTTGTTGATTGTTCTCATGATATTGTAGTTAGTGATCTTTAATTTTGACCAGCTCTTTTTCAATTAAATATTAGTGAACTTATTTCTCGTGCTTCACCGTACAGAGTAACGGCACTGCCAAAAATTACTTAGGCTGCAGCATTCTTGCAATAGTTGTGGATCATCTCTAAAATTTTATCGTTTCTATTCAATACAGACTTTTGCTGTTTTTTTTATTTAAAATATAATCTTTTTTGTGGGTTCTTAATTATTTTTTTCATACTGATGCTGGCATTGTTCTTAATTTGTTTTGAAATTTTCAGCAAAAATTAGCATCGATTTAGGTAGAAAACGCCAGTGCGATAAAGAATTAGCTGCTCTTAAGTTGAAGAAAGCGAAATTATTGGAATAGGTCTTATCTCTTGCTATAATCGAAATAATTATGGTCAAACACCTAAAATTTACCATTATTCTGTAAATTTTGATTCAGTAGGTTTAGTACCAATATTATTGCTGCTTTGCTGGATTGCACAATGTACAGTACTTGTAAGTTGCTTGTCAATTGTTCAAAATCTACTGCAAGTTGGCTGCTAGTGTTTATTCTAGGACAACATCAACAAATGGTAACTGTGTTGACAGTGCATTTGTACAGAGCAAATTAATCGCTTTTGCTAGTATAGAGCCAGATGTTGAAATCTAACAGTTATTGTGTTGTGCAGTAGATCAAGGAGCCTTCAATATTGTTAAAATTTACAAAATGTATGGCAGACAAAAAATGCTAGTATAGAACAGCAGGCACAGTGTAGGCATGGTGCTTTTTCCGAGTTAGTAGTACTAAACACCTTGTAGTGTCAACACTGTGATGGAAAGTGGCATTTTAATTGTTGTAAAATCTGTAACTGTCGAGCAGGTATTAGATGTATTATAGAGCGTAAAAGTTCTACATAGAGTGTATTGCTTTTTCTTGGTAGTGTTCTACATCTCGTTTTGTATTTTTTCGTTGTTTTGATGTATATGGCCATTTGTTGGAAACAATTGCTTGCAGAACATATGCAAAACAGCTGACGTGTACCCAAAACCATTTACTGAACATACAAAAGCAGCTTTTTGCAGTTAGCTGCTTTTTTTTGTAGCTTTGTGAAAGCATTAAGTATTAATATTACTGTAGTGTACTATGATTAATATTGTTAAGTATTGACATTGTATTGATAGAGCAAAACAAAAAATTTTTGATTACCTGTACTGCTGAATTTGCAAAGTACTGCACTGTGTAGTGTTTTATCATTTAAGATAAAGTGTAATTGTCATTCTATTTTGCACTGAGCATAAAAAAGCCCTAAAATTAAGGTAAATATCATAAAAAAAGCATAAAAATTAGGCTCGTTGGAGCATAAAATCATAATAAAATTAAAAACTCTAGCGTAGGACCCCTGCTTATATAAGGCGAGGTGCACTAAATGAAACAAGAGAAAGTTTATTTTTTTGCACAAACAAAGACTAATAAAGCTGCAATAACAAAATATATAAGTGTAGGAAACTGCAAAGTGACCTAATTATTTTGTCTTCAAATCGAGCAACTACCGTGTGAAAGAAACGAAAGCAGTTGCGATTGAAAACCTGGATTTTTGCAAATGAATTGAATGTACAAGTGCATCAAAACAAACTATTCACTTCGATGTAACTAATCTACTTGCATTATTTTTGCCAGTAATGCTTATTAGTATGATTCCAGGATTGGTTGTTTATAACAAAAACTGTAATAACGCTTTTCCGACTTACAAAGCTCTAAGATATAGTAATGCTTGAAATAATTCTGAATTAAATCATAAAAAGAGAGAATATAACCTGATCCATATATAAGGCGCCCCTTCAATTTCTTAAAAATTTTGAATATTTTGAGTGTGCCTTATGGTCGGAAAAATATGGTAAATAATCACTTTTGCAGGTGTTTGAGCTTCAAATTAAGCATCGTTATGATGAATTGCCAGTCAACACAAAAAATGGCATGAGAACAACAATTTTGGCATGGGTACAAAACTGTGTAAGTATTTACAGTGTTGGCGTAACTTTTTCAAAACAAAACTCATAGTAACGGTTCAAGTTAAGTTACCATTATATTTTATAGGATGACATATTTTGCATGGATTAAATATTTTATTTAAAAGTAAAATGATACCTAAATTCATGAAAACAGTCTACCAGTTTATCAGGACATCTTTTGAAATGAGACATCTATTAGTATATTTAATGATCTAAATTTATCTTGATCCTTGTGTAAGACGTTAAATCTTATTTTGAGCTTCTAAAGTTAACCAATGAGAGATTGGTTCAACTTGCACTGTAGACTTAATGAAGATGTTTATGCTAGTAAGATAATATTTTCAGCTAAAAAACAGCCCTGGCACTCTTCCTGCTGAATATTTACGAAACAAGGTTGCCCAGGTGTTTGCACTTATTTTTTCCCGCGAATACCTCACCAGTTGGCCCACTTTTCCCCAAGATATAATGGTGGCAACACTGGGAGAGAATGTATCAGATTTTGGTGCCAATATATATTTAAAGATTCTGTTGGCCATCGATTCAGAAGTGATAGACAGGACAATAGATCATACGACGGAGGTTAGTCTATTTAAAAATGGATTTATAAGTCCCACAAACTTAAAAACTTTTAGCTGACTATAAATCACTGTGTTTGTGGCTAGTTTCCAAAGCTTTCTACGTGCAGCTGATGAGCTCCAATAGACCAAACTATCTCTGTCTTGTGTTGAGTTCGATTTTAAGTGTTTATTTTCAGCCTATCTTTCAGGGTTGCGAGCAAGGACAATATTATCCATTTCTGGTGCAGTCTGTAAATTGTATATTTCACTTTGTTGGAATCTTTAATTTAGCAAGTACAAATTTTGTGTAAATTCAGGTGCAGACTCACAATCAATTGCTCAAGGACACAATGAGAGAAAGATGTGTGACAGAGATGGTCAATTCATGGTTGGCATTGTTGTCGTTGGGCAGTTCATTATCTGAAGAAAACACCTCACTTTGTTTGCAAATTGTCGGAGCTTACGTGTCTTGGATTGATATAAATTTGATTGCAAATGATAGGTAGGGGATGAGCTTGAATGCTGTTTTTCGTCATAAAACGCCTACTTTTCGTCTACTTATGAAAGCAGTTGTATTTTCAAATTGATAAGAAAAGATATGCAAAACTTTGATATGACTGGTTTGTAATGCTTCAAGACCTCTAGCATTACTTTTTGCTTAATTCATCAAGTACGATCTACAGAGCTTTACGTGTTTTCCAAATGCACAAATTGTCATGACTGTGCAAGGTATTTACAAAAGTAGTGATGTTATTGTTATGTTGGCTGTTTCATTCAATTTGCTGCAGCGGTTGTATGTTTAGAGCCATGCTTTTGATTTTGAATTTTCTTCGTCGGAACCATACATCCAGAATCAGAGAATCAGCATGTGAATGCTTGAAGGAAGTTGCTATTAAAGGAATGATGCCTTCAGACAAACTTTCGTTAATCGAGACTCTTTGGGGTGCAGTGCAGTCATCAGATGTTCATGTTCTATTAAATGTAAACGATTAAAATTTAAGTTTAGTTTTTTTTCTGCTTGTCGTTGTAGGCTTTGGAAAGTAGCGTGGAGTGGAGGTTTGTTGTTTTGAATAAAATAACCAATGTCGTAACGATAACTAAACAGTTTTTTGTTCTTGAGTTTAATATACCGGTATATTTTATTTAAAGATTCTGGAATTGTACCCTTTTGTTTTGATGAAAAATTAATGATGCTTACTGCTTAGTTACTTAATATTTTCAAGAAGAGCGAAATTAATTCGTTTTGCTCATTTTTTTTTCAGGTGGATAAAGAAATTGATTTTGTCATAAAACTTTCCCGTCTAGTGTCATCTATGGTAGCTACTTTGATTTTTGCTTGGAACAGGTAAGTAGATGAATACTATTGTTACTTCCGAGGCTTGAAGTAGAAAGTTCGTAAAGCTTGCGATCCGGAAGATAACATATTCATAGTTTACGTCGAGAAAAGTGGAACACTATCAACTAGATTTTTTTATTTTTCGGAAATTTCCGGAATCTTTGATTACCAAGCGCCGTTTCCTTGTGACGTCGATTGAACTCGCAGGCATTATCATACCACTTGCAGCGAGACGTGGCATATCAATACACAATAACCTTTCGTAGCAAGCTCCTAGCAACTTCAGGTTGCACTTAAACCTTCTATGAGAATCGCAAGATTACTAATCTTCCGCAGTTATAATGGAGGATATGTGAACAATACTGTCTCTATTCGACTGTTGTTAATTTTGCAGGCAAATCAAGCTTGTCGGGGACTCGAACCAAAAAGACAAGACATTATCAATGTTAGTGCTATCCATCAACTCAAAGATGCCTGTGTGTCTGCAGTTTTTCGAGCACGACGACGATGACGTTTCGGCACAATGCATCGATATCCTTCGTGATTACTTGGATATGCTGAAACGTTCCCAGCCGTAAGTTACGTTTCTGACGTATTACGCGCCTCCCAAGTACGAGATGTGTGTAGAGCAAGATTCGTTGTTGTGTTGGCTTGTATGTAATATTGTACTTCCAATGAGTCGTTGTCGAACTGTTTTTTGATTGCATAGGGTTTGATTTTTTAGCATTTTTTCGTTTAATTATGTTCCACTTTTGCAGTTGATGCTTTATTTTTTCAGTTTAAATGACATGAGCGAAGAAATGGTTGGGAAGTTGTTTTACGCCATCGTTAAAAAGCTCAAATATGATGAGGAATACAACTTTACGAAAGAGGTAAGATTTTGTGAAACCAAGTTGCAAAATTTAGTATGTTTTTGCTCTAGAACTACTAAATAAATCTTAAATTCCGTGGTGCAACGCCATTAAGAAACAACCAGAAAGGACATTCCCGGTTTTCTGCTGTAAAAGAGCTCACAGTAGGTTTTACAAACGACGTTTTAAGCGAAAAGAACGCAAATTGCCATTGCTGTATGTCTCGAGATATAGATGCTACACGTTTTTTCCTTTACATCAGTCGCTAGTGTTAAACTGATACAGAAAAATTACTTATTAGCGAAATGATACAAGTAATAACCGCACTTCTAGATAGTTTTCGAGCGAATTGATGTAAGTCTGGGTTTATAAAGTTAGCTGTGTTGCAAATTATTTCCTAAACATCTCCTCAGTTGAACGTAATTTGTTGCTTGCTCGCTCCCACCAAGCAGACAGCTTGCAGAAAGAAAGCAAAGTGTAATAGTTTTAAATAGCAAGTTGTTATTATCGATCTTTCAAAAATGTTTTGAAGTGGGTCGATCAATAATAATTAGGTTACCAAATGTTGTGGTTAAATCGATTTTCGAATGTATCGCGTGAACGGAATGTTTTGATCCGTTATTACAGGCTCAATTGGCATACATTTCTGTCAAAGCCGAATTTAAGAAATTCAATATGATTTTTTTTGCCCCCTTCCCCCCGAAACCCCTAGCCAGTGTTTTCCCCCCGAAGTTTTGGTTCGTCAACGCGCGCCCGAAAATTCGGTAATTTTCTATAGTAAACAATGGAAAATTCAAAAATGAGTTGATGCACGCCATCCAGATGAATGCTGGTTCGCTGATGAAAATTGGATGAAGGGTAACATATACCGTAGATTTCCTTCTTGAGTGTCTTTGTCAAGCTTAGAAATAAACTTTCGTTTATCGCCAATATACAATCATTTTCGCTACGATTAGTTACCGTGTGTTTTTTCCTAATTTCAGGTTTTTAAGCTTCAAGTTCAGTTTTGATCACAGTTTTTGTCAATTCATCTGCCTAAGATGAACGTTGTTGTCCAATAAGTTCCTTCCGGTAGTTGCAGTTTTGCGCTCGATTTACTTACACATATTTCAAGACTTCAGTGTTATCGCTCTTCACCTTGTTCTCGATTTAGAGCTAAAAAAGTACAGAACAAAACTTACAATTAGTACCTAAAGAAAATAGAGGGAACCGTGAAAAGGTTTTTAAACTCGGCAGCAGTGCCGTTAAACGAAATTCTTGGCCCATGGACAGATACAAAACAAATTGAAGTTGTGAACCAAACGGCTAATTTTTCTTTCGGACGTAAGGTATAGACCAAAAATAGGTCTTTGCTCAATTTGGGCCTGTTTTTCCATCGAAATTAAGATTAGGGCAAAAAAGGTCTTCAATAAAGTTAGACTGATTCTCTCACAAATTTAAGGTGTGGTGCGTACTTTAAAATTTAACACTTCGTTTCAGATTAAGCTTGAACCAGCGCAGGCCTCCTAAATAAGCTAGACTCCCTACAAAATTCCGGGCCTGGGTACTCCTCCCCTCTTTCCCCCTCTCAACGGCCCTGGTTGACTGCACCCAAAAATCAATTCAAAGTTAACAAAAACTGCTTGCATTTTTTAGGGCGAAGAAGAAGCTGAATTTCAAGAATTTCTACGCAATATTAAAGTGATCTATGACAATTTAGCTATGCTTTGTCCACAATTGGTGCTTCGTAACGTCCGCTCCATCCTATCAACTACGTTACCGCAGTGGCATACCGCAGCATTTAATGACGTTGAGGTTGCAATACGGTAGGTAGACTTTTTTTTTTGGAGAGCGACCGAAGCGTGAAGTTGTTTTGTGTGAAACACGTGCTGGAAGATGGTGTGGAAGTTAAATTACGAAAAGATTCTGAACTGGAATGGTTAAGGATTCGAACGAAATGAAAGGAGTAAACAACTCTGATTTACTGTAAACAGATAACTCTAATTTTCTTTTTGAATTGTCAACATTGACATTCAGGAAAGGCAACTGTATTGCTTTCAAGTTCGTTGGTAAATTTGGCAGTACTATGAATTTGGTTTGAATTTCTATGAAATAAAATTTCAAAGAAGCTACCATATTTTAATGGTAGTCTCTATGAATAAATCGATGGCGTAGGTATGGGCACTCCAATTGCGTCGGCTTTTGCTGACGTTTTTATGAACTATGAGATTGAAAAACTAAAAAAGTTTAAAGTGCAGCTGGACGTATTTTATCGCTATGTGGATGATTGCTTTGCAGTATTCTCTGACTTCGAAAGTGTAATGTTATTTTATAGAAACTTAAACCGAATTCACAATAATGTCAAATTTACCTGTGAACTTGAAAGCAATAAACTGTTACCTTTTCTGGATGTCAATGTTAACTCTGATTTAACTCTTAAATAAGTTTTTAAACCCAACCGTTCGCAGAATTCTTCCACTCATCAATTGAGGCTGACCTTGGACTGCATCTGCATGCATGATTTGATTTCGAACTTTTGGTAAAACTTTTTAAGACCTTCAAATTACGTTTAGGTTATTATATATGCTTGGTGAAACGATTCCATCCAACATTAGTACCCAATTTTCTCCTGATAAGAACAAGACGTCACCGCTTCACGACATGATGACAATGGTAGGTGATGTTCGATCCTAATAGTTTTCATTTTTCATTGTTGATCTTAGTAATTAGCGCTGTGATGAATTCATGTATGCCTATATCAAGTGAAAAATTACTTCCCGCTTTGTTTCTTTTTACTTTTCTTGTTTTTGCCCTGCCTGGCATGAGCCCCATAAACGGATTACAGCAACTTCATCGATTTCAAACTTCTGAACTCATAGCCAAATGCAGGTAAATTAAAGCTCAAAAATCTTAGATATAACGGCAAAGGTGTAACTATGAGTTAAGGCCCCAATTTTCCTCTAGATCGCTCAGTTTTACGTATAAAGATAAGCTATAGGGTATCACTATCAAAGCATTCCAGCATTGCGTTTTTTTCCACGGTCTAAAACGCTGCCTGAAATGACAATCTTGAAACTGAACTCCACAGTTTTTTTTTGTTTTTTTTGAGAAAAAAATTAGCAACGTTAAACACTAGACCATTCAACCCTCACTTGGCATTAAATCTCATATTTATTTTCTCAGCTTGTGACCAGCGGCGTTAGCAACCATCCTCATACATCAGTGAGGTTGCAGTTTTTCGAAACCGTTTCAAGGTACGACCGCTATTTTCCCGCCGTGGCGTCAACCGAACAACAGTCTTCTGTGATAGCTTCCACCACTCAGGCGTTCTTTGACCACCGTGGACTTCGCTCGAACGATCCGAAATTACGTAGCCGCTGCGCTTATCTGATGTCAAGGTAAGGACATGCTTTTAGTTTGGCTTGTTTTTTTCAGGAAAAAAATCTTGTCTGCTATTGAGCATATGTCTTTCTTTATATTTTGCTGTAGGTCGTTTTCTTTATCTTTTTTAAAATGTGACAAAAAAACCTATTGTTTTTTCAGTTTCAGTTTCTTTTTAGCATTTTTCGCTCACAACAGTAGCGAACAACAATATTGAAGACCAGGGGTCCCCGGGACCTCCTCAATTCAATTTTTGCCAGCCAATTTAAACGTATGACCTGAAAAAAATGGATAGTTTTCGTCCTAAAAGTTGCTATCTCAGGATCTTATCTAGCCTTTTTATGAACGTAATGCATTAACCAAGGCCGGATTTACCACATTATGGCGCAGTAAAAGGAGGATTAACTTTTTCGCAAATTGTAACTAAAAGGAGGATTAAACAATTTAATTTTTTCAATTGACTTTGAAATGTCAAAAATCTAGTGCTTTTAAATGGCTCTGAACATGTGCGAAATGTGATTTAATGGCATTAAAACAGCTTTTTTACAAAAAATCGCCCAACAAATGGGGGCTTCGCCCCCAGCTCCCCAAAGCCTCCGGCCGCTGGGTACGTCGCCCTCTAGACCCCCATCTGTGATACGTTTGAGTTACACTGGCTTTCTCAACACGTCTCCAAAGTTAGATATTTGCACTTTTCAACTATTAGTTTGAGCCCTCTACGTTTGCAAAATCCTGGTTAAGTGCCAACAGGCAAATTTTTGATGACGTCATTGCATGTGGTTTGTGGTTTAGGCCTCCTCAATCAAAAATTCTGGCTGCGCCTATAAACTGGAGATTGCCTGAAAAACTTTTTTCAAGACTTTTTTTTTCTTTGGAGAACACTTGTATGGGGCGCCGTTTGTCTAAGATATTTGGTTTATTTTATAAGGACAAATTTTGCTACGATTTGACATATCTACTGCAATATGACATATTGCAACAATATGTAACATATCTATTGCAATATGACATATTGCAACAATACGTAATATATCTACTGCAATGTGACATATTGCAGCACTAGATAACATATCTACTGCAATATGTCATATTGCGCTGCACTATGTGAGATATCTGCTGCAATATGACATATGGTAAGATTATGTAACATATCTACTGCAATAGGACATATTGCAACAATATGTGGTATATTGCAACGATATATGACATATTGCAACGATATGTGACATATTGCGGTAGATATGTTACATAGTCTTACAATATGTCATATTGCATCAGATATGTTACATAGTGTTGCAATATGTCATATTGCAGTAGATATGTTACATAGTCTTACAATATGTCATGTTGCAGTAGATATGTTACAAATTGTTGCAATATATCATATTGCAGTAAATATGTCAAATCGTAGCAAAATTTGTTCTTATAAAATGAAATTATCTTAGACAAACGGCGCCCCATACACTTGCTGCTGTGTCCGTGGTCCTTGGCCTCGAGCATTCCTGTCCTTGGCCTCGAGAGGGTCTGTCCTCGGAAAGGGTGTCCCTGCCTCGGATTTTTTTTGTGTTCTTGGCCTTGGCCTCGAGCCTTGTGTTCTCGACTCCACCTCTGTGTATTAGCGCATCACAGGTGCGTAATAAACCAACAACTCAAGTCGCTTGAATCTAGAATTAGATACAGTGCCCTTGCCAGAGCAAACGAAGTGAGGGGGCACCAGCCAAAAGTGGGGGGGGCACCAGCCAAAAGTGGGGAGGCACTAAAATTTGCTTATAAAAACTGATCTTTGGATCTTGTACGGCCATAATAAGGCCGGCAACGCTTCTTAGCTCCTTTCTTCCATGGCTAATAATCGCTTGAAAAATCTATCTACAGCAGTGAATGCTACCAGACATTCGACCAGGATTTTGCTAAGAGAGGTGAACCAAAAGTAAATTTTTTTACTCAAAAACTGCCTGATTTTAACCCCCGTGCTGACCAAACTGATGCGACTCAAACGTGTCACAGACGGACATAGATACTAAATATTAAGTGAATGTGGATGGGGCCTGAGGGCTGATCCACCAGCCGCTGCGCGATTTTGAAGCAAAAAAATAGCGATTTTAATCATACTTCGCACATATGAATAAATATGAATATTGAAGCCATATAAATAACTAAATTACTACAATTCAAAAGTCATTTCAAAGAATTGAATTGCTTTTCACCTTCAGCCCCACCTTACTTTTGGTCAAGTCTAAAATACGTTTAAACACTTGTATTTTGAGATTAAATTTTCGAAGTGATTTTGCAAATGGAGCATACGCCCCTTCACCCTAGTTGCGCCACTGACTGTAACATGAAAATCTTGAGTGTGCTCTAAAAATCAAAACCGCTGGTATTTGAAAAAAAAGTTTTCACGCATTGTTTCATTTCATAATCACTAACAAAGTACTGGTAACGATTCTGCAAGCTTACATGTCTCTTTCGCGACAAATCCGTAAAGGCGTGTCTATAAGACGGAATATTGCGTCAGATTAATGTACAACAGTTGGTAGCCAGCAATTTCGCAAAGAATCGAAAGCACATCAAAGAAGAATTATGTTTAAACGTAATTTATTATTTCTTTTTTCATTATTGTCTGTTGTCTTGTTGTTGCGTGATGTTACAAAAGCAGTATTTTTAGTAAACCAAAATGGGGGCACAAGCAACCGTTATGGGGGGTACGCCCCCTGCCCCCCTCCCTTAGCGACAGCACTGGTTGGATCCATTCATTTTGTTTTTATTTTTAAATTCAAATTCATTGACTTTGAAAAAACTAAATTCAAATTCATTGACTTGGAGAAAACTAAATTCAAATTCATTGATTTTGCAAAAGTCGAATTCAAATTCATCAATATTTTGTGAGCGGATTCAATTTCAAAAGTCAAATTTAATCCAACCCTAGTTGTATTTATGTTGCTGACGCTCCAAAGAAAAAAATACGTGTACATGCTCGTAACCAAAACTAAAAGTGTATAACGACTGTTCAATTGCTTTTTAGATACGTGAAAACACTTGGAAAGTTACTCAGTCCTTTTGCTGAAGAAATTTTAAACGAAATTGACAAAATTCTTACACTTAGTCCAGTAAGTTGATTTTAGTTATCTGCTTCATTTTTGGCGTTCTGATTGTTGGATGATGTTATTTCTTAGTCGGCAGATGGCGCCCGCGTTTTAAAATAATTCGTTGGTTGGTTGATTTATGCTGCTCAATTGCTTCGAGGGTTGAATAGGACGGGAAGGAAATTAGCGAAACCTCGACTGTTGGATCTCTGCACTTGTGTCTTGCCACCTAAACGTGGTGGTGCGATCCCTGGTTCTAATCAGAGGGAGAGAGGAAAAACGGCGTGGCAAATTTACGAGGGAGCTAATCGATTGCTATCCCCCAGGATGTGGATTTTAAATTATAGTCAAATATGCGATATGGAACGTTCAGCTAGCAGTAATTTACTAAACTTCTCCTTCTGAGATTCAAAAGTCGAAACATTTTAGGCAATTATGTTTGATAAGGACTGGCCAGCTGGTCTAGCAGTGTGCCCACTCACTTCAGAAGCGGGAGGTGTGGGATTCAATTATCCTGCTGGTCAAATCAAACTTGCCATCGCTGCGACATTTTCTTTTCGAAAGAGAACTGTTACGCAGACACAGTAAAGCAGAAATCGAACCCGAAAACTCGTTACACCCTTCTACGTAATACAGCGAGTGAAATAAAGATTTGGTTAAATTTTGATTTCATTGTTGACGAATGTGACTCAAGCAGAATACGTTTATGTTGTATAATTCACTATCATTGAAATTCAAAAACGAATCACGGACGCACGTGATCCCCTGAAATGCTAAACTTAGAATAAATCCTTCTAAAATGAAAGCAAAGTGGTGCTGGCCAATTTGCTGATCAACAATTTTTGTGAATTTAGGCTTTATCTTTATGCATTATAATAGTCATGACAGTAACCAAAGATAGGTTTTAAGCTGAAGTTTGGGGTCAAAGCTCCAGAGAGATTCACAAAAATAGTTTAGTTTCAATTTTTTTCACAATTTTTGCAAAAACAGCTCAATTTCACAAAAATATCTAGTTAAACTTTTAATTGGTTGTTAGTTATCCAGCATTGCGATATGTACCAAGTGTGCTTTGTGGCCCACTGTAAACATAATCCTGGCCCATTGGTTAAAAATCATTGGTTAAACTACTTTATGCAGGAAATTGCTTAATACTGCTTAATGATTATTCACATAATCATTTAAATGTCAAACCTCTAAAAGTTGATTGCTTTGATTGCTTTGAATGATGTTGATGTTGATTGATGGTATGGTAAAGTGCGTAATTGCGAAACCCGTGTTACATTTACATATTCTTCGAAAAAAACTTCAAACAAAAAAGCAGAAGTTTTTTAAGTTAGCTAACCTTTCGCAAAAGTCATTAGATTTCAACTCAATGCTCAATAAGGCGAATTTAAATGCATTCAGTTCCTTTGTAGTTGCAATGGTATCACTTATTGCCATTTTATTTGTTCCTTTTTTCTCCGTTAACCTCCATCAGATGTTAGTGAGTGCATCGTCAATATAGGTCAAAGGTCATGGGGTTATCGTGCAAGAGGAACTAATTTTGAAAATGTTTAGTTGAAAGAATAACTCAGAACTTATTAATAACTAATAGACATATTTACGCGAATTCCTTTTCTGGGCAATTATTAGTAATACGTTTAGCATGTCTTAAAATTAACGTCACTCAATTTTTTGTTTTAGAACTACAGATTCATTTTGCATTTTAGCATCTGTATCATTACGTAATTATATCTAAAAAGAACGTCTTAGTTAGTTGCTTAGGCAATATGCATGTTACTAACAAAGTCGCTTACATACATTGTACGTGATAGGAAATATGACAAAGAGCGCTTTCAAGAATACTAATACCATTGAAAGTTTTAAGGTGTTACTTACATAGTGTTTGAAGTTCCTGAATATTGTACTCCAAATGCGTAATGATTGGTATACTTCAGAATAGAGTAAAGGTTTAAATGCCTCTAATGTACAGTATACGGTACTAAAACGGTTATGCAATGCCCGAAAATTTTCGAAGTTTCGCTTGGAAATGTCAGCGCTTGAACACTAAACAGTCATATGATTTATGAGGTTAGTCAAAAGTTTTAGGCTGTTAGCCTATGATATGAGGTAGTGTGTGGAAATTTGCTTTAGTTGGAAATTTTCCCATATGAACATCTAAATTGCGTGTTAGTGTGTAATATGCAACATTTACGTCGATACTTTAATACAAAACGAAGCGATTTGGAATCTAATTGATTACCGTTATAGCTTAGCCTTTTTTTCATGTATGTGTTGGATTATGGCAAGAGCATTAGCACCTTTGAGGATAGAACTATTTTTAAAAACAAACACTACTCAATGTTCTCATATTAGCTTTCATCTATTTTAGTAGCAATTTCAGAATATTGAAATAAATTACAGAGCAGCACGAAATGTTCGTTACTCATTATTGGATTTACACGTCAAGTCCTTTTGAAGTAAATGCCCATTTTCATCCCATACTGATTGTTGCCAACTAGCTGAATCGACTCCCAGTTTGGTCAAATTAAAGTTTTCAAAATTGGAATTCACTGCTTTTCTGCTTTACGTTGGGCATTAAAAAGGACCGAACGAAAACGACGCAACACAGAATCTAAAGTGAATGAACAAATCAATTATTACCCAGCAAAACATTGAAATGAATAGATATGGGACATCTGCAAGAATATATCGTATGAAGTATGGGCGTGAGAAACAAAAATAACCATGCTCATAAATACTGCAGAAGCAGAAAAAATTGATGACACATCTCAAAATTGTTTTTGTCATATTGTGATCATTTTGTAATGCAGCAAAGCAAAAATTTTAATAAATATGCGCGTGATGCTTAGAAACAAAAGCAAAAATACAAATGAAAAAACAAATTACTAAAATCAAAATTTCATGTGGAGTCTAGCAAAAAAGGTTGTGGTATTATGGATTTGTGGAGCTTAAAATCCATCGTAGCATAGCAATCAAGCGAACAATATTAATACTGTAATACACAATGGAACAAAGATCGTGGTTCACCAAACACATATGCAACAAAACGCAAATGGCGTTTTTGAACACACTGGCTTGTAGCTTTTATTTGTACAAGGTTAAGCATAGCAGATGCAAATCAAGTTTACCACACGTACAAAATTTCATCATCTGTTATCAACAACATTGCCGAACGCCAAACGGTTTTTAAGACGTTTCGAGCTGCTGTACAAACCATCGTCGTATTTAATGCGAGCGGAGTTAAAAATCGATGTAAATGCAGTAAAACCTCGATTCAAAGAAGTATATTTTCAAAATCAAACTTGTTTCTGAAGGATCCCACAAACTCAACAACACTCACGTTAAAAGCAAAACAAATAGCAAATCGAAAAACAATTTTCTAACATTTGTTGCAACATGAGCGCAAAGGTATGCTTGGAAGTGGTTCTACGATGACATCATATGCAGCTCGTTTCCAAATTCATTTCACTATCAAAATACGGTGCGTAAAACATGTAAACAAATAATTTAGTTTGAATCCCGCACGGGCCAAGTTTTTCGCATGTTTCTAACAAATCGGTTTCGCTTTTAGCTAATCTGAAACACGTGAATTGTGACGTAAAATAAGGCTATAAAACTTGTTTGATTTCGGCCTTTACGGTTGTTGTTAGTCCCGCCATTGATTTGAATTAAGTCACATGTTTGTATTCACTTAATGACGTTTCACATGCCCGCTTTTTTATTCTTTGTTCTAGGGCAGGGTTGCCCAAACTTTTTTAATGTAGGGCCAAATGATAGTCCCGCCGAGGTTGCGTGCAGGGTTGCGGGCTAATCTAGTCCACAAAAACCGCATTGTGAAAAGAAGGAACACTATGTTAGTTACACATTGGAATTTCATAGAAGAAGAGAAAGGTAAACACAAAAAATGGTTTTCCACTGCTTTTTGTTGCGAAAATAGATAAAGAACGAAAAAAAGGTCTTATACGCTAGTATCTTTCGTTCAGAATAGCTGGCGATAACTTTGATAGCGGCCCAAAATTACATTTTTATCGACGTAAACGGACTAAATTTCTTAGCTGGTCGGACTTCAGGCATCCTTGTTCTAGGATGATTCCATGTAACGTGGCGTCCGTTTTCCGTTATTTGTTATGATTTTTAATTTTTTTGTGTTGGGCTCTCTATTGTTGCGTCATTGCTAGAATTAATTTTTCACCTCTTTATTTCAGTTTCAACTTCATAATAGTTCTTCAAATGCAAAAAAAAAAAATGACATGGACAGTGAACTTTGCTCTTTTATGAGAACCAGTAAATTTTAATTTTTGTAATGTATTACTTAGTGAGGCATAAAATTTGATTTTTGATTTGAAACTTTACTCTATATCTTTTTTATTTCGATTGGTTTTCTATTTTTCATTCACATTTCTAATACTGGCATTGTTGTTTGTATGTTTCTTCGATTTTGAGTAAAGATGATCATTGTGTTCTCAAAATCGTTCTCTAGAATGTAACAACAAAAGCCAAATACGACTAGCAGAGGCAAATACTTCATAACAAATGACCATTTTCGATTCCGAACCAATTCCAACTGACCGAGAACCAGCTAGCCGCTTACATTAGGGTTCGTGGTCTGTTTGCAGCGGTCAGTTGTCGTGGACCCTTCGACTTTGAGTGACAGATCTTGATTTCAATTACTGGCCCGTCAAATCGGACACAGTGTTGCCAACATTTTCTTTTGCATGTTGCGTACACTTGAATTCAGCGAGTATTTGAATTTTTGAAAATTATTTTTAGATTATCGAATGCTGCATAGCAAAGACCATGGAGTAGCTCTCTCTCCCGACCCTTAAATGCTTATTTTTTTCATTTTCATGAACTATAGCTAAACCTTGCACCAAAAAAGTGAAGTATAAAAAGTGTAAACTATTAAAATGTAGAGGTGGTTTTCGCTTATAAGGTTGAGGTTCAAGTAGATCTACCACTGTTCATTCCTCAAGTGTTTTGTCGCGTGTTTGTGTTCAGTTAAGCGTCCTGATAGCAAATCAACCGAGTTTCAATGAACATTCATCGATTTTGCAACGAATGGATGTTATTTTGCTTGCTATGCTCTTGTCTAAGGCAAGATTTTCGTAAATTTCAAGTGATTCTTTCAAATTATTCAAAGCATCGTAAAATTCTTGCAATTCCATCAAACAGATGCCTATATTATGAAGTGTAGTGGCAAGATCGGGGTCTTTTTTCCAGCATATCTGAGTTCGGTAAATTTTATGTGCCTTTTGTAAGCAGATGAGCGCCTCCGCATATTGTTGTTTTCCTATCAGTAGACATTCGCCCATAAAGTTGAAAGTGTGAGCAATGTGGAAATCTTTTCTCTCGTCTTGTGTTGCGTTTTGACAGATTTTGAGTGATTGTTGTAAACGATTCCATGAATCATCGTATTGTTTCAACCCAATCAAACACCGACCAATGGCTCGCTGTGTAACTGCCACCCAAATATCCTTGTCAACCTCAAGCGATATGTTTTGTTTGATTTCGAGTGCTCGGTTTAGGCTTCTTAATGCTTCATCGTAGTTATGCAACTCAATATGACACCAACCAATGTTGTCAAGTGTGTCGGCAATATTATCATCGGTATCCGCATCCAGAGTTGTGGCTTGAACGATTTCAAGTGCTTGGTTTAAATTTTTTAGTGCTTCTTGGTAGTTGTGCAAATTAATATGAAACCAGCCAATTTTTGTAAGTGTGGTTGCAACTTTCTTATCGTCGTGTGTTAAGTTTTCTTGGTTTTCAAGTCCTCGCTGCAAATAGCTCAACGCTTCTTCCTTTTCTCTAAAGTTAGCCAAACAATGTCTAATTTGATGTTTCACCCAAAAAACGTTGTAATCACGGTTAACGTCTGTTGATTTGCTTTCATAAATGTCTAACAATTGTTTGTAAATTTCCAAAGCTTCTTCAAAAACTCCTGTTGATTCTAAATAATTTGCTACAGGTTTGATTTGGTGAGGATTTAGATCAGTTTGAATTGAAAGATCAATCTTAAATTTCGGTTGTACTTGCTGTTCAAGCTGATCGATACACGAGTCAAAATCAAATTTATTTGAAGTCCAAGTTTGTTTTTGCGAGTCTTCAGCAAAACTTATCAAATCTTTTATCCCAAATGCTAAGCCAATAGTGATGTTAATTAATCGTGAATCAGTGTAAAAGTGAAGTGTGGTAAAGTTGAGCTGTTTTGCCACCTCACATTGCAAGCAATATGCAATTTGAAAATAATTGATTGTGAGTGCCACTCCTACAATATTCAAAAACTTTTCCATGCCATCCTGTTTCAAGGTAATGGCGTTGTCGCATTGTGAACTCTTGTCCATATAAACTCTCAACCTCATTTCACATGCAATAGCAACCGCTAGTTGTAATTTTTCGGCTGTTTTTTGAGTAATTTGGTTGTTTTCAACCATTTCATCAATGATACCGAAACATGAGTTTGCCGAAATATTATGTTTTCTAGCCAAGGCTGAAATGAATATGGTGGTGCTGCGATAAACTAGCTGTTTGATGTTGATTGTGGGTAGTGATTTCAAGTTGATTAGTCGAAATCGTGTCGAAAAATTGTTCAAATCTTCTTTTACTTGTGTTTTAATTTCGTTTATGGTGTCTGTTTGTGATTTTGTATTGATGTAACTTCGGGTGCCATTTACAAATTGTTTGAAAATGTCTTCACTCCCAAACACAAAACATGTTTTTGTTAATATGTCAGCTAAATGATAGCCGTTTTTCCAATCTGCTTCAGAACTCAGATATTCTAACATTTTACTAACTGGTTTGATGAGTTCGGTGGTAAATTGTTTGATTTTGGTGTGTTGTTGTCTGCCCAATGGAAACTTACACGCATGCGGCATCATTCCATCAAACGATATGCCTTGTGTGGTTACGCCATCATAAAACCAATTTCCTAAACTAGATTCCTTGTCATTTAGACTGACAATATTTAAACTAGGTACAATAGTTTCTCGTACATTTAAAACAATAATATGAAAAATCACTGAAAACCACTTAAAATATTCAAAATATGATTGGAAATTCTTGTCATCAAATAGGAGAATGATGTGCTCAAAGTCAGAGTAGGGTGTGATTTCTTCGCGAGCGAGCGAGCCCATTCCTACGATAGCATATTCACAAGGGGCTTTCCCCATTACGTCTTCACAGTATTGACTTAGGTCGGCCATGAGTTGTTTGTATTTGTGTGCAATTAATTTGTTGAGTTCTTGAATTGCTGTTGTTTTCTCTTTACCTTGAATTACTAGTTTTGTTTTTGAGGATGTTTTTGAAATTCTTGGAACTTTGTTTTCTAAGAATTCTTTTACTTCGTTTCTCAGTTTTGTGATCAAAATTTTAAGCTGTTCGCTTTTTCCAATCAAATCTGCGTTTTGGTTCTTTGCTTTTGATTTTTTGAGAATATGGCGGCACACTTCGGAGAGATCGGATTTGATTTGAGAAACGTTTGAAGGATTTCTGACAATGGCTGCGTTTAACAATCCAGCACTTTTAATCAAGGAGATTTTGTCAGGGCTCCTCTTTCTATAATTCAATCCAATTTGATGGAGGATTTCCGCTGCTTTTGCTGGATTGGTTTCTTTGCCTGTGATGTCGCAATACTTCTCTTTCATGTTTTTAGCGAGTCTAAATTCCTCTTTCTCCAATCTTTCGATTTCTTCTTGGCTCATTTTCGCGGCGGCAGTGAACTGTGTTCTGCAAAACCATCAGCGATCCTGTTACATTGGTGATCCTAACACTAAGCGAATCCGGATTTTATTATCAAAAACCAACGCTTAAAAAATAAAAGTCATAATAATTTCATAAGTTTCTGCAACATTCGTTACTGTTGTAGTTCAATCGAAGATGCTAAAAATGAACGAAAATTACTTGTAAAATTGCAATACAAATCTGAGCCCGACTATTTCAAACACAAACCTACAGTGTCATTAGCTCTTATCAGGGTCAAAGTGGACCAAAAAATTTGCTTTTGGGTGATGTGGAGTGGGTAAAAGGAGGACAGCAGACAAAATTAATAGTGTTCTAGGGCAGGGTTTCCCAAACTGTCTGCCGCGAGAGAGCTGCAGGTGTGCCGTAAGGTTTTAAAATGTATACTTCCACATAACGTCCATTTATCTTACTTCAGGGTTTTGAAAAAATAATAGGCAATTTACTTTACTAGGACAATTTAGTTTACATTGACATTAAAATGACTTCCAAATTTTTTTGTTATGGTTCAAGGTAGCTATGTTTTAAAGAAAAATTTCAACAAGGATGGTATACGCAGAGCTATAGGTTTGATGCAGCTGCAATTCTAGGTGTGCCGCAGTCGAATCAAATACTTCTAAGTGTGCCGCAACCCAAAAAAGTGTGAAAACCACTGGTCTAGGGGATAGGGCAGAAAAACCTTTACCTATTTTAGAGTCTTTCTATGACATTGATAATCCTGTTTCAGTTATCCACATATTTAGAGTGAATTTATATAATAATTTAATTGTTATTTGGCCCAGAATGAGAGGTTACAAAAACTACTGATTAATTTGTTTAATTGTTTTATAAATAGCTTTGAAGTCTAGATTTGACCTGTGCAAAATTTAGGGGTCCTTACTTGGTTGAGGAGGTTGGTCTGCAGCTCTAAACTGCCACCGGGTTGAGTCTGCAACTTTAAGCTTTCAACTCAGAGCAGTAGAGTTTTTGTTTATTTTATCAGAAACAGTTCTTTTCAGTTCAGTTGGAAATGATATCTGAACTTTCTAACGGTTGTTGTAGTTGCTACTCCACGAGATGCAAAATATTTCACATTTTATGCACAATTTTTAACTCATGCTCGGGCCAAATCTAGACTTCAAAACTCTACAAAAAAGATTAACCAAATTTATCAGTAGTTTTTCTAATCTCTGAATCGAGGCCAAATGGCAATTCAATCACTATAAATTCACTTCAACCATGCGGGTAACTGAAACAGTTTTGTCATCGTAAAACTTTAAAATAAGATAGGTTTTTCTGATCCACCTTAGGTAGTAATACACTTGTGTTCACTAACTTCATTCTTCTTGACCGAACTGTTCCAGAGATATTTACTCCAAACTCATTGTCCCTAGCGTAAGGCTTTCCGGGGTAAGTTGTTTTGTGTCAGGCGGGTCGCGTCAGGGTGCGTTGCTTCGTAGTCAACGTACTCGGCATAACCAAAAAGTGACTTTTTTCAGTGTCTGTAAATGTGTATGCGTAGTTGCTTTTCATAAATAAATAATTTGCTCTTAAAATTTGTTGTTTAAATTACAACCGCTGAAAAAAATTGGAAGTCATTAGGCAACTTGTATCATTGTCAACATAATCACATCATATAGCCGAATAGCGCATAACAGCGACTTTCCCCCAAAAGGGACCTGAACAATGGGAAACCCTAACAACGTACAACACATTACTTTCATTTTTAGCCAGCGCCAAGTTAGTAAACGACGAGCAATTTTTCGAGAAAGCTGAAATAGCTGGCATTATTATTGGCCTCTTTCCCCTAAATGTGACATTATTCTTCAGGTGTATACCACTGTTGAATTACATACAATCAGTTGAGATCAAACCTTTTGTAGACTCAACAATCGCTTCAGTTCTAATTTTGACGCTCTATTGCTCTGTACTAACGTGTTAAAAATAGAACTGGTTGCTTTTATAGCTGCCTCATAAAACATTTTAAATTTATTGCTTTGGTCTGGTGCAGGTTTAGTAAGTTTGTCCCAAAGTTAAACGGTTACTCGGCAAGCAACAGTGACTTTATTAAAATTTACTTTATACCACTTTCACTAAAGTGTAATAATCTTTGTGTTAAACGTAATAAAATTTTACGATCTTACCACGTGAAGGATGTTTTTCATGTATTGACGAACCAGCGTTCAGCTCCGTAAAACATCGAAATTTTCAGTTCTTTAAGTATTAAGTTTACCACCACTTGTAGCGTAATTGTCTGTCAATAACAATACACGTAGAAAGTAATGGAAGACAATTTTTCTATATTCCATACTGGCATTTTTCTTCCATTGCATACCACCAATTCTTACATAGTACCTATCCTGAACAATTAGGTCAATTTAGGGGGACCTCTTACGTGGCACCCCTAGATTGTGTCATGTTTAAGCTTTTATGTTTGCTTATAATGAAAACTTCAGCTATCTGCATAAAGCGGTAAAAATATCCAAATTTTGAGGGTAGGTAGCATTTGTAATTGTAATTACATTTTATTCACCAGTATATCAGGAGACAGCGAAATAACCTTTTGGTCTTCGAGTCAAGCTTCCACTCCTACCACACACGGTGGAGGCTTCACACTGTCCCTTTAATAGCTGAACGCGTAGCAGGAAAGCTGTAAATATGGTCTTTAGTTTGACCCGACTGGGAATCAAACCCGTGTCTACCGTTTCAGCAGCAGACGCTTTTTCCACTCGATCACTGATTTGGGAGGACCCTCTCAGCGTGGTTCCTTAAAATGTTGTCATGTTTTGTGTTTTATATCTTCTTCTTTTGAAACTTTTATTTGTTAAGCTCAGGCGGTTAAAAAGTTTAAATTTTGGCGAGCCGTTCGGGGCAACCCCCACGTGACGCACATAATATCAGGCAGGCGTTAGGGTTTACCGATATCGACTGTCGCTCAAAAGTTAAATTTCAAACTTTCCAGATTACGGGCCGGTTGGTCGAGCGATAACGCGTTTGTCTGGTCTGAGGTTCAAATCTCGAGCCGGTCAAATCGGACACAGTGTTACAAATGGCTCGCCTCCGCTGCGACATTTCTTCGCAAGAAGCTGTTTTGTCCAGGCGCAATGACGCGGAGATGGACCTCGCGAACTCGTTGCACGCTTCGGCGTAACACAGCTAGTGTAATGAAAGTTTTAATTTAACTTTCACGATTTAATGGTTTAGTGTAATTAAAATAAATATAAAAAAGAAAAAAACTGTTGGAATTGGGGTAAACATCGCCAAAAGATACTAAAATTTTGATGGTGGTTAATAATGTGTTCGAAACCGCACACTTTCTTCTTCGATTTTGGTGCAGTATTATCGAAAAATGACGACTCCATGTTGTTTGATGGTTTTCCTCCTCTCAAATCGCGGTCACGTGACCACGACCTCAAAAATTACTCTGCGTCAAACTTTCATCTATCCCAATAATCCTTTGAATAACTTTAGTTTGCTGTGACTTAGTAAAGCTACTTAATGATAATCATAACGATAATGATGATAAAAGTAATGATGATAGATTGTGATGCAATAATAACATACAGTAATTGTGTACCAATAATTGTATTGATGCGGAAATGAAGTCTTCGTTCAGTGCTGTAAAATTTTTTTTAATAATAATTTAATTGTGATGTTTTAACGTTTGCAGGCCAGAGTTTTAATGTTTAATCGTTTGCGTGGTTCTGGCCTAAAGGCTACCAGCGTGGAAGCCTAGGGAAGAGCCACCACAAAATGCGACTACTTTAAACAAGCAATTTTAAGTAGTCGCCGTTCTCGTGGATCTTTCCTAGCAGGGGTCGAAATTAACTTTTTTAACAACTTGCCCGAAAAAAAAATAGATACAAATAGTTTTGAAACTGTTTACCTCTGGAAAAAAAATTGTAGAATGTACTTCATTGAAAAAACACTGAATTTGCATAATACGTATTATCTTATTTCCAGAATCTAGTTTTTGTGCACGATTGTTATGGTAAGTTGATTTAATAAATAACTTTTCTTTAATGCATTACGCAAAAATTGATTTTTTGATTGTACTAATGCGTTTTAATCGCGAAAATTTTGAAAACTACACCAGCTAGAAAGCCGAAATTTTTTGCAAACGAATGGGAGCTAGAAGATCTTCAAAATAACCATAGCAAAAGAATTGCAAATTGTCTTCATGCAGCGCAGAGTATGATTGTACTTGTGATATTTGAAACAGCGGTTAACGCGGCCAGCGTGGAAAAATTTTTCTCAGAGTAAAAAGGTAGCACTTAGTGCCGAAAAGTCGCAAAGCGAGTCTGCGTATCAAAAAATTTGCGTGCGATTAAGAAGTGTTAATTGTGATTATTGATGTGCTTACAACTAAACAAAGTGTTCATTGTGATGATTGCAAATTGCTACAATAAACTGAGCTTTCTCTACTTAGATTTTATTTTCTTGCAACGAAAGTGGAGCTAAATTGCATCTCTAAATAACCTTGTTTGATGTTGTTTAATACGCTGTATTTTGTTAGCTTGCCCGTCGGGCAAGTTAAGCCGAAAAATAACTTACCCGGGGCGATTTCAGCTTACCTCGGGTAAGCGTTAATTTCGAATCCTGCTAGCCTAGGTTTCCGAGTTGGTAGCCTTGAGGCCAGAAGTACGCAAATGATTAAACATTAAAACTCTGCCTGCAAATATCGAAACATCACAATTAAATTATTATCAATATCATAACAAAAGTAAGTGGCTTGGTTTAAATAGCCTAAAGTAAGCATGCTAGGAAACATCCTCTTTAACTTTAGTGGTAGAGCAGTATACCTGTAATCCAAAGGCTGCAGGTTCGAATCCTTGGAGGATAACTTTTTCGCATTGCTTGTTTTAAATAGTCACCGTTCTGGAGGCTCTTCTCTTGGCTTCCGCCCTGGTAGCCTTTAGGCCAGAAGCACGCAAACGATTTAAAAATATTGCTGTCCGCAAACGATTAAAAAATATTTTTGTGATGCTTTTATGGCGCCAAAAACACAAGTCTCGGGCCCGAATCAAAGGAGCATCAAACGTTAATTTTACTCATTTATTGTATTGTTTTTTGTGAAGCCTAAATAATAAGATTTTTTACGCATTTCTTTGGAAGCAAAAACGCAAAAAAGTTTTGTGAATCACTGATCCCTGACTGCTCCAGTTGCCATGGTTTGGACGCTAGGCTAGCTTGAACGTTATTTAATATGCCTGTCACAATCATATCTCTTACCAGTCTACCACCATTAGCAGCCTACCACTACCACTAGATTTTAAACTACCCTAGCCTAACCGTTTTTTGGACAAGGTTTAAAGGCTTTCCTCTTGGAATTGCAACAAACAACTACTAAACTAACTTAATTAATCAGTAGGCTATACCAACCTACCAATCTTGCCCTTCTTTTCGTTTCTTCCCAAGCACAGCAAATTGCATATATTTTTGCTAAAAGTATCTAATTGAAACCAATAATGTGTATTTTTTCATTTGAAAAGCAATTTACGTCATCGAAGTCACAGCAGAAACTTAACCTACCCTAAAACCTACAAACTGACAAACCTCGTTTAAAATCACTAATGCAAATGTGATGTTGTCATGTTGCCACTGCCGAATTTTTTCTCATAAAATCAAAATCTTCCCTTTAAGCTATTAACGTCAAACAATAAAAAAGCGGGACAAAAACGTTGGTAATAAGTATTTTTCACGTGTCTGGTGTTAAAATTCAAAAATTAGTCGTCAATGCCCCATTAATCTCGAAATTTTATCAAATTTAAACTAGGCCCTCCCTACTTACAAGTTTAGATTCGTTAAACGAAACGCTAGGTCATCAAAACGGTTATGCAATGCCCGAGATTTTTAAACTTTCGTTTGTGAATATGTCGACTCTTGAACACTAAGCAGTCATTATGATCTATGAGATTAGCTCTAAGTTTTAAACAGCCTTTGATATGTGGTCCTGTGTGGAAGTTTGCTTCGAAAATGCGTGTCAGTGCTTATGGGTGTAGCATTTGCGTCGACTTGTGGCAAGAACATTTTCGCTGAACAGTATTTGAATTGATGAAAGTCAGCAGAGCTCGTATATCTTTCATCAATTTTCGAAGCAATTTCACTTTTGAAATATTGACATTTATCACCGTAAAGCACAAAACGTTCATTACTTTTGGTTGAATTCTTAGCAATCCTTTCAAAATAAGTGATAAGTTTCATTTTATGCTGTAAAGTGTTTCAAATTGGAATTTACTGTAGTCGATCGGCATTAAAGAAATCAATAAGGAGCTTTTTTTTGGGTGGCTAGCACGCGGCAACTTGAATGTAGCCCGGAAGGTGTTACTGCACCCCACGTTAACCTGGGTTGATGATTACGAAATTTTAAACCATTTGTTTTATAGGTCAACGGAATAGAACGCCTTTTGTCAAACGACGACCAACTTTTCATTTTCGAATTGGCTGGAAATTTGGTGGTTAACAGCCATTTTGACCCTGAAAAGAAGGCCGCGCTCATGACTGCCCTATTGCGGCCTTTGGTTGAAAACTTCCAGCCTGTCTTGCACGAAATGAAGACCCACGTGGCGAAAGAACTCACCAATGGGGCTTCTGACCATGAGAGTAATGAAACTGCTAAACAAAGCGAAATTTGTGCAACTGCTCTGAATTATATGATGTCATACGCTAGGTGAGATTCAGATCTACTCTTTTTACGAACTTGATTTAGAACTTTTTGACCCAAGATGTTTGCATGGTTTATGCCACGAAATAGGCGACTAAATTTTCTAAACCAAGCACTCCTGAACTGCTCTTTAATTCGGATTTTCTATAAATTTATATAAAAAAAACACAATTTTATAAGTTTGATATCTAACGATTTAATTTAAGACCTCAATTAGTATTTAAAACTGCGTTGAATTTGAAGACATTGCAGAATTCCTTCTAGGAAATAAAATAGTGAAATTCCATAAGTGATAACCCTCATTAAGACGAGAACTACAGTATTTTCAATTATCGGGCGGTAGAGCAGGCAAAATCAAAAAGGTAATCGATTGATTGCCAAATAAGCTTTCATCCTAAAATTCTGATTATTTGCAATTTCACAGTCGTACCAGCAAAGCATTCAGCAACAAACACACAATGAGCCAATCTGGATGTGCCGCAGTGTATACAGACGCGTTGAAGGTCTTTCTACAAGCGCTAGACACCGATGCGCATCGGTCTATCATTCATACAGGTCGGTCTGTATATTAGTACATATTGCACAGACGTGCTTTTAATACTTTTTGACTTAAAGTTTTTCAAAAACAAATACGAATTAGTGGCCTTTTGTTATTTGTATGGCGACTTTTTTTGCCATATGTTGCTATACAATTACTGTATGCCAACTTGAAATAGGCTAAAAATACCAGGCTGGTGCATGTACCGGCGCATCCAGGGGGGATTAAGGGGACCAGTCCCCCCCTTTGAAAAATGCATAATTTAAAAAAATTATTCAAAATAGATAAAATGTCAAAAAACTAATTTCAAACGCTCAACTCATATGTAATTGTACGGTGAGTTGCAAATAAGCTACGTCAAACCTTTTGCATTTTTTGAAAGTTTTCTGTAAGGTCATTAGCTTCTCTATTACAAATTTTAGCCCTCTAGCTTAGTGGTTCCCAAACTTAAAAAAAAAAAAATTCACAACGGACCCCTTGGAAATTTTTAAATGTTCGGCAGCCTTCTCTGCAAGGCTAGATACATAGTTACAAAAAGACTGAGCTTCATCTAAGCCATAGCAATAGCTAACCATGGTTGTAGCGGCTGATAAACCGAACTTTTCTCTCTGTGACGCCATAGAGGAATCGGGTAGTGTGATCACAACGAACGCATAGGAAGCAAAAAATGAATCTCACAAGCATTAATTGCGTACCTCCTGAACGCAAAGGAGTCGAAAGCAAAATTATTAAGCGATGAGTCAATTAAGACCTATACCAAATTTCTTTCGCGGACCTTCTGAAAATGCTTCACGGACCCTAAAAGGCCCGCGGACCCCACTTTGGGAACCACTGCTCTAGCTTCTGTTGTTTCCGAGATATTCTGATTGAAAACAGGTTTGCAGCAAAAAGGCAAAGTCAATCATTGCTAACGTAACAATGGAAATGAGTTACAACCAAAAAATCAATTTTGGTAAATGTGATTGAAAATGTTATCTATTACGTCACAGTAACATAACAATCACCCATAAAAAATTGATTTTATTGAAACATTGATTTGATTTGAAGAATTTAGCCACGTTGCTTTTTTGCAACACAGGGTAGAAACAAAACCCGGAGAGTGGGAATGCTTGTATAGTCAATGTTGATATTTAAGGAAAATGTTCGATCATTGCGTACCTCGTATCGCGCTGTTTTCGAATGATGTTGTCTCGTCAGCATACCGCATTGCTTTTGCGGGAGAACGCGAACGAGGCAGAAAGTAGGGCGATTTTGCACCAAAAAATGCAATCCATTTTGTTTCAAAACTCATAATTTTCCAAAGTGGAACAAGTAGAATCAAATACTGGTGAGAATTTGGGCCCACAGAGATCTGACGTGTATGGATCCACGAATTAACTGTCACCATAGTCGTCAAATCGTGTTTTGACCCTAATAACTTTTGAGAATATTTTAATTGAAAACATTCGAAAAAAACACCAATATTGCTAAAAGAAAGCAAATCTCTTCTAAGAGAATCTCCATATATCTTTAACGTCGAAATTGATTTTTCATTAAGCTGTACTAGGTTTTGCCGATTTTACCGATCACGCGTATTTATATTTATGCGTATGAATATACGCATGTCATTTCATTATTGTGCATTTTGCCCCTTTTTCTTTTTTTTTTTTGGTTTTACCTGCAGACATAATTGGTCTAAACCGCTTTATGTAGGCCTACATGTAGACCAACAACCTAGAGAGCCTGTTTAACTGAAAAACGGCTGATTCAATATATCGCTCAAAAAGTTTTCGTAGTTTACCATAGGCGTAACTACGATGTCAGTATGATCCTTTTATTTTATTTTCAGCTGGGGTTGGGGGAACGGGCGATCGGCTGGTTTGAATTAATCCTTCAACTTCAAACTGCGCAATGTTAAATGTTTACTACAGCGAATAGTACGCTAATTTATTTTAGGAAATCTTTTTCGATCAATTTCTATGTCCGCATATTACACCGTTGGCGGTTTTGATATATAACAGTGTTCTGGCGACGTTGTCCAAATTGTGTCGTAATCTTAATCTAAATTGAGCGCGCTGATTGGTTGCGAGCAAAATGTCGCGCAAACGCGGTCCTGATCTACATACACAGTGCGCAAAATCGTGAGCGCAAAAGCTCGTCTTTAGTTTATTTTAAACCAAAATTCGGTAGATCCAGCGTGTCGTCTTATCAGCGTACAAGCAGCCAGTTGTAACGATACCCCCGTACGTTCACGATTTTACGCACAGTGTAGGCCGGGCCTAAATATTCACTCAGAAAGCAGTTTTCGGCGCGAACCAAATTTCGTTCGCGTGCGTGCTATATGAATAAATCATCCATTGTATTTCGTTATGACCATTTTCCTCCGAACGCCGCGTTCAGATTCGCATTATTTGATTGAGACAACCGCACCTAAAGAATGGTCGACCGCTATCGCATTATTGTTGCTTAATGCTTGGATCCCTATTTCCTACCTACGATAATAATAACAGTACAGCAATCAATTAACGAAAGTTTGTATTGGCAAACCACAATACAGCGCATTTTTTTCTGTTCGAAGATAGCAAGCAATACGTGGTGTCAATAAACATAAATAATAATAGGGAGCACTTATTTTTTTAAAAACCAATCATTTTCGGGTTGAGGAGGGGTTGTTCGTATGTTTTTGCGAATTGTACCATGGCCAACTTGATGGTACATCTCATTTATTCTTAATTTGTTACAATATACTGCGTTTGAAAGTTGAATTATTATTATGCCAGCTTGCTTGAATAATAACGGCAATCTGCGATTTTTTCGTATGGCCTACGTGAAGAAAAAGCGTTTTTTGCTTCCGCTGCTGCATCGTCAAATAAAGTAAAATCGTAGAACCACCATAATTCTATTCTCTTTCATTTATTTTTTTTTATGCGTCTGCTGCATGAACGACTGCAGGACTCCTGCCCGTTATCGCTAAACCTTGTAAGTTGTTACAATATATCTAAATTAAAACTCTCCGACTTGCATGATATACTTTAATCAAACAAAAAAATTTTGTCCCCCCTTTTTTTTTATTTCTGGCTGTGCCGGTGAATTTATGGTCAGCGTTTATCCAGTGGGGATATTCCAAGTTTAGACTTGCTCTGTTTGTCTATATTTTGTGATGTTTATTTTACCTATGGTTATTGACTTATTGACTTTATCTATATTTTGTGATGTTTGTACTAGCACTTTGTCCTAGAAATGTAATTGAAGATTTCTCATTTCTGATATCTAACGATTTGTTACGCTTCGTAAAGCTTCGGAAATTTTCGTGAAAATTCTCGGAACATGAATATCGAAAATTAGTTTTCCGGATCTATAATTATAATAGTGCTTCTCGTATCAGTTATATACCAGATTATATTTGTAAAGTAAACAGAAGATGGGTGGCTGAGTTTCCATCTTGTTCCAGTTACTGGAAGAAAATCATTTGACCTAATATTCGTATTATCAAACTCGAACAACTACAAACCCCAAAACACTGACCTTGACGATTTTTAATGAGTTTTTTCGGTCTTAGTATGGAGTATTTAGGAGTTTTCACCATGTAATTGAACGCTCAAACATAGTTGCAAAGAAATTGTCTGTTTGCTGAGCTTATGTTCCTTCAGGGGATTCCCATTATTCCAAACGCGTCATTGATTTTTTGACGTGCCTATGAATGTGAATTCCCCAGGAACTTGAATACGACAGAGGAAGAAACTTGCCCCGCCTTCCTAGCGGCTCAAAAACAGCGAAATTTCGGTCTGCTAGTCTGAGAAGGGCTGTCGCTTGCACGAGGAAAGTACTTTTCTGAGCCTATTATTCACCTTATTCGGGCTTGTACCCCATTATTGAGCTCTACATTTTCTAGTTTGATATTTCAATTTGCGACTTTTGCGGAACACCACAAAAGCTCCAATTATCTTTGGGTGTCCTGTGTTCCACACCATCGATGGGTTCAATTTCATTGATTTTGATTGTTGACGAGTCTAAACGATGTTTAGGGGTGCGCCAATACCTTCACCGGATGGTAATCTGCCTGGAGGAGGAGGTTCTCCCGTTCGTGCCCGTCACCATCCAGCATCTTCTCTCGAACCAGGAGTCAAAATCTCTGCACGATTTCATTCCTCTTCTCAACCAAGTCATTAGTAAATTTAAGGTCAGTTTTACTGAGTTTGCCAACCGATCAGTAGCCGAGTGAATAGAGCTTCTGTTTATAAAACGGTAGACTCTGGTTCGATTCCCGGTCGGGTCAAACCAACACTATAAAACTTAATTTTCACAGCTTCCCTGCTTGGCGTTCAGCATTGTCAAGGACAGTCTAAAGCCTCCACAGTGTGTGGTAGACAGGTGGGCAGGTGGCAGCTTGGTCGGAAGACCGCAAAGGTCTCTTTGCAGTCTCTTGTCCAAGAAATTGATGGATAAAGATATAACAAGAAAATGCTAAAACGATCTTACAACTAAAGCTATCGAAAAATGATTCATTTTTATATTGTTTGCGAAACCAAATTTTCTCAAAAGAATGAACTTTTGGTTGACCTTTTAAAATCTAAATGCAAATCTGAAACGCTATCAGATGTAGAAAATCGAATCTGATCTCAAATCGGTACTTCAAAATTATGGATTTTCAAAAATACATTGCATTCAAGCTTTTCATAATAAGTCAAAATTAATGGTTTTCGCCAAAAAAAAGATTTGTCAGTGCTTTGTGAATACAATTAAAACTATCTAGACAGATCTGGCAATGTGGTTTTTATTTAAAAGGTCACCGAAAAGTCAATGCTTTGGGAAATTTACTTTACGTTAAAATTCGCTTTTTAGACGCGTTTTATGTACTCGAAAACATTACGCTTCTTTTGACTTGCTTGCTTAAAAAATAGCGCCTCAATTTTGCGCACATACTCGAAAGATATATTATTTTGACGCTTGAAGTCAAAAGTTTACATGGATGGAATTTTTCCGGTCTGCATAGTAATTTTGAAATTTGACGTAATTTGCGTTTAAACAGTTATTGTAAACGCATTTGGAACGTAACTTACACTTGGGTGAACTACATCTACGTCTTGTTTGAACTTTCATTTCATCAACAACATCACACGTGTTTCGCTAGCATTTTGATAACAGGTTTAAGAAGGGTTTTTAATAAACGGCAAAACAATTAGAAGATTTGACACCAGTACTGCTCTTTCCCTTTCAGATAAATAATTCGATGTAATCGGTAGGGCTACGATTTGTTTGTTAAACGGGCATTCAGGTCGAAGCTTTTTTTACTCAGTTTTCTCTCAAACAATTTTGACAGATCTGAAAACTAACTTCACCAAATTTGAGCTTTCTTCGATCTTCCGTTTCCAGGATATGACAGTTAAGATTTAGCCGTACAAAGGGTTTCCTCTTAGAAATTGGGCCAAGGTTGCCAACTACAAGCAAAATTTCAAAAAGTTGCTGCATGCTTGTAACTCTCAATAAGTGTTTTCAGCAATGTTGTTGTCAAAATAGGTTAAGAGTCAAAATTGCAAATTAGCTACTTTTCAAGTAAATTCTAGCCAACTTTCCAAAAGTTTATCGTCAGTCACAATACAAAATGGCAACACTGAAGTAAGATGAAAATTGTTAACTTGGAACCGCAATATCTTGAAAAAGTTCAAATTTGGTGCGGATTCGTTATAGGCATTTCCCAACATTTTGGTCAAAAGTGAAAAACTTGATTTGAATGTCTCTTTAATCAACATTATTACACTATCATTATATACACAACATATATATGTAGTTAATTTTTTTTTTTTTTTCAGAAAACTATCGAGCCATTTTTGCGCGAAGTCTTCATGCTCGTAGTCCGTGCCATATTTGACGTGTTATCCCGTCAGACGGCCAATGACGTCAGCGTTGATGACGTCAAGACGATACGACGTACCTATTTTCAGTTCCTCCATGCTCTAGTTACAAACAACGTCGCCCAAGTGATTTTATGTCAAGGTAGCGAAACTAGGCTTAGTCTTAATCTCTATCATGCAAAGAAAAAACCTTTGTTTGTCTTCTTACCGATTTTCGTGTGTTTGTTTATGCATAATATGTGTTTTCGGTTGTTTTTCCTATTAGAACTGAAATTCGACGATAAAGGCGTTTTTGTTTAGGATCTAAATCTAAAAACTTTAGATGTTTAATGTTCTTCGCTATTTGTTTATTGTGAGCTAAATATCTCGTTGAAAGGATAAAGCTATTACCTCAGCGCTTAGCATTTGCGGTAAAAGATAGAAATCTCAAAGAGGTTGCATAGAACAGTTGTCTCGCGATTTTTGTACTTTCATTTTCACATTTTTGGCATGATTCTGCCAAAAAAGCAACTACAAAAATCTTTGCCAAAAGCAGAAACCGAGATGGAGATTCCCGAACGTTAGTACTGTCACTTCCTTCAGATTTTGATGAAACACTTTTTTTGTGTTTGGGAGTCCATTTGGTTTGGTTTTCGTAGTTCTTCAGCCCATTTTTGTGCTAAATTGTTCGTTTCTTTTTCGTTTTCATCTAAGTGTAGTTGCTATCAAGGCTGTGTTGAAACATTGAAAGTTGCTGCTGCAAACGTAGATATTAAATATGTATCTGTTACTTCATAGATTTGGCCCGTCTTACATGTTCTCGGAAAGTTTGTTTTTGAAAAAAAACGTAGCACAACCAAGATCCGAAACAAAACCTAGTAAAAAACTGGACCCTGGACGATCATGAATAAGTGGTAGATAATAAAATGAGAAAACTACGAAAGTTATTTTTCCTATAGATAGAAAATAAGGCAAACGGAAGAGAATGCCTTTTCGTATCTCTTAACCTGTTCGACTTATGTGTCTTTGTCATGTTTCGGTTGCATTTTTGGATGTTCAAATGAACTATCCAGGTTAATATTTTGGAAAATTAATTGGCACGAAAATTGCAATTTTGGAAAAAATAAAACCATTTTTTGGCAATAAACGCTTCGTTAAACAAAGATAGTTGTTCTGCTGCAAAAGGTCGCATAGCGAACCAGTGGAAGCCATTTTGAATCTTGCTGTGTCACAAAATAAATTTAAATTGATTTTGAAACAGCTGTTTGGTCACCTTCTGACTTCATAGTGCTAAATGATTGATTACTGTGCTATAGTGTTGTCAACTAGAACGTTATGGCAACTCTAGTTTCATCAAAAGCAACGTTACCGTACTTATGCGATTGGGGTAACTCCCCAACGAAAAATCAAAGATACATTCAAATCTTATTACTAAACATCCAATATTGTTTTGATTTATATCATCTCAATACAATTTACGCTTAGCACATGTTACTTATTATATGTGTGGTGCTGCACGCTTGTGTAAACGAAGTAAGGCATGAGGGACTTTTTGCTGAATATCAAATTACATTAATAAAGAGAACCCAAGCAATCTAAGACATTCTTGGTTTTTGTTTGGTAATTGTTGAGCGATCAAGATCGAAAGACAATACTAATTTCTTTGAAACTAAAATTTTAATTTTCCTCTATTAAATGCTATTTTTGTCCTCTCAATGAGTAAATTTCAATATTGTCTTCAAATTGTGAATTATATTTTCAATTAAATGCTCTATCAAGAGCCTAACTCTATATGGCTTAAATTTTGACGTGGCGTTTTTCGATTGATTTCTTAATGCAATACTTTTTTTAATATCGTCGTTAAAGTTGCAAGCTTTTTTACAATTTTCAAGAAACCCAAAAGCATATTTCTTCCATTCACTTAATAGCAACGAAGCGGTCCCATCAAAGATTTTTTTTTCTTGGTTCAAAAAGCGGTAGAAAATGGACTTTTTCCAGATACAGTATTAAACCACTCGTAATTCAGTTTAGATATGCAATGAATTATCTAGCAATAGCAAGCTTTTATTGAATTGTTACATACGATGTCTAATGTATAAATTAAAAAGACAAGTAAGGGCCAGCAAACCCTAAATTTGTGGTGATTTCCCATTTTACAAGATCGAACACAAGGTTTAAGTGAAAGGTTCCCTATGTTCTTCACTTGTTTAATTTAAAAAAAAGTTACTTAAAATTGAATTAACGCGATAGCTGCCATATTTCTGACGTCATAATCGTATTGTTTCAGCACCTACGGATTTGCAGATGGTGCTGGACACTCTGATTCAAGGAGCAGTGGAATCAAATGATGCGATTGCTCAAAAAGTCTGCTTCAATGTGCTTTCAAAACTCGTACAAGGCTGGGGTAAGTCTTATATCGATTACGGGCCTTTCCCGCGAATGTCAACAGTCAAACAGTTAAAACGGAACCTATGTAACACTAACAGCTGAGCATTTTGAAGTTAATTGTTGTTTAAATGCGTTTTTGTTGTTTAAATGCGTTTTTCTCAGGTAAAGACACTGGAATCTCCCTCGAAAATTTCGTGCAAGAAAGAGCAGTTCCTGCTTGTTTTATGGCCCCAATGGCGCCCTCGTTTGACCTTTGCGACGCACAAACTGTGCTAGCTCTAAATGAATCGACTTATCTCATGAAAGCAATTCAAAAAATTCAAGTATGTCAAAGTGAAAGTTGTTTATGCTTGTGTAAAGGTGAAAAATCCCCAGTAATTCATTCTGGCTAAAGCCTTTTTTAAAGCCGTTTCTGTGCTAAAAATAGACGATTTAGATCTCTAGATATTGTAGAAAGTTATTGTCATACATTAAAAAAACGCGGTATTTTTCATTTCCTGAGTTGTATTCAGAGAAGGCAAACCTTTTTCTTCAAGACTGGTGCGTTGAAGAACTGCATGTGCTTCCAGAAATTTCAAATTTGTGCCACGTCCTTAGCTTGAGGAATCCATTTGCCAGTCGTTCGGCGAAGCGCAAATGTGAAGAATTCGAAATCAGAGATGTGCCAATTCATGACGCGTTTTAGTAGAACAAGATAGCGAAAAAACGCAACCATTATCTACTTAAGCGACGTGAGGCATCGTCTGAGAGTTGAACATGTTTTGCAGGGTCTGGATTTGGAGACTTTCCTAAGGCAGCGCTATTTGCCGTCTATTCAACTACCGCAAGATAAAATTGAGGTACGATTTGTAGCCCGTCTTAGTTTCGGTAGTGATTCCGCAATAACAACTCGCTCAAATGATTGTAGTATTTTCGTGTTTTCGGATATTCCAATTTTGTTGTATTGATTTAAAATAGAGCTTGACCCACCGAGAACGAAAAATAACAGCTGAAACTTTCACTTCCCATAGAATGATAGGGTCAGCATGTTTGCTACGATCATTGCAAAGCGTTAGGTGAGGCCCCGACCAAACCATGACTAGTTTTGTTTTTTTAATTTCCGGTATCATTGTTTTATTTCAATAGCCTGAGAATATCGCTCACATACAAATTGCAAATACCGAGTTTCGTCTCGAATCTTACCATCATCAACCAGCATCTTTTTGAAATTTCGTTGGAATAAGAGTTCGCTATCGAAACGTCTCGTATTTTCTGGTTGGTTCCATCAAAAGCGAAAAACTGTTTTGCTTTTTTCGTTTTTTGAATTTTTGCACGTGGAATGCTCTCATTGGCTGGTTCACGGGGCGTGATCAGCTATGATCTCCAGCTGCTATCAGCTATGATATGGTATCGTTGTGATTGTCGTTGAGATTTCGCGGGGTGACAAATTCGCGTAGAAATTTAGTCATTTCACTTTAAATTACGGGCGTACACAATTTTGCAAATATTTCAAACTATCCAAAATTTTACGCTTTCCAAGATTGAATAGAATTTTAAAGCAAATTTTTAGGATGTTTCAAAGGTAGAGTATTCCTTCTACAATAGCGAACACGACTAGCAAAACCGCCAACCCAGTAATTTGAGAGGGTGTACTTGTTTGGTAATGAAGTATCTACTTTTGTAGTAAAGAAGTAATGAAGTATTCAGGGAGCCATGGCCCCCCTGGATTTTCACACACCCTCGCTTTAACCTATCAAATTTCAAAAATTCTTCCATTTTTAGTAGTTAATGCTGGCTCTATTCTTATTTGCCCCTCCCTAAAAAATTTTCTGCCGACGCCCTTGAAAATGACTGCAGACATGTGTTTCAAGATATCATCTTTCATTACCTTTGTTTTCATAAGAACATGAGGCCTATTTTGACCCAAAATCTAATAACAAACTAGAATGTGACATCGCAAGCGATATCTGGGGACTTCGCGACAGTGCCTAACTTCATTGAACAATAGGCCTAGACCTAAGTACACTTCGAAACAACAACCCAATTGCATTAAAAGAGATACTGCTCTAGATTGGTTTTATTGAAATGAGAATTACTACAAAGGTAATAAAGAGGTGCCCCAAACCTTGTTTTACTACTTTCCTTTCTTGCGAAAATCGATTTAGTGCGTTTGGCTCCGTACCATTGGGCAACCCTGCGTTTGAAATTTTGTGACATCAGAAAAGGTTTAATTAAAATTTCTTGCAAAACTAGGACCGCGATAATCGAACATCGCAATGCTTATTTTGCGATATTTTTTGAAACAATAAAGAAAGCGATGTTCGATATCACTTAAGTGGAACATGCAAAAATTCGAAAACCATGGACTGAATATCTGATTCATCAACAGCCAAGCCCGTCCAAACAGATAGGCCTACGGCTCGAAATCGGTTTTATTGAAGAAATAAGAACTACTTAATTAAAGGTGTATAAAGAGGTGCCCAAACCTTATTTTACAGAGGTGGAGTCGAGGACCCAACCTTCGAGGCCAAGGCTAAGGACAGACTTCTCGAGGACAGACCTTCTCGAGGCCAAGAACACAAGGCGCAAGCGTTCTCCCCCCCCAAAAAAAAGTTCCCCAAAATTTTTTTCAGGCGACCTCCAGAAAAAAAAATTCTTTCCAAATTTTTCGCGAGGTTTTTGCCGATTTCCCAAGTAAAGTAAAAAAAGGTCATGTCCATGACTCATTTTTAAAGAAACAAAAAAAGTGCTGTCCTCGAGCCGTGGATAGGACATTTTCGAGGACTTGTAGGCTTCAAGGCCAAAGACTTCAAAATGTGTCCTTAAGGCTAAGGACACCCTCGAGGACTCCATTTCTGCCACTAACAGAAGTGAAAAAGTAAACGAACGACGCTATGAACTGCACCACATATCTGTCAAGATAGCCCGCTCACAAAGTGTAGCAGCTTTGTATAGCTACTGTTTATCTCTCGTCAGCTAGGTTAGGCTTCCCAACTCTTAAATGACCGCTGTGCTGCATTGAACATCTTGCAACAATATTTGTAGTCCATGAAACTCACTAAAGAACCGAAAATGAAAAAGATGGCACTTTATGAACTTAAATTTAACATTAACAGGTATGTAGTTGATAGCTTTCAAAATTAGAAGTGAAAAAGAATTTATGTTCTACTGCACAGTTAACGTTACTTTTCTACATCTTATGGCCATTGGTACTCAAAACTACCATCCTTTAGTGGGCGCGCAAACTATCCTTTACTGCTAAAATATTACACGGGGCAGTGTGCTTTACTTTCTCCAACCTGGGCCAAATCACTTACAAAATTTAATCCTTAAATGCAAGATTTTAAAGGAAAACTAAACAATTTCATTTTTTCAATTGGCTTTCAAATATTAAAACTTTAGTTCTTCAAATGGCTCGAAAAACGTGCAAAACGTGATTTAACGGCATTAAAATAGCTATTTTTTGCAAAAAATCACGCAGCGGCTGGGGCGGAGTCCCCAAACCCTAGTCTGCGATACGTTTCACTAACACTAGTTTACTCAACGCGTCTCCCAATTCAGACATTTTAACTTTTGGTTCAAGCCCTCTCCTGTGAGCAAAATCCTGGTTACACGAAGAACCAGGCCACGGCTTCTGATCTTTCATTTTACATCTTTCTCCCATAAAAAGTTTCTCTTTCGAAAATTTATGATAACGTCATTACACGTGATTTGCGGTTTGTACCCCCCCCCCCCCCCCCCCAATGAAAAATCCTGGCTACGTCTAATGGTACATACAACCTACTTGTGACAGAAAAGTACAGTTGTTTATTGCAGTCGATAAATTCAAGTGTATGCTTTACTTTTACCAAAATATTAAACATAACATAGTTTCCGAATATCGTACTACTATTAGTCAGAAGGTACAGTAATATGAAAAAGGTAATTTAAACATCATGAATTTTTTGCGACAAATGCATCTTTCCTTTCCAAACAAACACCAAACATTGCTATTACACGTAAAATTTCGGCGTTAGGCAACAGCTGAAATACTATACAGTTGTAAATTTACTGAATAAGCGAAATAGTTATATCTTTTTGTTTGCAATGAGCACCAGCACGAAGTCGAACTAAATATTTTTGCCAAACTTGAACTCGAACTTTGTCGACCAAAGAAAGCAGAGTCTTAAAGGCACACCACTGTCATCTTTTTGCTAAAATAGGCTGAACACCTAGCCCTGGTAGGATGTTTTTTTCAGATGGGTAAAATCGCTTTTTCATGCAGGAGCGTCGGATTTCCCAATCAACTCAGAAAGTGGACATCTTAAACGATAACACAGCGTAGGCTACTGCAGTGAAACCCTACGTCATTTACAAAAACTGCACTTTACATTATCACTGAAAAGACTTTGTAATGCTATCCGTTAACCAACCGTCAAGAAAAAAATACTTTTTTTTAATAAGAAGCCCGACATAGATGCACAATCTATAACTTATACAATGTCAAGGTCTAAAATGAAAAGCATGAAACAAATGCTTTTTACGTGCTTGTTTCGGAGCAGAAAAGGAGAGCCGCCCTCACAGAGGATTATAAAACACGACTAGTTGGGTATCAAATCAGCTGTGGTCGTTTGTGCAGTTATAGAGTATCAACTCCTAAAATTACTTGAAAATAGCCTGTTTTTTTCCGGGTTCTAACTTAGCTTGCTGAGATTTCGTAGAGCAACATTCTATTCTACAAACGCTCTTAACTACAGGAAAAGGAGAGGCAGTTTCAACAAACGAAATAAAAATGATATCAGTGCAGTGATACTACTCCTAAACCATAATGTAAATCGTAAACAATACACCGTTTCATTGTACTATTGTCACTTCACTGCAGTAAGTTTCCAGAGCCCACCGCGAAAAATCGACTGCTTTCACCTTATGGACAGTATAGACTTAAATCGTTTTTAACAAGCAATAATAAACGATATGGTAACTATTAGTTCCACATAACCACTTTAGCAAAGTCAGTTTAAGATGTTATATCTTCTAGTTAGTAGTTACACATAACTTTAAAGAATATTCTATTAATGAAGCTGCACTAAATTCGATGTCTGCTTGAAAATGCACTTGATTCTTTGCTGGCAGAAGCTGCATTTGCTTTTCCACGAGATGACTCGGCGTTTCTGATTCAATTGTCAGCTTTGAAAGTTTCTGTAATGTATAAACAAAATCAGGCTCTTGACAAGGATCAGCAATTTAACTAGAAAGTGTTTTATTTCATTGCTTATTTATTGCAATATTGTTAATGAAGAAAGCTGTACATTGAGCAATGCCAGTTTACAGTTCAGTAATCATGATCTCTTTCGCAATGCACTGCCTTGAAGTGTTAGCCCACCATTTGCCAATAATCAAAACATTACAAAATAAGTAATTTTTACTAGCACTAATTTTTTTTGAAACTAGGAACCACATCACTATCAGTAGTGTAGAAGTGCCAGTTCGTGAATTGCTTCCACCTTCTTCGCTTCCACTTCCACAACCACATGATGACGTTACTTTTGCTTATAATATTTTGTCTTCAATATTTTCTGGCTGAGCAGATATGTCAAAATTAACGAGCCAAGTCAAGTGACCGCGACAAACAGACAGCGAACAAACTGACCAGGAACTAACGGTTTTGTCAGTAATTTTGTCACAAAGTGAAGGTTTGGGCATAACGGCTTTGGGGATAATGAAATATATTTATGATCGCCCTTCTCAGCCAATTAGTGTTATTTGGTTCGCGGTCAGTTGTCGCGGACCCAAAAGTTACACTGTTTACATTATCATTATCTTAAAAACATAATATGAAACCAAAATATGTATCAGTAATTGGTTTTGTCATCACAGGGATCTCAGCATAGACATAGACAGGAATTCGAATTGGAAGCGGACCAAAAGTGAAACGTCCAATCACATGCTCATATCTTTCAGCTGATACTAATTTTTCTAACCGTTTAGTGCAAACTAAAAATAAGCGACAATTACGTAATGGGGTCTAGAGACGGATTTCCCAGGCTACGGCCAATGCTTATCTAGCAGTTTGGTAACTGTGAAACATATGCAAGTCTAAAATCTTTATTACCACGAACATTAACTCAAACCCCTACTCTAAGATTAAACCTAACCTTCAATCAAACACAAATCCTACATTCAAATCCAACATTGACTTTGAAGACATTTTTTTTTAAACGCCACCATTCCTCATCTTCATTTTATTATGCTCAAACAAAAAATAATCCCTTTATTTTGTGGCATAGAAATACTGTTAAAATAGCAACATTAAACTAATTGGAAAACAACAAATTTCAAAGTGTAATATCTTGAAAACGGAAAGGCGTAGAAACTTGAAATTTGGTGAGAATGAATTTTAAGCCGCATTTACACGGGCGACTTTTTTGCGTGCAATTTTTTTGATAAAAATGGATGTATCAAAGTTGCATCTATTCAATAATGGTTCTCATTGTGATGAAAGTTATTTTACTGCTGAAAATGACTGTCTCAAGTTGTTTCCATTCCGATAGTGATATTCTAAACCTTTTTAAAACAAAATCAGAACTGATCTTACTGCGATTTTCTTTCGCAGCATCGATTCTCTTCTAAAGTTTTCAATTATAACAATATTGGTATGAAACCAACTTAAGACAATTACTTTCATCAGTAAGGTCCCAATTATCATGATCAAAACCGCCGTTGAGTAAATGCAACTTTGCCAGATCCATTTTTATCAAAAAATCGTACGCAAAAAAGTCGCCCGTGTAAATGCGGCTTTAGACATACAACATTTTGGTTAAGAATGAAAAACTTGACTTGAATGCCCTTTTTAAGTTTCAAACGACATCTCCCCATCAATAAACGCTTTAAAAACACCACATGCATTAGGCAGAGAAAGCAACTCAGCAGCAATGTTAAAAAGCATATAAAAAGAATTCTGTTCTATGTAACTATTAGGCCGATTATAATCAGTAATTCAGCATATTTATTGGTCGCACGTCGACTCAGTATTGAGTTTTTCATTACTTAGAGGAAAATCGCCGATTTTTTGGACACACGCCGACTTACCAAAAACCTAAAAGGAAACATTGATTCTGCTTACACTTTCCTTAATCGAACAAACCCTGTTAATTACCTAACAGCAAAAGTCAACATCCCTAACAAATAGCCCTCCAGATGCACCTCAAAAACCAAAATTTATTCAAACTACGGCCTACTACCATTCACCAAACCTTCAAGATCCAGCAAAGCAAGCAAGTAACGTAACTAAATTACAAACTTTTGACACACTCATCCAGCAGCTATATCAGTGTTCTCTCTGCATTTTGGTGGGTCTGCATGCACCCCAAAACAAACAATTTTCTTCCAGCAAACGAAAAACAATTCAAAGATGAATCGGAGAGTGTCCAATAAAAATACTAATCCACTGATCAAAATCGCTTTAATGGGAGCATATACCTCCATCCAATTGCGAAAAGCCACAACCCACATTATGTTCACTGGTGAATACCGCCTTAACGACATATACCTCCATGCAATTGTGCAAGACCGCAACTCAATCATCTGAAGCCTAAAACAAAAACTCCATAAAACAATAACCTACAAGAAATATACAAACCATGATGTAAAGATGTGTTATAGACCAAATTTTGATTTCCAAAAGTACAATAATTCCATTTTGGGAAAAGTTCTATGGTCATTTTTGGTGATTACATCATTGCTACCTTATTTCTTTCAAGAAACAGGAGCAGAAAACCAAGCAGGCAAGTCTAAACAAAACCGCTCTCCCACAAAATACAACAACAGATGGAATCTACCAGAAATCTACAATATTTCAACATCTAAAAAAGCTATATCCAGCACCTTTCACCAACTAATTCATCATATAGTATAAAAATTAAAAGTAACTTTACACAATATCAGCATGCCTTCCATACAACTAATCTTATTTACAGTTTTTTTAAGAGGTACAGTAATTTTTGGGTGAACCAGAAGCGCTTCAAGAACAATGTTTAGCATTCAGCAATGCCTGCTACTGCCAGGTGCGTAGCTAGAAATTTGCAATGGAGGGTTGCTTTGGGGGCAAAGCCCCCACTGCCCGAGGCACGAAGATCTAGGGGCAGCGCCCCCAGCATTCGAAAATTTTGCATTTTTTTGCTAAAATAACTCAATTTTTGGGCTATTGTAATAGAAATTAATGCTTTAAAAGTGTAACATAGAAATTAAACTGGTTGCATAAATGGGTTGCGTGGGAAATGGCTAATTTTAAAACTTAATTCTCTTGTTTACATCATAAAATCCTATAGTTTAATAAAACTCTCACGAAGTAAACTATTTTGTCTATAATTTATAAAGAAGAATAATTAGGGGAGGGGAATGATGGAAAAATATTTGGGAGATAAGATTGGTACATAATTAAATAATATTGAATTGCCCCCCAACCCCAGTTGATGAAACTGAAATAATTTTTTTTTTTACCATAAATAGATAAAATTAACTAATATTCCTCAGCGTATACTATATTTGTTGATGAAACCTATTTTCAGAGTTTTTACACTAGCGATCAAATTTGATTGCTTATTTTGGCCATTTTCCTAACTTTTCATTGATTTGTTAGTTTTATTTTTGACAAATCATACCCCTCCTCTTGAATATATGTTTCAAAATATGCTTCAAATCTCTCTATCTCTTTTTAGTCCATTTCAGTGCAAAAAAGAAACAGTCTTAGAAGTGCTAAAAACGTGGTATTTTCCTTATTCAGCATTTTCATCGACAGGCTAATGGGGAAGGCTTAACCTTCCCCTGGCTGTGCTACTGGCTGCTGCACTGGCAAAATTAACCATGAAAAGTCAATTTTTATGCCAAGAAAAACAACAAAGCACCATATCAAATTGCAGCTTCACCAATAGATCTGAGATAGGGTAAGTTTTTGCAATTCTTTAAAGCTTTTGAAACACAGCGACTTTATGTTCTAGTAGCACAATGTTTTAAGCTGTCTCCATAAATTTTTATTCTGTAACTTTTTCTGATTTTACAAGCAACTTTTATCAATTCTTGCATAAAACATAAAAACATGATTCCAAAAATATGCTTTAAAACTACAGTATTTCAGTTCAATTGCAGTATTCTCTAGGTATTGGACAACAACAAGCTTTGTGTCACGTTGGCTGTGACTTAGTGTTCTCTATGATGGAATAATTCATTAATGTTGCAGAAGTTCAGCTACAACCCCAGAACTGTGCTAATACCACAGTGTCAGAACCAGGGTTGCAGAGTCATTGCAGGAAAGGTCTGGATCCAACTCCTACGCTATTGCTTTCAAGCATCCAACCATGTTTAAACTCTTTGTCCATAGGCCTAAATTTAACTTCTTACTTAAACTTTTGTTAAAAGTAAATGCAGCTTTTGTAAAAAATAAAGGAAACTTTTTCAGGATTTAGGGCAGTAAAAAATTGCCTTACAAATAATTATCATATGCAAGTTCATAAAACCAACAAACGTATCAGGTAAATTGAAAAAAAGAGACAACAATATTATAATAAATCTACTAACCTGAATAAATTTGAAAGCAACTTAATTCTCATGATGATCGCAGTTTCACCTCAGGCAGTTGGGCATCTTGAAATTGATATATACTCCAACACAATTTCCAGAATCCGAAACAATAGAACTATTGCGATTAAATTATTTAATGCTTTGCGAATTATCTTGCGCAACATTCCTGATAAAATTGCAACGTTATAATTTTTTCTGCCAGCAAATAGCAGATGTTGGAAGTAAACATTAAACAACTTTTGCATCTTAACGGTAAAAATCACTTGGCATGAATGATTAATGATTATGGGAGTTACATTCTCAATTAATGATGGAAAATCAATACAAAACTAAAAATTAAATAAAAAGTTCACCAGCAGCCAGTAAAACCAAAATCTTGATGAAAACAAACAACCCTTCAAGGTTCTAAATTAAATTTTCAGTTCTCAGACTGTAGCAACTTCCAGTAACTATAATTGAAACTCAATTCAAACCATGCATTTACCAGTTCACTGCTGACTCGAACCAAAGCAATGCCTAGCCAACCAAGTTTTGAATTTAACTACTCTACACTTCAACTGAAAAGTTCATTGTTAAAAAACGACTTATTTCAGCAGCTCCAAAACTAGAATATTTTATCACATTTTTTGCATGATTTAGTGGAATTAGAGCCTATGGCAGAATTTCAGCCTGATTTAGAAGAGGTGGAGTTCTTGACAACACATTTTGAAGAACTTGGTCTCGGCCATGAAGCCTATAAGTCCTCAAAATGTCCTGTCCTCAGCTGGAGGGCAACATCATTTTTTGATTGATTAAAAATGAAAATAACCAAACAAAATACAACATAAACTTTAATCGACTATCAATTTGTTTCCTTTCCTTATTTGAAAAAATAATAGAATGTAATAGCCAACCAAGCCAGGTCATACTGAAACTTATTTTAAATGGCATTGCTTGAAAGCTCTAATCAGATAACGAGGGGGCAAAAAGCCTTTAAAAAATTTAGTTTTTATTTCTGCTAATAGTTTTAGTGCAGGCAGTAGAAACTGCAAAGCTCTAAAGCTACCCAGAGACATAACAAAGAATCCATGGGTCCGGAAACAAACAAATTTGATTTGCTAATGCAAAAACATGGCCGGTGCCTATTTTGTGTGTGAATTTAGAAAAAAGTATGTGCATGATATTGAAATGTAATACAGTGCCGGTACTACCAGGGATAGCATACTAATATTATACTACAGTAAATATGTTAAGACTGGTATATGTTGATACAACTAACAAACCATATCTTTAAAATGACAACTTGTTCTGAAAATATCTGACCACTAACAATTTGCTTTGAGAAAAAACGAGCTACTCTAATCACTGGCAAGTAATGTAGGGGCACATGCTCTAAACAATTTGTCCGTTAAAAATCGTTGCTAGGAATCCCAAATAACAAAGTATTAGATCACTGAAAATGCTGCATACAGAATTATACAGAAATTAGGTGCGAAGTTAAATACAACTACTGCATAATAATTGTTCAAATGCCTGGAGAAATGTTTGATTGTGCGTTAAACCTAATAAAATTTTTACACCATGTCGGTATAAGTTGAATAGGCAAAGCTCCCAAGAAAAAATTGGTATTAAAAAAAAAATTAATTGCTTATTATTTTTTCGTTTTGACGATTGTGGAGTGTGGACCCTTTGAAGGTGGGGCTGGAACTAATGTCTCCAACACCTTCCTTCTAAATAGAACCTTGCTGGGATCCTTAGGATATTTTTTGAAATTAAATACCTCATGTTAAATTTAACAAAGTGTCTTTTGGCAGCCTAAACATTTGCCATCATTTATTGATAGGCATTAGATATGAGACAGGCTGTCAAGTCATTGAATTGAAATAAATAATGACTGCTGAACATAAAATAATGACAAATAATGACAACTTTCAAGTATAAATAATGACAATTTTCAAGTATAAATCGAAAAGACTGAACTGAAAAAGAAGTCAAAGCTCTTTGTGTAGTATTTGCAAAATTTTTTAGGTGAACTAAAAAAAAGGATCTTCATGTAGGTTACGTGAGATTTTTTTGGATGATCTTCAAGAAAAAAAAAGGTCTTCATTTCAATGGCTCACAATTTATTGCAATTTATCCGGTAAACTCAAAAAATATCAGTAGATTATTTAACAAATAATGAAACAATGACAACAGGTCCAAAATAATGAAAACTAATGAAATTGAAAAAAATAATGAAAAAATGACACACTTGACAGCCTGTATGAGAAAGACATCACGAAATGTATAGAAAAGATTGGCATAAAATTAGAGTTGGAAAATTGTGGAAAAACTGATGTTCTTCTTACCTTAGCATTTAGGGTATTTTCTTTTCAAATTGCTTTAAAAATTCAAGTGTTTATTCCTTTTTAAAGTCACAAAAATTGCTGGTTTTTCCAAAAATAAAAATAAAAACATTAATATTATTCAACATGGGGCATGAGAACTTTGCCCTTGCCCAAGAACTCCGCTTTTTTGTAATGACAAAAACTTGAGCTTACAATTTTACCCGGTACAGTATTTCAATTCATTTTAAAAACATAAATTTAAAGTATTTGCAGTACTTATTAGATAACAATATTTTTTAAAATTTCATTAAAGGCCGTGGCTATTTTGCCTCTAGAGGCAAAATAGTCACTGCCTAATTTTTAAATGCAAAAAGTGTTTAAGATATTGCATTTCATTAAGTTTTTGGTGATAATTTGAACATACTGTAGACTGGTAGTTTTTAAAAATATTCATGAATGTCATTTTGAAGTTTTACACATTATCAGCTGATGTTGATTATTTACCATGCTGTAGCAGTATCCTGGCAATGCAATGCAACAAGGCCATAACCTGTAAACCTGAAGTGATGGATGAATGGGATATTCTAATTCAGCTAAATTAAAAATTATTAAAATATAAACTCAGAAATTGTGAATTTTAATGCTTTAAACCCTCTTTTTTAGTAGTTTTTGAAACACAAACCAACTTGTTTGGCTAAACAATTTGTTTTAATGAAGAAAAACACTAGTTTGCCTCGAGAGGCAAAATAGCCACTCCCTAAAAATTTTGGAAAATTTGCCCAAAATAATTTTAAAAAGTTGTGTCCTTGGTCCTTGACCATTCCTATTATCATCGACTTCACCTCTGTTTGCAACCAGCAGCAATAATTTGGCTATGGAAGCTTTGTAACAATAATCATCATTAATTCATGATAATATATCGGTAGCGTCTATTTTGCCTCTCTGCTCTGGAGGCAAAATAGTTGGGTGTTGTTAAGTATAGGCTAAGCTGTCGCTCTATTTGCGGCAGCTCTGCAATTTGTGTATGAGCGCAAGTGCGTTTTCTCCTTCCCTCCGATCTATTCTAAGCTATTCCCCAGATCTACCCTAATATCAATGAGTGTACACATGCGAGGAGCAAGAGCATGCGCACGCTCATACACGAGTCGTAGAGATTCCAAAATAATGCTGACGGCTCATAGGTACTTAACGACTCTATTTCCAACAACTCAACGGGGTGTTTTAAACATGCCGTGCAGAGTTGGGATTGCCATACCGGTACCACTCTATACCTAATATATACTCGGGGCCTACTAGCCAACTGTGGTTGTTTAGGGCAATTTGGCAATAGACATTACCGGCAGTGATGGGCACGATACTCTAAATTTGCGTTAAGCAATATCGATACGCGATACATTGAAATTGGGCTAAAGCGATACCGATACACGATACTTTGAAAAGTAGCTAAAGCGATACCGATATCGATACAAAAGTATCGCGCGATACGTATCGCCGATACATGTATCTCGATACTGCCCATCTCTGATTACCGGTATACTGCATAGGTCATTATACTCACTTGGTTAGTAAACCTCCCACTATTTTCTCGTTTTGTTTGTTTATTAGACATCAGTTGCCAGTACAAAGAACCTAGCAGCATCAGGCATCTGCCAGTGCCAGGCCTATACCGTAAGTCATATTATTGCATGTAACATTGTAAGGAGCAGCTTATGCTAGCCTATTATCAACAACATTATGTTACCTTATCCATCATTCCAGTCAGCAGCGTGGCCCAAAGGGTAAAGCCATGTTTTTTATGAAGATCCTGCTTGCAAGATCTGGGGTTGCAAAATACAACTTAGTAGCCTAATATTTTGGCACTACTGGGAAAATGGACACTTTGAACAAAATAAAGTCATTGCACAAACACTACCAATATGAAACAGCATTTTCACCAGGCATATTAGTCAACATCATGCAATCATATTTTTGGTTCTACAATCAATAACATTAACATTACACCTAGGCTATCTTAGTACAGTAGGCCTACCGTATGTGACAATACACCTACTACAGATGGTACCGGTATATTTTACCAGTGTGCTTAGCCTATAGTCCAATAGCCAACTAAAAAGAGTCATTTATTAATACTCTAAAAGGCCACAAACTTTTTCAAGTCTGAAATACTCAAATAAGTTCTCCCATCCTAAAAACCAACTTTACTGCGAATATTGCAGTATACCGGTAATTACTAATACTAGGCTAGCCTCTCAGTGTGGTGCTAAAAACTTGAAAAGTTTTCTAGAACAGCCTTAAAATGAAAAGCCCTAATTTCTCCAACTGAGAGCTTGCATAAAAACTTTTACAATTCCATTAAACTACCGTACGTAAAGTTATGAAACAACCTTCATAGACAAAGTTTGCAATGGTATTAATGAAAAAATTCAACACCATTTCGTCATAAGTAAGTATTGACTTTTGCATAACTGAATCTTCCATCAGGAATATTACTACCATATAAACTTCATAACAAAAATTTTCATAATATCCTTTCACATGTAAAATTCTTGCCAGTAGCCTACCACAACAAAGTGAGCCAGCATAGACTGAGCTAGTGATCAAGAGGAGTGCGGAGTAGGAGAAAAAATAGAGGAACGTTTGTATTTCACAATTCCATTCCTACGTTGTAGAAACCCTAAGGTTTCAAACTAAAAAAAAGAAATTTTGGGGAGATTGGTGCAATGCAACCCCCACAAAAATCATTATCTTTTGCTTTTGTCTATATCTAACTATTCTGAAACAGATGTTGGCTTGCCTTGCTCAATATTGATGATTACAAAAGTTTAGATTTTGAAAAACCCATTGAAGAAATATTCGCCAATTGTGATACCCAAAATTTTACCAACAATTTACTTTTTGTTTTATTAATCTATTCCGAAAATTTGATCAACTTAAGTTGAGTGAAAAATTTTTTTCGAATTTTGTATGACTCATTTCAACCATTTTCCCCCATCGCAGCTCCCCCAATTTTTAATATGTTTTAGTCATCACCAATATCCACCAAATTTGATAATTTGGCCCATCTCTGTTGAACAATTCAAAAGTTCAAAATTTTCCAGCTCCCCTTTTAGGGGTAATCCCCGGACGTGACACCCCCATTTTCAGGCACACACTAGTTTGTTTCGAACTCTATATCACTCCATGATATCATCCATCTGCGTTTTGTGGTTTAAAAGGAGATAGTGATAGAAGAAAAACAAAGAAAAAAAAAAAGAAAAAAGACAAAAATAAGGAAAAATTTTATCCAAGACGGAATAAATGAACATGACCAATACAAAGGTACTGATTAGTGTTTTCAATAACCACAAATTTTTTTCAAAGAATATCACTACTTACCGAGATATACCACATTAAAATTTACCACTTTTTGTCCATTTTCCGCCTCAGAAATTTCGGTCACGTGACTGAGAGCCCTCAAACTTGGTACGCATACTTTTTCTACCTCTACCCATGTTGTGTCCAAATTTCAACTTTTCACGTTGAGCATTTTTTTTGTTAAAAGCGAAATAAAAAAATTTCGGCTCAAAAATAGCCGTTTTTTGTCGGTTTTAGGGTCCCCAAATCATTATCACGTGATTTTCGACCCCCAAAATTGGCATGCGTGATGCTTTGTAAACTTGTAATGTTGTGTCCAAATTTCATCTTTCCACATTTTGCCGTTTTTGACTTATCATAAAATTTAAAAAATTTTAATGCTCATCTATCAAAATGGCCGAGTAAAAACATAGGAACTACGCGCGCGCGCGAAGTCCCAATTAAGAACAATGCGAGCATCAGCATTGAAAAGAACATTTAAGAACACGAGCCAGTACATGCATTTGTAAGTAATTAGCAGAGTTCTGTGGACCTTTTGTATATGGTCATTTTTTTTGTATTTAATTGCTATTTCAATAATCATGATCTATCCAAAAGACAACTTTAAACCAAGCTAGAATGAGTTTGTGTCACTTAGTTCTTCAATAAACCTTAAGAACAAATGAGGCTGAAAATTCGTAAAAATTTAAGAACAGTATACTTCAACCCAAAATTTACTGGTTCTTGCGAAAAAAGTGTTGTGCAGCTACATTTCAGGACCCAGTGTTCAATTGGAGACTCATTTTTGCACTGAAGATTTGTTGTTAGTTTTGATGTGATAACAGCAATGCATTCCCGTCTCCTAACGTATGAAATGACTTTCCAAACACATACCACGAAGGCATTTTCTGCGCTATTAGGCACCCCATTACTAGTTAGGAAAAATCAACAAAATTTTGAATCAAAGTCCTTCTTGGCTGACCGACCTGGTGGTCATCATAACAATGACCGTTTCGAATTCAATTTGGAAACTCGTTGGTGTAAAAATGGCTTCTTTCTGGATTTCCAGTTCATTGCCAGGGTTCCATGGTACACCATTCGTTAGTATCATGTTATCATGTCCAGGAAAAAAACACGTAATTCAACCAAATCAATGGCTCCATTGTCATCCGCTTTTAACACTTCGCGTCTCCCCTTTTGAAAACAGAGCGTTGTGTTGGGGTATGTACTATGTAGGCCACAGCTACTGCTAATGATAGCAGCACGTATATGAGCTAGCGTGATCAAGTCATCGTTTAGGTGATTCCCCTTTTCATTACCTTGATTCCACGATTTGAGATGTATGTTTTGTTTTTAGGAATATTGCCAAGAGTTAAAAATTTCCGATAACAGACGCTTTCGTGTTTATGTAAAGGTAAGTTTTTGTTGCTGTTTTATGCTAAAAATTTCATTTACCGGTATTACTTCACACCTTTTACAGAACATGTATAAAAAGTAATAGCTCACGTGCTACCTCCGAAGAAAAGCTAATTGCTCACATGCTACCAGAATCGGTTTGTTTTCTGTTCAATTTTCACTCTCTCTAGTTAAAGGCGGTGAATCATCCAGCCAATTCCGGTGGTTTACAATAGCTAAAATTGAACTGTAATTTTTGATATTTTTTGTTTTGATTTTGGGGCTGCGTTTGCAAAGATATTCAACAAATACAAAAAGATGTCCCCCCGAAAAAAGTTTTTGGAAACTCTGAGTTTTGATCTTCCCGCCAAAACCACAGTTCTCTAAACTATTAGGCTTAATAGTTTAGAGATAGTTAGGCCTAATTAGGCCTAAACTAGTTAGAAATAAATTATTAGGCCTACCACAGTTCTCTAAACCATTAGGCCTACAGTGGTTTTGGCGGGAAGATCAAAACTCAGAGTTTCCAAAAACTTTTTTCGGGGCGACATCTTCTTGTATTTGATGAATACCTTTGCAACCGCAGCCCCGAAATCAAAACAAAAAATATCAACAATTCTAGTTCAATTTTAGCTATTGTAAACCACTGCAATTGGCTGGATGAATCACCGCCTTTAAGCAACCGTTTCTGACGAAGCGATTAGCGCTTCTAAATCACTAAAAAATGAAGCCATTACGTCACAAGTCGCAAAGTTTGCATGTCGCACAAATGCCAGTAACTTTGACATGTGGAGGATAGTGATTCGTTACTTTGCAATGATATGTGGTAAGACGTCGACAGTGGATCTTGGTGATGTTGGCAGCAATATTCTATCTCTTCTTACTTTTTAAGATTGACAGAAAACGGATATGACTGGTTTTGACACTTAGTCTAGCGATGCACTTCCACTAACTCGTTATGTTCGTGCAAATCTACAAGTTTCGAATGTGCGTAATTGCTGTCGAGAGTTCATGGTTACTAAAGTTTTTGTTTTTTTTGTTAGTTAATTTTTTTTTTTTGTCTTTAGGCTTTCTTTACTCAAGCAAAGACGTGACGGCTATGAAAATTGCTTTTCAATTTCATCCAAAGAAAAGTTCGTCTTGCAAAATTTTCTCGCGCAAACGAAAGTCATTATCAGCAACAAAACGCGTGCAATTTAATCATGAAAAGTCCCTTTCATTCATCGATTTAAAGCACCATTCAGCGGAGAGTTTTCTGTTCCTCATGTTGTATTCAATGTTAGCAAAGCTTTTTAGTTTTAAACTATTTGTGTGGCTTTTTGGTCTTTGCTTAGTGCCAAAAACTTTTTTGGGAAAGTTGTGTGCTCTAATCGTGTTTAGCCAAACGCTATTGTAGCGTTCGACCAATACCATACTATATTACTAGTACAGTAACCAAAAACGTCAAAATTGAGACTGTTACCTTACTTGGTGAATTTTTGAAGCTAAGCTCTAGACAAATTACGTATCAAAAGCAGCAAAAACAAAACTTGTAAGCGCATTGCAAAAAATTTTTCGAACCTAACGAAGTGAAAGCTTCTTGTTCTTCCATTGCGCTTCAAAGTTTTGCTGTTTTTAATATGGAGCTTGTATGTTCTGAACTTTAGATCACGTGTGACTTTTAAAGACTTTTTGTGACTCGCGTTCGGTTGTGACTTTGAAGTATGTAACTTGCTGCTAAGCAGTGGAAGGAACAAAGATGCGGTTTTTTTTTGTTTTTTTTCTTTCGTTCTCTGAAAAATGGTTTAGGTTGATTGCGTTTTTTCTCTTAATCGACCACCTCGCGTATTTACGCGCGGAAACGCGCGAGGTATCTTTATCAATGTAAATGCAAAATGACTGCCATCAAATGATGCGTGATCGGTAAAACGGAGTCTCCAGAGTCGTTACGCTTTGCTATTATCTGCCGTAAGCCAACTGTTTCGATTCTGTTAAAAAATACCACTGTCGAAAAAATATTTATGTCCTGTGTTGGAATTGATTTCTGATACCGGTGATGTATTTTTAAAGAAATCAAACCGTGCTGTATTAGCAAATCGGGATTTCTCTAAGATTGGAAATTTTTTTTCAAAATTCTTTGCTTTTCAAAATACGTACTTCTTGTTTACATCGCATTATGTAATAAAAATAATGTTTTTGAGGACTGAGTTATCAAAAAATGAAAAAAAAAAACAACATATCAAACAAATTGAAGCCGTAGCAAGTTCCGCTAGAAAGTTAGCTCTTGGAGATTAGTCTTACTGCTCAATATCACGTAGCTGCAAAGGTATTGGAAGAATATATAATCTTATCCAGATGTCGCTGTACTTTTTTTTTTTGAAGGATGTAATTACAAAACTTGTGTTTTGTTCCTGGATTTGTTTTAATTTTTACGCTTCTATTTTTAGCGTTGAAATAGCCAAAATACTAAATAAATTTGGAGCAGAAACGTGCCTAAAAAGTCAATAATTTGAGAAAAAAACAAATTTGTCACTGTTTAAGCCATGGTTTCTAATCTGTGCCTAACTGTAACATACAGCAGTTTGTATCGGCACAATAAAGAGAAAAAATAGTCCATTTTAAATTGTTAACCGCGGATTTGTTTCAGTTACCGTAGTGGAATTGATTCAAAAATCGGTTCTTTCCGAATGGCGCGATAATATTCCACATATGTAAAGAAAATTACCGGAAATCTGTCATGTGAGCTAAATTTTGTGCAAATGTTAGCACGTTGGCATTGCTTTTGCAATCAAAAAGAAATCGGCATTTTGATTTAAAACAACAGTTTGTACGTACTCGTAAAATGCGCCCTCGCGAAAAGATTTTCTTTGTTGAGTAATAGCAATTTGACTAAAGATTCAATATGACGGAACGGAGTTCGTAACCAAAAAGCTGTTCCATCCATTGTTGCATCATCGCATTAATCTTTTCACATTTCGTTTTTTAAACCTTTTAGTTTTTACTGATATTTTTAGGTTATTGATTTTGATCGTATGCCGTTTAAGCAACTTGCAAGGGTCTTGAGGATAAAATCAATTTTTGAACTTGATTAAAATTAAAGCTTTTACGCTAATTTATTTTTACACTGTACGGAAGTTGTTTTACCTGCACTGTATTTATTAAAATTGCAACTAGTAACAAAATACTGTACTACAAGAACACCAATTTTAATATAAATGCGTTTGTGCATGTTTTAAAGCCTATTCACTTCCCTACCTAGTGAACAGCGTTGTCGTGGAAGTGGCTTGCTGTCGGAAATTGTGCCTTGTTGGGCTGTCCTTCTTTGTCACGTGAGTTTCGATGATTTAAATAGATTATCAGTTTTCGCATCAGTCAAACTTTTGGCTCTTTTGCAACCTTCGTGTAGTTTTAATCTATTGTGGCGTGATGTAGCAGCTAGTTTAAATAAAATTTTCCATTCGCTTTTTGGCGAATTTATCATCTTTCAAAACTATATTGAGGTCTTAAGGTTCCTGTTTCCGCTGTGTTTATTAAAATCAAAACTCTCGACTGTGCACGGATTCTGCTGCAATGAGGTTCCTCTTTTGCTGAATGAAGTGTTCTTTTTTATTTGACTTTGCTCGCTCCATTGCAAAATGCTGCAATCGTCGAGAAAACATCGTGATTTTTGTCGCAGCCTAATTGCACGAAATGCCCGATGATACATTCCAATTTTACGCTGCATTCGATGTTTGCGAAAGGCGATGTAGCACTCGTTAAAAGTGGTAAAGCAGGGCTGCCCGACCAATGGCCAGCGAAGCTGTTATGTGTGGCCCGCGAGGTCATTTTGCATGCTAGATTTTTACGTGGAAAGGCTTACCGTTTGTGGCAAATAAAAAGATGGTCTAAACCTAAACCTTTTTCTGTTTGGTTTTCCCGAAATCTGTTCGGATCTGCGGCGAAAACTTTTTTTGGTCTTCACCTACTTTTGGGGAACAATTCCTGAAATACTGGCCGAAGTGAGCACCAATTTTGTACGACAAACTTGCAATTATGTGAAGTTTAATCTTGGTAAAAATGCATATGGCCCGCAATAACTTTTCTCCCGTAAATGTTGCCCGTATCAGTGAAAAGGTTTGGCAGGCCTTTGGTAAAGGATTCCCGGTTTTTAATTAAAATCTTCATACTTTTTTTAATTTGATTGGAGGAAAATAGCACTACGCAACTGGAAAAAGTTTCGAGTGCGTTTGGTTCCCATTTATTCGCTATTCAGCCATTTTCAAATTATAATACAAACAAAGCTACGATATTCCTGACTTTTTTCTCTTGTTGTGATTAAATCTTTTCCCTCCCCCTTTCTGATACGTCCAATTTGTACCGCTGCGTTTGAATACCGCGCTGCTTGCAAATGAACTTTTATAGAGTGACTTGATGCTGCTCTGGTAAATCATTGGCTACTTTGGTTTACCGTTTTGTTTTGTGATCGAACTGTTTCTTTATGATAATGACTATTTGTTTGGTGAATCGTTTGTTGTTTGGTCGAAATGATTCGTAATAAAACAATAGCGTAATTAGCGTTTGCTTTCGTTGATTTTCAAGGGTCATCTTCAAAGTCGATTCGTTAGTTCGGCACGGATAAAGTATTACTAGACTCAACATGGCTCTTGTGAGTGATGGTACTACGAAGTGTTACTCTATAGCATCCCAGCGGCGCGCTGGAAGAACCTGTGGAACACAATTAGAAGGTGGTCGCATCATCACCAGTTACCACCTGGGCGGTTTTTGGTTGCCTATTAAAGTCCGTTGGGTGGACAACTGAGTTTTTTTGATCTCCGTACATTATATACTGAAGGTTCATATACCGCAGGTTTTTGTGAATAACAACATAAATGAGCAAAACTTTTCCTACTTCTATCAAAACAGTTTTAAAAAAATTTTTTGGTACTGTATAATTAGAGCACTTAAAATTAAGAATGCAAATGTTTTGTAACTGCTAAAACGGGTACATAAACGCTGCACAATTTTCTAACATGAAGAATCAGCAACTGGAGAAATTAAGCATCAACCTTACGAATAAGAATTTAACTTCTTACCGTTGAGGCATGCTCTGGTTCGTTTTGGATAAATGCAAAATACGCAGTGGCACAACCAGGGGGTGCTTCACTCCCTCTAACCAAGTTGCTAAGATAATTTAACTCAAAATGCAATCGTTTAAATGTTTTTTGGACTTGATCTACTAGTAGAGTTTGGGGCTAGGCAATTTGATTTTTTCAAATGACTCTAAAACCGTGCAAAATATGATTCCAAAAAGCAGTTTTTTTGGAAAAAAAAAACAAAAATCGAGGCCCCGTCTCTGCCTCCAGGTCCCGTTTAAAATATGTTTCACTTGTACAAGTTTACCAAGCACTCCCCCATACCCTTTCAACAAAGTCCTGGTTGCGCACCTGGCAGTAAGTGGTTAGGTTCAGTGACTTCAGTCCTGAGCCGCGCAGTGGCTTGATACTTGATATGGTGGAAGTGCAGAAATGTCGTACCCAGCATTTATAAGGGTATTTACTGAAAACATGCTAAATATTTCTCTCTTATGTCAAACGTCGATCAAGGCTTTCTTCTATGCAAATTAAATTACCAAGAAAACAAGCTTTTGATGCGGAAAATTACCGTTGTACATAGAAAATGCCTTGTGGGTGTGTACTTGCTGAATTTTAGAAAATTATGTTGGCAAAGTAGGAACACAAGAAAACAGCAGGCTAAGATAACATCAAGACCTAAATTGTTATGTATAAATGACGCTAAACAGACTTGTGTAGAAGATAGTGCTAGGGTACTTTCTGAATGAGCAGTGAGATTACTAAGTTAATAGGCCTTATCAGCCGTTTTACAGTCTACATATGTACTTGTTTTTTCTTCTCCGTTCCCCAGAGTCTTTGTTGGGTTCGAAGTAAAGCCTAGCCTACACTACATATACGCAACGCCATTAAAAAATTAGCAAGAAGCCTAAACGCAAGCAGCCAATCGCTCCGGAGGAAAAAGGTTTTCGAGCTCAGCCTAAATTCGTTCTAGTTCAGCGAATACGCCTAGCCGAACTTAATGAAGTCAAAACTTACATTAAACAAAGAAAAGTTAAATATGCGCAAACTCAATTGAAGCACTGTGTGGATAAGGTTTTATAGTGGACCAACAAATTGTAGTAATTTTACAACATTAAACAATTCCTAGCTATAGGGAAAGGAAGTTTTTTAGATCAGCTCTGTCGCTCAGGATGTTAGATTGGAGACAAAGACGTAAAGATCGAAAAGTAAAGTCTTTCGATGTTTTTGAGCTAAAAAACACGTGAGAATCAAATGAAAACCTCAAGAAAAGAGATCTTCATCCTTTAATGTTTTTTTAATTGTATAGTATATGTACTATAATCACGTAATGGACAAAAAGTGAGCAACAGGCTTTTTTGGAGCGCGCAACAGCTTTTCAGGGAAAATCCAACCCTAAAACTCTAATAAAACCCTGCAGCTGTTCTTTATTTCGTGTAGTTTATTTTTGTTAACTGGTTACAGTTTCCAGTGATTTTGAGAAAAATCGTCTTGTTTTAGGTTTTTGCTGAGGTCTTTTTTTACTCTGCAGTACTGCATAGGTTTTATATACTTCATTTTTTTTTTTTTTTTTTTGTTTATTTAGCTTAGTATGATGATGGGTTCCTAACAGAGCAAAGATTTTTGTAAAGTTTATTTTGTGATAGGTTAATATTCCAATGCTAAATGCAATCTGTTTTTTCTCAAGTTTTTTTTTTTTGTTGAAAAAGGCTTTAAAAATCATTTTGCTTGTTTGTTTTTTTCTTCTGGATTGTTCGCAAAAAAAAGACAAAAAAAAGAATCAGAAAACAAAACGATCGAAAATCGAAAACCTAGCCAGAATAATCTCGATATAAGATTTTGGTTTCGCGTGAACCTCAGTTTCATCCATTCAAAAATTTTCGTTGGCTTGAAAACGTAGTTCAGTCATCCGCTGATACCGAAACTCTGTAATGCTATTGAAAATGACGCGTTTGAACTTATGTTATAACGTAAATATTCTGAGTTGTCCATCTGAGATAAGAGATTACGATGATTCATCATGTGTTAATTGTTAACTGGTCAGGCTAAGTAATTTTCCGTATCTTAACGTACTGTATTTCTAATAACAAAGGTCATTGAGATGTTTTGCTTTTTTTTTGGTAAAAAAAAATGTGAAGTGAACTTCATTACCTACTTTGGTTTATAAATCATTTCGGTTTTAGAAATGTTATGAATTCGTTCAAAATTGCCTCAGGCCTCTGATTCAGGTTGGAATTCTGTCCAAACAGAATGTTGCTATGGCATTTGCAATTAATCTGTAGAAAAGAATAAGTAGGCAGACAAAAACCAGGTTTTGTATCTTCGTAACTAACAAAAATCAGGTTTCGTAACTAACTCTTTTGCAATATTTTTAAAGTAGTAGGACTACAGCATTACAAAAAATTGTTTATAAGTTATAACGTGCTATTATGTACTTCACTAGTAACAGTATATTTCAAGATTAAAAAGTTTGATTTGCTTTTTGAGTAAATTATTTGGGTATTATTTTACTTTCACGATTAAGATTTTGTTTAGAAATTGAACTTGTGAATAGCGATGTCCGGATTAGCGGATGTTGGTAAATTACAGTTGAATATTATCATATGAGTAAAATAATTTAGGGTATTAATTCTCTCTGAACTTACGAATTCAATCTATATGTCATAGAAGTACTTTAATGTTTTGGAAGAAAGCAAAGTATTATTAATACACAGATTAATTTAATCCGAGTAGCTAGTGCATACCACCCATAATGTCTCAAGTTTTGTCCGTAGACTCCGAGGCAAAGTGAAGTGACCAAATCCGTTGGACACTTTGTAATCAACGTTCTGAGGCCAATATTTCGTAACTTCGGTTGGCATCAGCTTTGTCATATGTGTTCTCTCGTCTAATTTTCATTTCGGCTGCGAGATTGCAACAAAATAAAATTATTCCTCAAGCTTGACTCTTGTTTTCTCATGGGCCTATAGGCCATGGGCATTGTGACTGAGAGAATGAAAACGTCATCGTAGGGGCATAACCAGGGTTTAACTAATTACCTCATTGGTCAAGTGCTTAGGTCCATGAAAAAGACGTTTTATCAAAGATTTGATAGTTTCGAGCAAATAACAAATTTAACAGCAAAGAAGCCAAACATCAGAAAAGTCCTATCAACAAAACTATCAAATTCTAGTCCCAAACCAGCGCGGGTTTGTTAAGTGGTCTGTAGCGCCAACGATCCACTTTCTAGTGCTAAGAAGAGGAAGACGTATCGCAATAAATCAATTTTATGGCACTGTCACTAAACACTAAACAAACCTGAAAAAAAACGAGAGTATTTTTGATATTTTTAGGTTATTCTGTAATGACATCAACTTACAGCAAATGTAAAACTTTGATCTGGCCTCATTGTGGCATGTCTTGAAAGGAATTTTTGAAAACCTGGCCGACATTTATGCCACAATAGGTTTGCGGTTCTACTTATAGCCAAAATACCAAAATTGTAAATTAGGCGTCTCCAAAACGTGTTCTAGACTTAATTTAGCAAAATTTAGAAAGATTCAGCTGAAGTTCTTTAAGAAAGCTTGCCAAATACTTGTGATTCGAGTTATTTATGTCTGATTATTCTGACCAATGAGTTTGACGAATGTCTGGAATGAAATCATTTAGTTTTTATTTGCTCAACAGAAGATGATTGTAAAGTCTTTGAGTGGGCAAAAGCTGGACGAAATAAATCGAAAAGTTAAGATTTTGCAAAAAAAGTGCTAAATATTTTTCGTGTCGAACCAATGCGCAATATGGTAGTTTTAGTTTTTCAGCAACATGTAGACCTTTTGTTATAAGAACAATTTTAGAAGAACTTGAGCATCATATTTGCTCAAAAATACTGTAAGTAATAAGAGAAAAGAATTTTGCTCAAAAAAAATTAAGAGCATTAGTTGTTAGCACAGCGTATTTATAGGTAATCAGCAGCAGGGGCGTATTTAGGGGGGGGCCATTGGGTCATGGCCCCCCCCTTTGGGTCGCTAGGATTGCAAAATTGCATTGTAAAGTGAGCAAAATTGAAGCATGGCCCCCCCTTTTGTAAGTTGGGCATCAGGCTTTCAGGCTTTTGGCTGCAAATTTGAGTGAGTTCGGGTGAAAAACGGGACGGACCTTAAGTAAAGACCTTTTTTTTTGTTCTTCACCTAAATTTGGCCGAAAAATGGGATGAAATTTGAGTGAAGACCTTTTTTTTTGTGCTCTTAACCTAAATTTGGCCGAAAAATGAGACTAAATTTGAGTGGAACAACTTCTGATTCAGATCTTTGTTTTTCCCAAATTTTCTGAAATTTTTGGCCCCCCCCTTTTCAAAATCCTGCGTACGCTACTGATCAGCAGGGTTAACGGCCTTTTCTACAATGCGATTGTTTATTTGTCTAACAGCAGTCAGGATCTATAAAAAAAACAACTTTTAACCAAGCAAGAATAAATTTGGGCCACCGTATTCTTTTATAAAGTCAAGAACAAATGAGGCCGAAAATTCGTAAAATTTTAAAAACAGCAAGCAGCCTCAATTCACAATCTACAAGTTCTTATTCTCGTAAAACAATTGTGTAAATGTAAAATACACCACTCGACAGCGCAAAATATGAATACTGTATTTTATATTGAAGTCTTACCGCATTCGTTAACCGGTATATAAAGAAGCAAAGGTAATGTGGAAAGAATTTGAAAAAAAATAAGGTTCCTTTCGATAATACTACTCTAGTTGAAAAGCAGTTCTACACTTTGGAGATCCCATTCTCGGATTTGTCGCGTGAAATCCGGCTTGCGTGACTGAGATTCAATGAAAACTTATCGAAACTTAGTCATTATGTAGTCATTATCGTAATGTAACCAACTTCTTAAAATACGTAAGAGACCCGATTTTTATTTTGAAATTCAGCAGCTGCTAACAGGGGTGCCGATCTTTGTTGAGCATTGGGGGGGGATAATTTGCAATTTTACCCCAATTTTGCCCTATTTTCAACATTGGGGAATGAACCTCGACCACGATTTTGTTCAGGTGAGCAAATTAAGTGAAGTCCAAAAAAAGGTCTTCACCAAACATGGAACACTTTTTTCCCCGAATTCAAGAGGACACCTACGCTCAGATGCACACCAGAGTCAAATTATTGGGGGGGATGCAGATGTAAACCATACTCAAACTATTGGGGGGGATACAGTCACATTATTGGGGGAGATATATCCCCCATCCCCCCGGGTTTCGGCACCCCTGGTTGCTAATCGACAAAAAGATTTAAAAAGCACACAAATTACTGTGTCCTACTTGTTGAATGTTCTTTCTATTGAACAAGACAAGTAAGAAATGTGAATACTCATTGCATAGAATTAGCTATTGCATTTCCAAGCTCTTGATTGCTCAACTTTTGGTGTGAAAATTGGCTCAACGATATCGAAAATCAAAACGACATTTACGCTTCCTCCAAAATATAAAATTCCGTGATTTTGACCGGAAAAAGAAAGAAGGGAACGGTCAAAATTGAGTTTCAGCAGCTAAGCGTTTGTCTGGTGCCATTGCTGTATTAGTCCTAGGCTAAAATCGATTATACAACCGCAGAATTGCTTGATTACTAGCTTTCGTAAGACTGGAGCCAAAAAGTTCCTGTTTCAAACCTGCGCTTGAATGATCACTGTTCAGCTTATAGCTTAGATCCACGGTAGTTTTAGGGGAAATTTTATGAGGGTGCTTCCCTTTTTTCGAAGAGCTATAAAAACAGATCTTTGAATGTGTTTTTTCATTGTTTTAAGTTTAGAACGATAAGGTGTTTTGAAATTTTAACCAAAGTTTTTTTTAAAGATTAACACAATCGTAATTTTTTCAGTAAGTTTTATTTAGCATTTTTATCTCAGTGGATAAGAAATTTCTAATTTTTTTTTGAAAAACGTTTGTGTGACCATTTTAGCCGGTCAAGCAGCAACAGAATTACAATGAAAATAGCAGCTGACTTATGCGTGCAACGCTTTTTGCTATGCAAAAAGATTGTAGTTTTAAAACGGTGTGAAAAGGAGGTAAGGATACACTGTTAACAGCTGCAAAACATTTCTTTGAATACAGTCACTTACGCAGTTTGCAGATACAGAATTTCACACAGTAAGTCTTAAAAATACAGAATAGAAAAGAAACAGAATGACAAAAAAATAACACTTTTCAAAGCCGCCGAAAGCAAAGGTGATTACTGAAAATCGACGAATGGATAAATTGGACATACTAGCTGTTGTCTTTGTTAGATCGAGAGATGAGGCATATTTGAAAGTGTTTTGCAACCTTTGATTATCATGCAGTCAGTACAATAGATCCTAAAATACTATGTTATTATATCACGTACAAAAATGTTGAAACTATTGGTGGTACAACAGAAAGCTGTCTCGAAATAATCAAAACGGCGTCAACAGCACGTCACGGAGCGTTGGGATTTATTGGCTTATCTACACATTCCTTTTTCGCTTATCTAATCAGCTGACAATCTCAACAAGTTATTGACTTTGTGACGTCAGAAAGGTCAGATGAATAAAATAAAAGACCAGGAAACTCCCTCGGGGATTTCTGCTTGTTTTGTCAAGACAGCAATTTGCATTTTCGAGAACTGTTTCTTAGTTTTTTTGTTGTGTTTTCATTCTAAAATATACGTTTACAACCACACAGCTTTTTCTTTCCTATCTATTCAATTTTGAAACGAATGATTCATCAAAAGTTCCAGCAGAACTAGTCATACAAGTGATGAAATCATCCAGGGGTAATTTTCCTTTAACATTTTTCTTGTTGCCAATAACACGGATGTTGCGAAATCGGTAATACTGCAGAACATACTGTCTGTTTTTGCTGAAGCGCAAAAAAAATTGTAAAAAAAAAGGCAGCGCTCCGTTTGCCAAGAAAAACTGCATCTGGTAACATTAAGATGTGCATATTTACTATTTTAACCAATTAATTTGAATTTGAAAGCTTCTGTTCTCGAATTACAAAATTTTCTTTCTTTGATCAATGTGAGGCTTGTAGTTTTCTTGAACTTGAGGGCCTCAATTGGTTTTGCATGACCAACGTATGACAGTGAAAACAGTAGCATTAAACAGCAAGTTATTGAGATTCAAGCAGAAGAAATAAGGAACTAAGATTGCTTAAATTGATAGTCGAAACTCAAAAGATAGACTACAACTGAGTGCGACAGTTTTGAAAATATTATAGCTATTATTTTGACAGTTTAAAGCCGACTTTTATATTTTTAATATAATTTATGCTGGATATTTTGTCCTCAGTTTTGGATTTGGTATGAGAACTTTGCTTATAACAGTTCAAACACCAATTTTCAATTTTGGTTGGTTTACTTGGTTTACTGTTTCTTCAGTGGTGCTTTTTGCTTCTTTCTGACTTAATCAATGAATTTTCGAATCATGGAATTTTATGTATTTCCGACTCTTGACTATCTCAAAAAATCGTGTATTACAATGCAGGGATTTGGTAAAATTTCTTATCATTATCAAGATTACAGTAACTCGAAAACTGTCTTGTAAGTAAAAACTAGCGTTGACGTATTAGTAATTGAGTGATGTTTAAGAGGAAGTGGTATAAAGTTTCAAGTTGGAAGCTGATAACATCGTTAAAATTAAAAAAGGGAAATTATTCATAGCTCAGTTGGCATACATATTAATTTATTAAGGAAGCAACAAAGTCCTAGTTGTAATTGATATTAAAACTACTGTAAGAATCAATGTTCTAGCTTTCAGAGCACCAATCGGGTCGCCGGTGTCAAAAGCTTTGATTAAAAGGTCAAGAACAAAGTAACATTCTAATTGTAACATTTTAATATATGCTAAAAGCGTTGAAAATGACTTCAGATTTGTTCTAACCTTTAAACAGTGCAAAAAGGCTATACATGTTTGTCTTGCCTCTGCTTTTTTCTTTTTTTATGTCAAAATACTTCAAGTTGTAGCGCTTCAATGCAGCAATCTTGCAATACAAATCATTTAGCGCTTCAATTAAGTACAGTACTTAATAAGCTGTCAGAATAGAAACCTCATTAGCGGATTTCACCGGTAACGCCGTAATTATAAATGTCCCTGCTTGGCTTTCGAAATTCGTTGAACTATCACGTTTTTCGTACTGGTATTAAATAATTTGATTTAATTTGTTAAATTTTTGGACTGACTGTACATCAGAACAAATTATTGTGTGTAATGTTTTAACTTCAATTGAGCTATTAGAGCATTACGATGCGATTCATTAAATTAATTCCGACATTTTCTTTAATCTTCAACAACTTACAATTATGATTAAACTGAGCAATTTTTGAAATTCTTATCATCATATTCGACATTATTTTCATTCGACATAAGTAAGCGTGAGAAAAAACTCTTGCCGACCACCAATAAACAATAATGTAATTTAATTTTGATTGCTATAATAGATTGAGAAGATGCGCTTCTATCCGAATTTTTTCTGTATCCAATACGTCCATGCATCTTTGGTATTTACACTTAACGCTTATTTCTCGATTAAACTTACTAGTTTGTTTACTCAGTATGTAGTGACTAACCGACAAAAGTTTGAAAAAAGGTATCTTAAATGATGCTTGTACCCAAAAAGCATACAAAATGACATCAAAAATAGTGCTAGTGCTATATTAAACACAGATACAGGGTGCTTTGCTAGCCGAAAATTTTTATCTACTGCTGTATTTTATTAATTCTCCCAAAAACTCAAATCTTGACTCTAAAGGTAACCCTAAACCTAACTCTAACAAAAAACCCTATTCTTAACCCTTAAAACAAGTAAATAAAAAATGTGCTCATGAATAATACTTATACTCATTTTATTCTCTTTAACTTAAAATTTTTCGGTGAAATAGTAACTACCTTAATGAAATGGGTGAAGTCCAACCTATTTGAAGCAATCAAATAGTTTCGATCGGAACAGGGTGTAGGAAGCTAACACCATGATAAAAAAACAAACAAATAATCGAAAATCCAATCTAAAACGAAGTGAAAAAACGTTTCAGGTTAGAATTCGTTAACATTTGTATTTATTCGTCAATGTTGGAAGTGAAGTTTCGCTTGGTGCATGATTACGCTGAGTAAATAACGTTAAGGACATTCGATATTTTCAAGCCTTTTGTGTCTAGTTGGACTTTTGTTTGGTTCCTCGGTATAAAATGAGTGCGCTCTGTGCAAATCTGTTTGTGTGCGTTCGAGTTCGCGTCTATGCAACAATGCTCATTGTCTATTTACTGAGCATTTTGGTTTTGTTAAATTTGTGACTCAAATTGCTGCAAAGTGAGGCTTTAATCCATAGCAGAGGAAAAATCCAGAAAAAATATAGCAGCTGAAAAAAGATTTTTGTGCATACTAATTTTTTTTTTCGATAATAAAGTAATTGCTCCAGATAAACAGAGCATATTCAGAAGACTGATTATGGCTTTACGAATAAGCTACAATATCTATTTATCTTGATCGAAGCAACAACTAAGTCAAATATTCATTCAAGCATAGAATATTTCTATGATTTCCCACCGCTTCTCCTGAGTTGCTGGCTTCCTTCCCAATGTTGAATGACAATGTTACCCCTAGCGGCTGTATATTCGACAATTACTGGTATTTTTCCTACTTATCAAAGCTTTCGGTCTTTCCCCTATAATTAATTAAATCAACGAATAGACTAGCTTGTAGAACATTGTCATATTGTGTAAACCCTTCACAAACAATGAACAGAAAGTTATGTAAAGCCCCCCTACAGGTGTGAGTCACTTTGTAGGAATCATCCTCATTCCTAGTTGCTTTCGACTGACTAGATCAATCTTAGCACAAACCAGTAACCCGCTCTTGCATTTTTGGTTTAAATTTAAAAAAAAAGGAAAAAGTATATGTCGTAATTCTACAAGGATAGTGATTTTCACAGCATCTTGAAATAGTGCTTGATGCCAAAGCAGAGCTTGATTATCCAGATGAAACTATTTGGCACGAGCAATAATGGGCTACCGGTAGTTACATGTATAGCACGATCATTTGGCAAATTAAACCTCTGTAAAAAAGCAAATGTATCATACATATGTTCATGCATGATGCATTTGCTTTTTACAGAGATTGGCTAGTCAAAAGGTTTCTTTTATTTTTCCGTTGCCAAGTACAAGAACTACTGTTTGATACAATAAATACCACTATTTTATTCCATTGTCGTTTGTGGTGAGCCAATTGAAATAAATGTTTTTTGTCACAGCAGGTCAAAAATTAAATCAACAAAAGCTCTGTAGGTTACACAAAATAAAATAATCCCAACGTTTTAGAAAGAGGTATTTTTTCGTGACTTAACTTGTGGGTGTTTGATTGATTTAAATTATGTTCTATTGTATTTTTTTTTGATTATTTTTTTTAATTTGGTGCTGCGATTTGAGCTGAATATGATATTAAAAATTTTTTCAAATTTCAAATTTGTATTTATTTTTATTTTTGAACCGACAGTGTGTATTAAAAGATTTTTTTCTGTGTGACTGGCACATTAGAAAGACACAAATAATTTCCCAAGACATGAAAAAAAAAATTAACAGGGTTGCTGATACTGCTTTGAAAATTTTTCTTGTTTTTTTTTTGAAAGTTTGCCTTCTAGAGTCATCATTATTTGTCAAAATTGGCATTTTAAAATTTTGCAAAATTGATCTGAAAATTGTCGGATAATTTGCTGCAAATGAAAAGCAAAACTCCATTTTCGTTTGCTACAAAATTGGAAACGAATTTCTTGGACAAGCTAGATTTACTGTTCGTTTAGCCAATGCAAAGCACATACTCGAGTTTCGCATCATGATGCTAGTCAATTAAATATTATTGCTCAGCACGAAAAAAAAAGCTATTTTTACTTGTTTTTGGTTACTCGATGTCACTTAGTGATAGACAGTACTAGTGAAGGCTGCAGAATTATGTGAAAACTGTTGCTCAAGCTGGTAGTAGGTTTTACTTCAAAACAAAAACAATTACGTCACAAGTAAACGGTAGCCGAGCTACTTGGCGACTGCAAAATCGACGTTTTTGCACCTTCAGTGTCAATATCAAAAAAGAGGAGACCATAAAATAAGTTTTTTAACTTACTTGTGATCAAATTTACAATGCATTTCTGAGTTTGAGTTTCGAGTTTAGCGACAATGGCTCTTATTGTAAATTGTGAATAAAAGGTTTCAAATGGTCAGATATTTTAAGTTTAGACCTTTAGAAGTGACGTAAACCAAATTTTGCTGAAAATAAAGTCCCAAGTTTGTGTAAATCCTCCATTGATGCTGTTTAGAACCACAATTAGGTAATTATGTTCAAGTTTTCAAATAAATCGTTTGCTGTTTTAACTTGGAGATAATCTATATTACTTTAATTTGCGTGTAATCTCAATTAATCTTGATTTTGAAAAATTAATTGCTCGACCAAATGACGACCAAGTTTTAAAGCTTGACCACTTCTCCCCAACACCTAACTTTTTTCAATTTAATTTGTAGATAACGAAGCTAATTAATTTATTTATTCGTGCCTACGCAGCCATTCTAACTAAAAATGACTGGGATAACACCATTTTCAGCCTATTTTCACAAAGTATTTATTGATTTATTTATTTACTGTGATGGCAACATTTTGCATTTTGTTTGTAGACAGGCCCGTAGCCAGAAATTCGCGATGGGGGGACTGTTTTGGGGGTCTGAGGGCGGAGCCCCCAGCGCTCGAAAATTTTGCATTTTTTTGCTAAAATAACTTAATTTGAGGGCTATTTTGATAAAAAAAATAATGCTTTTAAAACGTGGCGTGAAAATTGGCAGTGCAAGCATGATTAAGCTGGTTGGATAAATGTGCTATTTGGGAGGTGGCTAATGGTAAAATTTTAGTTCTCTTATTTGGATGCTGGTAAATTATAAAATCAAATAGTTCAATAAAACTCACACGGAGTAATCTATTTCGTATACATTTTATAGAGAAAAATAATTGGGAGGGGGCAAAGAAAAAAATTTGAGAGGTTATTAACTAATACTGAAGAGCCCCCCCTATTCCTTAATTTATAGTATATTTGTTGATGACACTTATGTTTAGCGCATTTTTAGACTTGCGATCAAATTTGATTGCATATTTTTGAATATTTTAAAAACTTTTCATTTATTTGTTAGTTTTATTTTCAACAAATTAGCCCCCCCCCCCCTTAAATATATGTTTCAAAAGATGTTTTAAATCACTATTTAGTCCACTCTAGTGCATTTAACGGTCTTAAAAGTGCTAAAAACGTAGTGTTTTTTTTATTCTGCATTTTGGTCGACATGCCAATGGGGGGGGGGGGCTGTAGCCCCCCCTGACTACGCTACTGTTTGTAGAAGATCGAAACTAGACGAGATAGTTAATCGTTGATTGACTTTCAAGTTATATGTGCAAGCGAGAAGTTGTTGACTTTCAAATTATATTGAAAACATTATTCTTGATGTACTGTGGAGTAATAATGTTGCAATCAAGTCTTTAACGCAGGGTGATGTAGTATGTTACTTAATCAGTGTTAACGGTTCTGAACCTTTGGTATTTTTAGTTCCGCAGTCTTAGATCAAGAGTTTCGGAAAATAGGCAAAGCTAAATACTTTTCAGTTCTCGATAGTTAATAGTGTAACTGTAAAAAACGAGTTAAAAGTTCACGGAGTGTTTGGATTGAAACGGCAAGAAATTGAAATAACACTGTTTGTGTTTATTAAACTTTACTAAATGAAAAAATGTTGTTTTTGCTTGCTGTTCGGTAAAGTAAAAAGTAGTTTGACCAATCCAAGAAGTCAGTTAGATTGCAGAACGTAGAATAAGCTGCAAGCTTTAAATAGGACAATAAAAGGTTAAGTTATCCTCGCCCAATTTTTTTTTGTTTCCACCCTCGCTTAGTACATTAAAAAAGTCCAGTAGTTTTCGAAACCTTCTCGATAATTAACGCGCTTAAAAGCCAAAATGTTAAGTGGAAATTGCGCATATTTAATCCACAATTCTTAATTTGATTTAGAAAATCGAAACCAAATTCTTAGCTATTTTGAGAAAGACAAGGTGCAACTAATATCGATTCATACATCGATCAGTAATTTGAGCTGTTAAAAAAAAGAAAAAAATTGAGTTTCGATGAAAAGAAAAAAGAAAAAAATGGCACGTCATGCAATTTTCCCAAATCGCACTATTTGAGCTACTGATGGTAACAGTAATGTTACTGACATAGGTACAAAAAATGCAAAAACTCGGTTAGCTTTTTGCGCAAGCAATTTGCAGTTACAGAATTCAAGATTTGTTTCGATTGGCTTAAATCAAGGCGAAGTGCAGACGATTTTTTTACCGAACTACTAAAGTAAAAGTGATTTTGGTATCCGCCTCAAATGCAAGTGCACTCAACTGCAACGTTTAAAATAGGCAGAGTTAGGTAGCTTGCAAGTTGCGACCACTGGCAAAAAGTGTGTTTTTTTTGCAGTGAGAGCACTGAAAAGATAAAAACGATGATTGAAATGTCGCGTAGTTTTCTGTAGAAGCAATAATTTTACATTGCAGAAAATCTAAGACGCCTTTCTAAAGTCTTAACTTACTGTACTTTTACGTCTTAAACAGTCCAAAATTGAACGTTTTTGTAAATTTTGATGCCAAGCGTATATGGTACCAAAGCCATCTATGCAGTATTTGATTAGATATTGTTATCGTAATAGCAGTTAAGTAAACACTTCTATGAGAGCATCCCTATTACTGAATAAAAATCTTGTTGTACTTGGAGTGCATATGACTTATGTTCTGATGAAGACATATAACGGTTTCATCAAAATTTTGTTTGATCGAAATTTTTTGCTCGCTGTAGTACCGTGTAGTGAAAAAGCATGTTGATGGATCGACTGCTTTTACATTGCAGTAGTTAGTTTGAGTGCACGATTTTGCGATTGTCACCAAGTCGGATATTGGACCTAATTTGTAACGTTTAGAAGAAAAAGCGCACCATTTTGAAACCTTGATAGCGATTACGTCAAATACTTATGACGTCAATCTTAATCTGTAATACCTAATATTTCCTCTAAAATTTGTTTAAATTTGCATAAAGTATTGTGCGGCAAATCGGAGAGCTGTGAAAGAAAAACATTAGAACACCACTACGATTTAAATTTAAGTATTTTAAGACATTGATGAACCGAGCTGGACAGCTCTGTTTCGAGCTTTTAGCTCTCATCAGCAGCCCTTAGCATATGCTGATAATCTGTTATTCTCAATTATTTCAGTACTGAAATTTGTTCGATTTTTATTTAATTTAGCATGGCATGCATTGGCAAAAAACAAGCAAAATGTATCGCAGCTATAGATGGTCAGATACATAGAAAAAACAATTTTCAGTTATGAATGAAGGATAGCTTATACAGTAGATTAGAAGAATTCTTATCGCAGCTACTGAGGAAAAATAGTCATTACGCCTACTAATTTAAATGACAACGAAAACTTGGCTGCGGTGTAGACAGGTACTGAGTTTCAGTTTCATTGGCAGGGTTTCGATTTAATTTGCATGCAATCACAATTTTCGTTCGCAAAAAAAAGAAAAAAGGGATGCCGTTTTAAACGTTGCATAAGATAACCTGTACTGCATTTCAGACTACTCTACATCAATCATCTGAGAAATAAAACTGCTACGAATAATAAGTACAAACAGTAAGGTAGTGTTGTATTGAAGTTATGTTATGGTAAGATAAGTGGGATATACTGTAGTGAAGACGAAAACTGGATAAATTTGAACGAAGGTAAGACGTTTACATGAATTTGCACGGTATTTATATTTTTAGAGACTACTTACAGTACTGCTTTTGTGCAAAAAAAACATTTCATCAAACTTGATATCATCCTACTTGAATTGGGCACAGCCGTACAGATTTGTGTACTGTACTGGTATACGAACAATTTTCGTGTTTTTTTCCATTTTGCAACGTTAAAAAATTTGTAGCGAAATATTGCCTTAATTTTACCAGTTGTGAACTAAAAATGACGTAAAGATTTAAAATATATTTTCTTATTAGTTTTGGTGTTGAAGTATTTGCCATGGCAATGACACTGCATTAAATGTTCTAATTTCAATTGTTTTTCGCAGATGATGTGTCAGCCAGAGCCTCAATTAACATTGCAACACACCAGCAATTTTGTATGGTCCACAAATGACATTCTTGGGCACGGTGCGACCAGCCATGTTTATAAAGGGACCGATAAGGTGAGCTCATTCAGGTTTTAAAATTTGTTTGAAAATTTTTGTTTTTGTTGCATGGGTAATGTTTTTGAAACTAAAAAACGCTAATCTCGAAACTAACTTTATAACTGGCTTTATTTCTCAGTCGTGTTTGTCGATAACCTTAAAGATGAACTGATGCAAGAGCTTAAGTAATTTTGGCATTTACTTTATGGGATTAACGGTTAGAGTACAACCGAAACCGCAATTAGCGTTTTTTTAAAAAAAGCAAGGCGTATTAACATTACGGTGTGAAACGTCTTTGTGAATTGTTTTGGCCAATTTTTTGTTTCGTGGTTTCAGAAAACTGGGAAAGAATATGCAATTAAAGTTTTCAACAATCGCAACGCAGGGTCGCGTTTTGCCGCTGCTCGAAGAAGAGAATTTGAAGTCCTGAGGAAGGTCAACCACGAAAATGTGATCCGAATGTTTCGAGTCGAAGAGGAGGTCAGTAAACTGCAAGAGTGTGGTCGCATTGTTGTTTTAATTGCGCCTGAAGTTTTGCCATCGAATAATAGTTAATTTACAGAAATAAACAAAGTACGCTTGGACGCTTTAGATTTTCCGTCAAGTGCTGTCCTTTTTTGACAAAAATATTTGTAAGAATTACGAAGTATAGCTGAAGGTTTATGGATGCAGTTAAATATTCGGTATTGATTGCACGGCAGTTTTATTTAACTTGATTAAAAGCAGTAAAGTCTTATTTAAAATAGCAAAATTTCTAAACGTTTCAGACCGATGATGAACGTAGCTGAGTCGGAATCGTTTAGGAATTTTACTATTTTTAATAAGGCTTTACTGTTTTTAAACACAAAAATAAAAGACGTAAAGTCACAATCTAGATCAGCCTCTGGTTGTCAGAAAAAATGACCATGAATGAGATTCGAACCCATCTCCACAACAACCAGAGACATACATTGCTTTCAAAGTCGCGGCAGTCCTTCAACGCAGGGTAGGCGTTAGACCACTCGGCCACCGTAGCTCTTTTCGAGGCTGTTTTCAATCAGTGTAATATTGTTTGCGATAGATTACGTCACGACAAGACGTTATCATTATGGAGCTGTGCACCGCCGGAAACCTCCAGACAATGCTGGAGGACCCGGAGAATCTGAATGGGCTGGAGGAAAACGAATTAAAACGAGTCATCAAACACATAAGTAAGTGACACTGAAGTCTGAAGTGGATAGACCAAGCGCTGCTGGTTGCTAACTGTACAGCATGGCTTCTGGCTTTCTTGGCCATCCTTTTTTCAAATTACAGGCTAACCGGGTTTCTTGCGGCCGGTGCGATATTTTTTTGCTCCTCCGTGCTTGTTTCTGCGCGAAACTTGCTTGCTAAATTTTTAAACCTCGTAATCACGGGTTCATTCTATAAGAGTGTTTCTGAGCATCTGACTTTGATGAGAAAAATCCGGATTTTAAAAGTGTTGTATTAAAAGCGCCTTCTATGCTGGAATATATCTCGGCAATAAGCGACAATTGCCCCCAATGGCCTAAATTACGTTCTCGTTGTGGCAGATTTCGAACAAGTTTGTCAATTTGGTGCGGAATTCTGCCTATTTCAGAAATTTATATTAAAATTTGTATTTATTACAATATTTCGAAGAGCTTTTTTATAATTTACAAGCTATTTCATTATAACGATTTTATTAACATGTAAGAACGCAAGCCGTTACGTTACAATGTTTTATGTAAACATACAAGTAAACAAAACAAGAACAGGTAGAGTCATGCTAGATTATGTTTTACATACAAGGCAGTTAATTCCTATTGCTCCGATAAAACAAACAAAAATATCGGTAATAACAAGCGCAAGTTTTCTCCGAAATTTGCATAAAATATTTTGAAATATGTTCTGTAAAATACAATTGAAACTCCTAGGCCTTTATTTGTCGGAATATTAGTTTTTTTAGAATGATAAGGTTGAAATTCGGTTAATCCGCTCGACTTTATCGATGTAGGGAATCGTATTACATGCGGACTTCCCCACAAATACCAATGATTATTTCAAAGCTTGTCAACTAAATAAATGAATATGAAGGTTCCCGTTTTTCATGCGAATTCCCCTTTTTATTGAAAGTTCTCATTGCTAAGTAAAATCGAGTTGTAATCTTGCGCAATAAATAAATAGCTTTCTGGTAAAAATAAGTAAACTATTGATTTTTTTGTCATTGGGAAAAATCCCTTTCTCAACTTTTCCTAGTATAACTAAACGAAAATCAAATATTTCATAAAAGGAAAAAAGCTCGGGTCAATAGACCTAAATCACACAAAGAAGGCTGTTTTGACTTTTTAAAAAATGTTAAATGCGGTTGTTTGGAGAAAAAACGTTGAGAACGACATCGAAGGAGAAAAATGCAACAAAAATGCGACGATAGATTTTGATATTTGTTGTTGGTATTTTTGTGTTTTCGGCCTTGGTGAAGATTTATACAAACGGGAAGAACCTTAAAAACTAAAAAGCAAGGCAAGCAAATCCTCTCGCAGGATTCAAACCGGCAGTTATACGCGCTACCATGCTGTTTTGTACTCGATCGTTTCCGTACTACTGCGCTTGTTTTTGCGGCACGTCCCAATGTAGAACTGTACTTACCGTTTAAATAACATCAGACCCAATATACGTCAAATCTCAATAACAAAATCAAAATACTACAACAAAGCCAACGAAAATATGATAAACTTTTTATAAATAAATATTTGGTAAATATATGATAAATATTTTATCATATAATTTCAGCTGACGGTTTGCGACATCTTCATGAGCGTGAGATCGTTCACCGTGATTTGAAACCTGGAAACATCACGAGAACTATCACCGAAGACGGATCCTCCGTTTACAAGCTGACCGACTTTGGGGCGGCGCGAGAACTATCGAACGAGGAACAATTCCAGTCACTTTGCGGAACCGAGGAATACTTAGTATGTTAATTTGGTTCCGTTATACATGGGAAAGGGAATATTCCAAACTCATTGATGATAACGTTTTTGCTTTAAGTAGTTTCCATTAACTGTTTGTATCACATAAAACCGCAAGCGTATGGGTTATTTCTGAGCGCTAAAGTCCCAACTTTGTGTATGGAAAATGCCTTGTATATTATGGAGACTAATTACAATTGCTCACTTTTTTATGTAGATTAGCCCAATTCTAAAGTCTAGTAGCAATATTTGTTGCGTAGTTGCATATTTATCCTCCTGTCACCGGACACCGTCAAATTCTAACTTATGGTGGATTTCAACACTTTTCATTACGATAACTATTTCGTGTTTTAGATGAATCTCCAATTGTATGAATCCATTTCTTGGCACCGTTTGGCATCCATTATTTTTTGAAATTTTTTCTCCATGTAATAATATGATGTTATTTTTATTCAGCATCCAGATATCTATGCAAGGGCGATATTAAAACAAGCTCCGATGAAGAAATTTTCCGCAACGGTCGACCTTTGGAGCATAGGGGTCACGTTATACCAAATAGCGGCGGGGGAACTCCCTTTTCGTCCGTACGGAGGAGTTAGACGAAATAAAGAAATTATGTAAGATAAAGGTTTTTTGAATTTTTCCTGTCTGATATAGCGCAAAAACCTTTTTCAAAAATTTACTGTGTTTGTTTAATTTTCACATTTTGCCTAGGGTTGGTATAATGTAATTTATAGTAAATAGTTGATCATGTTAATTTGATATGATCTAGTTGATCATGGTATTTGCTTGGAAGACACTTAAAATTCATACCTGCTCACGTGCTTCGAAAGAAGTTTTTATGCTCTTGTTAGACAAGCAAACTGAGAAATCGACAAAAAGAGAGGGCGTATGTATAATGGTTTTTCTTGCAGGCACAAAATCATTACTGAAAAGCCAGCTGGTGTCATATCAGGTACCCAGCAAAGTGAGAAGGGAACCATCGAATGGAGCAGAGAGTTGCCAAGAACTTGCCGTCTATCTGAGTAAGAATGTTGAGCATGTTGTAAAAAAAATTTAGTACTTTTCTAAAACTTAGACGAAGCCTTTGACCAAGTCAGACTCAAGAAAAAATTTGTTGGATTTTTTGAAAAGCTGAATTTTTAAAATGTTAACATCAGTAATAAAAATACTCATAAACTTTTTTTTGCGAGCGTCTAGATTACTTCAATAACTTTACCTTATTTTAATGCTGGGGCTTTGAATTCAAACATTTTGCTACATTATTTTGCACGTTGCGTTGCTTTGGGAATGGAGAAAGCGAAGATATTATGTGGTCTTTAAATCAAGCTGTTATTTGTCAACCACTTCAATGCTTTGATTTTAGATTTTTGTTTCAGAGGATTTAAACAAATCTTTACTCCTATTTTGAGAGGAGTCTTGGAGAGGGATCCACAATATACATGGTCGTTTGAACGTTATTTTGCGGAAGTCGACAAAATTTTGTCAATGAAAGTTATTGACGTTTTTTGCATCCCTAATGCGACTCTACACAAACTTTATCTTCCTCCGGATAAAAAGTAAGTTTAATTCAGTTGAACCGATTTTGTAAGATCTTATACTGTGCTCATTTTACTTGTACAATTTTGATGCATTTTTTTCTTGATACGTTTTTTTCTTATTTGGTTATTTTTCGAAAATTAATCAAGATGTCCTTCAAACCAAAACTTGCAATAAGGTTAATGAAACTGTGTGTTTGCCACGGACATAATGTGATCCATGAGAACAGAAAGTCACAACGAAAAAGAAGCCAGAATAACTGATTCTCGGTTTCTGGTAGTTTTTGGAACGAAACTGGACACAACTAGTTAAAATCGCTGAAGAAAAGACTGTGTTTCTGGGTGATTTATCTTTAGAAGAGCTATTTTTGTAAACGGTATCTTTTTAAAGAATTCTACCAAAAATTTTAACGCCAAAAACTCGTATATAAATACTTTCAAGTTTTTGGCTTTGGATCTTCATCAATATTCTTATATCAGTAAAAAAATGGCACCATTAGAAGTTTGTATAGCTTTTGTTCCAGACAAGGCTACCTAAATTCCATATTTGCGGAGACGCTTTTTGAAATCAAAAATGTGTTATAGAAACGCTTGCAAACATTCATGATTAGCTGACCGCTTTTAGCTGCTTATTTGCTGATTTGATACTGATAACGATAAATTGTGACACGTAATATTTATGACGTCACTTCCAGTATGTGAGATCGAAAAGTTTATAAGTAAACTTTCGATGTAATGTTGAAAACGGTTTCGAAAGCCTATGTTTTTTTGTAACTCGAAACCAGAGCACTATTTCACCTAATATTAAATCTCGCTTTATTATAGATGACAATGGCGATAAATAGATTTCACAACATTATTGCGTTCTAAATTTAATAACATGAGTTAGTTTTATAATTTGCATCAGTTGTTGACATACTTTGGCTTCCTTTCTGAAAATTCGGTTAGCAGCCTATGAAAGATCGTATTATGGGCTGTTTTTTTTCCTTTTAGTAGTTTGTTTAATTGGGCTTAAAAAACTGGAAACTTACTGTTAATGCTTAGCGCTGGAAGCATCTTCTTCAGTTTGTTTCAAAGTTGTACAATTTTGAGCTAATGCCACAATGATAAATTGAAGTAAGAATGTAATAATCCGTTACTATACTGAGTTTCACAGCAAAAATTTTAGGAAGAAAATTTAGTTATGCTTCCAAAGGTCGTTTCAGAAATACCACAAGACTTCAATACTTATAATGGTAAATATTAGCGTGATAAGTCTCACTTACGGCCCTGGAGGTAATTTTAATTTTCGAGTCCGAATAGTTTCGATCATTGATTAAAATAATCTAGTTATGCGGACAAGCATAAAATTTTGTACTTAATTAATTGCGATTTATTCATTACTTGCTATTTCATGGCGCGTCAAGTTGAAGGTCATTAGTATAATAGTTATCCGGGAAATACAACCGTAGTTAATTCATTTGAAAATTCCAAACCGCAATTATTTTTCTGATCAGTCGTTTTGTATCGTTTCAGTTTTGCCTCGTTTCAACTTGGTCTGGCAAAAATGACCGAAATTCAGGCCTTCTCCCAGTTGCTACTTTTTGACGGATCCTTATTTCAAGTTGATGCCGCCTTACCTCTCAGGGAATATCCTTCCACGACTCCAGAACATCCCGTGGTCCTCCTAAGTCGTGACGTCAGCGATTTCCACCGAATCAAAATTCCGCATACTTGTAAGTTTATATGCGGATAGGGAATACCAGTTTTGTGTGAAAATTAGACCTAGGACAAAATGGGTTTTAACATCCAAATCCATTTTATCTATTGATGGATCACCTGTCGAAAAATCTGACTCAAGTTCAGATTGATTGTATGATTCCCTCGTACTTGCAGATGGTGCAGCGAGAAATAATCGGCTTCAAACTCGCAAAGGCGAAGGTTCGGTTTCCTACCGTTGCAAATTATGCGTGTATATATCTGTGTTGAAAAATTGCGTTCTTTTTGAATTTATGTTTGCCCTGTTGGAACGAAAAATTGATTGATTCTTTTACCTGTTGTCAGTTCTAAGCAATTGATTGATTTACTTCAAGATGAAATTATTTTTAGGTAAACCACCGAAAATTAAGTCGTTGAGTTCGGAATCTGGGTTTTCGAATCTGGCCAAAGTGTGCTCCAAGTGCCTTTTTGATATTCGAAAAACAATTAATCACCTTTTACTGATACAAGATCTAATCCGACTCAGCGTTAAGTGGTTTCTGTAAGTTCAAAGTTCAAGTTTGTTATGATTTTGAGGCAAACGAATATCTTGCCCTTCCGAATTCCCAACTAAAATGTACAGTCATGTGATAACTGCTAAACTGCGCTGACATTCTTTTGCGAATATTAAAAAAAATTTCTAGCAAACGTGGCAGACACTGTTCCTTTTATTCTTCACTAATGACTAGTCTTGACCATTTTTTTAACTGAGAAACAGTGCTTTAGATTAATTAAAAAATGTTGATAGCTGTCAACCCAAAAAAGCAATAATTAGTCCACGTGAAATTTTTTTAAGTTGGAAATACTTCTAATTGAAAATCTTAAAATGATTTATTTAGTAAAGTGACAATATTTAAAAAAAAAAATTGGTTAGGTATTCTATAACTAACGATATTGTTTTGTTTTTTCATAGATCCTATTTGAAAAATTGCCTTTGTAAAGTGCGAATGTCTTGTGGAGAGACAGAAAGCAAATTGAAGTGCCTTAAAACCTCTTTGGAAATATTTGAAGAGCAGTAAGTGAGAGGTTTATCTTTAGTATAATCTTATTTTGCCAATGAACTCGGCTCTTTTTGTCAATCCGAAGCCTCTAAAGCTTTTCTGCTTGCCAAAAAACACGGAGGACAACATTGTTCTCGCCTGTAAAATAAACAGGGGGATATTTGATATATTTATGATTTCTTCTGGTCAACGCAACTTGAAGTCAAATTCTTCTAATTTTCTGTAGTCCAATCGCTAAAATTTTTGTCTTGATTTTTAACTGTTTTGTGATTTTTTTTAGCTACAGACAAGAAACTTCCCTTCTTCGCGTCATATCCACTATGATTTCCACTCCTCCGGTCGTAAACGAACTGACTTTGTATTTCGTCCAGATTACTGAAAAATCCAAACAACTTTTGCAAGTACGTCACGATCAATTGCGCAACAAATTTTTTGGTGATTTTAAGTTTTCAAATCCGGAAATTTTCATAGCTTTCTTATTTTCAAAGTAGTTGAAAACGTTTCAAGTGGCTGCTGACAGAAACATAACATTTTGAAGTCGAAATTTTTGTTTGCTTTTGCTTTAAAACGATGATTGAATTGTGAAGAATAACCGTAAGTTATAAGCTCAACCGTCATAAGCGTACTAAAAATCGGGTGCATTGCTTTCTATTTCCAGTTTCCCATCAAAAGATTTTCTAGAAATTTAACCATCTAACTGAAAAGACTTCTGGATTTAGAATCAAATCGAGAATTGAATTGTCCATGTAAGTTTTGAGGCATCCGCAGCGAGCTATAAGCATGCGAGCCACAGCTACCATAAATCCAAGACTTGGTTTTCGTAATTTTACGAAATTATGTTTCAGATTCGCGAACAGTTCGATGAAATTGACCATCGAATATCACAGATGGGAAAATCGATAATCGAAGACGAAGTACCGAAATCGGTATTTATCGACGAGGGGACGCGGCCCGAAGATCGACTGAAAGAACGCATCACAACGTGCTCGGACAAATCTCGCCAAATCCACAAATTCTTCAAAAAATCGAAAAGTTACAGTAAGTTAAAAGGGTTTTTCCATGTTAGTGAATTGGAAATAAAGTGTCACGCAGATTTAAGGAAATTATTAATGGGCGATGCCTTAAACTGCTGAAATCGAACTGCAAATTAGAAAGTTTTTTCCATTCCCGTTCGTTTCGAAGGAAATACAAGAATAATTTCGAAAAGTTTCGATGAAACATCAAACTGCTAGTTTTCCAAAGCCCGGTCAAACATGCTGCTGTGCAGTTGACTTAAGCAAGTCATCTATTAATAGCTTCTAAAACTTTCATCTTCTAAAATAATTGTTTTTGCTGTTTTGGGTAGGTGTTACTTCCGAAGAAAAACAAAGACAAATTTTTGAGAAACAAAGGCTATCGGAACAGTGCGAAACCGCTATTTCAATACTACTCGACAAATGCGTTCCAGACTCGAGAAAATTACACAAAGAATCGACGGCTTGGTTTATGTAAGTATTAACTTGCGAAATTCAAGTGATAAGTTGTACTTTGTTCTTCATTTACCAAATTGCCTTGAGCAGGAGTAAGCAAAGGGATCTTTCGGTCTTTATGTCGAACTGTCCACACCTATTTGTCACCCGAGATAAAACATATGATGGTGGTTTAGCTTTGCTCTTAATTGCTGAATGTCAATCAAATCAAACCTGATTTGATCTGACCGGCATCGCTGATCGGTTAATATGGAGAAATTTGAATTTCCGAAGGGTAATAATACAGTAAAAAGAACAGGACATTTTGCACTTGTAGTTGCGGAAAATTTTAGCGCATCTTTTGATTAATTTATTTAAAATTTTATTTAATTTCCTTTTTTGATTCCCTATCATTGAAAGGCATTAAGAAGCTATCGGTTAGCGCGAATCTAGCAATCGGTACGGGAAAGATTCTGATCTACAATACATCAAATTTGTCCCGCAATGTTTGTTTCCATGAAGTAGATTTTATTAATCTATTTTTTCCTTATTCAGTAACAACATGAAAGAATGCCTTAAAGAGATAGAAGGTTGCGATCGAAAACTGTCGGGTTTGTGCGCGAAATTGGAACAACAAGTGGAACCAGTTCGAGAAATGCAAAAAGTTTATCAGGAGAAAATGAGCAAATTTGAAGAATTCCTTTACCAAAATATTAGCGGGTACTTTGCTATTATTAATGTAATATTTCAACGTTGGTAATTATGAAAGAAATTGTTTTTGCTGATGCAATTTTAAGTGAAGTAGTTTGTCATTGTTAGACTTTTCAGAGAAGTGGCTTATTCGAAGTTTCGATTCAGGAAATAAAAAACACTTATTTCGTGTCAGCTTCCTTCACCGAATTTCTTTTTGTTAAATAGAAATGACCAACCTAATGCGAAACACCGACAAGTGTCCAGTTTGGGCTGTAGAGATCAAGACAATAAGAAATCAAACAATTTTAAAAGGTAAGCGATGCAACAGTATTCCTACCATTGTTGGTAGTCTTTTTCACACTACTTTTAGTTTTGGTATGTTAAAATAACCAGATGCAAAACGTAACGTTTCAAGCGAATGCTCGAACCCTTCTCATGTTTCTTTAAGGCGTAATAACAAAAAGCGCCAATCCAGCGGTTAAAGGACGACCTCTACTGCCCATAACTGAGGCCGTCTGTGGGGTAATGGTACTACCACTTTTCTATTTCACCTTGCTCATGGTAACCATTTCATTTTGTGCTTCAGGTTATCCTCAAAGTTCTCAAGTGTGGTATTTTCTATTTCACCTTGCTCATGGTAACCATTTCATTTTGTGCTTCAGGTTATCTCTCCCTTCTTTGTCTACACCTGGTGCTGCTAATGATTCCACGTGACAAGAACGACACAATATAGTTGCAATATGTTATTTGTTTGTGTATTTTACTATTTATTTATCAGATCTTTTTATAGATAGCACAATAAACAAAAAATAATCTTCGATACTTCTGCATTTAAACCTATGTTTTTTTAAGCTACCAAAGCAATAAATAAATATGGCAATTTCAAACAAAAACTTCAAAAAGCGGAACAAAGAACTTCACCATGCCACAGTTACAGAAAGAGACCAAACAAACAGAACACAAAACATAACGCGTTCAAATATCATGTGACGCTTCGATACGTGAAATTTTGCTGATTTTCAACAGTTAATCTGCTTAAGGGAATAAAACTAGGTTTAAAAGCGTCTATAATATTTGAATTTTCCTCAGACATTTTCAATATTGCAAAAAAGAAAAACATCGGACAATGACACATGTAGGGAGTCTTAAAAGCACAAACTTTAGAAAACTCTCAAAATTATCACGCTGTACAGTACTCTTCCATTAAATACGAATCAAATCCGGAAAAGGGCGACCCAATTACTGGAGTGAACTGCACGCAAACTCGGTGTGACCCTGCCGTGCTTTAAAAAGCATTGCACCAAGAAAACCTAATGCATGTATTTTCCTATGTTCTCCGATGTTGGGGCATCTTCACGGCCATAATGAGCTAATGGAGTTGTATTAGAAACGCCTGCTAGCTGTACAGGGTTGTATATATGATTCTGTAGTCGGACACCGATCGATTGCTGCCGGTGCGATGGCGGCGTTCGATCGTCGTTGTCATCGGAAGTTTTGTCGTCGTCTTCGCCAGGATCGAAGCTTCTATTCTCGGAAGAATATAAATTTCGTGCCGGGATGCCAGCTGGAGGCTGCATTATGTGGGCAATTTCGGTGCCAACTGGTAACCTGCGTTGATTCGAGGGTTCGATTAGCAAATTTGACGTCTCGCGTTGGATCGGTTTACTAGTTCCTTTCGAATGCGGTCGCTTTTTTTCTTTTCCACCAGAAAGATCCGAGTGTGCTGTGATTATAGGCACCGATTCAATACGACTACTAGTGGGTTCAGCGGAATCTGTCAAAGTGGGAGTTAAACCTGGGCAAATCGTAGGCACAGCTCGATCTTCATCTTGAAATTTAGAGGCAGGATAGTTCGTATAGTCAGTGGCAAGCATGGAAAGCAAGAGTTCTTGAACAAAATGGCTTCTTTCTACGTCGTCTTTCTCGAGATCAACTTTATCATTGTCAGATGGGTGAAGGTCGTCAAACCTAAAATTCATGACGCCATAACGAAAAAATACAGCACATTATAAACGTTTGCATGTACGACTTTTAAAAATTTGAAAAATTATTTTACCGTACGCTTACGCAACGTTGTATAACAAGCCCCTGGTCTCCGTAATATTCCACTCAAATGGAAGTTCTTGAGATTTCTGCTTGTTTTTTTTATCTTAGCAAATTACAAAAACAAAGAAAAAACGGCCGTTTTTACTTAGAAAGAGTCGAATTGTATCAACGGCCAAGTGCTACTAGCTACGTTATTACCAACTAACTAGTCGCCCCTTATAGCAGACAGGTAGGCGGCTTCTATCGCGGTAAAACACACGGGAATTTCTCACAATCGTTTCTAATACAGAACATTAAGAGGTTTTCATCTTTTTTAAAGGGACAGCAGGCTGGGTTGAGTTTTATAACATTTAAAAATTTCACCTTGACAACAGAAATCGTGAATCGTCATCCTCCTGTTTAGAGCTAGTAGTGGCTTTTTTCGACGATTCGGTGGCAGTTTTCATGGCTGTATTCTGGCTAACAGTTAGTTGAACACCGATGGGCGCCGATGAAGAATTTGGTTGCACTTTGTTAGGAAAACGCTCAAGCTGAAAAAAATCAACAATGTTACAGTTTTGAAGCACAGAGAGATAACATAAAAATCTTCAAGCCAAATTTAGTATCACACTTTTGTTATTGGAGCAAACCGACAGCCAAAATAATCCAGAAGTACAACCAAAACACAACCGTTTCACACCCATTTTCCCTTTTTGTTGAGCTTAACCACGGTTTTTCGTAGCCGAGTTTCAAACTAAGATTGGATGTTGCTGGCAGCACAGCATTGCCCAGCCATTTCACTATTAAACTTCTTTCGGCTGCAAACGAATACCAACAACATTTTCGACAAAACTCGAAACCCATTTCATAAGTTGTAAGATGCAAAGTCCACAGCGGTGGTTACCGTTTGAGAGTTTTGTTGTGTTATAACTAGCTAAAAATGCAAACCGCAACCGTTTCCAAATTGTATTCAAACTTATTTAGTTTATTTGGGCATCTAGCAACGTAGACACTAGGACTAGACAAACTTTCTACATGTCGCTGAACCAATGATAGAAAACTGCGAAAATTTACTCTATATCGCCATCTACCGACTGCAAAAATATTAACTCTTCAAGAACCATGTTACGTTAAAAAAGTGGAACTTGTGGCCGGATCAACATAATTATGAGATCCTGAACCGATCCGGATCCAACAAGAAAAAATTCAGATCCGATCCAGAAGCCAGTCTGGTTATGAAGTAGCCCTATAAATCTGTAACCAATTACTAACAGTGCCACCCACTGACCAGCGCCAATGCCACACTTATTTGACGGTTATCGAAGAACGTTGACCGGAAAATTCAGTTACAAAACAAAGAGAAGCCGTACAAGTAACTTTCGGTGAAATAAACTCTTTGAGTTTGAAAATCACCAGGATATATCTTTGAAAGTAATCAGCAAAATTAAATCCGGGTCCACATCTTCTAGTGAACTTGAATCCGCATCCGACAAAAACCATTAAGATCCGGGTCCGATCCGTTTCCACCTCTGCTTGGCAAATGCTTCTGCTTTAATATATAATTGAGATTTCGGAAGAAAATTACTCATCGAAATAACCTGCATTTTTTCCTAAAGGTTACTTCTAGCAACGACCCTAGCACGTTTTGAGCTCCAATATAGAAAACTTACCACTGGGGAAACTAAAGGGCCATGAACAATTCCCTGCACTGATCTTTCTGCAAACTTATCGAAAGAGCTCTTTCTTGCTTTGTTAGATGAGTCAACTGTGGACCCAGTCAAATGAGAGCCACGTAGTGAGATTAGTTCTGCCAGGATACCGGCGGCCTTCAAGCTGCTCTCAGGCACTGGAGGAGGCAACGGGATTGGTTGAGACACTTGTGACGTCACTGACTTGCTGGTTTCTTCCACTGCATGACTACTCTGCAACACTGCGGGGATGGCGGTTGTAGGGCAGCGAAATTCGGGAACATCCGGGGATGCTAAAACGGCCTGATCAACAACGTTGAGCACGAAATTCTGATAGAGATCGTTGAGCGGTTTCGACGGGCTTGACGCCATCGAGGCAGCCGCAGCCGTGTTGGGGCTGCGACACTTGGTACTAGCGCTACGAGTCAAGCTGGTGTTCGAGAACTTGCGTTTTCTCATCGACATGGTTCGACTTGGAAGTTTCTTGGTCTCTTTAGACGGGTTACCATGGCGCCTTTAGCCTATGTTCCATTTAAACTTAAGTTACACAAAGACAAATACACAGAAACATTGTAAAAAACTCTAAACTCATCAGCACTTTAATAACTAATAGCGGCTGTGACATCACAATTACTTTTAGTTATCAGTTATAGTTAGTGAACATTACTGAACTCAGTATTCTGAAGCTATTACCAAAGGCGGAGTCCTCGAAAACACATTTTGAAGTCCTTGGCCTTGGCCTCGAAGGTCAAGTCCTTGGCCTGGGCCTCGAGACCTCAAGTCCTCGAAAAATGCCCTATCAAATGAGTGACACCGAAAAATGAAAAAATGAAAAATGAAATGAAAAATGAAAAAATGAAAAATGAAAAAATGAAAAAAGACATCAAACGAAAAATGCCCTATCAAATGACACCAGTTTTTTTGAATTGTTGAAATTTTGTAGATCGCCTGAAAAAAAATTTTGGAAGACGTTTTTTGCTGGAGAACGCCAGAAAAAAATTTTTGAAGACCTATTTTTTTATGGAGAACACTTGCGCTTATGTCTTTGGTCCTTGGCCTCGGATTTTTTTTTGTGTCCTTGGCCTAGGCCTCGAGCCTTGTGTCCTCGACTCCACCTCTGGCTATTACAAAAAATAGTAAAGGAAATAGTTTGACCAAAACTAAAAAAGAACGAATTGCGGTACTAGAAACAACGATACCAAAAACACAACTTTCTGCTTCTGCACTTTTGGCATGACCAAAATAATCTACACGACACATTGTAACACTACAGAAACTTTTCAACGCTTTAAAAAATTTAAGGATGTTCGCATAACCATAAAAATAAGATCAACGCAACAACTTCGTTGACGGAAAACGCGGATCATTTTTACTAACTTAAAATGTACATTAAAAAAGGCAAATTTTCACTGATTTTAGTAAAATTCTAATTTAAAGAAATCGCTTTACTGATGATGTACTAATTTAGTTCGAAACGTCTAAAATCAAAATCAATCTGAGTGTTGTTTTGCTTTTAACTAAAACACCAATACTGCTTAATCGAAAACTTTGTGGTCTATTACTCCAAATCAACGGACTTGAGAGAATTTTCAATCCTGCATTGGCTTGCGTATTAAAATGAGACAATAACCTCGTCTTGAAATTGGTCTTCTTTCGTATCCTCCAATACCAACTGACAGGGCGTCAGCTTTCGTAAATTGAGATCTTCCGAATAACAATCTTCTTCACTAGGATCGGTATTTATTGAGATAGTGGACCGGCTACGATCGCCAGAGTGAGAATGATCCCACATTGAAGACCGGTCGCTATTTTGCGACTCCGATGTTTGTGCTTCGACTGAAATTGCAGTTTCAGATTCCAATTCAAGCTCATTCGGATCATCGTCGGAGTCAAGTTCGGAATTCAAGCATACAACTGCCTCCAACACCTGTTTCAATTCGTTTACTAACATAATGCGTACCCACTGATTAAAAGTGATATTTTACTTCAAATGCATGACGAAGTGCTAATGGATCAAAATCAAGAGTGTATTATAAAATTGGCTAAACAAACTAAAATGCAATTATAAACTGCCCTAATTTTAACTTATATCTGCAGATATCTGCAACAAAATATTTGGAAAAGATCAATAAATACCGGAAAAAAGGTAGGGTAGTCAACTAAGTTACCTATCCATAAGTAAATAACACTGACAACAGTGTCAAGCAACTCAGCATCAGTTAACATTAAGTGCATTTTACAGAGCATAATTTATTTTATGTATTGGAACTGTTTACTTAGTTAAATAATGTTCGGTTGAAGGTCAGTGTTGACAAACTGCGTAAATAAATCCTGACAAAACTTACCAATAAACTAAACTCGATTGAACTAGACCAGCTAAAAAAGCGATTGCTCAGAGTGCCATCAATAGGATTTAACCAAACGCTTATTCAAAAAAAAATTTTGCCTTACCATTGAAACAGCAAAATTCAGTGAACACTAGACTATTTAAATGTTTTAATTTAAATTAAACAAAAAACAAAGAAAGTGTCACAAGTAATCATTGAATCCATACATTTTGATTATTATTGAACTTTTACCATACCCTAAACTACTGTAGCATTTTTTAAGCTATCCTTGCAAAAAACCGACTCATTGTTCGTGAGGCAAAAACTAAAGTTCAGCTGAAACTGCTTTGCATTTTAACCACCTTCACATCAGATCTGCTTAATAATGAAATAATAGAACTGACTCGTTGATTTCTTCGAATGTCACTGTATAACAATTGCATCAAAGTTGATAAATCCTTTGCATTAACACCTGAACAAGTTTATAACCTAGGATACGCTCGCACAGAGGTTACACCTCTTGCGAGTGAGAACTTAGTATGTACGTAACTATTACGTAGCATTACGTCACGAGAGGTAGGCGTTTTTCAAAAACCAACAAATCAAGGGCGGTATTAAAAAAAACTAAAACGCGCAAAACGAATTATGCTGAATTTCTGACACTAGTCAAAATTCACAACACCCTGTTATAAGCCAAATTCTTCAGAAACAACCTACCTTCGGTTAGAATCTTTATATACACACAATCACATTTGCTCAGCGAATTTTCGTTGGTTTGACGCTTCAAGAAATATTCTTGTTTTTTTTCAACTATGTTATACAGCACGAGATTTTAAAATTAAGAATTGGGTACCAAGTTGTTCAATTCTATAACAGTGTTGGTAAAACAATAATGACCGCCGATTTGCCATCACCCTTTTTCTGATATGATAGCTTTATTAATCAAAAAGGACATTGAAAAAAAAAAAAAAAGTCAATTTCGATAAAACTAAGATGAGTGCTATACCTGGCAAGTCATAGATCTCCAACTATAGACCCTAGGGACCTGAGAAAAAGACCCAAATCAGGGCCTATTTTTTTGCAGTAATATGACGAAAACCAAAAAATACCTTCGTAGGACAGGGGCCTCTTTGCTTGGCCCGAAAAGCAATATGGTCTTAACTAAAAAACTTGGGGCGCGAAGGAAGTACTTTTTGACCCCACTACCTTCATTATTAAAGTCTACCTGTTTTTTGATATCAACGGCTTTGTGTCTTTCAACTTGTAGCTGAGCTTGCAAATTTCGTAGTTCCTGGGCACTCCGTCGAACTCCGCTTAATTGGGTGAGTAATTCTGCAAAATATTTGCTTGTTAGCGACACCAATCGGAAATTTCTGATAAATTTTCTAGCCATTACAGCTAGCACATCCCATTTTTATTCCATGGAATGTTTAATTGTTCAAGGTTGCTACAGCTACACAAACGTTGGTCTCATACGGAAGCTTATCTGTTTGAAAAGGTAGCAAGGATAGATTACGTAAGATGAGCTTTTATCAATGCTCTACAGAATTTCACTTTTCGTAACGTTTCAGTAACTAAGTTCTAAACAGTTTACTGAATTTTTGAGATGTGAAACGGCTTCCTAATACCGAGCAGTGTATTGACAGATCGGACCAATAAAATTTTGGACCGTTAGAACTAGGGCGGACAGGATTTTACTAGGCTAGGTATCACCAACCTTAAATAACACTGGCATTACAATCAATTTAATCTGTAAACATTACATGGTTAAATTTTGAAACATCCTGTGCATTCAGAAAGTTAAAAAATGAACGTTTTAAAAACAAGTTAAAAACTTTAGCAGCTTCAAAAAACGGTTGCTATTGCACCTTCCTTGAATTCCCACTATCAAATCAGCAGTAATCAATTTCTACTCTTTCCACTGTTTCGCGAAGGCAACAGTTCAAAATTATACCGCCACAATTCACGTCTTCCATCCTTTTAAGGTTCTAACGATTTTATTTCAAGGTTCTCAAAGTAATTTATTAAACTTACAGTGCAAATCTGCAAATTAAAAACTAGTTTTAGAAAAAAGCTAATCCCTTACCTGCTATTGGGTCGATAGAACTTCTCGCACCTGATGCAGGAGTTGCATTGCTGTTGTTGCTGGCTGGAGTGGCTGCGGAATTGTTGCTAGCACTGGAGCTCTGGAGAGAACTGCGATGGTTGCGCGCCCGAATGGTTCTTCCTAAAGCCAATCAACACATGGGTATGGTTATTTGGTTGCAACGTGAAAACCAGTTGACCTCATTTCTCGGTGTCGTCAAAACTTCTGTGACAGAGTTTTCAATTTCCGAAATTATTATATTTTTTTGTCAAAATTTTCAGTTACCAAAAGCTCGTCAACAGGAGAATAATCTCTTGGTTTGCAAAGAATACAAAACATGGTACTGCCAAATATAGACCGCCATTTTTAACCGCGTTTGCAGATTTTAAGTCAGCATAAGCTACCACGTTAAATACGCTCTCTGCTACTTCGAGACCAAGGCGCAAAAAAAAAACTGACGTGATAAATCACACTACAAACACAAACTTACTGCGAAATTGCCGATTAGCTAAATATTCATCATTTTCTGCTGATGCTAACTGATGATCTTCTTCAAGATGTTGCAGTAGCATGTTGGTCACATAGTTCGGGTCACCGGATGGTTTTGCGGCACACAACGGACATATCTGAGGAAATTTCAGATTCGGAGTCAAAACACTGCGTTACATCGTGCCAAACCAAAGTTCAGAGTGTCACAAAAGTATCAACCAAAAATAGTTGTGTAGTTATGTCTCTAAGAAACTGAGTAATAACACTGAACATGAGTTCTACTCTAACTGAGAACGTTTTTGACAACTTTTTCAAGGGCCCTGCTTCAAAACCACGAAAGCAATGTTTAAACAAAACTACATCGACATGAATCGCTTTAAGGATACCAGATTCATGCCAAAAATGTGAGGTAAACGTTTGAAAACACACGGTTTTGGACTCAGGAGGATTTCTCACACGGTTTTGGACTCAGGAGGATTTCTCACATGTTAGGTCGTCTTACCACAGAAGCATTCGACTTTCCATGTTCTTTCGCAACATGTTCGTGCAAAAGAGCTTCCGTGAAGCCACGGGTACCGCAATATGAGCAAACCAAAGATGGAGGATTTTCAGGACTTATTGACTCGCCGCCATAAAATCGCCCTAAAATCAAAACTGTAACAGGAAAATTAACATTGACGAATCAATTTTCATATTGTAGCAGTATACAGCAACCACAAAATCTGGTGCATTTTCAGGTTTGTTACTTGTATTTAACATTATTTATTATTGCAACACAGAAATATTATAAATACAAGTAACATGCCTAAAAACGCAGCAGATTTTGTGGTAGCTGTAAATTGCTACTGTTTGGTACAAAAAGAATAGTTTGATTAGTACTGGGAACAGCTTACCAGCATATTTATCACTTGAATGACCAGGACAGACCAAAAATGGGCCAAATAGGGATGGGCATTTCAGAATACCGAATCCTGAAAGATCCGAATCCCTAACTATCCGGAATCCAAATTGAAATATAAAGCGGATAACTGGAACTGGTTTTAAATGAACGCAATTACGTTGGTAAACATTGTTTGCCGTTAATTCTCACGTAATAGCGTAGGGAGTCATTTGCTAAGTTATTGGAACTTCGCGCGAGCGCGTAGTTCCTTTGTTTTCGTTCGCGAATTATGGCAGATGAGGATTGATTTGCTTTTAACTAGCAAACGATAAACTAGAAAGCTGAAATTGGGACTCAACATAAGAATTAATGAAAGCGTCATGTGTGCCAATTTTGGGGATCCTAGGTCACGTGATCGTGAATTGAGAGCCAAAAAAACCATAAAAAACGGCGATTTTTTGTTTGAAAATTTATTACTCGTAATTTGCCTACAACTTAAAAGCCACTTAATGTGCAAAGCTGAAATTTGAACTCAATGTGGGTGCTTAGGAATGCTTTATGCAAGCCTAGTTTAAGGGCGGCCGGTCACATGACCAAAAGTTTACAGGCCGAAAACGGGCAAGAAGAATTTGAACCAATATATCTCGGTAATTACCGATATCGATGAAAAATGGTTTGTGGCTTTTGAGCACCCCATCAACCACCTTTCTTTTGGTTATGTTTAATTACTCCAACTTGAAAATTATTTTTCATGTTTTGCGTCTTTTTTCCTACTTTTCTTTTTTCCATGCTAGTTACTTTTAAACCGCTAAACGCAATGTATTCAAAGTTTGAGCAATTGAAAACATCAGGTGAACTTTTGTGCGACAGAAATCGCGAGTGCCAGTTTGGGTGGATCCTCCAAAAAATAAACTAAACCTAACAAAAATTGGGGATGCTACAATGGGGGTTTTCCCCCAAACGAGAATTTTTAAGGTAAGTAAATATAAAGGAAAGATAAAATTCGACAAAATTTGGGGCAACCAAAATGGGGAGCCTACCCCAAATGGGGCTGCCAAAATTCAAATTTTTCAACCACTCACGCTAGACACAGGAAATTTTTAGGGTAAGCATATATGAAGAAAAGTTACCCCTAAACGGGGCCCACCAAAATTCAAACTTTTTAAGCTGGATACATAAAATGATGGTCCACAAATTCTCAACTTCCTCGTTTGAAGCAACTTGTTTCAAAGTACCTTTGCATTCCTGCAACATCAGTTTTCCGAATAGTGTTTTTCCAGCGCAAGTTTAACCGTGAGCGAATTAAAAACGCAACTAAGGGGTAAACATTTAAAAGGACTCAATGTCATGCACTGCAAAAAAGTGCTGCTTCAATTAAGCAAATTATTGAATAAATTTTTTCTGGATATTGGTGGTGGTTGACAGGTTGTTCACTTTTTTGGCAAATTAAGTTAATTTAAACCAGAACAGGATTCGGTTTTAGCTACTCGGAATAATTCCGGAATTGCCAACTATTCTGAAATGCCCAATCCTAGGGCCAAGAGCACTCGAAATTATGCCATACAAATTTGGTCATTAAGGTTAACCTTAAAAAATTTCAATTTATCAGTCGCTAAACCTAGCTAACACATCACAATCACAAACTAATTTCAGTATTTGATAACAGCACTACTAACAGAAAAAATATCCTACCAAACTCCGTTCTTGTCAAGATACATTGCATAGGATGTGATGCCAAATGATTAGATGTTTCCACGTGACCTTCATAGCAGTGCTCACACAAGTCATAGTCAAAGCACACAAGGCATTTGAAGCGCTTTGTGGTAAAGTTGCTGGTGAGACAATTGTCACAACTTACTCCTGAAATAATAGCATCATACTAGTGGCAAGACAATGCCACCAGTTAAAATAAAAGGCGACGACATGAGGTGTATATCAACTTGTTTTGACCATAAACGTGAAATTTAGTGAAGAAGTAAGTAAAAACTGACCATTCGTTTAAAAGAAAAACTTCAAACGAAAACAGTTTATCAAGCTCTACTTTGCAAAACAATAGTCAAGAAAAGACTTGCCAATTGAACAACATATTTGGGAGAAGGCATAAAAAAAAATGATGAAGAAAACAATCATGATAACACTGGGTATGATGTTTTCCTATAAAGCTTATTTATTAAAAGAGGAGTGCAGGCAAATTCAATGGGGGTATTAAAAGTTGGGACAATCGCATTGTATTAGATGAGCGTTGACCTCATTCTTCAGGACTACGCCGTTTCAGAGATATTGTACTTCAAACATGAGGCAACAATCCCCCGGATTTTTAGCACAACTTTAAAATTTTTATTGGCAACGCTTAAGTTGATTAACGTCGCCGCAGCTATACGATCTGAATTCTAACGTAAGGCAATGGCACCCAGCACTAATTAAGCTGAACTGAATTGAGTACTTTCGTTGAGCAATAAATCAATTTAATCCAATCAGCAGCACACAACCAAGTAGGAAAAAAGAGATACTGTACAGTAGCAAAGCTTTCTCAGTGAAGACAATCGCATAAGCAGTAAGAACGAGTGAAAATAAGGCTAGTACTATAGGCTTTTTGCTTGTTTGCATTTTTCTTACGTTATAACGCTAAATGCTAATTTTTTTAAATAATCATCAAATTAACAAATATCGCCTCACCCCTACTATGCCAAATCGTCTACTACCAGACTAGGCTATGCTGTTTATGCCTACTACGCCGAGTATATTTAGAACAGTAGTATTTCTGTATCTGTATAATGAGATAGCCTAGCATAGCTAACAGTAACATTAATCTCTTTTCCAACTCCGTTCTGTTTTTATCCTTTTTCTGAGTTTGTTGCAATTGCGGTCCTTGAATTCGCCTACTGAATGCCGGAGTTTGTGCTCCGTAGTCCTAACCATCATTGAATTTTCTACGTGTCTAACCCTCTTATTCTTATTGTGGTTTAGGCTGTTAAGGCCAAATCAATACACTTGTTCATTCTGTTCTGCAGACAGGCTTAAATTAATTTATTACGCAGCAAAAGTACTTGATTCAGTCTAGCCTAATCAGTGCTGGATGCCATTGCCTTATGTTAGAATTCAGATCGTATAGTTGCGGTGACGTAAATCAACGCCAGTTTTGCCAATAAAAAATGTTCAAGTAGTGCTAAAAATCCTGGAGAATGTTACGTCGTGTTTGAAGCACAATATCTTTGAAACGCCAGAGTCCAGAAGAATGGGGTCAACGCTCATCTAATACAATGCGATTGTCTAACTTTTAACACCCCCAATGAATTTGCATGCACTCCTCTTCTAATGCACCAAAATTTTAAACAAGGACTAAAGGCAAAATCAATGGGGGTAATTGAAGTTAGACCGATCGCATGAGACGAAATTGGCATTAACTTGGTCCTTTTTGACCCAGCTGTTCCAGAGATATTCTACTTCAAACATGACGTACAAGCCTCTAATGTTATAATTTTTATTGGTAACCCTAATCTTAATAGCTCTAGCGTCATTAGCGGTGCCATCTAACCTAACGCAAAGCTGCTATTTGGCTACTGCATTGAGTCGTTTCCCCGTGCACTAATCAATTTAATCTTGTCAGAAAAATAGATCTGAGCTGGTAAGAAGAGTAGACTGTTTGGTAGCCTAGCAATCTCAGTAAAAATCAAGCTGTCAAATACTTTTCAGTCTAAATTCTAGCCTAGCAGTAAGAATTTTATAAAAAGGCTACACCAATCTAGTTTTATGAGATTACCTTGACTTTAGATACCCCCATTGATTTTGCCTTTAGTCCTAGCTAAAATATTCAAGTAAGACACCAATTGAGAACGCCCTAACAACATCATATAGGCATGAGTATTAAACTTGTAGAATTAGGATATTATATTACAGAACTTTTGGAAGCACTACAAATAAGAAAATAGACGAATAACACAAGTGTTCTAATTATTTTTGGCTATAATATTCACAATCAAGTTTATAATCAGCTTCACAATAGTTTTTCAACAGAAAAAAGATAAAACTTTATGATAGAAAACAAAACTTACCAATGTCTTTATGAGCGCACATTAGAAATGTAATGCAAATTCTAACACAAAAATGATGCCTCACAATTAAGTATTGACGATCTTACAATAAAAAAAAAAAAATTCTACAAGACTCAGTCTTCGGCAATATAATTTTGGGTAGGATTAATGAAAGAGTTGGGAACCGAGAGGCTTGTGTGTAATTATGAAAGCGCAAAATTAGTACGAACCTTCATGACGGGACATAACATATAGCTCCAGTATCCTTCCACTTATGCTGCTTCTGGTACGTGCTCCGATCAATGCTTAGAAGCAAACACAATGACACGAAAATGCACATCAGGTTACATATTATAATAGATTGTTAACAGTAAAAATTGTCAACTCGAATCCGAAAATCTAAAAGCATTATCACAAAAACCTTTTAAAATTGCTACAAAGCACAGATAATTATGCAAACAGTCGGCAGTGTGGGCTAGAGAGTAAAGATGTCGTTTTTACGACTTTGATTGCATGATCTGGGTTCAACCCACACCCTGGTCACATTGTTTCGTCTTTGGATAAGACGCTTTATGATGATTATCTTTGCTTGGTGGCTTCGAACAAACAGCAAATTCAGTGGGCAAGAATTCGAAGAAATTCACAGGAACATTGGATCACTGGAAACTCCAAGCAGATGTGGATTTCTCTAACCACAAAGTAGTCAAATTGCAATGAAAAGTGCAGAGATCATACAATATTTAGCGTCTGACGTTGTCTAGTGATAGGAGGATACATACGCGCTACAACAACAACAACATATGAAGATAACAACTCAACATGCATGCAATACATGATAACCCATAAGCACTAACCAAATACAGCATACAAAAAATCTTAAAGGTAAAAAATGCAAATAGAGTGAAATTCGCCAAATTTGTCACCGCTAAATTTGTCAGTTTACCTACTTTGTCACATGTTTGTTCGTGCAGGCAAAAATCATATCTTTTGTGAGCATTGCAGTTCACTTAATATGACCCTGTTTTCATTTCCTGTAAATCAATTTAGTTGCATAATTTGTCATTTTCAAATTTGAATTACTGCAACTGGTCCCTTCGCTAAGCTAAAATATTAAGATTGCTTGACTAATGATGAGCCAAGTTAGTTCAAAATGTTTAAAATAAAAATTGATTTTAAAGCTGTTTTGTTTTTAACTAAAAATGGCAAAAATTTCTTTTTAATGGGCCAAATGAACATTGGTAGCACTAACAACTCATTAGGAATGTGCCAATTAATCGGCAATTTTGTTTGGAATTGACATCAGTAAAATGTGGCCAATAGTTACTGATTCTTCAAACCTAACTACAAACTTGCTAATTTTTTTCAATCAAATTGTTTTATATTAGCATTTATTACAAGCTAAAAACAGGTTTCTTTTTACAAAAGAATTACACATGCAAAGTGAAGAGAAAAAAATCGTGAGAAAAAAAGAAACAAAGGTTCCACTACTTTGCAGAAGTTGTTTGCAATCTAAACATGGTTCTACATAAAATAGTTTTATCCAGCATATATACATATAACTTAATCAAAGAATCAAAATCGGCATTAGTAAAAATTTTGGAATTAGTTATCCCTACAACTCATTCTAATAACCAATCAATGGTCTAGTTAATAAAACGTCAGCTACTGAAATGATAGACTCGTGTTAGATTTCTGCTTAGGTCAAAGCAAAGACTGTAAAAATTGGCATTAATAGTTTCCCTGCTAGACATTTAGCAATGAAAAGGGTGTGTGAAGCCCCCCATTGTGTGTAAAAGACAAGTGGGAAGGTGGCAGCTTGACTCATAAACCGAAAAGTTTCCTTTGCTTCTCCTGGTCATTAGCCAAGGCAACTTGATACATAAAGATGTACCGGTAATTATGATTATAACTTAGTGTTCTAAAAATGATCAAAAATTATTGCATAATACAGCAACTTGCCTCAACTAAAAAACTGAAAGTCTCTTGGTCAAGTCAATTTGGTGAAAAACATGCATTTATTATGAAAATCAAATGCCAATCTTTGCTTTGTAAGAACTAGAAATAAAAAACACATGTAAATTGCAGTTTTTTTTTTATAAAATTTGTTGTTATTGCACATATTTATTCTCCTGTCACCAGTCAACGTCAGACGCTAACTTGTTGGATGATCTGCACACTTTTCATTGCATTGGCTACTTCGAGATTGGAGGAATCCACACCTGCTTAGAGTTTCTGACGATCCAATGTTCCAGTGGATTTCTTTGAATTCTTGTCCACTGAATTTATTGGTAGTTTCATTTCATTATATAAAGGTGCACCATAATATAAGGCATACTAAGTAAACTATACCTTACAAAGCACTGAGATAAATTGTGAAGAAAGAGTATAACCTGATTCACACATTAAGCACACTTCTAATTTCTTTAAAATTTTAAGTATTTTCAGCATGCTTTATACAGTAGTTTGCATTGCTTAAAACATATACTGATACCAGTACGGTAATAATCTAATTAATCAACTATATACAATATACATGCAACAATATATTGGAGCTCTTTTTAACAACATACAGTAGGTTGTGCTGGTATACACAGCCACGAACAAAAGTGGGTTTGTTTTTCAATCATTGATCAATCCTTTTAGAGAACAGTCAGAAAAATGTCAATTTTCAACATTAAAATCAAACCGACCCCCTCAATAATAATAATGTAAAAAAAGACTCAACAATGTGGGCATGCTTTTACACACCAACCCTAAAATTTTGAGATCTTGAGAATGCCTGTAAAATTATCTGAATTTTAAACAATTGAAGAAAAACTGTTGATGAAAAACTCAGGACGAAAACCAATTGGAAGTCATAGTTTGGTGTTGTTGTTGTGTTTTATGTTTAAAGACAAGAGACACATTTGAGAAATTTAAATGCAATCTGCAAAAATGTAAGCAATGTCTTTCTGAGGAGAGGCTGCAAAAAAACCATAGTCCTGATCCAAGAAACCGGCACGGTCGCCGTCTCCAGCCTTTCACCTGCTAATTACCTAAATAACACAACAATGCATGACATCAAACAATGCAAAAGGAAAAAAACAAGAACAAAACAGAGTAGCTATCAAATCGAATATAGGAACAGAGCAGCCAAAGTACATATCATATCGATAAGAAACAGGATATTAGTACCAACCTCTTTCAATTTTATAATTAAAAGGTATTAAAACACGAGCAATACAAATAAGAATTCAAAACCAGCATCAAAAGTTCAAATGGCAGCAGTTACGAATAAATTTAAACACATTGTAAATAAGTACCAAATTAACTAAAGACAATTACACACTCATATTGTTATTTGTATTATAGGATTTGTTTATTTTTTTTTACGAATATATTTCGATTGCTTTCGAGTTCAATTGCTAAACTGTTCCACATTTTGCTACCAATGTAGCGAATCGATTTTTGCGTATTTAATTGTTTTACTACAAAACACAAGTGAGAAATTTTTATTAGAAGTAAAATGCATTGAATAGCTGTAGTTTTGCTACGTTTGTCAAAAATAGTAACCAAAACACTTAGGAAGTAATGTGGTTTGAAATCTAAATACAAATTTTAGAATTTAAAGATTAAAGATTTCTTACGCTTTAGCAGATTTCAGTCTGAATAAATTAGTAAAAGTACCATAAAGCAGTGTTACATCACCCACGGGGGTGAACTTTGCCCACATTTTATAGTTGCTGTATTCCGTTTCATAAAAATTTTTGTAAGAAGGTTTTCATGTTTTTTTTATTTGAATCTAAGGAACAACTATATTAGGTCTAATTTAAAACCCAAAAACATGATAAGCAACAATGTTTCTAATAAAAAATTCCAAAAAAAACCAATGTATAAAAAAAATGTAAAAACATGCCCCTAAAATTTGTCCAGGGGGTCAAAAGTCAGCTATGGCAGAAAAATTTTGTACCTCTGAAAAATATTGCTATGTGGTTGTTAACTTGCAAAAATACAAGTTTAAGCAATAACAAATCCTAAAAAGCAACAACATGAATTTAAAGAATTTTTTTTTCAAAATCGTTTATTTCGTTTAACTTTGCCCACATGTTCATGCGGGCAGAGTTAAATGCAATCATAAATCTTTCAAAAACTTGTCCTCTACATACGTTGTGTTTATGTAATCGATGAAAATATTGATTTGATTTCAATGTGTAATAATTAGATATTTTGCATTTGCAGATATCAGTATGAATATTGAGAGTGCTCAAACTTATGTCCAGTTTTCCATGCATTACATCTGGTACCTGTGGTCTGAGACAATTAGCAGTGGTATAAAATCAAATTAATAAGCTGCTAAACTAGCAGTATGCTGAGTGTCACATTATCATCTTGAAATTGAGAACGCTAACAGTTGTTTAGCACACGTTTTGAAATGATGAATTTTAACAACTTGCTGGCTTCGCTATTACTATGCAAGTAGCTAATATTGTCATGTACAGTTTTTGGCACATTTAGATAGCCATCTACAAACACATCTGACATGTAAGACGGACACTGCATTATTCTGGTACCAAAGTAATGCATTAATGTGCTAAGGAGGTTTCTGTACAGTGTGCCTCTACCATGAAATAAGTTAATGATGCCTTTTGATTTTGAAATAGTAACATACTGGGTACTGGTATCAACTAGTACCGATATGTCAACCGTTAAGAGTACCAGTAGTGGAAATGGTATTTCAATTACTACGTTTACTTGCAATCGATTCAAAAGTTAAATTGATTTATCTTTTTGTTTCTTTATCTTACCATTCTTTTTCTAACTGTTTTTCTATGTGATAAAGAAACAAAGAATAAATACATTGGTTTAACTTTTGAATCGATTGCATGCAACAGCACTAATTAACATATAAGAGCTCTCATAATCAGAAAAAATGATCATGTTTATGTTGACTATATGATTATGTTCACAGTGACAATTGCATTTTTATTACACAATTATGTTCTGTTTGTGATGCATGATTAAAATTATGTTACTAGGTGAAGTGCAAAATAGGATAAATTAAAGCATGAAATTTAGCACACTTGAAATAGTGTTTGTGAAATTTTCCTGCTTATAATGCATTTAATCCTACCTTATGGAATGAATTCTAGCAATTTCTTTTTTTAAAAACACTTAAAGAGGGCAAAGATGTCATACAAAGTGCTAATATTACCCATTGATAACATTTCATAGGATAAAAGCCTAAAACAATCATAGTGGGCAAAGTTGCATTAAAGCAGGACAACTTTGCCCACTCAAAGCAAATAAAAAAAAAATAGTGAAAATTTACAACTACACACATTTGGTTGAAAGACATAATATATAAGAGCACTAAGGTTGTGCATACGAATTATGAACAAAAACAATTCAATATAACAGGAGTTATTAAAAAAATCCAAAAAAATATAACTTTTTTGGGCAAAGTAACCTTGATTTACGGTACTGTTTTGAAAAAAATGATCTTGTAATTATTTTAAATAAACGATTTTGGTGAACTTGGATTTTTTGTGCGAATTTGGATGAAGCATTACCTCAAGATGTTACACCATTATGTAAATAAGAATGCAAAATGGAGACTGCTGCATTAAATAGTGGAAAAATAATATACATATCTAGTGCCATCTACCCCATTCAATTACTTGCTTTTCTATTCTGGAAAGAAGCGACTCACAAGCACACTGTTAACTGCTTCATAGTCGAGTGTTTAGAGCGTCTGTTACAGCAACGATAGACTGAGATTCAATTCTTGCTTGAGTAAAACCAAACACTATAAAAACTAGATGTTCATTTTCGCGGAGGAAAACAAAAACGGAACTTCTGCCAGTTCCTTTTCATCAGCATTCTCCGCTTCATACTTTCAAGGCTACCCACAATTCTGTAAAACTCACTCTTATGCAATGCAAACAAAGTGATTTTGTATGATGAAAAAAAACTGTTGATTTTAAATCCTTTGTGGTTAGGGTAAAATGGATGTCCAAGTAAGTATTTTAAACTAAGTGATTTTTTCTGATGAAAAAAATGTTGATTTTAAATCATTTGTGATTGGGCTAAACGGATGCCCAACTAAGTATTTAAAACCAGCTCTGTTTAATCATGACAATTTTAAACACTGGCATCTTTAACCATTATGTCAGCACAGCACATGAACCCAGTTGGGGGTTCTGGGGGGTTGGTGTCCCCAGACAATGCAACAAAAATTCTCTCTTAAACATCTACTGACACCAAAAAAACCTAGCGCCCTAGCTCAAGCCGTTCAAAATAATAGATTTCTGGGGATCTATTTGGGAAGATTCCTGAGGGGTGGTACCCCCAAACTACGTCAAAATTTCTGTCTCATAAATATCAATTGATATCAATACAAACTGGAACCTTAGCCTAAGTCATTCAACACACTGATTTTTGGAGATTTATTTCGGGGTTTCTGGGGGGAGACGATTCTCCCAAACTATGTCCAAATTATTGTCTGTCAAATACCTACTGATATAAAAAAACTAGTGCTCTAGCTTAAGCTGTTTAAAAAATGATTTTTGGGAGGTCTGTTTTTGGGTTCCGAGTGGCTGGTACCCCCCAAACTATGTCAAAATATTTTTCAATTCAATATCACTTCAAATCAAAAAAAACTAGCGCCATTGCTTAACTGTTAAAAAAGTGATTTTGGGTGTTTTTTAGGGGGATGATACCCCCAAATTATGTCAAAGTAATTGTCCCTTAAATATCTACTGATATCAAATAAAAACTGCAGCCTTAGCTTAAGCCGTTCAAAAAATTAATTTTGTGGGGTTCATGTAGGGATCACCGGGAGGGGTACCCCCAAACCATGCCTAAGTATTTGTATTTGTCTGACTACCGATATCAAAAAAACTACCATTATCCTAGCATAAGCCATCCAAAAAATCGATTTTTGGGGGTTTTCAAAGAAAATGAAACTTGATACCCTATGATATCTGAGGCAAAAAAAAAAATAGGAGATTTTGTTACAATCATAAAAGATATAAAATATGCTGGATTCAATATCATTTTGAAATGAGAAACCCAATGGCCATATAGACAATCTACCCAGGTCTATTCAATTACAATGGTTTCAAATGCAGGCACCTTCAACCACTAAGCCACAGCAGCACATATGTATATGTGACAAAAATCAATTAATAAAATCATGTATTAAACTTCATTATCACAAGTTTTTGGCACGTCTGCCTCAAACCACGTGACGTAGCACCTCCAAAAATGCAGGCGCACAACTTCACATCTGATAAAAAAATCTTGATTTTAAATTATTTGTGGTTTGGTTAAAACAGATGTCCAACTAAGTATTTCAACCCAGCTCTGTTCAATCAAGACAATTTCAAACACTGGCGCCTTTAACCATTATGCCAGCACAGCACATGAACACAGTTGACTAAAATCAATATTGCAATATCTTGACGTCCTTCATGGTCGACTCCTGGGAAGCAGGGGCGCCCGCAAGGGGGGGCAGGGGGGGGCAAGTGCCCCCCCCTGGAAATTAAGATGTCAAGTATTTTTTGTGTTTAAATTTGCAAAATAAGTCTAAATATATCTATCTAAAGCAAGAAAACAACCTCTTGGAGAGTTTTTTTTAACTTGGTGCGGAGGGCGGGGGCAGCAGTGACGTTGCTAGGGGGGCGGCCCACTTCGGGTGTCATCATTTTGGGGTGACACCATTTTATGATACCAATCAAACAAAAAAGAAAACAACAATGTGTTTGATATCATCGAGAATGCTGAGCACACTGAAATGGATTAAAAACGATTTAAAGCGTCTTTTAAAACATTTATTTAGAGGGCTGGGCGCTATTTTGTCAAACGTATTACTCACAAATCATTAAAAATTTTGATAATTGGCCAAAACTAAGCAATCAAATTTGATCGCTTCTTGAAACATGCTGAATATAGGTTTCATAAAAAAAATATAAGCTCAGGAATAGGGAGGGATGGATGTTCAGTATCAGTTAAATACCAATCACTTCGACTCACATATCTTTCCATGAGCCCCCCCCAATCATTTTTCTCTATTTGATTAATCGACGTTTGTAGTTTAATAGACGAAATGCATTACTTGTTGTGAGTTTTATTGAACTACAAAATTTTTTTATGTATAGGACCAGCTTGTAAATAAAGAGCACTGAAATTTCACGATTAGCTACCTCCCACATAGCCATAGCCCATTTATGTAACCAGTTTAATCATGCTTTGCACTGCCAATTTCTATGCCATATTTCAAAAGCATTAATTTCAATAAAAATTGGCCTCAAATTATTTTTCAAAAATAAAATAAAATTTTTCGAGTGCTGATGGCTCCACCCCCAGAACCCCAATGGCCTCCGGTGGATGGGATACGGAGCTTTCAGATCCCCAAAACAACCCTTCTCCCACTGCAGATTTCTAATTACACGCCTGATACTAAACGCGCGCTGCTTATACTTCCAAGTTTTAAAATCTTACAATGAGAAGTTTTTAAGATAGTCAAATAACAATCGCGCCATCTACAGTAATGGCGTAGTACTGCTTTTTTTTTAAATATAACCTTTTGCAGCCTTCTATACATTATGAAGGGTGACACCATAAATTTCGCCACGGGTGTTACCATCCTCAGCGACGCCCCTGGAGGGCAGGAAGAACAGGATTGCTTATTTCACGTAAAATATCATACATCATTTTCTTAAAAGCGAGCGTAAGCAATATCCTAGGATTAAGCATTAAACTGTTTGATTAAATAATCAATATCAAACGTTTCAGCAGCTGTCATTAAGCCCTTATCAGGATCTAAATACAATATGCAGCGTTTAATATTTCAAGTTTACGCTGTGGTTATATAAACCCTAAAATAATAATTACTCCGCCATTAAATTATTTTTGCTCAGAAACCGAAATCAAAACCAAACTTGTAGTCAATAGTGTAGTCAAGGGGGTTGTGCCTCCGGCATTGGGAGTGCACGATAAATGCCACAATTTTTGCCCTTCTGAGGCAGTCTTTTGCAGTTATATGGCCTCTAAAGTGGTTTAAAGCCACTTTTGAAACATTTGTATTGTTTTTTTTAGACGGAGTATTAACTTACTTGTCAAAATACAGCTTACAAATTAATCGATAAAAACTTGAAAACATGGCTAAAAATGAGCTGTCAAAATTAATCGCATAATGCAAAATCCTCAACGTAAGTTTTGTAAAAAAAGGGGATGGGGGGCTACTCATCAATTACTTTATTCAATTACAACAAGTTTTGGACTCGACCTGTGACTAACATGGGGGTTTGAAGGGACTGAGTTATTTAATTCTTTCAAATGGCTCTCAAATTGTAGGCTATCAATTTAGGTTTTTAAATGGCTCTAAAAAGATGCGAAATTTGATTCGAATTGCGTTAAAATGGCTATTTTTCTGAAATACTGGAAAAATTGCCAGCAGTTAGGAATTTGTACCGAGACCCCGGTATGTGATATGCTTTAGTTGCATCAGTTTTCTCGGCACGTTGCCCAATTCAGGAACGTAGCCAAGGGGGGGGCTATAGCCCCCCCATTGGCCTGTCAACCAAAACGCAGAATAAGAAAAATACCACATTTTTAGTTCTACTGAGACTGTTTTTTTTTTGCGCTGGAATGGACTAAAAAGTAATTTAAAGCAACTTTTGAAACATATATTCAGGGGGGGTTAATTTGCCAAAAATTAAAGTCACAAATCAATGAGAACTTTAAAAAATGCCCAAAAATAAACAATGAAATTTGATCGCTAGTGTAAAAATGCCAAACATAGGTTTTATCAACAATTATATTATAAACTCAGGAATAAGGGGGAGGAAGCTATTTAGTGTTAGTTAATTACCAGTCACTTCTTTCAAATATCTTTCCATTAGCCCCCACCACCAATTATTTTTCCTTATGAAATATAGATGAAATGGACTACTCTGAGTGAGTTTTATTTAATAGTAGGATTTTATGATTCACCAGCATGTAACCTAGAGAACTACAGTTTTATCGTTAACCATCTCCCATATAGTCCATTAACGCAACCAGTTGAATCATGTTGCTCTGCCAATTTCTATGCCACGTTTAAAAAGCATTAATTTTTACTAAAATAGCCCTAAAATTAAGTTATTTTTGCAAAAAAAATGCAAAAATTTTGAGCGCTGGGGGCTCCGCCCCCACACCCCCGTGCCTACGGCGGATAGGGGCTTTGCCCCCAACCCCCCAAACAGCTCCCCCCATCGCCAATCTCTGGCTACGCCCTTGTCCCAATTGCAGAATTTTTCAAGGAAAAACTTTAATTTTTTGGGTTAATGAACCCCCTCCCTAACAAAATTCAGGTTGCAGTCAGTGGCGCAACCAAGTGGGCTAAGGGAGCTTGGCCTCCCCTTTTTCTTCTCTAAGTCACTTGGAAAACTTAAGTCACATATGCGTGCGTTTAAACGTGGTTTGAATTTGATCTGCAATTTAAGAGGGCTGAAAGGGCTGGGCAATTTAAGAATTTCAAGTAGATTTTTAATCTCAACAATTTTGTTCTTTCCAATGGCCTTGAAAACGTTCGAAATGAGATCCAAATGACGTTAAAATGGTTATTTTTTTCAAGAAGTTGCGAAAATTGTCCAGTGAGAGGGGGCTTCGCCCCCAGACCCCCTTCCATATTATACTTAAATTGGATTAATTTGCTCAACATGCCGTCCAATTGCAACATTTTTTGAACAGGATCATTTCAACTTTTGGTTCAAGCCCCTTAGCAAATCCTGGTTGCAGCAGTAAAGTTTTATTCAATCCAGTAGATAATAGATACATCGCTTGCCCCCCCCTGAAAAAATTTCTGCGGGCGCCTCTGCTGGGAAGCCATGTCAACTTCCACTGGCAGATACGTGGCCATAACAACCACCAACCCTGCAGCTCCAATGATATTTCACATTGTAGCTCAAGTCAAGTATGCACAGAGCTGGACAGCGCTGTTTCGAGCTTAAGATAGCTGAAAATCAATATTGTTAAATTTAACTTTCAAAAAGTGATTTTTGGGAAGGTTTATTTGGGAGGGTTTTTGGGGTGTTGGTACTCCCAGACTAGGTATAAAAAAATTGTCACTTCAACATCTACTGATATCCTAAAATACTAGCACCCTAGTTCAAGTCATTCAGAAGAATTGATTTTTTGGGATCCATTTGGGAAGATTCCAGCGGGGTGGTACCCACAAACTATGTCAAAATTTTTGTCACTTTAAATATCTGCTGATCTCACTAAAAACTGGAGCCTTAGTTCAAGCCATTCAACAAACTGATCATTCAATCACGTTTTTTCAAGATATTTCACCGCTTGATTTTAAAAGACTGTTATAGTTACAAAAGGAACCGTAGCCAGGGGCTATATACTATGGTCTTCAGAAAAACACCAACATTTGTGTTTCGGAAGTCATTCCAGTTTCATATTTTCATTGGAATAGATTTTAACGAATATTCTTTGAAAGTTTGAAATAATTTTTCGTCATAAAATTATATCTTTATTTTCTTCGTGATTGACATTTCCTTGAAAAAATGTAACAAGTAAAAAGTTTTCAAATTCGGATATTCATTATTTAGTTTACAAACCAAGGTAGTAGCTTCCAAATCTTAGTGAAAAGTTCTTGAATGAATTCCGAACAAAACATCATTGTTTTCATGTTCATAAAAACAATTTGCGTAACTTTAGCATTCCAACACAAATAAAAATTGTCATTAAATATGTAACAATCATCAAGTAACTGACTATCATTGATAATAAACAACATATAATTGTCACCTCTTCCGCTTTGTGCACATGTTACATTTTGGTTAAAATGGCTAAACTTAAACTTGGCTGCACAGACACTATTAGGTGCAAGGACTGCAAAAATTTTTTGCTTCTACAAAAATTTTTTAAAAAGTTTTTCTTAAGTATGGTACAAATTTTTTTCACCTAAAGTTTTTTTGCCAAAAAAATGCTTCTCAATTTAAAAGTTTGTTTTTTACTACATGTTCGCAAAGTTTTCTTCAATCTCCTGCTTGCAGTCTCAAATTCTCCAGAGCACAGGCACAAGTTGCTTGGGCAATCTTGGCACATAGCATTGGTAAATATTTACACGTCAAGACTATTAGGCACCGAGACTATTATGTGCCAAGACTTTAAGGCTCCAGAGCTGAAAAAAAAAATTTTTTTTTCTTCAAATAACAGTTTAAAAAAATATTTTTTAAAGTTTTTTTCCAAGAAGGCTTTTTTCACACAAAAATTTGTTTTCCACTGCATGTTTGCAAAGTTTTCTTTCAATCTCTCACCTCTGTCTCAAATTCTGCAGCACATGAGCAAGAGTTGCTTGTGTAATCTTGGCACATGCAGCAAGCTGCGTAACGTTTCATAGTTTTAAAATTAATTGCAGCAGGTAAAAGAAAAAGATCAACTCTTTAAAAGCATTTTCGATTTTTACTTTGTTTTAAATACTATGAATTTCAAGTTCCAATAAATTTGTAAGCACTTGCAATATACAGCACAGTGCCAACAAGTATTTTGTGACAAATTTTAATCATTAGTTAATTAGTATTAATGCTACGAAGTTGTTTACGATTAAGCTAATTTGAAGTTACTTTCAAAATTGTTACTCTATGAAACTTATTCGATAAAAATCAAGATTTTTCCAAAGGTCTTTAATTTCATGCTGGGTTTTGCACTTTCATTTATAAACATACAAAAATTTTGGAAAAATGTTTATTTTCAAAAAATTTAAGCTCTGGCACCTAAAAATGCCCGCATGTAATAGTCTTGACTAATTGGCTGTGCATAACTATCCCGTGTCTAAACATTTGTGCCTAAAATACATAGACCGAGCATTTACAGCAGAGAAAAAATATACGTCAGAAGCTTATAGCAGCCAAATTATTTGTCAGTTAATGAATAAGAGCATTAACCCCAACATTATTATTTGGGCATATTTGAAACCCTGCTACAGATTTTTTTATTAGGTGGGCAATAGGTTTGTTTTTTCATAAATTAATGTAGGCCTAATCATTACTTGCTTTAATAGTGATCTTCTGAATAAGTTACAAAACAGCTAATAGTAGGTTCAAGCATTTGCTTAAACTTTTATGAGAGATTTGGAAGATCACTTTTTATTTTTAGTACCGGCCTGGTTTCTTAAAACTTTTTCAAATTATGCTAAAATATTATCAAGTTACTGCAACTAGTTTAGGTGCAATATTGCTGTTCCTCTACAATCTGCAGCAATATTGATGTGCCATTGCAGTTTAACCATATTCAATTTTTAACTGCGTTTATTACTTTACCTTACACTACTTTTGTAATGTTTTCATTATATGCTTCACAAAATTTTGCAAAGACAATTTCTTATTTGAAGCCATGTTGACAGCACTATGGTTACAGTAAGCTTTGTTCAGAATTTGCAGAATCAGCAATGACAGAAGATTCAAATTATTTTCAAGCCTTCAAGAAAAAAACGTATTATGCTAGCATTTTGCAGTCAAAATAGAATAGCATCATATTGTAGATGCGATCAGAAGACACAGCACAATGAATAATCCTGATTGCGACGTTACAATACTCTTAGAGTATAACAACAACTAATTATTTCGAAAAAAATTTATGTTTGTGATCAATCAATAAACATTTCACAATGCTTTACAGATATTTAGAGCTTGGAAGTTTTATTTCATTCAGTGCGCCTTATGCCCCGTTATAATTATTATCTTTCACCAAGTTGCTTTAGCCAGAAAACAGTGAAGAGACCTTTTGCAGTCTTGAAATCAAGCTGCCACTAGTCTATCACATACAATGGAGGCTTCTGCATTGATTTGTTTGCTTTAATGCTGAATGTCTATTAAGAAAGCTGTGAATACTAATCGGGACTTCCGGATGCTTTGCATTGGAAGTCCCTATGTTTTTGCGCGCAAAATTACAAATTTGGCAACCAGAGGTCGAAAACGCTATAACTTTGAATTGAATAAAGATGGAAACTTGAAATTTAGACCTTACATGGGGCACACATGAATCATTCTTAGTGCATATTTTAGGGGCAATAGGCCATGTGGTATGGGTCTCCAAGACAAAAACTGAAAACCCAATCGGAGGTTTAAACAGCTCTAGCTCAAAAACTATTTGCTGGAGAAAAAAGGTTCGAATTTAGAAGTGCTGGAGCTTGCAGTTTCAGCTCTCAAAAACAAATTAGGACGATTTCGACACTTTTCTTAAAATTTATTTATTGAAGGCAATTTCTTTATGGAGACAAAAACTATGAAACCACCAAAGCTAGAAACTTAAAATTTGGACATGATGATAAGTCTATATATGAACTTTTGCACTAGGTCGTACCAAATTTTGGTGACTCTTTTCAATTTCTTAGGAACTCTTCCAAAAGTTGTGGTTCAACTACCAATTCAATTTACAACCAAAATCTTTTTGACTAAAATTTTGTTTTACTTTTACACCTCCTCAAAATGCGTTTCCCTGGCAACATGACATAAACCAAAAAATGGCCATAACTTTGCAACCACTCATGCTAGATGCATTTCTTTTTTCTGAAGATGCAGAATACCCAAGTTCCTATTTGCTCTCACTACATTATATCGGTCTAACTGCTCAATTCTTTCAAATAAAATCAAGAAAACAGGTTTTTTTTACCAATTTTATTGAATTTTCTGTGATATACCTCATTGCATAGAGGTGTATGGTAAATTTATGGAATTTGTGTAGTAATATACGGTAACTTTCAATTAGCTGTACAGTACTGTACATAGAGTAATTATTGCATTAAAACACGCTAATTGATTCTCACAGTGTTCACTGATAGGATAGCTAGTACTATAAGTGTTGAAAAACAAAAATTCATTACGATAGAATTTAATGTATCAACTTATTTATAATCGCTGACAGTATGCTAGTTATTTTCACATCTAAATTCTTTGCGATTGTTCTAAACTGGCATAGTATTTTGATTCTGGAAAATACCATGCTTATTTTGCCTACGTTTAGCAATTATTAAATAGGTATAGTAAATTGAAGGGCTTAGTGTATAACTATGTTAACTCATTTTTTGAAGTTTTGAGATATTGGGCTTTAAAGTTTTCAATTTTTTTGCGGTATTAAATCAAAAAGTTTTAAAATTTTGATAGCGAAATGATCAAACATGTGATCATGGAATTTTTTTAAGCTAACAACCAACATAATTATTTAATTAGAACGTATTCTTTTGGTTCGTCAAACAGGTGGAACCAGTAGTTAACATACTTATGCACACAATTTTTTTAATAAAAGTAATATTCTCTCTGCATTAACATGTTAAGTATTATTAACTTGTTATTTTTGGTTATTTATGATAACAAATACTGCCAAACACAACAGTTTGAATCAATAGTTTTCCGTCTCGGAATCTGCACCACTTTTTTCCAATAAAGTTTCATAAAAATGGCGATGAGGTCTTGGAATAAGTTCAGTTTGTTTTTTAATATCATGCACTTTTTTTGCATGAATGGGCCGTGGAAAAAGGTTTATTGATGAGACCGTTTTCTCTTCAGAGTAAGTAATTAATTTCGCTGTTGGAGGTCAAATTAGTCGAAAGTTGGTACTAAATTTGAAAGCATTGTATGCGTCAGTTGACAATACTTATATTGAGTAAGTGTTTAATACTGCTGGAAGTCAAAATAGATGCTGCTGGGTCCTATTTTCAAAGCATTATGTGCTGCAGCTGACAATCAAGTCGTTACTGGCAATAAATCGGCTTTAGAGTGCTGTGGGGGCTCTACCAACAAAAAGTACGGTCAATATTGCATCATTATTGGTGTTGCAGTACTACTTACTAATGCATCTCAGTCGATACTTTTTGTTTAAAATTGTGGAATGCCCACTCTGATTTTCACGTACCATTCAGAACAAGACTAAACTGTTACTGTGCCGGTAAATTAAAATGTTAACTGGCATTTATTTTGCAAAGTCGCAAATAATTTTGTGCAAAACTGTGTTAAGTCCACTTTTTCCTGCAAGACTATGATAACTCATTGAGTTAGCATTGTCTTGCATGCAAAAAAGGAATTTTTACGTGAGTTAACATAGTAATGCATTGCCTATCTCAAAAACTGTGCGTGCTAGCTAAATAAAACGTAGTGCAAAAAATAGATTTTAAGTAAAAACTCACCCATGAGTATTTAACTCAAAATCGTAAAAAACTGAGTTAACATAGTTATGCGCCAAGCCCTTCAATTATGCTACCAAGCCAACATGCTATTGGTAGCCATCATGCTACTATTTAGCAAAACAACCTAATTCTTTTTGCTTAGAAAACATTCAAAATCTTAATAAGCTTTGGCTGCTCGCTGCCCACAAAAGAGACAAAATAATGCTGCATGTGCTGCTTAGAAGTCTGCTTTTAAAGTGAAGGATTGATGGATGAAAATTGATGTTGACTTGGCATCACATGATACAAACCATGCTTTACTAAGATCTTTGGAAAACCAGGCTAACTCAAAAGTCAAAACAGCTGTTTCTAGAAAGCTGTAAACTAATATATTGTGCTGCATCTGGAAAGCTTAAACTAAAAGAAATGTGCATCAAGTAACTAGAAGACTTTTAATGCTTACAACATTAAAAGCCTAAAAAGACATCATCACAAAAAAGGATGTGAAAGCTACAAATATTTTTGAAAAGATTAGTTTAGGAGTAAAGAGTAGAAAAAAAGAATGAATGTTCAACAGCAAAAAAAAAAAAACTGAAGCCAAAAGCATAAATACTAGGAACAAAACTAATATTGTTATCAGCAGTTAAAAAGATGATGAAAAGTTTGAATTGACATGTCCAAGTCAGCCAGCATCCAAGAGCAGAACATAGAGCTTCAGCAGAATTAGTGATTGCTAAAAGTGAAATAATTAAAGAGTCCAAAACAGATTGCTGTTAAATTTGACTCTGGATACATCATTGAGACTTTTTTTGTTTTTGTCTTACCGCATTGGAATGGCAAAACGCTTGAACATATGTAACACATCATCAAGAGTGTTGAACATGAGTCAATTACCCTTTATTTCAATAATACCTTAATCACATACATGATAAGCCGACTTCTTTTTCACTACAAAGCAACTACTAAAACCCCTAATGACGTTAGATTAATTGTAAGCTGCTTATCAGGCTTATTTAAAAGATTTTCAAATATATCCCACTGCATAGGGTGGGTCATAAGTTGTGCAGTATGTACAAAAAATATGTGGCGATTGATGAGAAACACTGTAAAATCAATAGGGTAAGATATCTTTTCCTTTTCTTGGCAATAGAATGCATGTTCTTTTATAGGGTAATGAAACATTGTTTGCATTTATCAGTTCAATTAAATTGTCAGTATTGCTTTAAATGCTTTGGTCCAGGACTTGGGGCCTACCCTGTGTTTGTCTACAATAATCAAGAGTTCTGATTTACTTGCGTTTCTGAAAAACAATTTAGTGCATAGTATGCACCAGGTGACGCCAAAATTTTGATTAAACTTTGATATAGTAAAGTCAAAATCATAGTTTAAACACCATACCTTACTTCAAACGCAGTCTTTTCAGCAACAAGAGTTGCTTTTAATTGGTGTTTTCATTTCATATTGAAGTTAAGCATGCTAACTTTAAAATTCATGAGCAGTTGAGCACATCTTCAACTGCAAAGGAATTTACACTGAGAAATGCAGTTCTGTCAAAATCATTTTCTTTTGTGGGCAGAGAATCAGTCGAATTTCTATTGACATTTCAACATTTTTAAAAGCCCACAGAAATAAAATGTGAAAATAACAGATTACAGCAGTGATTAATAAGGTAGACATTACATTTCTGTCATGATTTTACAACTTTTCAACACTTACAGTACTAGCTATCCTATCAGTGAACCTTTAAAGAGGCAATCAACATTTGTTCGAATACAATAATTACTCTAATAACAGTATAGCCAACAAAAAGTTACTATATATTACCAGAAAAATTCCATAACACCACCTCTATGCAATTAGATATATCATAGAAAATTCAATAAAATTAAGTAAAAAAACCTGTTTTCTCGATTTTACTTGAAAAATTGAGCAGTTGGACTGATATAATGTATTGAGAGCAGATAGGAACTTGGGTATTCTGCATCATTAGAAAAAAAAAATGCATCTAGCATGAGTGGTTGCGTAGTTATGGCCATTTTTGATTTTTGTCACGTTGCCATGAAAACGTGTCTTGAGGTGGCGTAAAACAAAAATTCAATCAAAAAATTTTGGTGGTACATTAAATAGGTAGTTGAATCACAACTTTTAGGAGAGTTCCTAAGAAATCAAAGAAAGTCACCAAAACTTAGTATGGCCTTTTGTGCACCTGCATTTTTGGAGGCACTACGCCATGTGATTTGGGGCAGATGGACCCAAAACTTGTGATAATGAAGTTTATTAAGTAATTTTAGTCAACTACATGTGCGTGCTGCCGTGGCCTAATGGTTAAAGGCGTCAGTGGTTGAAACTTGAAACCTAGGTTCAATTATCTAGTTGGCCAATGCATCTATCAAACCAAGATTATATCAAATCTAGCATAATTAATTTTTTTCAATAAGGACCAAATCACTTTTAATATTTTTTGTTTTGACGCTAGATATGATCAGAGGGTATCAGCTTTCATTCTCAGTGAAGACTCTTAAAAATCAATTTTTTTAACACTTAAGCTATCATGCTGGTTATTTTTACAATCAGTAGATATTCAAAAGACAAAAATTACTTGACATAGTTTTGGGTTACCACTCCTTGAAACCCCCTAATGGACCCCCAAAAATCAATTTTTTTGATGCCTTAAGCTAGGATGCTGCTTTTTTTGATATCAGGAGGTAATAAAGAGACAAATACCCAGACACAGTTTGGGGGTACCATCTCCTGCAAACCCTCCCAAATGGACCCAAAAAATCACTTTTTTGAACATTTAAGCTAAGGTGCTAGTTTTTTTTCGTATCACTAAATTTTCAATTGAAAAATATTTTGAGATACTTTGGGGGTACCAACCATAAAAACTTTTTTTCTGTTTTTGGTGTTTCAGATGGTTGGTCATGATGAACATAAAAGCTTTTGGTGGAATTATCAATATAAATCCTTTAGCTTGTACTTTAATTAACAGATAATTGATAGTGGTAACATCATCCACCAAGTTGTGCATTCTCACCAAAAGCTGCATTGCTTTCCTAGCAAAAAATTTTATTGATAACCATCATCCACTTATCTAGCAATTGAAACAGCCATGCATCTTTTCATTTATTAAGCTCAACTCTAAGGGACTGACCTAAGGTCAAAAGTCCAAACCTTAAAAGGGCATTCAGGTCGGAAATTATTTTTTAATTTTTGTTTAAAAAATTTTGACTGATCTCAAGACTAATTTCACCAAATTTGAGGTTTTTATGACCTTCTGTTCCCAATGTATTACAAATGAGACTTCACCTTAAATGAGGACTAAATACAAAATCAATGGTGTATCTAAAGTTAGGCCAATCATATTAGACCAGATTGGCATTGACTCTATCCTTTTTGACTCATCTGTTGCGGAGATATTCTGCTTCAAACACAATGTCGGTGACTCTTATGTTATAAATTTTAATAATTTTAATTGGCAACCCTGTCATTGATAACCATTAGTATCTTTATGATGCCTTCCCAGTTCTAACCTAAAGGAACAATTAGGCTATTGCATTGAGCCGTTTCCCTATGCTCTAATCAGTTTGACTTTATCAGCACAACAGATGTGAGCTGGTACAAAGAGCTGACTTTTCGGTAGCCCACCAATTTTAATAAAATCAAGCTGGCACATACATTTCAGTCTAAATCCTAGCCTAGTCTAGCAATAAGGTTTTTATTATTAGGTTATACAGTACAAACTCATACCTAATAATAAGACTACCAATACTTGAGTAGGCCTATTGTATTTGCTTGCAATATTTTGAGTCTCCAGAATAAACTTTTTCATCTAAATTGAAAACAATGGCCTACTAGCCTACTCTAATAACTCTACTAGCCTTACTTTTGCTGGTTCTTAGACGATTGTTACCTAGGCTATTGTACAGTCTACTCTTTTTCCAGCACGGATCCATTGTGCAGACAAGATCAAACTGATTAGTACGCAGCAAAACGACCTAATGCAGTAGCCTAATTGTAGCTTTAGATAGAACTGGGAAGGTGTCGCTAAGACACTAATGCTTATCAATGACAGGATTGCCAATAAAAATTAGTAGGTAAAATTTATAACATTCGAGTCATCAACGTTGTGTTTGAAATAGAATATCTCTAGAATGGCTGGGTCAAAAAAAATGGAGTCAACGCTAATCTAGTCTTGTGCCATTGAGCTAACTTTAGATATCTCCATTGATTTTGCCTTTAGTCATCGTTTAAATAGGCTTTTTTCCCAAGAAATTTTGCCAGGGTTGCCAACTACAAACAAAATTGCAAAAAGTTACTGCATATTCCTGATTCTCAATAAATGTTTTAGAGCAAAGTTATCGTAAAAGTAAAGGTTTGAAACTGTTAATGGCAGCTGCTTTCAACAAATATATGCCAGTTTTCCAAAAGTTAATCTTCAGTCATAATACTGACAAAATGGCAACAATAAAGTAATAGAAAAAAGTATCAATTTTGAGCTGCAATATCCTAAAAATCAGAAGGCATGGAAACTTCAAATTTGATGCAAATGCATTTTAGGATTACCCAACCTTTTGGTCAAGAGTGAAAAACTAAACTTGAAGGCCCTTTTAAGGTGTTCACAATACAACTTGTTTTAATTTTTTTAAAATAAATACTTAAGGGATGTTATTTTGTACCTAGCAATTACAGTCAAACCTCGATTTGATGGATTAATGTGGAAATGCAATTGTCCATTATTGGAAAATGTTCATTGTTCAAAAAACACAAATTTCACCCAGTTCACATGCACATAACAATACTGTATATTTTATTATTGTCATGTTGCAGAAACATACTTGGCAGAAGAACTTGGCTGCAGTAATCTTGGCGAAGTTTATTAAATTTAGTGTCCTCTGCTGTATGACATATGGTGCATGCTTGTTGTATCTTAAAACCAAATCTTTTGCTATTTATTACAAAAAATACAAAATTTTGCATCTCAAACCAATGTATGCGAAATCCAAAGTTCACTTTGCTAAGTTGAGGGCTGTAATCAATAAAAATTAAAAAGTATATAAAAGATAAACTACCTAATCTTCTGTGGCTAAACGGTCAGCATGGTGAAGAATTGCAATACCATTTACAACATCAAAATAAGTTGGTTTTGCAACTTTCAAAGAACATGGTAGTAATGCACTACATAGTGCTTTGCACTGATAATTTGCTGCCCTGAAATAACTTTTTGTACTATTGGTAAACAATGCAACCACAGGCATATTATTACTAAGCTCAGACACATCAACCTCTATAAGTTAAATTATTCTGTTGGATTTGGAAACTTGGAACTCCAATCTCAATTACTTACGCCTGTTGCATTTGATTTCCTATGTTCTTTAACTACATGCTCCTGCAAAAGAGTGATTGTAGGGTAAGGTGTTCTACAGCATTGACAAACCAGTGCTTCAGGATTCTTCAATTTATCATCAAACCATTGACCTTAACACAAATGATAGCTAAAATGATTTCTCCAATGGAAACACTGCTGGCATCTGCATTAAGGTCAAATTTTGCTTAATGAAAACTAGAAATACAAGAAGATAGTTTTTCATCAATTTTGAACTGTTGTAAAATTTAAATCAGACTTTTAACAGAGTCACTTTTATCATCATCATTTCATTTTTTAACAGTTTTTTTCCTGTAAATGGAGTCGGTGGAATTTTGTATGGTCATTGTCTTCACTACGCTTCTCTATTTTGTTTGATCACATGCATTCTCTTTCACCAGTCCACTTTGCTTCATTTGATTCTCTATAAACCAGCTTTTTTCAGATAGAGTTTGGTCGTCCTCTTCCTCTACTACCCTGCACTTCAAATTTCAAAGCCATCACTATCTTATTTTCATCTTCTTTCCTCAAAAGATGATTGTACCACTCCACACTACTTGCTTTAATCATCCTATCCAAAGACTCTTCTATACCTAACAATCATGTCCATCAACTCCTAGCTGTTTCTTTAATCTAGTAGCTTCACACCACACAGCATTCAAATCATCGCTCTTTCTGTTCTTCTCAAAATTGCCATTTCTTTCTTTTTTCAAAGTTAAAGCATGACACATTGACTCTACTAAAAGTCATACTTAAAACCACTTTTGCTTTTAAGTAAAATGAAAAAGCTGTTGTTTTTCAAAAATCCTCTTTTGGCCAATACAAATTACGTTTAAACAACTGCATAGTGACATTACATTAATACAAGAGGTGGAGTCGAGAACACAAGGCTCGAGGCCAAGGCCAAGGACACAAAAAAATCCGAGGCCAAGGACAGCCTTTCCAAGGACAGACACTCTCGAGGCCAAGAACAGGAATGCTCAAGGTTAAGGCCAAGGACCAAGGACACAAGCCCAAGCGCTCTCCAAAAAAAAAGGTCTTCACAAAAATTTTTCAAGCGATCTCCACAAAAAAACGTTTTCCAAGAAATTTTTCAAGCGCTCCGCAAAATTTTAATAATTCAAAAAATAGTGCTGTCCTCAAGCCAAGGACAGGCCAATTTTCGAGGACTTGAGGCCAAGGACTTCAAAATGTGTCTGCGACGTCCTCGAGGCCAACGACGTCCTTGAGGACTCCACCTCTGATTTATACCACAAACAATTTTTAAAAAAACAATACCATACTTTTCAATTCCTCTTACAAACTTATAGGCATGTAAACAAACAAAGCAATTTTAAAAGCTTTTTATTTTGAAAACTTTGCCACTCTGATTTGGACATTAGTGGTTTCTCAAAACCATCAAATAGGTTAAAGTAAATGATAATCCTTTTGCTGGGGCATTGTGCAAAACAGTTAGATGGTAAGATAAAATAAACCTTCTATGAGCACAGAATACAATCATACTGTAATTCAGAATTGTGGTCATTTTAAACAATGTCTTTTGGATTTTTGACCAAATAACTAATAACAGTTGGGTCAACGACAACTGACTGCGAACCAAATCACGTTGATTAGCTGAGAAGGGCAATTGAAACAATATTTTACTATTCCCAAAGCCATCTTGCCCAAACCCTCACTTTGGGACGAAACCATTGTTTTGCAGTCAGTCTGTCGCAGTCAATTAATTTGACTCGTGACAGTTAGCTTTTCAATTCATTCATTCATTAGCTTCACAATTCATTCATAGACTTACAATAACAACTTTTAATGCTTTGCTTTGATTAATTCAACCATTATAACCAAGTAAAAACAAACTTGCTGCAAATTGATATTGAGCGTTATGATGTGACATGACAAATTAAAGTGAAATAATCCAATGATGCTTTTGTTGCTTTAGTTATCTTTTGTTGAATGCATTGCAGTAAAAGCAGATTAGGTTTACGTTATTAAGACATATACCTACAATTAAGCAAAACCTTTACAGACAAATAAAAAACAAATATTTAAATCAATATGTTTTAAGACAATGCAATAAATATACCATACTGCCCAAGCAAAAGTTAACAATTCTGCTTAGTACCATCGTTATAAATAAAGTTATACTGGGTACAACTTTCTACTCAATTTGATTAACAAAAAAAGAATTCCATTGTATCTTGGAAAAGAAAACCAAGCATATTTTCAGACAGAATTAAGCTTATGGCAATGCATTGATATAAGCTATGACTGAGGCATGTTCTATTAATCTTTATTAAAGTTAGAATGTGAAGAAAAACATGAATACTTCACATTCCAGCCCTAACCAAAAATTATTAAAACATTCTTCAAGCACAGACCATTAAAACGAGGTACATGACAACTGACCGTAAACAAACTGACTGCGAACAATGCCGATTGGTTGAGAAGGGCAATCCTAAATATATTTTTACTATCTCCAGAGCCATCTTGCCCAAACCCTCACTTTGTGACAAAATCACTGCGACGAAATCATGTAACGAAATCATTGCTTCGCGGTCAGTTTGTTGCGGTTAGTGACTTGGCTCGATTAAAACGTAGGTTAAAAGTTTTCTGGTTCACCAGTAAAGCTATTAAACTGATTCAATTCAAATTTGTAAAGACAGCAATGAAATGACTTCAAAACAAATTTTTTATCAATAAAGCGAACATTATTTTAAATTAATTTGAAATCGACATTGATAGCAGCAGAAATCTTATGATTGCAAACACAATTTCAACAAAAGCATGCAACTGAAAAACAACAAGAAATAATTCGTTCTTTTTGCTACACGTGGCAACTATGACTAGGATATATAAACACTACACATTGGCTAAAACAAAAGTATTTTAAAAATATTGATCATAATAAATCAACGCATACAAAAAGTATATACAATGAATCTGAAATGGTATTGGTACATTTAAAAGATACAGAAAAGCATGATGTGGCAAAATACAATAGTATAAAAAAAAGCATGCAAATACATCAATAGCACTAGATCTTCTTAAAACTCTATGAGAAATTTACGATATTATTCTTTTCTTGGCAACACGAAAACTTGTGAACATTTTAATACAATAACAATTTAATCGCGACTATGACATTAAACAAGGCATTAAAAAAGCACACTTTGGTTTTGGACATCAAGCACATGGACAGGATTTTAGCATAACTTAAATAACAAATTCAACAAACCTAAAATGTAAAGCAGCAAGACAAAAGGTTTCAATTGCCTAGTAGCAAATTGCAAATGATGAATAATTATGATTATATATTAAACTTTGTCAATGAAAGTATACTATAAACAGTGCAAGTATTACAACTATATTTATGACTAAACAATTGTTGGTATTATTACCTGCAAAATGAAAAAGAGCATGTGAAGTTAAAATGAATTGGATGAAAATTGCTAAACAATATATTTACATTTGATAACAAACTGGTTCATGAACAAGTTACAAGTTGTACACAGATAATTTTCTTAGCTCTACATCAGAATTGAAACATTAATTTTCCACAGTAACACAAAAGCATGTAGGTACATTATCATCATGAAAATAAAGTAATTGTAACCATGGCACTATTCAAAGCATTTTAAAACAAGAGCTCTTTTGTTTGGAAATCAAACATTTTTTATGCTTCTTACAATATGCTATACATCAAATTTTCACCGTTAAAGGCATAATAATTTCCTTTAAAGTTGATCGAAAGTTTTTCTCAAAGTACAAGACCATCAAGCTTCCAAACCAAAGTCCATCTTGGTTGATGGACTGGTTCAACATAACAGCACCCAGTGCACATAGGCAGCTGAAACATCTACCAACACAGCTGCTAAAAATTGCTCAGGTTCAATTTTTACTTTTGTACAAAATGTACAAGACCATTCCAACATGAATAGGTATTTTATTTGAACGACTACTTTAATTAAAGAATGATCAAAATTTTTTTCAATTTTTAACCATTTTAGTCAAAAAGACTAAAAAAACTGACACTGACTAAGTATCATATTTTTGCATAGAAACCCTACAATCAAACTTGCATTGCAAAAAATTTTAATTTTTAAAATGCAAAATTGAGAGAAAAATTTTCAAAATGGGTAAAAAAAAACTTTCTAGTTTTCAACAATTGAACAAAAGCTGTTGACGAAAAATTCACAACTAAAAGCAACCACAAGCATGGGCGCCGACTACAAGCAAGCCCGCTTATTTAGCCGTTGGTTCACTTCATTACAGAATTAATTCAATTGCTTCAATAAAATACCTAGCTAAATTTAGCAAAAATTAAGCCGCAATATCATAAGCCAACGATTAACATGGTATTAATCTAGAACTGTCAAGCAAAGCAATTTTTAGTATGCAACATAAGCATAAAATGTTCTGTGTTATCACAAACAGCAGTGTTCTTTTACTTCAAATACTTCAATACTTGAGCCAACCTGTTAATAAGCTTCTGTGACATTACACTGGAGCATGCAAGTGAAACAAACACACTGCAAACAGATACCAGTACGTTTTCAGTACCAACCAAACCAACAATGTTTTTCCTATGGTAAAAGCAGAAAAATTAAAGCTGAAGAAAATAAGAGTAACACAAAAATTCAGCACAACATTCACAAATTTTTGTTAATCTATCCATTTTTTGCAATTGTAATTTTGCAGCATGCACACACACTAACAATAAACTCAACTTTCAAACAACTATTAAGTGCAATGACAATACATCAAACAAAGTTTACAAAAATAATGTCGATATCGCATATTGATAAGATTTTCGCATGCTTGGTAAATTTCAAAAGTTGGCGCCTATGACCAAAGTCATAGTTTGGTGACTGGAGCATCAAATAACAGGAAAAAATAATAAATTATTTAGTGCCATCTAATTTATTCGATCATTTGTTTCAATTCTGTTCTGGTAAGAAATGACTCACCAAGCACAATGCTATTATATACACAATACACATCAGAGGTCATATCAACAACTCGCCCATCAGTAGTGCGATATCAAATGTTTACTTGGCCAAGAAAATCTCAACTTGCCTGAATTTTCAAAACATTGCATAAAATTACTTCATAAGAAAGACAGTGAATCTGCATAATATTCTATTTGTAAAAAAACAACTATTTCATATGACGGTCATATGAATGATCTAGGACTTCTAGGTGAGGACATTTAGGCGGGGGATGTTTATGCACTTTTGATTATGCGCCAAAACTTTTACATGACTGCGACTGCACTTTTATGTGCCAAGACTTTTAGGCACTACAAGTAAAACAAAAATCTTATCTCAAAATTTTTTTCAAAATATTTCTGTTTATGAAAAAATTTTTAAATTTTTTTTTTCAACAACATATTTTTCTTTCAAATAAAAGCTTTTTTCAAAAAAAAAAACGTTTTTCAAAAATGTTTAGTTTGATTACAATGTTAATATTTTTAAAGCTTTTCATATGACACCTGTCAAGAAGAATCATCAGAATCAACAGCGCAGGAAAAGAAGCGGCTATAGGAAAAAGAGGAGCAGTGATCAGCTGGAAAAGGATTGATGAGAGAGCATCATTTCGCTCGTCGAAAATAGCATAGGCCAAAGTCACATTTTTGCGATTTTCACTTTTTTTTTTTTTTTTGGCTTTTGGACTTAAGCCTATCTGATTCCATTATCATTGACTCTGTAGCACTGTTAGTTTCAGAGTTACCTGGACTTAGAACCTGATAAAATTCGAAATAGTATAGGCCTAAGTCCATTTTTTACATGAAATTCGATATTAAAAAGGCCAAAGTCCAAATTCTTATTGAGCAATGGACATAGGCCTTTGCTTGGTTAAAAATGTGCCTAGATCTAAACTGCAGGATGTGGGCATAAGCCATTTTAGATCTTTTTGCAAACTTTAATTTCTCAAGAGTGCATGCCTTTGTACTTTTTCTCTTTTTTAGTTTTACTTGACATTACTTTTGCTCGAGGTTGATGTTATACTTTAATGATTTGCATGTTATTGCGCACAATTACCAGTTATAGCTATCCCTTCTCCATGGTCGAAAAATGCATGAACAGGTCATGGCAGGTAGCATCTACTGGCTGTATTGCAACATTGTTGAAAAGACTATGCAGGTTGTGAGCTGCATTGTGAACAATGAAAGTAGTCGGCTTCAGGAGAGATTAGCAAACAGGCAAAGATAGTCTAAGTTTCTGACTTATTGAGCCTATCAAAATAAAACAAGGCCAAGAGTACAGTGTTTCACTACCTTTTGATTTTTTTGAACAAAGGTTTCATAGAGACATGTACATGTACCAGTACCATACTAGTAAGGTCTACTGATTGATTTCGTAAAATCAGTTCAGGGAATTGATTGAAGACGTAAGCATTTGTCTGATTTAGGACTGTTGGTCCATTGATTGATCTAAGCGAGGTCTTTGCTTGAGTTGCGTGTTTGTCGTTGCACTAGTGACTGGGAGTGAGTAACAGGATGTTGCACCAGAACCTGCCTTTGACTAGGCTTTGCATACAAAAAGCGGGCTGCCTACTTCACATCATAGGTTAGTCGATAGGCTACCAAAGTATGTGAGAGAAATTTTCATTATGGTCTAATAGTTTAGGTAAGACTGAAACAGGCAAATCGACAGCAGTTTCTTACATCAATATGTTTATTATCTCATTGCATAGGACGAAAGTGCAGTTTCGCACTTAATCTTTTTAGATAGATTTTAAACTCTGCTGCAACAGTCTGGTTTCCATTATGAAAAGACTGCTGCACTGGATTGGCCTGGTGCAATAGTTAGCTTAAACACAGTGTTTGCAGATCATTAACAGATGCTGTGTTAGAGCTGGTGGTTGGTAAGCTGAAGATCTGGAATTCGATTCTCGGTGCAGGTTTTTTTGGATGGTGGGGGAGGTGAACTGAGTCTTAGTGGTAATTGTATTTGTAGCAAGTTATGCTGTGGGTTAAATAATGATGCCTCCTATGGTTGGGCGAGCTTCAGTTGAGGTTATAGCTATAAAAAATTATCTCTGCAGTGTTCCAGCCTTTTGAAAATGGAAACTGGACTGATGCAGCAGCATTAGAAGTTGGAAACAGGGTCAGTGCTCTAGATACTGCTATCTTTTAAAGAACTACAAGTAGTGAATCAGGACAGGTAGTGAATTACTGGTAGTACCAGCATTTAGTGATTAAGATTGTCATGGGTTTTCAACTCAACAAACTTTGAGAATTCAAATATGAGGATGACTGGGAAAGTGACCTAGCACTCTTTGAGTCTCCAGCCACCCACATAAGCGTCAAAGCAGGCGACCTGCAGCTGTAATTGAACTCGGGTTACAGAATTGTTTACACAATAAACCTGTGCAAAGTTCTGCTCAGCCATGCTGCTGATTAAGATTACCATTGGGGTTATTTGATATCAAATTATCACTAAAAAGATTTTAGAAAGGTGTGGTAGGAACTGGTGAATTCTGGACCAAAACTTAACAGGCCTAGTACAGTTATCAATTTGAAAAATAAATTTTATATGTTATGGCATAATGATGATATAGAAAAGCATTATGAGACAGCATTAGCAAGCTTCTTTTTTATCTCAGAAAATTTATTGCTGATTAGTTAGTCATGATATTAGCTGTGGTTACTTAGTCAAAATGAGCAACGTAGGAGGTACAAGGAGCTGGCAACTTGCTCCTGAGTTGAAGATTGGAGGTGATGTTTTTGTGAACGCAAAATATTTTGATAAGACAGGTACTACCAGCTTTTCATCAACTCTTCCCTATGAAAGAAGAAGCATCTTAAAAGGTGTTGTTAAACATCTCTATTCCAACTCAGCCTGCATATTTTTTGATTTTGATGGAACAGCTGTTTCCGTTGCCAAAACTGCTTTGAAAACAGCAATTCCTACGAATGAAGCTCAATTTATTGTGGAAAATAATGGCACATCATCAGCTAATGGGGCCATTAAAACACTTCAAGTAAATTTTAATTCACACCATAGTTCTGATGCAGAGTCTGAAATTGATGATGAAGATGAAGATCCCGACTATGTCTGTCCTAAGGAATTACAACCAACATCGTCTGATTGTGATGAAGTTTCAATAGCTGTTGAAATTGATATTTCTAATCAACAATTTTTTAGTGCTACATCACTACCAGTGCAAGGTGAAGAAGTGATTCTTTGTTACAATGACAAGCACATTTTCAAAGCTACTTATGACAAGGGTGAAATCGTGCACGGCAAAAGATTGACAGAAAATGATGGGCGCTTTATCATCATTAAAGTGTTTCAAACAGGTACATATTGGCCAGATTTTGATTGTGAAGAACATCTGAATGGTTCCATTTTAATGTGGCAACTAAGTAATACCAAGAAACTTAATTGGCTTGATAAAAGTGAAGCAACATCGAACTGTCCAACGCATTCAGAAACTCCTGTACCACTTGAAAGAAGAAAGAGAAAAAGAAACAGTGACTTGTGGTTGGCTAATGGGAAAAAAAAAGCAAGAAATGAAGGAAAAAAATACCAGTATAAGACAAAAAGTGGAGAAAGAAAAACAATGCCAAAGCGTAAAATGAAAGAATCCTGCCATCGCAGTTGTAGAAAAAAATGCTGTACTCATTTTTCTCCCGATGACCGAAACATCATATTTTCACATTACTGGAAATTAAAGGGTATCGAAGAAAAGAGAATGTTTTTATCGAAGCTGGTAAAAAAAGTTCCAATTCAACGGAGAAGGAAGAGAATGAATGTTGACGGACCAAGAAGAAATCGGACTCTCTCTTTGAAATACCATCTTTTGAAAAGGGACAAAGTTGTTGAGGTGTGCCAAAATTTCTTCTTAAATACACTTGACATTTCAAGAAGACAAATCCGAACAGTTTTAGAAAAAGTAACGGAAGCAGGAACCCTGGAGCCAGATCAACGTGGACATGGTACAAGGCAAAAAATAGACAATGCAAAAATGGAAGAAGTGGTAGAGCATATTTGCCAATTCAAAACAGTGGAGAGCCACTATGTCCGTAAAGACACAAAGTTTCAATACTTGCCATCTACATTGAGTATCAAAGCCATGCATAGAATGTACAAAATATGGTGTGACGAAAGAAATTCTAATCCAGTTAAATATGATACGTACCGAACAATTGTCAATGAGAAGTTCAATCTAAAATTTTAGCTGCCAAAGAAAGATCGATGTGATAGATGTGAAGCTTGGGAAAACACCAAAAATGAAGAAAGAAGCCCAGAAGACATACAAGCAAAAAAAGAACATGACGATGAGAAGAGTTTGAGTCGATTTTACAAAACCAACATTAAAAGGCAAGCAAAAGAATGTTCTACCACTTGTGCATCGGCATTCGATTTTCAGAAGACATTGCTTGCACCTGCGGGCAACAGCTCGTCATTTTATTATAGTCAAAGACTAAGAATCTATCACCTTACTGTCACTGATCTAACTAATCTTAAACATGTGAATTGCTATCTTTGGAGTGAAAACAATGCTAAAAAGGGTGCAAATGAGGTTGCATCGTCATTATTGATGTTTCTTAAGGACTTACAACAAGCTGGCATTAAAGATGTTTACCTGTTTTGTGACCGTTGTGCAGATCAAAACTGTAATCGAATGATATTTCTGATGCTTAGTTTGGCTGTACAATGGTTTTCGTTTGATAGCATCAACCTCAACTTCTTTGTCACAGGTCATTCTCAGAATGAGAATGATACAATCCATGCACTAGTAGAGCATGATGCACGAAAGTTGAATACGTATACTCTTGACCAGTGGGAAACAGTGATAATGAATGCATTGACCAAAAACACTGAAAACACACAAGACAAGGTGAAAATGACAGTGATCAACCACAGCCATGTCAAAGACTTTAAATTTGCTCAGCATCACCCATTGTATTCAAAAATTTTTAAAAGTACCTGCAAAGAAAATGGAAATCCTGTAAAATGGTCAAAAATAATGCAGGCACGATTCACTCCCCACGATCAGCAGAGAATGTTATTCAAGTACTTGTATTCTGAGGAAAACTTTCGTTGCCTTGACCTGGTAACAGAATCAAGGACACGATCAGCTTCTGCAGTGTCAACCAAACTTCCAGAAATAGAAGACATCCCAAACTGCTACAGTAAACCACCAGGAATTACACCAGAAAAATATCGGTCTTTACAAAAACTCTGTGACAAGAATCTCATTCCACCCCACCACCATCACTTTTACCAAAACATTGAAGTAATGAAAGATACAGTTGATAGTGAAGATGAGTGAAAGCTTCAGTGCTCCTGCAAGACTTGTATAAAAAAACATATTATTTTGCAATTGAGCTGCTGTAGCAGCAGTTAGCTTACAGCCATGTACATTGTTGCTTAGTAGTGAAATCACAGTAAGGCTTGGTGTTAGTAAGTAATTTTGTTACCAAGGTTTGGTTGTGCAATTATGAAAAGTGTTGCACAGTTATTATTTTATCATGTTGGAGTCAACTTGCAGAAAATTTCTTACTGGTACTGTTAACCATCAAAAATAAGTAAAGAAGTGTTTTCTCTAAGATTAGTCCAAATTTAACTAACTTTTTCTGTTTAAATTTAACTAAATTGTCTGGTGCTAGTATGTTTGCCAAGCATAGAACCAGTCCTTTTTGTAAGCTGGAAGCTTGTGTTGCTAATTAGGTGCGAATCTGTCAAAGCAGTGAAGCAACAACTCAGTTAAGCTGCGAGAGTACGAGTGTGTTTACTGCACTCCCTAACTTGAATTGCTTTAGTTGCTTTTTCATGCATTTTGTTTTCCTGTGAGTTGTACATGTTATGCTGAGCTAAGCATGCACTATTTAATTTAGTAGAGAAAGCAGTTTGATGATGTGCTGATTGCAAGTTTATGCTATGCCTGTACTTTAAGACTGAACTGGATATCAAGTCCGACTTCAGTAAACATTTGATAAATGAAAATGCTTGCATAGTCAGACTAAAAATGGCATAAGTTGAAATGAATTCCCCATATCAAAATTTCTAAGCAAACTCAACTTTTCACATAAGTCTGACTTGATCTCAAGTTCGGTTTTAATTAGTAAAGATAGCTTAGCAGGAAAGATCTTAATGCACGTAATAAAGCGTGCATGATGCATGCAGCCAAAGTAATTCATTAGGCTATTGATCTACTCTGTTAAATTGTCTAGTTAAATAATTTGTCTAAACCGAGAACCGAGCTTTTAAATGTAAGTTTGAAGTTACTGTGTTGCTAATTAGATTTAAAAGTTACAAATTAGCTAGTGTGCTTCATAAAAGTTGCCTAACGTGCTTCAAGCAGAGAGAAGTGAACAGCATACAATGTAGAGTACCGGTACAGGTTAACGATTTTTTGTTCTGTATGTTTTACATGCACCAAATTTCGTTTCAGACAAAAGTTGCTTAAAAAGCATTTTTGGTAAAAATAGTAAGTTATACGATACTTGCTTAAGAAATCGTAATGTGAATGTGAATTTACTTCAAATTAACTGAAATTCAAAACAGCAATGCCATACTGAACTTCTCAAATAAGTATTACTTACCTTCAAAATGTTTTGAGACAGAATTACTTTTTATTGACCACAACTTTACTCAATAATCTTAAACCAAGCAAGACCTAAGTCCACCTTCATCAAAATTGATGTAATTTTGAAAAGAAAATGAATGGGCCTAAGTCCATTTGGGGGCCAAAAAAATATATATCCCCAATGATGGGGGTACCCCATTTCAAGATTTAAACTTTTTATTAGTATTTCATCTTTCTTGGAAAGTTTAGTTTTGCTATGATAAGCATTGCAAGAATTATGCCAAAAAAGCAATTTTTGCAAACTTTAAACTCATTTTTCTCAAAACCATGAATTTGGACTTTGGCCTATGCTATTTTCGACGAGCGATTTCTGTATAACCTTCAAGCTGTATGCAAAATCTTTTTGTCGGCAGAGAGCGAGGTTAGAAATTTTGATAAAAGTAACATTAGTGAAAAAAATACAATAAGAAATCAATTTTTTGTAAAACTTTTTTCGTTCTCCTTCAATCTATCTGCTTTTGAAGTCAATTTCATCAAAACTTCCAACCCCGCCCTCTGCCAACTAAAAGAATTCGTTCTCAACTTAAAACTTGTACAGAAATGATGCTCTCTCATTGATCCTTTTCCAGCCAATCACTGCTCAGCTTTTTCCTATATATAATCATTGCTTTTACGGCGTTCTCTATTCTCAAAAATATTAACATTTTAATCAAAGCAAAACTTTTTGTTTGAAAAACTTTTTTTGTTGAAAAAAGCTTTTGTTTGAAAAAAAAGTACGTTTTTGAAAAACAAATTTAAAAAAATTTATTTTTGAAAACAAAAAACTTGTTATTTGAAACAAAAAAATTTTTTTGGAATTGTTTTCGAAATTTTATTGGAAAAAAATTTTTTTTACCTCTGGTGCCTAAAAGTCTTGCTGCACAAATGTTCAGGTGCTAAACATCCGGGGCCTAAATGTGCCTGCCTAAACGTCTGTGCATAAAAGTCGTAAACTGATTATCTGATTAGCTGTTTTTATAACCAAAGTTTAAATCAATCAAATCAAATCTTTTATTATAGTCGCTGTATTGCGCCGAAGTATGTAACGAGTTTGCGGGGCCCATTTCCACGCCATTGCACCTCAGGGCAACACAGCTCCTTACGAAAAAATGTCGCAGCAGTGGCAAGCCGTAGGCAACACTGTGTCCGATTTGACTGGCTGAGGTTTGAACCTCAGACCTCCCGCTCCAGAGATGAACGGGAAACCGCTCGACCAACTGGCCGGTACTCAACCAAAGTTTAGTTTTGTCAAACCTTGTCATAACTCACTGCAAATTATTGTAATTGAGACTGCACCATAATGTTTTGTGTTTAGTTTAATCAGGGTTGAATCAGGATGATTTCAACAAAAAAAGTTAGTATCGGTCATAACTGTATATACCAAATGTTTTCTTTTGTCTGTTTTTCTAGAATTTTTGCTAGTTTTTGGTTGCTTATTGTTTCCATTACAGTCATGATCATTGTAAAAAAAACCTAAGATTGCATATTTTTCAAAATTATTTTGCTCTACTGTTACTTCATAAAGTATTAAGAGCTATGACATTTCTATAAAGCAAGTGTAGACCAAATTCTTACACGATTTTGCACCAAATGAAAAGCTTTTCTTCAAGAAAGGTTTTAAACTTTTAATTATTTTAAATTTTAATCTTTCACTTACGCTGTTAGTGAACATGCTGTCTAATGATAATGCATCAATCTACTTTAGCTTATTTAAGTTAAAACTCAATATTGTTGAATTAAAAAAGTACTGGGTTTGAAGACTTTAAACCAAAAAATGTTACTGTAATGTTTCAAACGCTAAGTTTTGAAATATGAGAAGTACTGTATTGCTGAAGCTTGTATTCTGACATCATACAAAAATAGCATTATACAGAAGTTTTCCAACACCCATTGCTGAAAATATGGTTCTAGAAATCAATATCATTAATCTGGGTTAAGAAACTACAAAATATTACCAATCTTCATGATTTGAACCATAGTGCCACATAGTGGTAGAAATCAAAAGTGATCACAATTTTGCGATTACAACACATAAAATGGGTGTTAAATTTTGACAAATATGAGATGACACATCATTCTAAATATCAATTATCACAATTTTCAAACAAAGTATACATATATTATGGTCAATATGCCAAAATAACAAAATTTCCGACTTTTGAGGGGTTTGGGGCAGCCCTAAACATGAAAATTTTTCTTAAATAATTTTACCCAAGTTATTTTTACACAAGATTGAATCGACACAACTTCAAGGGGTAGGAGGTAAAACTTTCGAAAGTTGATAAAATATGGACCACCTATCCTACAGTACACCTTAGGAGTAGCCTTGAGAATAGCTTTTCACCAGAGCTTTCTCATGGAGAGTAGTCTTCTAATAGTTCTAAACTGCTTTTCAAAGTCTGTATTATCCTTTAGAAAATATCCTTAACAACATTATGAAAAATTCCAGTTCAAGGGTGCCTAAAGTTCTCAAGGAGCGGGCCACATTTTATTTTTTCCCAACCTTCAACTAGCCACACAATTCTTATAAAATGTTTGGATAAATTTTATCCAAATACTGCTCATTCACGTTTTGTACTGTTGTCCTTATTTCAAATTAAATATATAGTTGACCTACACTAAAGTTAAAATCCCTTTTAGGTTTTACCAAAAATTAAAGTTTGTTTAATTATATGGAAGACCTTTCTCACAAAAAAAACACAATCCTGTTTATTGCACAGCACTATCATATCCAGATTTTGCTAAAAGGAGGGGCTTCAACCAAAGCTAATATTTTTCTATGTCAAAGTTTCAACAGTATCTATCACCCAACTAGTTCAACAGTATCTATCACCCAACTCAATCACCCAAAACTGCACTGCATTTAAAATGTATCATGAACAACATCGGGCTTCTCTACCTGATGCTAGATAAGTTTGTATGATTTCATGAAAAAAATAGCCTTTTTTATCAGTTTAGTTTTAAAACCATTTGTAAGAAACTTTTATTTTAGAGCCAATTTAAAGAAGTGAACTACTAAACCAATTCATTTCCCTATCTATATGTTCGATCCAAAATATGTTTAAAAGTTTGCATACTTGGGTAAACCATGCAAAGCATGTTCTTCAATAGTCGCACTACTAAACGGGTTTTGTGCGAATCACAAGGTATACAACTGTGAACTTTATTTCAGAAATACAAACTCTGTGGTTAAAATAAAAATTATTTAATCAAATGAAAATAGCTACAGCACTATGTAGCGAATGTAGTGACCAATGAAATGCAAATTTGCTACTTTCTAAAGTAATCGTAGCACCATTATTAAGCAAAAAATTCACAGAAATTTATGGCAATTAGTGATTGAAATTAATGTAAATACTAGCATCGACAAATTTGATGAAAGCATTGAAAGAAACTTTCAAAGTAAATCTCAACACCAATTGCCAGCAGCAAAAAGTTGTGCAGGGCCACATACACGACCTAAGAGCCACGTTTCAGGCAGCCCTGTTCTTAATAAAACAGTCGTTGAAAACATGAATTCATGTGCCCTGGGTAGTATTTTGGAAGATAATTTATGCCACAAAACCACTTACAGCAGAAAAATTGAACTCAATATACTCAATACTCATGCACAATAACAAAGTAAAAGCAGCAACTACAGTACTCTTGAAGCATTGCCGCACCTCATTTGTTTTACATAATTCATAAGAAACGTTTCAATCTGTGGTTGATATCAAGGTTTCAAGAAGTATTTGATAACAAAGAGTAACAGCAAAATAAATTACCATAGTACAAAAACATCAAAAATTAAAACCTCTAAAACCCAACAGGCTGTTTCACCTGTAAATGGGATCATCGGAAGTAAATCTAAACAACTGTTTAGAGTTGTTAAAAAAAATTGCATTTTTTAATGTTTTAAATTTTTAATATTTAATGTGTTACTTTGTAATTTTTGATGTTTTAAATTTTTAATGTTTTAAAGTTTTAATGTTTCATTGTAGTTACCTCATACAACAAGTTAACTAGTTCTCCAAACTTTTTTAAGAAAATTCCAACAATTTCTAAACTCATACAACCATTAACACTGCAGGTTAATTAGAATTAACTATCCACACAATAACCTTCTCCAGTTCAGATGCTAATAAACAGCAAATAAAAAACTGTTATAGTTTCAAAAACTATAAGCAATGTAGATACAGATGAAAAAAATTTTTTGTGGCAGCAACATGCTTACATCCTGAAATTTGCACTGGAACTTGGGCTGTTGTCAAAATTTAAATTCAAATTTTCACCCACCATGAAGCAGTTAAATTTTCGCAATTTTACCACCAAAAATGAACTACTTGACCCAAAAACTCTTATGTAGCAATTTTCACGCATCAGATTGCTCCAGAAATGGAATTGTAACACTATTTTCAAAACTCGAGAGCAAAATCTCCCTTTAGTGGCTGAAATTTCAAACTGTGATAACTTGAAAACACCTTGGAGTATTCAAAACAAAAATTTTTATTCATTATCATTTTTTGACAGCTTTTGCGTAAGCACAAATTTGTATTATACCAAAAACATGGTTACAAATTTTTTTAAATTTTGAGTTAAGCATGGAATGACTCATATTTCATTGTAACGAAAAAGGTAATTTGTATTTTTAACTAATCCTGCTTGATGCTGTTTACTTCATACTCTGTATTTTGTCATAATCGGACAAGTAAAGCCTGAAAATAACTTACTTGAGACAATTTCGGCTTGCCTCAAAAGTGTTAAATTCAAACCTTGATACATCCATTTTTCAAGCCATTGAAACAAGACAACCAAATATATTCTATATACTATTAATACTTTGTTTAAATGCTTAGCACAATTTTTTTAAAGTCTGGAACTAAATTTCAAAGAACCATAAAGAGCAGTTGGAAACCATGGACATGCCACATAGTATTATATTTATAGATAAATACTAACTAAGCTATGTGGCATTTGGATGAGGTCTTTTTTTTAGTTTTCTGGATTTCGTTTTTGACATTCTTGACAACATCCCTGTCATTGCCACTGACTGCACTCTAGTTTCACAATAACTGACTAAACTGACTAAACTAGAGTCATCAAAATGTATATAATCTATAAATTCAACTTCAAGCTTTGACACATTTCCACATTGACTTAAAACTTTTCTTGCTTTTTCAGTTAATTGACAAAGTAGGGCAAGTCTGATCATAGGAGCTTTCAGATTTCTTAATGCAGTTGCCAGAGTTTCAATTCCTTTCATTGTGATATTATCATCTACACAACTTCCAATTACTAGTGTTTGAATTTTATCCAAGCAAGAAGCAACTGCAACAAGCCCTTCATCGCCAAAGTGATGTCCACTTACATTCAAATATTGAATTGGTTTGGGCAAATCTTTTAATGCACTTGTTAAACACTTAAATCCTTCAATCGAACAACAAGAGCGCTGAAACACATCAGACTCTTTTGGAATTGAGAGTTTCTCAATGTTATTCAAACATGAAGATAAGATTCGTAGTCCCTTATCATCAATATAAGAATTGGTTAAATTAAGATGACACATGGGTTGTCGAAGATTTTCAATTGCATTGGATGAATCTCTAATTCCAGCAGCTGTAAGGTGAGTTGCCCCCAGAAATGAAACACTTTCAATAAATGATATGCATGAAAATATCTCAACTAGTTCAGCATCACCAAACGATGCACCAATATTACTAATGGATAAACATTTCAATGGCTTTTCTTGCTCTTGAATAGCATTGAGTAAAATTCTAATTCCATCAATTGAAAAGCATGGATGATCACGACCATTCATAATATTTAGAACTACCACGTTAGTTTTGTTTATGCACAGAGCTATTGAATAAAAATCTTCATTGCTAATTTGGTCAGCAACCAAATCTAATAAATCAATCATCAAAAATGGAGATTGCAGTGTGATTTTCATTTCACTGAAGAAATTCTCAAATGCACTTGCAATGAAATCAGGCCTTTTAATAGTCAGATCACACTTCTTTTGTATGGCCCGTAACACATAATGTATGGCAGGTACATCACTGGGTAAAATCATACCACGAAGAGCAACTTTTTCTCCAAAATTTTTGATTATTTTGATTGTAAAAGCTTTATCTCTCATTTCATGAAACCAATTACACTTTGAAATAGAAACAATACTATGATTCGGATAAAATATGTCATCAGATTTATTTATGTTTGTTTTGGCCAATTTTTGTAAAAGCTTCTTCTTAGATTCAACATCAATTGCTTTAGCAAAAACCTCAGATGGAAGCAGTTTATGCAGATACTCCATTGTAGTTGTGTTGCATAATCCAAACAGAAACTTTGACACCATTTCATATTTGCTTTCTGTCAAATCTTTGAATGATTGCTTGAACTCTTCTACAGTAGTAAAATACAGCAAATGAAAAGCTACGAAAAATTCTTGCAAAATGAGATGAGAAAAGTAAATCTGGCTTGATGCAATTCCTTGCAAAAGCTTCAATTTGATTCTTTTTGTTATGGTGGCATTTAAAAATGATGATGCATTTCTTTGACTAATCTTAGCATTGTCCAATTCACTTTTCTCAAAATACAGCTTATTTGATAAAAATCCTCTGAAAGCCAAACTGCAAAGGTTTTTGATTTGAAAGGAATCATCACCCAAAAGTCCATTATCAATAAAATGGTGCAATGTAGCAACAAAAACTGTAGTTAAAGAATCCATATTAATAAAGTCACCATTAATAAAACTGATAAGAACGCAAAATGTAACTAAAATGCAGTTGATTGGCACATAGCAAAAACTCTGCAAATCTGGACGATCTTTGATATAGTTCACGACATCTTTCATTTTAGATTGGGTATGCACTTCTTGTTGACATAAATCACTGCATATCTGTTTTTGACCTTCCTCATCTAAACCTAGTACATTCACAATAAACTTCGGTTTAGAATCTTTGTGCAGATCAAAAAGTTGTTGAGGTCGTGACGTTATTATCTTCTTTGCATGGGGAAAAACATTTCCACACAGAAGATTTTTGATGAAAATTTCAGGGTGATTGATGTCATGCAATGAACATTTACCTTGAAGAGGCTTATCTTTTTTTTTCATATCAGCTTCATCAAATCCATCAAGGACAATCCCTACCTTTTTATTCTTATCAAGAATATTAAAAGCCTCTTTTAACTCAGCATGGGAGAAAGAATCAAACAATGAGGAATCTCCAGTTAAAAAATCCAACAAATGCATTTTCTTAGCAAAATCTATTTCACGAAATTCGAGATAAAACACATACTCAATGTCGTACAATGCTTCATCTAATATTTTTTTGACGAGGCATTTTGTCAATGTTGTTTTCCCAATACCAGCCTGACCAACTATACCAACAATGTTGCCATTAATGAGCTGGTATTTTGCTCTAGCTGCTGCAGTTGAAGCATTACTTTCAGCATCTAGTAAAGCTTGAGCATTTGAAACCCTAAATAACTCAGTGTGATCTATATCACTTTCTGGGACTTTATTGAATATCGCTGCAAGTTCTTCTCGGTGATGGTAATGGCCAAATTCATTGGCCAACTGTGAGCAATGTGACTGGCGAGATATTTGCAATGGGGCAATTCTAACATTATGTTCAGCCAAAAGGGGATCATTCATGCCACATAGCTCACTTGCTCTTGTTCTTAAAATAGCTTCCAACTTGTCAGCAAGCTGTGGTGAATGTTTTGGTCCAAATTTTGATGTTTTTGGAAAAATATCTCCCAAGTTGTCAGATAACTGCTCGTGATGCAGTGAATCCTTTTGCTGATCACCATGAATATGAAAACTAAAGTGTTTATATACTCTTTTATTTTTACTGCGGTCAACAGGTGCATTATGAATGTTACGTATTCCACCAGTTTGTGCATGGTCACGAAAAGTGGCATTGCCCCAAAAGGTTACAGAGTTGCTATCACTTAAATCATCATCAATTGATGTCTCAATCGTTTCAGAATTAATATGCGATTTAAGCCTGGTAGTTGATATTAATGATGATGCTGAAGTTCTGGAAGTTGCAGGTTTTGATGTTCCTGCTTTGTCGCACATATTGAATGGGATCAAAAAAATTGAACTTCAATTTTAAACACTACTTTTTATGTTGCTGGTAATCAGTTTAAACAAGTACCATACTTGGTATAACCTTGAAATATACCTGAAGCAAAACAACACCACAAATAAATAAAGGATGCCTAATTGCTCTTTAAAGCTTTACTAGATAGCTATTTAGTTTCCCTTAAAGATATACTTTCAAGATTGAAACCATAGGTGGGCAAACTGTGGCTAGCGAGCAGCATGCGGCTCGCAGACGTAAATTTTGTGGCTCTTGTATTAAATCGCAATATTGCAAAAAAAAATTAGGACTATGTTTTATAAATATGTTATCTCGTGTTTGAAATTGTTTTTATTTATCGATGTATTTTAGAGTGATAAAACAAGTATATGTTTTCATAGCGCTGTCAACCAAGGTTGTACCAACTGTTATGATGAATTGCAGTATAAACACTTCAAAGAATCAAGGTGGAATAATTTCCTGGGAGTCGTAAAACTCTTCAAAGAGCGCAGTCAAGTGTGAATGTTGCCTTGTAGGGCAACAATCATTGAGTTTTTCAGTAGCGCAGCCAGGGGAGGGTGGGGGGGCTATAGCCCCCCCATTGGACTGTGGATCAAAATGCAGAATAAGAAAAATACTATGTTGTTAGCACTTCTAAGACTGCTTTTTGCTCCAGAATGGACTAAATAGTGATTTAAGTATGTTTTAAAACATATATTCAGAGGGGGAGGGCTAATTTGTTAAAAATAAAACTCACAAATCAATAAAAATTTTGAAAAATGGCCAAAGACAAGCAATCAAATTTGATCGTTAGTGTAAAAATGCTAAACATAGGTTTCATCAAAAAATATATTATAAACTGAGGAAGGTATGGGGGGGCTATTCAGTATTAGTTAATTACCAATCACTTCTCTCAAATGTTTTTTCATTAGACCCCCTGAAGTATTTTTTTTTAATTAAGACTACTCCGTATGAGTTTTATTGAACTATTGGATTTTATGATTTACCAACGTGCAAACAAGAGAATAAAATTTTACCATCAGCCACCCCCAACATAGCCCATTTATGCAACCAGTTTAATCATGCTTGCACTGCCAATTTCCATGCCATGTTTTAAAAGCATTAATTTTTATCAACATAGTTCTAAAATTAAGTTATTTTTGCAAAAAATGCAAAATTTTTTGTGCGGCGAGGGCTCTGCCCCTAAACCCCCCGTGCCTCCAGCGGCTGGGGGCTTTGCCCCCAGACCTCCAGGGCCCGAAACATTCCCCTATTGCAAATTTTTGGCTACGCGCCTGATGTTTTTATTGCTGTTATGTTATTTTGTGTAAACTGATTTTGTGGCTTGCTGGTGTTTATGGTTTTCCACAAGCGGCTCTTTCTTTGAGCAAGTTTGCTAACCCTTGCCATAGATGGACAGACCATGACTATTAGATGTGGACGTTTAAGCGTGAGACAATTATGCGCCAGAACTATTAGGCACCAAGACTACTATGTACAGAGACTATTATGCTTTGGGACTTTCAGGTGCCAAAGCAAAAAGTTTTTTTTCTACAGCATGGTTGCAAGTTTAATTTTCTAAGCCAGATGTGGGCAATCTGCGATGCATGGGCACAAGTTGCTAGAGTAATTTTGGTACATGCAGAAAGTCATGTGATGTTTCATGGTTATCTTAAGTGTACCACAAAGTTTTTTAGGAGCTAGGGATTCATCTCCCAGCAAATTCCTGTTTATGATCATTACACCTTGTAGTAAATATAGTAAAAACAATGTTGAAATAAATGGATATATTTATGTTTAATCGTTGCACCTTGCTGTAAATCACTTATGGTAAAAACAATGTTGAAATCTTGCAATTAACTTCTTTAGAATTGTATAAAAAACTTTTGAAGTTGTACAGGATTGTACACTGCTTCAATTTATTGTTTTATATTTGAATTATTTTTGTAGTGTAAGTCGAATTAAAGTTAAAAATTGTAACAAATAAACTTACAAACATCCATTTAAACATTGCCTTGACTATATTCACAACAGTGTAGCAAAAATAAATAGAAATCTGAAGGGAGATGAATCACTATTTCAGACCACAAGCTGCAGATTGCATGTCTGGCCTAGAAAATAAAACTTTGCACACATGCAATGGAAAAAAATTTTTTCTTGAAAAAAATATATTAAAGGAAATCAAATTTTTACAAAACTTTTTCTGCTTGGGTGCCTAATAGTCTGAGCGCATAATCGTCCTGTGCATAAAAGTCATAGACCAGAGAAGGAAAGATGCAGACATTATAGCACAGGAACAAAATCTTGCAAACCATGCTTGAAAGATTTTCATTCTTTAAACAGCAATGTTAGCACAGATTGCGGGAAAATGTCTTTCTTCATGCCCTATTAGCTATGTCCTGGCATCCTTATACACTAGGGTGTAACACTTTCCAAGTTATTTTCTTAAATTTGTTTTGGTTAGTGATTTTAAGATGCCAAATAAAATAACTTGAAGAATGGTACTTTTTTTTTAAATTTTGATATTTTGGCCTGCTACACCACCAGACCACCTGTTTCCACGGTGACACAGCTAAAATTCACAAATTTGGTGCAACTTGGGCAACGAATGTTGTATCAAGCTAAAACTAGTGTTAAAATGCTTGGAATAGCCAAATTTATATTCCATTTTTAGAAAAACTACAGGTCTAAACCTTTTGTTTTGGGAGATAATTGCAAAAATATCATATTTTCTTGTTTTTTTTGGTATTTTCTGCCATTTTCAATTAATAGCAAAATCAATTTCCTTTATTTTAATAAAGTTTTTGAGGGCAGCCACTCCAGATTGAGCTGCTTTACCTCAGACATTCACTCCCTTCTTTAATCTTCATCTTACTTAGACTAAGTCCAACATACACAGTTTCATCACAAACCCAGGTCCCAGAATTGCAGCAAGCTGCTCCCTAGACTAAATAAACTTTCTTGAATTTGCACCTGTTCAATTTGTCATTTTCTGGGCAAGGTGCTAATACAAGTGATGACTAACTAGTTCTAGGTATGAAATGGTCACCATTGGAAGAATGTCAGTACTTGCCCCACTCCTGCTATGCAGCTTAGTTATTACATCCCATATTGGTGTGTTTGTAGAAGACCTTAGGACCTACCAAAACATGGGTAGCCTAGTTGTATTTTTCATGCAGAATTTTAAACCAATGTCCTAATTAAATACTTTTCAGGCATTTCAACTAACTTGTCATTTTTACAACACTGATTTAAAGTTTGAGCGAGGACTACTCCAAATTCGACATTGCAGATTATTATTTTGGCAAGGACAAATGTACCGTAGCTGCGATAAGCTGTTGAATGCATGTTAGCAAGTTTGAGACTTAGTGGAATGAACAAGAACAAAATCATATGCAAACAGTTTCCAACTGCCTGTACACTTTTTTACCTCCAAGTGCCCTTTTCAAAATATACTACGATAAACTTTGCCTTTCTAAACTTTGCCATTTTTTACCTCAAAGCACTCTTCTTAAAATATATTATGCCCTCATACACATTCAACTTACGTACGGCCTTTCTATCTGGGGCTCTACTTTTCCTTCTTACATCAATAAACTTAAATCCCTCCAAAACAAAGCTGTAAAAATGATTGGAGATGGCTCTTCACTTGAAAGCACGGTTCCCACGCATTTGTCAACAAAACATTTCCCACTTTTTCCATACCAAAATTTGACCACTGGTAATTCCGGCGTAATGATGCGTCTTAAGTAACGCGAATCGACGCCGCGCAGCAAAAAAAGGAAAAAAAAGCGATTAATGCCAAAGCTTTTGGCACCACACAACTTCATATTTGGACATTACTTAAACTCGATTTGTTGACAATAACGTTATAGTGCCACCTAATTGACCACACATTCCGTAACGGAAATTTAATGCTCTACTCGAAAATGGGGCGCATTTTGTCAATATCGTGGGGAAATGAGGCTGAAAATTACGTTTATCGACACACACTTTGGCAGTTTTTGCAAGTTTTTGTTTAGGTTTCGAATACTCCATATTTCGTCATTTTTCAAACTTAATCCGATGATATTACATTACAGTGCCACCTATTTGATCACATATTCTCTAACGGAAATTTAACGCTCTACTCGAAAATGAGGCGCGTTATGTCAATATGGTAGAGGAATGGGGCTCAGTATTACGTTTGTCGACATCCGCTTTGGCGGGTTTTTGGAGTTTTTTTCAGGTTTTCAATACTCCATATTTCGTCATTTTTCAAACTTACTCCAATGATATTAACATTACAGTGCCACCTAATTGATCACATATTCTGTAACGGAAATTTAACGCTCTACTCGAAAATGGGGCGCGTTATGTCTATATCGTGGGGGAATGGGGCTCAGTATTACGTTTGTCGACACCCGCTTTGGCGGCTTAATGGAGTTTTTTTTTCAAGTTTCCAATACTTCATATTTCGTCATTTTTCAAACTTACTCCAATGATATTAACATTACAGTGCCACCTATTTGATCACATATTCTGTAACGGAAATTTAACGCTCTACTCGAAAATGGGGCGCGTTATGTCAATATGGTAGAGGATCGAATGGGGCTCAAAATTACTTTATTTGACATCCGCTTTGGCGGGTTTTTGGAGTTTTTTTCAGGTTTCCAATACTCCATATTTCGTCATTTTTCAAACTTACTTTGATGATATTAACATTACAGCGCCACCTAATTGATCACATATTCTGTAACGGAAATTTAACGCTCCACTCGAAAATGGGGCGCGTTATGTCAATATCGTGGGAGAATGAATCGATTGCCATCCTTGCTTTTTTTAATCATTTACTTTTCAAAAATTGGGTTTTGGATCGTAATCAATTCAATTGATTATTCATATTCCTTTAATTCATTTTGCTTTTTTGCAGCAAAATGCATTTTATTTTTCAAACGCGAGTATGTCGGAAACAGCACGAGAGAAAAACGCCGAACTTTTTATATAAGATAGAACAAAAGGTATTTAAAAAACTTTTCAAATTTTCCACCTTGCCTTTCTTACAGTACAGGGTTACTTGTGATAACCGAAAAAGCGGTTAACACGGCATGCGTGAGAAAAATTTTCGCTGGAACAGAACAAAACATTTTACACGAAAATAATTGCAAAGCGCATCTAAGTATGGAACAAATAATCTTAGTGCGATTAAGAAGCGTTAATAACGACTAAACAAGGCCTTAAGTGTAGTGATTGCGCTAAAATAAAGCAAATAAAAGGTTTCTTTACTTACATTTATTTTATTGCAGCAAAAGCGGTAATTTGCGGTTTTAAATAACGTTTGCCCACCGGCGAGTAAAGTTAGGAAGTAACTTGCCCCGCCAGTGTCAATTTCGAACCCTGCGTTACCATAAACTTGTAATGTAACAACAAAATGAACAATTGCATTTGGGTGTTACGGTCTGGCAATACATCAGTACCAGGAATAAAAATCTAAACGATGCAAAAGAGGACATTTTAAATATTTTTGAGTGTCCTCGGAGGACCATTCATTTTTTTCAAAAAAAAAAAAGAGACAAATCCTCTTAAAAGAAGACGTATGGTAGTCCTAAATAAACTAAGACTTATTGTTTTTTTAATCATTCAGTTTTAAAATCGACTTTCGTCTTTTATTCCTCCTCAGTATAGCGAGGACTATGGGTGTGAACAAGAATGTAGAAAGGCAAAACAATGCAATAACCAGATCTAAATACAAACATTAAAATATTTCCGCAGAGGAAAATATTGAAAATTAGGCGAAATAGTTGTCGATGGCACACTGTTCTAAATTAATTTGTAATGTAGATATCTTGTTTACAATATTGAGATCATTGTTTTCAAATACAGTATATGAAAATGTATTTTAGTCAATTTTTCATTATGGTCTAGGTAATATGCATTATTTTGCCTTTATGCGCCCATGTTCAGTAGTCCTCGCTGTACTGACGAGGAATAGAAGACAAAAGTCGATTCCGAAACAATATTCCTAGAGGCTGTCAATCATGTAGTTGCATCTTCGATTGTGTTCCTTACATTCTGAATATTGTCTATGTAGTGGATCATCGTTAAAATGCAATTACATTCACAAAAAAAGATAAAACTTTATATTATTTATAAGTCGTATTATCGGATCCAAAATGCCCGTTTACGCTTTCCGTTTTGTCTTTGCCCGGTGGTACGATTAATGACGGCCTAGAGGAACTAAAGAGCAACTTCTCATTGTTTGGCAAGATTGACTATTTAGTGATAGGACTTGGAACTAATGATGTTTCCTAACAAAGAAATTTCAAAGCGACGCATGAACTGGACGTTCAAAATTTGATAAAGAAAAGCAAACAATTATACCCATCTGCAAAAGTAGGTATACATCTTTTTCCTTAGTAACTTACAACCAACCGTCCTCATAGCAGGTTAATATAGAAATATGCGAAAAGGTTTAAAATGTTTAAAACTTAAAATGCTATAAAAACCGAGTGTCAAAATTTTTTTTCAGCTTTTGAATTATTGAAGTGTTATACTTCAATTAATTTTGTGTTCCTAGCTTTATGAAATCATCATTTCTTTAGATTGAGTTAACAAACGTGCTGCCTCAGCAAGGGGAAATGTCTTCATCTGTTTCAGCAGCAAACGCTATTCGCAAAAAACTTTCTGAAAGTTCAAATGTCATTTACATTAGTATCGACATCCCTAATGAAGGAAGTTTTTGGTCAGACAAAATCCATCTTTCCGACCTTGGATTGACCAAATACTTGAGAAAATTTGAAGAAACTATGACCCATCTAATCGAAACAAGACAATTCATTTATCGCTTCGATGATTTTCCGGCTTTGTCAACTGATAATTACCGCCCTCAAAGACAAAAAAATCCAACTGCCAACAACAAGAAGGTAACATCAAGATGCTAATATTCATAACGATCAGTGCTAAAACGTCTGCTACTACAATAGTGTACCTGAGTTCAATTCCCGGTCGGTCAAACCAAAGACTATAAAAATTGGTATTCACAACTTCCTCACTTGACGTTCAGCAATTAAAGGGACAGTGCGAAGCCTTCACCGTGTGTGGTAGACAGGTGGGCAAGTGGCAGCTTGACTCGAAGACCGAAAGGTTCCTATGCTGTCTTCTGACCACGTCAGCTTGGTAAATAAAATGTAATAATAATTACAATTAATATGTTAAAAAAAATTGCATCTAAATATTATCAGCGAAGGCAGTGCTACTTGGCATTGTCATTTATGTTTATATGCGCCACCGAGGCCTAAAATTAACTTACACTTAGTAATGTAGTGACCTTAGAGCATATAAAAGCACTTGCTTGATCATTAATAAAAATACCTTGGAATAACCACTTCATCCTCTGTAGCTTAAAGCCAAGGAGGTCCAACTCGAGAGTTTGATTGAAGCGCAGTATTTTTATTCTCAAACTATACTGTATAACATTAAACAACGATATATTTCTTTCTTGTAGAAGAAGTACCATAGAATTTTTCAATCGTTTTCTTCCAAAGTTGCGAAAGGAACTTTTGTAAATCAGGTATAAGGAAACAATAAAATTTGAAGTCTTTTAACAAGAAACTAAACATAAATCAGATCCGCACATGGGTGGACAAGTTAATGCAAAACGTTAGCTTCGTTAACAACTAGTCCGCTAACAAACTTCACACCTCCGTTAACGTTAATCCGTTATATTCAGCTTTAATTTACGGAAGTTAATAAAGTCCGTTAATTAGTTCGTAGAACACGTATTGACACAGTTGAGCTGATTGTACGGAAAAATTTATTGCTATGGTGGTGTTTTTGTGTTTTGGAAGTTACATTTTACAGTGTAATATAATTTCAAGATAAAAATAAATTCAAATGCACTAACGAAGCTGCGATCGGAAAATCTTTGGAAATTTGCGAACAGCGATAATTAATCGACCTATGAGGCTGCATCTTAATATTTGCCACAAAAAAGAGCTCCTTCACTTTTTCTTCTATAAAACTCGCGCTATTACGCTACAAGTGTTACCAGTGCAAACTGGTTTGTACCGGTACGATGAATGAATGTTGCAAAGTATTAGCGATGAAAACCTTAACGGAAGTTAGAAGAACTTAACGGAAGTTAATTTAGTCCGTTAACATAAAAAATGTTTTTAACGCATTAACGAGTTAATGAAAAAGTTAGCTTCGTCATTAACGGATTAACGATTAACGGACTTGTGCCCACCTATGGATCCGCATTTAGCTGTTTTCACTTTTTTAAATCTGCAGTATTTTGTATCTGTAAAACAAATTTTCCATAATCCTTAAACTACGTACATACCAATGTTAAAATTTCAATAGTATATGCATGATGAGTAGAACATTATAAAAATTAATCTTATATATATAACGATCAATCTTATTTAGCAAAAAATTCCGCTCCTTATTAAGACTATATAATTAAGAATTAATTAAGACTATGCTTTTAACTTTGGATACAGTGTTATAAAAAATTGTATGTTTTCTGTCATATTTGATTTTTAGATTAATGCTCACCACTCAAATCCATTTTCAACCAGCAATGTGGAAGAGGCTAAGAAAAGCACTGGACACCAGGTGATAAATTTATTTGCCTAATTCTTTCAACAACAAAACTCTGTCCTTTCATTAATTGTTGTCGACCAGTTCGAACTGCTGGACTGCTTTTGCAATTTTTCTCCAAAATAATGATAATTTTTAATGCTGTAAAAAATTGTTGAAAATATTTTGACCCCTTGTTTTGTTAATATTTATTAATAACGATAAACTAAAATATTTCAAAAAAGTTCTAAAATTGCTTAATAGCTTGTTTTACCAATTTTAACAACCACACCGCAAAGCTCATGTTAAAAGCAGCTACATTAATTTCGCTCCATGATTCCAACCTTTAAAAAGTTTGAGCTGAAAGAGATCCTGCTCGAAATCGATTTTATTTAAGAAAGGAGAACTACTTCGAGGTAATAAAAAGACTCCCTAAAATTTAATGTACGTAAAAAAATTACTGTAAATATAATTTTTCAGCTGAAAAATTCTGCTTTAAGTTGGGAGAAAGTCGTACAGCCCGTAAGTACTAACCAAAGAAATCTAGAGAGCAAAAGCAACATAGCGCAAACTGGGCAATTGGAAAGTGACGTAAATTATATATGTTTTACTGCTGTATTTTGGGATTTCATGACTGATGATGCTGTATATCGCCCTATGATAAGGAAGAATTATCCAAACAATAATTTATAATATTAAAACAATATGGTGAAATCCGTGTTCCACCACTTGGAAATGGAAAAGTGCTGCCTGATTCTTTATTGTGGTCGCCATCATTTTTTTATGACGTTCCGCAGTAAATCTGAAGCTTCATTGTAACGAATTCGCAGGCCCGATTTTCACGTCATTGCGCCTGCGCGCAACACAGCAGCTTCTTTTGAAGAAATACCGCAGCGGTGGCAAGGTGTTGCGAACACTGTGTCAAATTTGACCAACCCGAGATTTGTATCTCAGACCTACCGCTCCAAAAAGAATGCGTAACCACCGAACAAGTGTCCGGTATATTGACGTTATTCAATAAATTTCAGCACAAAAATATAACATTGAGTCGAAAAAAATCGCAATTAATGCGCAACGAACTTCGAGAAGAAAAGGCAGCAGAACGAAGGGCAACAAAGAGTCTTCTAAACAGCCCAAAAGTGAAGTAAGTTGCTAAATGGTTATTTTGGGGGGGTTGACAAATGATGTCACTGATGGATAGTTTAAAAAGTGAGGTGGCCAAGCCAAAAAAAGGTTTTGAAATTTTAAGCCCTATATATACTAAGTTATAACTCGCGCCAAATTAATAGCACCCGCGCGAAAATCATAGCATCCGCGCCAAATCGTAGACTTGGCGCCAAATTTTTATACCCAGCGGTACGTCATCACAGCGTCATTTTTTCCGATTTTCTTCAAAACTAAAACGTCTAGAAAATGGACGAATATTGCAAAAGTCTTAGAATTATTTTTGCTAATTTTTGATATATAGCTATGCTAGACTGGACCCTAGCTTTAAAGCATCAATAACGACTGTCGTTTTTATCGGCTTTTGAGTTTCTATAAGGTTTAATTTTTGTTACAGTTGAGACCCAAATTCAAAAAAAGGCCAGTGCGAGGTTTAACTTCAAAACATAAAACTAATGTGGCTAAGAAGGAAAAATGAAAAAATCGGGTGAATTTTTTACTATCGGCATGAACATTTTTTTGCTAATCAGGGTCAGAAGTGTCAGTCAGCACGTGGCACAATTACTGAAGACAGAATACGAGCTCTATTGCTCACATAGAAGCTTCTATAACTTTTACTGCTGATCGTAATTATGGTTTGAAAGCTAATTTTTGGATTTGATTGTATAGGGGAAAAGAAGTTAATTAATTATGAGCGACGTTATTGGACTGAATTGAATTTAAAAGGAACACGCGAACAGCTATTAACAGTAGTTCGTTGATTCATAAAAATGCATGTCTGCTTCATCATAATAATAATAATTACAGTATGTTGCATGCAATGCAGCGGTTGCGCTGCAAGTTGTTTGTTTAAAGAGATACTGTTCGAAATAGGTTTTATTGAAAGCAGCATCTCTATAACGCTTATATCCTCATCATCGCATAGAAAGAAGAGACAATTAATACACTGCGACGAGTGGATCTTCACAATAATAAAAAAAAGGAGTTAAAGAGAAAACGCAATGCTAAATTTAGCGCGAAGCACACGGTCGGTATTGACGTGCTGTGTTCAATAAATTGTTACATTGCAATGTCGCTCTAAAATCAAAAAAGTAATTTTTCTTTCTTTTAAAGTAAATTTTTTGCTACCTTTGTTTACTGTACTGTAAACGTAAAATAGTCCTTAGCCCCATACCGCAATATCCAAACAATTTTTCCGAATAATTGTAATTATTAATACTGCAAAAGATCAAACTTAGCAACAAATAATACTCAACAATCATTACCGGTATTATTATTTGGCTGTTGCTAAGCGATGCTGATGCTACAGAATCTGGTCAACATCCTCACAGAGGGAAATGCGACAATTTGCCAACAGCCAGTTCAATTCCAAGAAATCAAATTCAGGTGAGCGATTGTATGGATAAAACATTAAAATTTTGGAAACAGAATGAAGTTGCACTTGCTCAACCGCTATCATTTTGGATAAATCCTCCTGATGTATTAATCCTAAATGAGCTGAACCTCGACCACTTTCTTATGCCACTAGAGAGACTGGCAATAGTCAATATGCAAAAAGAGCATTGCTCAGACAATTTTTTTAATACCAGTGCTCCGCATACCGATAGTTTAACTTCAACAAAAGTAACCACTATTGCAAATCACCAAAATGTTCCCTTTCCAACTCACCACTCTTTTGAGATATTACCAGATGAAACCGTTGGAGGTGGTATGGTTGATGGTGCGGCCACTAACCGTGAAATGAGTTTAACCGATGATTCAGCTTACACTATAAGTGATGATGTCTTGGATGATTTTGGCACCCAGCACGACGAGATAACGATGTTGATTGTACAATCAGTGTTGCACAACAATATTAGTTTTCCTCGCACTGAACAATTACCAACAGAATGCTATAGGCTACTTACATTCGCTCGAATATACACAAATCAAAACCAAGAAAAAATCGCATTGTTAGAAGAATCAAATGCAAATGGTCTTCTGATAAATTTCGCGTGCAAGCGGAAAAAAAAATTTGACTGTTTTACCGCAAGCGGAGAAGAAAATCACAGCGCCAGAAGAAATCACAGACATTGAAGAACGAAAAATAGAAAGTTTTGTGCAGGGTGAACCCTGTTCGCAAAAAATAAATGCAAAAACTGTAAATTCTATCCCGAGTAAAACGCAGAAAAGTAGTAATTCACCGTTAGACAAATCGCGCAATAAAAAAACACAACCAATTCGGATATTCGGCTACTACCGCCCTAGAAAAAACGAGCTAAGATTAGTAAAAATAATGGTACCAAAGTTATTGAACGATATCCAACCGATAAACTTTTCTGCTTATGTCAAACTAAAAACGATGGCAAGTTGTATGTAAAATGTGAAACGTGTAACGCGTGGTTTCATCCAACATGTGTTTTTCCTGAAAGACATCTTGCCCTTACATTAACAAAGGCACAATGGGCCCAGTGTAGATGTGTGTGCAAAGGAAAAACAGATTCCACTTCGGGATCAAAAGGAATTTTATGCCACAACACAGCAAATCATTTTACTACCCAAACTCCTGCAACTGTTAGATTATCATCACCGGAGCATAATAACAAAACTGAACCAAGTCAAGATAAAAATTTGATTGCAATTTGCTACTCCAGCTCCGCAGACGTAAATAACTGCAGCAGTATCAACAACCCGAAAAATGACAAATCAAAAAACTACAGCTACTCTGATGCAGAACTCAACAGCACTTGCAGCTCCCCTAGTAACCAACCAAACACAACTGAATCGATCAATCACAATTCTGCTAAAAAAAAGTAAAACTGATAATTATCAAATATCGGACGATAACGCTTGCAATAACGTCCTTACAACTCATGCCTCATGCCTAAATAGCTGTGAAACTGAGAATGAAAATAATGAAAAGTTTTTACTAGAAAATGATGCAGAAGCCAATGCTGTTCATGTCGGTCATACCTTAATGATAACCGACAACACTTCCAGCAAAAGCGGCAAAAACATTGACAATCAAAATATATGTTCCGATTTAAACGATATTTCCGTAGCAAACTACACCGCCCGTAAGAAAACTTACGGTAGCGATGCTAACATTTCGGACGATGATCAGAAACATAAATTTCAAACAAGTGCGGCCACACAAAAAAGCTGTAGTTTTAGTGAGAACTGCGCAAATGAAAAAAACATTTGCTTTGAGCTGGTGGAAACTGCAAAAGAGCAGGATCCGTGCGAAGTGAGTTTAAACATTGAAACAATAGAAGCATTGGGTAATTTTAAAGAAAATTTGATACAAAAAGAACGGGAAAGATTTTCGCACATTAAGTTAAATCAACCCTTTTTTATAACAATAAATTAATGGCAAAAAATGACTAAAAGTCGATCACAAAATCACTTTAGAGGAACCACATACATAGATATTTTATTGGAAAAATTAAGGGATTTATATAGTGGTTGTGTGTATTGCATTGACACTAACTACTTAAAAAAAACCTTCATCTGTGCTCAATTTACGTGAAAACGATAAAAGACATTACGAGGGATATGCGAAAATATATTGCAAACACGCAATGTGTTGCGGATGCGAGGTCATGGGGAGCGTGAGATTTTATGTTCATCATGACCGCGTGGAAGCAATACCAAAGATATCAGGAAAGCGAATTCATATACGACCGTGTGTTAAAAGCAGGCCTTTAAAGGGAAAAAAACGTACGGAAATAAATGAAAAGTTGAAATTTCAAAGGCCTTTTTTAATATATCGCAATTTGCAGGCAAATCTAACTGAGGATGAGAGAGCTTACGGTTCTTACACTTACGCGCCTTCCCATGCGGTACTGCGGAATATCAAATCACAAGAAAACATTTCGCAGCGATATAGTGACAACTGGATCATTAAGGTGAATTTACACAGTATCCGTTTTTCGTACGTTTTCGTCCGTTTTTTTACGTTTTTTTGCTTCTCTTTGACAAAGTATGCGCTTTTTCATCTGCATTTCTATGTGTCCATATCCGCACTAACCAGACAGTCACATACTGGACAAAAGTTTTCCGAAAAAAATTTTTTGTAAAGGAGTACAGCTCTATTTCGAAATATCGCTCTTATCGTTCATACACAAAATTTTTGAACAACATTTTTATCTATATATAACAGTCTACTTAGTGCGGATATGGACTTATAAAAATGCGGATGAAAAAGCGCATACTTTTTCAAGGAGAGGCAAAAACGTAAAAAAACGGACAAAAACGTACGAAAAACGGATACTGTGTAAATTCACCTTTAGCACTCAAATGATGGACTAACAAATAAGCGAAAAAATAGGGCCTTTATTAGAGACATAGGAGCAAAACCTCCTCGAGTAGTTCTATTTGCAGATGCGCAGATCAAATTTTTTGTGGATGTATGTAAAAGAGACATAATTTATTTAGATGCAACTGGTAGCGTTATCAAAAAATCTGGTGAGCAAAAAGATTTTCAGATTTATACTTTGTTGGGGAGGCATCCAAACGAAGGAGGGCCTGCTTTGCTTATAGCTACAAGCGTCACTACTTGTCATGACACACGTAGCATTCGCAATTTCTTATATATTTTTTTGAAAGTTACGACCGAGGTGACTGGTTCAAAACCTAAACCTCTCATGATAATTATAGATGGGTCAATGGCAATGTGGAACGCGGTTTTACTTGAATTTTCAAACGAAACAAGAACAAAATATTACAATCGATGTTGGCGAAAAATAATGGGCAAAGCAGAACCAGGAGACTTAAAGCAAACGTTTGTCTGCAATTGCTTAAGCCACGCCATGCGAACAGCAAAAAGTTTAGTGATGAAACATTATAGCAAGAAATTTAAAAAGAAAGCAATGTATTGGATATGCTTGCTATTTAATTGCACAACATTCGATGAACTGTATGGAGCGCCGTTTGGGTACCCAAATTTGTGCTATGTTTTTTTGCATATTTAATTAAATAGTCATTTTAATTAAATATACAAAAATAAGCGCATTTTGCTACGCTTTATTTTGTACGCAGTTTTTTTGACGATTTATTTTTGCAACAGTTTATTCTGCGGCAGTTTTTTCTTATCGCAAAAATAAATAGTCAAAAAAAGTCCGCACAAAAAATTTTTGAATATTTTTTTTGCACTAGTTTTTTTTTGTATATTTATTTTTGTATATTTAATTAAAATGACTATTTAATTAAATATGCAAAAAAACACTGCACAAACTAAGGTACACAAACGGCGCCCCATAGAACAGGAAAAAGTAATGCAAAGTTTATTTGTAGTTCTTAATTGTGAAAAAAATTCGAAAGTAGTCAACCAACATTTTGATAAACTTCAGCAAAAAGTTCATGAACAGCATGACTTGCCTTCTTGGCAAGAAGATGAAGTAGAAAGTGACCATCTAGAAGATGAGGACTTTTTAGATCCTACAATCGCAATTAACAAAAAGCAAGAAACAAGTTCAAATTTTTACATACATTTTAATCAACAATTGAATAATTTTCTTTCCTCACAAATGTTTGATGCACACCAAATGTTTCCCGCCGACGATAAAAAATATCGCAGTGTGTATTGCAATAAAGAATTTTGTGAAAAAATTGTCCGCATTGTCATCAGCCGAATTTGTAGCACCTCAAAGCTAATGTTAGGTGATTTATCCCGCCATTACTCAAAGAAAAATGATACAAATATGACACGATATGAAGCATACGATAATCATTCCCAAATGTATCGAAAACTTGAACGCAGTGGTTTCCAAACTACGTATATGCAAAAATAACCGCACCCAAGGAATTATGGAACAACATTTCGGAATTTTGAAGTCAATTTATCTCCAAGGAAAACGAATCACAAGGTTAGATGAATTTATCGAACTCTACCACCCGCATATACTGAGCGCTCAAAAAGAAGCTTCCAATTACGCTGCGTTACATGGCAACAAACGAACTGCGTGTCTCACAACGAAATCATCACATGAAAAACCCAAACCGATTTCACGCCTTGTGGAATCAAAATTTCGTAACGGTATAGGAAAAGGCGTAACATGGGTTATTATGCTACAACGCTAGCGCAAAACAGAATAAAATTTGTAGGACTTTTGACCTCTGAAAATGATATCACGAACGTTAGTGCGCACAAAAATGATTATCCAGCAACGGGCCTTTCATCTCAGCCTAACCAATCAACCAACATAAATGTGACCCCTAATAAAGCAATTTCACCGTCTCTAGAAAATGATATCACAAATGTTAGTGCCCAGGAAAATGATTGTCCAGGTACAGGTCTTTCATCTCAACCTAACCAATCAACCAATACAAATGTGACCCCTAATAAAGAAGTAATTTTGGTTTCAGACGAAAGTTTCCGCGACTCGGATGATTTAAGCCGTAGTAAAATGAAGGAATTTTTTTTTACGCTTTGGAACTCACTTCCCATTGCTGAAAAAAAATTAACCGACCATGCTCTTGCACTGGCAACAAAGCACGAAATTACATGGTTAGACTTGCTCACTTTAAAAGCATCACAATCGCTTCAACAAGTTTACGAAATGAAAGCATTTGTGCCTTTTTACAGAGAAGGATACTTGTCAAAACATTTAGTAGATGCATATGTAGCAGAAATAGTCAAAAAGGCCAATTTGCAAAAAGGTACAGAAGAATATGGAAGTTTAGATTGCGACGATTTTACAATTATTTCTAAGAAAATGTTCAAAAATAAATTTGTGTTTGGTAACAAAATTCTAGATAGACGTACCAAACAACTTAGAGAAAATATACTAATACCATTTCTTTTAGACTATCACTTCATGATGTTATGGTATTGCAAGGAAACTCATAGCATTACGTTGATTGATTCATTAAATCAAAATCACGCACATTTAATGAAAGTAATCGTTCCCGTGATCAAATTGCTCAAATCGTTCATAAATCAACCGCAGAGGAACGAAGTGACTCTGGAAAGTAAATGCATCGTTCAGCAAAATGATTCCATCAGCTGTGGTGTATGTGTTTGTATCGCTGCTGATCTCATTTGCAAACCCAAAACAACAACAACTCATGAAACAAATGTTGCTTTAACAACGGCATACATTTCGGACTATCGGTTTTGGATAGCTTACGATTTATTCAACAATTCTACTTGGGCCGATCATCGGCTGGTTGAAATCGAATACTCAGCGAAATGCTGGCAAGCACCGAGACTACCAAACTTAGGAAATTCTTGCTGGTTTAATGCAACAATCCAAGCTACTGCTGCTGTGATAAAACAAGCCAATAGGTTTTTAACTAATTTTTCCGATGAAACTACAACTATTAAAATCAATGAGTCAAATGACAACAATCATTTAATTTCCCTATTACTGCAACTCTTGCCAAAGAAAACAGTTAATTGGAATGTTCTTGAAAAAGCTCTCAAATTCGCTTGCGAGCAATGCAGTTTTACGTATGGCACCCAACAGGATCCGGCAGAATTTTTTTTTCGTCGCTCAAGTTTCATCAGCGCTTTATTTGAGCGCGGTTTATTGCGGAAGTTTCAATCTAAAATTTACAATCGGTGTAGCCATTGTGACTTAATAACTAGCGATAATGAGGTAGAACAAACGGACATAATTTTACCAATGTACGATTGCATTGCGGACGGCGACCAACTTCAAAAGGTCTTAGATAAATATATTAACGGAATAGAAAAAAGGAAATGTGACTCTTGTGACTCCACCACAGTGCACACTAGCAAAGTCGTATTTCAAAATCTCCCAGACTTATTGGTGGTATGTTTAAGCAGGGCAACCTTCGATAAAGGCTTAAAAAAGTTCAGTACCCCAGTAACACCTTTTCGAGAATTAACTATTAATGACGCTGAATGTAGCGCTGTTAACACGTACGTAGTACGTACTCAGTTCTGTAATCTGCCATTTTGGAGATAATTGCGATAGCGGCCATTTTATATGCTACAACATTATTCACGATGGCTTGGTAATGGAAATGGACGACAACAGAATCAGCGTGAAATCGTTGGGTGAAATCCAAGATACGAAAAGGTGTAGTGGCTATTTATTTTTCTTCGTAAGAAACGCATCTAGATCAGTTTCCGAGTTGTATTCGACTGATAGCGACAGCGACAGTACAAAAAGAGAAAACTTGCCAAAAAAATTAATAAAAGTAAAAAAAAGGCCAAAAATAAGCGACATAAATATTGAAATCAACAAAACCTTAGAAATTATCGAAACAAAAGAAATTAAACCTCAGTACAAAGGAAAAAACAAATTTGGAACTAAATGGGAGAAAGAAAAACAAACCCAATTAAGTTTTGTTCGAGAACAGGTGCTAAAAATAATGTCAGCTTCCAAAGCTGACTGCAAAAAGGGTCCACAATTTCATCGACATTTTTTCTTTTTGAATTCTGATCATAGTAAATTAAAAGATTCAAACATCATCTCACCAAAAATTGAATACAATAGTTTATTTATCATTGATTGGGAAAGTTACTTATTTAAAGAATTTTGTAATTTACTTTGCTAAAGCAAACCAGGTACTTAGAAGAAAGGATATTTTGTGCTCCTTCAAATACTATTCAAAAAAAGCTGCGTAAATGAAAACAGCGAATTGGCAGAGCATGTCATTACTTCTGATCTTGACGTCCGAGACTATGTGAGAAAAGTTTTGCTCATCGAAGCACTAATACTTTGGAAAATGATTACTTGTAACTTAACCTACAAAATAGCTACTAAAAAACTGCGATTGTTTTGTTAATTGAAGATGTTTAAAAGTGTTAAAAAGACGCTATCATACTTAAGCATTTTATAAAATTTGCACTATTTTCAAATATTACGTAAAATTTGCACTATTTTCAAATATTACGTATTGAAACTTAAGTTTAGATTGTGTTTAACTTCATAAAAGATTTTTTTCCTACGTGTTGGACGCTCTTCTTCTACTAAGCCATATAATTTTTGTGTAAAGTTGTTCAGCTGAAAACGCATTTTTGGCTTCCGAAATGTTTGAGGGTCACTCCCCAAAGAACCCCCACAGTGGGGCTAAACAATTAATTTTTTGAACAGCTTAAGCTAGGGCACTGATTTTTTCATGACAGTAAATAATTAAGAGACAAATACTTTGACATACTTTGGCGATACCATTTCCCCAAGAACCCCCCAAATGCACCCTTCAAAACTCAATTTTTAATCGGCTTAATTAAGCTAGGCCGCTAATATTTTGATATCAGTACACATTCAAGAAACGAATATTTTGACTTACTTTAAGGGACCACCCCCCGTAAATCCCCCAAATGGATTCCCAAATAACAGTTCTCACTAGATTATATGCTTCGGTTGTTCAATGAGACTTTTAAGCAAGCGACTACCTAGTTTTAAACATGTATTCGCTTAATTTGATACCAAGGCTCTGAAAATTTAAAAACAATTTACTCACAAAGAAACCTAAAACTTACCACAAAATTAAGAACAGAGAGCCTCAACCCAAAAATCACTAGTTCTTACAAAAAAAAAGTGAAGTTAAACCTAAGAAAGACAGCACGGTGAATATTAATTCACAAAATTTGTATGAGTATAGAATACGTTTTGCTGCTCTGTGTTATGTTTTTCAGATATCAACCAAGACGACGTCAAAACTCCATCAATTCAAACGTGCTTAGCCTTCATTTCACAATCAACATCTATTACGTACTTTCTACAACACTCGCCAAGCCATCAATTCCACATGACAAACTATGCCAACAGAAAAAAAACACAATGCAATACTTATGTAGCTGTCTCTGTAATCGAACGGCAGGTACAATATAGGACTCTTGGTGAAGGTCCTGCCAAAACAAAAAACCTAACGTTGTCGCAGTTGCAACCTCCTGGGTGACAAGGAATCGCAGCTTCAACAATCACAACATCAAAATAAATTTTGAACTGACACCGAAACATGCTTTGGTTGAAGAAGCTTAAAAGTTTTTGAGCCCCATTTCCCCACAATATTGACAAAATGCGCCCCATTTCCGAGTAGAGCGTTAAATTTCCGTTACAGAATATGTGGTCAAATAGGTGGTACTGTAATGTTAATATCGGTGCTGGGCACCGCAAGTTTTTTTTTTTTAAGTCCGCAAATACGCAACCGAATTTCAATTTTCTTAATCCGCAACCGCAAGTCCGCAAATGGACTTTTAAAAGCTTAGTCCGCAACCGCAAATGGATTTTTAAAAGCTTAGTCCGCAACGACTTTTCAGGATTCTTGAATCCGCAACCGCAAGTCCGCAACTTCGTAATTCTTGAAGTCCGCAACCGCAAGTCCGCAACTTCGTAATATTTGAATTCCGCACCTCAAGTCTGCAACTTTTTATGAACAGAGTAGAAGAGTTTTGCAATCACCCATGTCCCGAAATGATCTGCTCAGAGTTGATTAGCAAACATAAGTCAAAAGTTGTGACTTGTGAGAAGTATAGCAAGCGCATGCTGGATACATTCCATGCAATAAAAATAATTACTCACAATCGCTGATTGTAGTAAATGTACCACCGCATGTTATTGAGCTGCTTTTTCGGATGACAAACTTAAGAATTGCCCAGCCCCTCCTAGTTTCAGGTCCAACTCAAAACAGATTTAAACACTTGTAGTTTAAGTAAAAGTTTTTAAGTGACTTGGCTAAGGGGGGGTTGTAGCCCTCAGCCCTCCTGGTTGCGCTACTGCTTATACAGTAGGTGGCTAGACTGCATGGAAATATAGTGCACAACCCACCGACGAACCCTTAAAAATGCTACAATGAAGCTAGGGATTCGAAGATTAAAAGCCATTGAATTGCAATGAGAAGCCATCAAATAACAAGCGCAATCCGTGTTTCCGCTTACATCAAGATATGCTAAAAAACATTTTTTTTTACAAAGCAGGAAAAGACAAAAGCAGTAGAGGCAAAAAAATTTCATATTACTTTTCCTATTACTACATTTTTAGTGCCTAGTTTTTATGAATACTGCAGGAACAAAATAACCACTCACTACCAGCAGTGCCTTAATATATTATCGCAGAGAAAGAAATTAAAATGCTGGAACTGGAAGGTTTGTTTCTGTTGGTGAATATTTACGAATTTGGACCCAAATTTTTGAAAAGGGGGGAAAGCCCTGCTTAAAAGTATTTTTGAGAAAGTCATTAAATTTTAGAACTGAAATTTTGACCATTACCACTTCAAAAATGAGTTAGCTACGTGGTTCATCTTTAAGTTGGTAGGGGCTGCTCAGATCTAAGTGACCCACCAGCTTTTAAAAATGTTTCTTTACAAATGATAATCGATAAAACATTCACTTTTTATCGTATATTTCACGAAAAATTGCACCACATGCAAGATTTTCACGTTTAATATGAATGGCCTAAGTGGAAGCGGTACTCTTTTACCGCTTCCAGCTTCCGCGAAAATTTGCTGCTTCCACATCCCTGGTTTAGCTGCTTAACTTGGGTAAATTGCGTTTTGTGATCCCCTTTCTTTGGATTTGAGTATTGACTGTGAAGGAACAATCATATAAACGTTGAGGCAAGGTCGTGAACTGGTCTTCACATCGATTTAGAGACTAGTTCGTTTCTTGAATTTTTGCTCTTTGATTACACAAATAAACTTCATCAATTACTCTAATAAAGTATTAAATCAAGTGTGCAGCTGGTCGAAGGAGAGAGGGATTGAGGGAGTTTGGTGTAGCTCTCCTACAGTAGACGTTATTGACTTAAGTAATAAAACTCCGTATCGCTGCAGTGCAGAAAACACAAAACGGTTCTAGTTGGCAAGTCGCAGCAAGATCTTCATTTTGGGAATTCGCCAATATTAGCGAAAAACTGTTTTGCAAATCGAAACAATCATAAGCACCGAATTAACTACAAACAAATATACCCTCATATTTTGTTTCAAAGAATTAATTTTTTTGCAATTTACTTACTTTTGGATCGCTTTTGAGTTCAATTAGTAAATTGTTCCACATTTTGCTACCTACGTAACGAATCGATCTTTGCGTAGTTGCTTTTCTACAGAGCATGAGCGCGAAATTTTTATTTTAAGTAAAACGTGTTGAATAGCTGTGATTTTGCACAGCTGGTCGAAAATAATCATCAAAATACTAAACAGGTAATGAGGCTTGAAATTTGAAAGGCTGGACAATAGGGTGGAGTGAAAAAAATTTTTTTTGGAAATTCAAAAAAGTGTAGTTTTGAAATCCTGGCAAATGGTCTAAAAACAGAAAAAAATCGACTTGAGCCAGTTGCCACCTACCATGGGCTGGCTACCCCCCCAAAAATTGGTCGCGGGGGTAAAATGGCCATAAAATCATGTTACTTGATAACCGCTAGTCGTAGAGACCTGATTTATAGCTCAAAAGTTGCCGAATCATCAATGGACGATTTCATTTTTTTTAATGACCCGTATTTTAAGCTTCTGATTTGTTGTTTTAACCTGTCTCTGAAAACGTGCGATGTGATCTAAATGGTGTTAAAATGGCTTTTTTTGAAAAAGCACAAAAACCGCCAAGCGCCGACCTCGTCTGTGATAGGTTTGAGTACTGAGTAGTACCAGTTTGCTCGCCACCAGAGATGGTCTCGATTATAATCGCAATCTGCAACCAATTTCGCCATTTTCTAATAATCGTAATCAGAAAGCGATTGCAAGGGGTTGTAATCGTGGTCTACCGATTGCAACTAAATACCAAAAAATTTACGAAAATGTTTTGGCTCTACCATAACTAAGTAAGAGAACACCAGTGTCTAGGTTTAAATTTTTTTTTAGAGAATCTTGGGCGACCACTCTAGTGAGTGTGTGCTTCTACGGTCCTGATTTATGTCTTTTTTAGGACTTTGCTATCATCTTTTGAAGCGTATTTTTGCATATTTTGGTAGTTTCCGACTTCGTAGGCTATTTACTGTAACAAAATAAATTTTGGCAATGTGATGCAATCGCGACAATTACACGGTGAAATAATCGATTACATCGAACCCATCTCTATTCGCCATACCGCCAAAGTAGAATTTGTCGAAAAAGTTTTAACTCTTTGCAAAATCCCTGGTTGCGCGTGTGCAAGTGCAGCGTGAACATAACGCAGTTATGTTGCGATGCACCATTGCGGACAAGATTTACGGACACACCCCAGCCGCAGCACAAGAACAATTTTTTGTCCGCTCTATATCGTAGCGGAAATCCTCGAGCTAGAAAATGGAGGAATCTATTATTGTCAACCAAAATACATTTTCTCTCCGTAATATATATGAAAGTTAACAACCCCTTAGCTAATGCAATTCTAACAGTTATAACTCTTTTCAGTCGGTTTATTACAAGCTGTCGCGTGTTAACACAGCGGTAGCGCAGGAGGTTTTCATGAGTTAGCTACTTTTTCCAGCGTCAATCACGCCGGCAAACATCATCCCAGCATCACGTCAAATGAATGCATCCTAATCAGGGCACAGAGTTTACTTTTAGTGGGGGTAAATTGAGCTAATTCCAAAAACGGGGACGCTGTAAGAAACTGCTTTCAAGCGAACTCAACCTAAATAATTCGGGCATGTATACGAAAGAATATACTGGAAAAACAAAAAATACGAAATTTTATTCAGTTACTGTCAACAAAACAATACATAAGCTTAAAATATTACACTGTATAAAAAAAAACGAAACAGTCATTGTTGTTACAATGCCTCCAGTTGATATTTAGCAGAGGTGGGGTCGAGGACACAAGGCTCGAGGCCGAGGCCAAGGCCAAGGACACAAAAAAAAATCCGAGGCCATGGCCAAAACCAACCCTTCCGAGGACAGACACTCTCGAGCCCAAGAACAGGAATGCTCGAGGCCAAGGCCACGCACCAAGGACACAAACCAAAGTGTTCTCCAAAAAAAACTCTTCAAAATTTTTTTTCAGGCGATCTCAAAAAAAAAAACGGTCCAGAAAATATTTTTTCAGCCGATCTACAAAACTTTAACCATTCAAAAAATAGTGCTGTCCTCGAGCCGAGGACAGGGCAATTTTCGAGGACTTGAGGCTTCGAGGCCAAAGCCAAGGACTTGACCTTCGAGGCCAAGGCCAAGGACTTTAAAATAAGTCCTCGAGGACTCCACCTCTGATATTTAGTATCTGAAAGATGTCTTCAAATGAAAAGTAACCTCCGAACTTTTCGTTTCCGCCTTTGCGGTTGAAGTATTAGAGCATTTCCATTTTTTCAGTTTCCACTTGCCCTGGGCCCAAACTATATAGTATACAGAATTCACAAAAATCTAGATGGAAACATGTCTATGAAGTTTCCAGCCGATCTACAGGATCATCAACCTACTGAATACATGGTATTGAAAGCAACTGATCCCAGTCGGTATTAGAACAATAAACTTCTCTTTCCAGCCATACGTCGTACGATTTTTGAAAGTCCACGGGCAAATCTAACCTGTGAAAAAACACATGTCTATTGCTACTACACTCTTTTTTATAAGAATTTTTTGAAAACACGAGGTTCATTTTTATAAAAACGTAAAAATTAAGAACAAATTCAAGAACAATGGCATGAAATAAATTTTGCATGAACAATAACTTTGGCATAAAAAAAATTATTACTATTTAAGCCAAATTTAAAAAGCAAAAAAACAACAATAATTTTAGCATTGGCATTGTTGCTTTGTCTAAAAATGATTTCAATAACCACGATCACAAGCAGACAAATTCTAACAAATAATGAAGTGAAGAAATTGAAACAGAATTTCGTGAAAACAGTCAGCTTTCATCCAAAATTTATAGTTATTGTAATTACATCTTTTTTTTAGTCTTTGGTTAGGCCGGAACGAGAATCAAACCAGGGTCTACCGTTTCAGTAGCAGACCGTTTCAATAGTTTCGACAGTTTTAGCACCGTTTCCACTCGACAGCTGGATCTTATCAAAAAAGTGCATTTGTCAAAAAAATTGCGCAATTTGCTCATTTCATTGCCCATATAGATGAATGGAACAGCTCTTTTATGAAAATAGATCCATTAGAACACAACAATTAGTTAGTTTCGTTTTTTACGAAGCTTACTTAGCAACGTCGGCTTTTTTCGAACATTTCCAATCACTTGCAAAAAAATTTTGACGACAGCGATAATTGGAGCAGTAATTCACGGTATATAGGGTGATTGTAAAATGTTAAAAAAGTTACGTAATACTTGCTCTATTCATTCTCCGTCACCGTGGTCATATTTTTCTTGCAAAATAATTATTTGAAATGATTTTTATATTCCAGAAAGCGTATCCAACTTTGAAAATCTCAACACTATCGGCAATCTGGTTGTCGGACAAGGGCTCGTATATCCCCTTTTTTAATGGAAATATTTCCCTATCCAAGTTGTTAACGTAGCAGTTTTTTTGAGAATAATTAACTTTATTGTACTCTAATCATGTTCTTGGGAAGCAAACGGGAAAAAAAAAATTTTCATCAACGTACTCTTCACGAAGTAAATTTTGTATGTTGTTGTCGACGGGATGGAAATCTTCTTCATCCTCAGTGCTTGGAACTGTCGGAGTTCCTCCGGCACGTGACCCAGTCACGTGATAGCGACGTAAGTTAAAACGCTCGACGAATGAGCGTAAGGCGCACTCTTCTTGCTGGAAATCCCAAGGTCGCGCATCAACGTCTTAAAACAAAGTATCGTACAATAAGCGCTTAGCACACGTGTTTCGACATTAAACAAGAATCGGATACTAATCAAGAAGGTGGAATTGTAACTAATTTCCATTTAAAATATGGGACTGAAAAAATATACGAAAAATCTAATATTCACAAACTGTTCGATAATTAAAACGTTCAAAGCAGTCAAATTAAAATCAAAACAAATTCTAGTAAAAAATTTTACCATCAAAGGAACTCAAACGAAGATGTAATTTCAATGCAAAATCTTCTAGTTTAATCAAACGGAATTGCTTTTGTTACACACTAAAATACTAAAACTTCATACCGTTTCCATAGGCCCAGTCATCATTGAGTCGATGACGAACTTTTTGGTAAATGGCGGACATTATCTTCATATTACTTTTTCGCCATTGACGACCCAAATATTTGGTCTGGACTTTCAATAGTTTGAGAACGTATAGTTGAAACATCGCCTGCCGAACCTTTAACGCTCGCTTCAAAATCGGCGCCGATTTGAAAACAACTAACATCTAAATCATAAGAAATTCTTTAGAGACATACTAAGTCATCTCACTAAAGAAACCAACTAACCGATTTTTAATTAGTGTTCGTCTGTTCGACATTGGTGGCTTGTCCAAGACCTTTCCGGGATGGCAGCACATTTCAAAGACCGCGCGTTCTTTTCACTGTCATAGTATCGCTGCATTAAGAGATATTCCCATATTTCTCATGTGCTGGGTTACCTTTTTTTCGGTAGAAATCAAACAAAGTTTAAAATTGTCTAATGTCATTTCGATTTTGTAAGCACGCAAAAAATTTTTGCAAAACTTAAGATACAAGCTTCTTAACTGCTATTAATCACTAATGTCGCAGAAAATGATCGGTTTTAAGCTTTTGCTTTCAAAAGCCCACCGTTGCAAAGTTAAATTAATCGAACGAAAAACAAAAAAACATTGCATTACAGTAATTTCATAAAATTAAAGCGTCATTACTCCTTCCACTATGATACTAAGTATGTGTTGTTGTTTTTTTCGGTCATTTGTCAGCCACTGACATAAAATTGTTTGAAAATGACCAAAAATACAGCAGTCATTTCGGTTAAAATGACCGAAAAAATGATCAATATTTTGAATCCATGAGTTACAATCGCGTTTTCAATGATAAAAATGACCGAAATAAATTCTGAAATGACAAAAATAAAAAATAAAAATAACGTCCGAATTAGGACATTTGACCGAAATTCCTGAATGATAAAATAAACCCAGCTATGATGTGGTAGCAATGCGGTATATTATTTGGAAAGTGGTTGTTTGACTGGCTCTCTCTCAACTCTAGAAGCTAAATAAAAATTAAGGTAACAAAATAAAAATCTTTTTGCCATACTAGTGCATTATCTAGATATGTCGAAGCATTTTAAGGTCAAATAATCGCATGCAATTACTCGCGGCACGTTTAAATACAAACTATCAAAGAATAGAAAAACTGGCCTCACCATAGTGCGCGAGTGTTTCCACTTAACGAGTTTGTTTAAAATTCGCAGGAGACAAATACTGGAAAAAAGGTTCCTCCAGCATGGGGCAGATGAAGAGTCAACACCTTCCAGAGATTCGGCAGTCAATTCTTTCTTTTCACCTGAAAAGCAGATTCAAGTCTTCCAGTGACAAACTTACAAAGCAAAATTGCTTGTTTTTGTTTAAAATCATTAAAAATACACAAAAAGATTGTCCTTGCAATGAATGTTTGAGAATTTTAACATTTTTCAGCAAACGAGAAAAAAAAACTACGGTGATTAACTAGGCTGAGAAATCTGCGCACAGCATGAATTGCAAAACTAAGATCCATAGTGAATTAAAACTGCAAATTTGATTTAAAACAGTAAACTGAGTAAAGCCTTATACTGCTTACGATCAAATTATGTAAAACTACCGTGCAACTAGTACCTTAAACGGTAGAATTTCAGAAGTTTCTGAACCTAAAATATTAATACAAAACTATAAGAATATCAACATTAAGGTCCGAAAAGATTTATGCAGTAGGTATGACTTTGACAAATTATCGAGCACCTTCGGAGAGCACTGCTTACACTTAGTTAAGATTTTTAAACCAAGTTATTTGTAAACAAGAATGTGTGAACAAAACGAAGGAAGGAGTAAAAAATAACTTCTCACGACAGTTTAGCCATTCAAAATTGCTTCGCTATACTGCATTCACTGTTCACACTTACCGATAACACATTCCGGGAACTCGAGACTAGGAATCGTATTTTTAGTCGTCACATACGCTACGATGTTTTGATTGAAAAACTTTAACACTAGCGGAATACAGTTGGCGAATACCAAGTGTTGACTGGCATATTCAAACTAAAAAAACAAACAAAATATTACATTGATGATCATCATGAATATTACTGATTGACTGCAAGCAATTGTAACCTAACAATCATTCTGGTGTTAAAAAATCAGTTAGTTAACTTACCGATGATCTAGAATTTAGAGGTATCTACTCAAGAGGCCGCATTTTCGCGACGACAATTATTCTAACTGAATTAAATTAGCAGTACATGTCAGGAAAGATCAGCGAGTTCCTGGAGAGCTAACACGTGCTAGTCTTTAAACATGTCGACAGTCAAAAATAGTTTTGTTCTGACAAGATTGAACATTACGTCGTTACCTGATAAACGTGGCTTAGTTTGAAGTGCTTCAGAAGTAAAAGAACAATTCCTGATATTGCCTTAACGATAATTTCTCTGTGTCTATTCACGTCAATCCCTACTTTCATTGACAAAACTGTAGTGTTTCTGAAACAAAATTTGAACGCCAAATTAAGAAGCAAACGTTAACATATTTTTTTGCAGTAGTAGCATCGCTCTCAGTCCTAACGTTTAAAATTTTCAAAGCTCGCCCAAAAACGGTGATATTTTATGTTTTTTCCAGATATATATGAGCAACAGAAACTAAATCACCATTGAAGCTGTACAATTACGTATTGCTCTGTTCAGATGCTGTAGTGACCCTAGCATATCCTCATACCACAAATTCGCAACGACTGTCAAACCTAATATCGTTTACACTTTGCAGTATTCTACCCAGACAATATTTACTATTAAACAATATGTTATTGTACGTAACCCGAAAATGCTAAACACCTTCTTCAATTGAAGTCCGACTGAAGACTTAATCGAATCTAAAATTAGAAACGACATTCCATTGTCATCATTGAATGTGACAGAATAAACAGCAGCAGTTTAAATGATAGTTTAAAATGAACGTAAACGCAGCCAAACCAAACAGCAGCTAACATCAAATAAACTTTGACTCACGGCATTTCTTCCGGCAAGACATCGGATAAAATGTTAATCGAATCGTTTTTGGCCCTTGAAGTTGGTGCAGCTGCCAGTAATATCTTTAACAATGCGATCATATACTGCGGTAAGTTGGGAAGCATGGCTTGATACAAGCGCTCTGTCACAGTGTCGGGAATAATCTATCAAAAAAAAAAAAATGTTTACTTGAGAAAAATTGAACTAGTTCTTGTGCTTTTTCAATATCCTAATCAAAGCTTTCTTCTAGATTTATTATTATCATAAAATGTAAGAGTAGTACTTTTTCTCGATAAACACTAATTGCTAAGAATAAACTTACAGGTAAATATTGGGTTGACTAATGTGGCAGGGCTCAAATCAACACTTTATCGTTTGTTGAGCTAACTACAATACTTTCTACGGAATTATGCAAAATAAATAATGAACAAATTGAACAATTCAATTCAGTGGTCATTTTAGATATCCAAAGATTTCTAAATGCATAATTTCTGAATTCTTGCACAGTACTTGCATGTAAAGCACCCTTGAAACAAATGATAATGATGATGACCTAAAAACACAAAACAGAAATTTCACGTAGTATTCGTACGTTTATTACCTCCTTTTTTCCAACAGTCATTGGGAACTTTGAAATTTCAGCTTCTTCCACAACTTGTAACTCGGATAGTGACGTATACTGATGACGTCGTAACACAGCTATACTGTCCTTGGTTGGGTTAGGTAAACCGGCTTCAGTAGTGAGATCTCTGCGAAACAGAAAAATTTAGTCAAGAGGAGACTCACCAGATCAGGAAACTTAACACGAAAACTAAACAATACTATGATAGTTTGAATTCAACTGATTCAAAAAAATGCTCGACAGCGCTGGCCAGAGCGGATGCCATAACACACTACACGTCACATATAAAAATTTAAAACTCTACAGTCTGCTTCACCCGTAATCGGGATCATCAGGGGGGTCTGCCAAAGGTAACACAAAAGATTAAAATCTAAAATTAGGGACTGAAGGTTAAAAATGACAGTTAGTTCCTCGTTCCGAAACCGGGACCCAGGCCCAGTCCCTAATTTCAATTTTAGATTTTATAATCTTTTGTGCTACTTTTGGGCGGACATCCCTGATGATCCTGATTACAGGTGAAACAAACTATAGGGTTTCCAGTTTTTAATTTTTATATGCGACGTGACTACGTTATGTTATGGCAGTTTCATATTGGTGAGAGATCCATGGTAACACAAAATGAAACAAGATCAAATATTGGAAACTGCTAAACTTGATTCTTCAGCAAGGTCGTGATTTGGCAAATATATTTTTCAAGACTGCAATAACCGAACGACTTATCGTAGAAAAACTAAATCACCAAGGTTAAAACATTAGTAGGTAGTGAAAACTTTTAGTAGAAATTTCCAGCATCAAAATTTAATATTAGTGGAGATATAAAAATTCCAAAACGGTTTTATATAGAACATACACAAAATTTTCACATCAAATGTTTATTTATCTTAATGTATTATGTTCAAACGCGTAACGCATTTGCAGGGCCCATCAGCGAGCGCATCATTGCGCGAGGGCTAAACAGCTCCTTTCAAAAAGTCGCAGTGGTGGCGAGCCGTTGGCAACACAGTGTCCGATTTAACCAACCCAAGGTGTGAACCGCAGACCTCCCGCTCCAGAGACGAACGTCCAAAAACAACAAATTTAGTTACCCAGGCAGCGGAAATCCAATGAATTTTTGGCGAACGAGATTCAAAAACGCTTCGATGTCTTTCTCACGCGCTTTCGGAATCCAAGGTAATCCGGTTAAAACTTTGACCTCAGGTAACTCCAAATCTTCCTCAGCTTCTTGCTGCTGTTGCTTTCTCAGTTTTATTAGTTTGGCGGCAATTGATGCGGTGTCCTTCGATAACGTTGGGGCCTTCCTAATTGGCATTGGTGTCTAAGAAACATAAAACACTGCACTAAAGTTACGTTTAAATTTACAAAAATACAAACTTTAAACTTCACTAAAATATTCAAAATTGAATAATTGTTCGGGAATCGACGATTTATTTCGGCCGCAACGTATTTTGAGTTTGTAGTCACATTTAAAATTATGCTTCTTCAATGACTATGGATGACAACAAAGCTAATATCCCCCTACCTCTTCAATTCCCCCCAAAAGATTTCGCTTACGCTGCAATTTCAACAGATTCACCAAACCACATGTATTATCCATTACTGCGCACTCAAAGTACAGCCCACAAAAACGCTAAACAATACAATGTAATAAATTACCATGGCCCCAGGTTCTGCGCCTTCGACAGAAACCTCATCCATTTGCAAACTTTCCTCTTCTCCGCCCATCACAAGTACTCCGTTAGTTTGATCAAGGAATGGATCGACTACTGTCTCCTCCGCCTCGACAATGTCGGATCCGGCAATGTTATCCACAGAATCAGAGGTCTCAATTAACTCATCGTCAATACTAGTCACTTTTTCTTCTTCCAAAGGCTAAAATATACAAAAATTACACGAAATCGGATGTCAGGACGACAGAGAGTAAAAAAATTAGGTAAGAAATTTCCACCATTTTTTAAGAAAAAGGTAAAAAAAAAAACAAAACGATATCCAAAAAAATACAATCAACCACAGTTTAAGGAATTACAAGTTTACTGCTTTCGATATGTAGCTTTTTACTGTTTGCTCTACAGTATTAACTCCAGTTCAGTTTTAGCTCGACGATGCACAAGGATGAATGTATGGAGTTGACGTGCTCGTACGTTGAAAAATTGGTGATCTACCAAACTTTTCTTTGTGGCTAGGGACGCAATACTCCAAACAAAATATTGAACGTAGCAATGGGGAATTCCAAATCTGCACAATAACCTTTGCTTTTTGCAACAGTAAAAAAAACAGCGGCCAAACCGTTTAACCTAGCGTTTAGTCGTTCCATTAAAATTAATGTTGAAGCATCACAATTTAAAAGCATTTACTGAAAAAAGCGAAAAAACGTTTTTCGAGACATGATCATCATTATAAGTCAAGGTTATTCCAAGCACAAACCACTGCATCATTGCAAGGTCACATAAAAGACATATACGCCTATAAACTTACTATGTTGTCGTTTTTTTCATTTCGAGCGCCGTCAACGTCGGTCTCATTGTTCGAACCATTCAGATCATACAACGTGTTCTAAAAAAACATTTATTGCCACATAACAGACTTTTTTTACGTTCTGAAGAAGCTAATTTTTGGATTGGAGTCCATCAGCGGGTAGTGGCAGAGGAAGGGGAGTTGGTAATTTGGCCTTGAACAAACTGGTCCAAACTCGAGGAAAGCTGTAGTCTGGAATTGTGACAAAAATGAATTTCGAAAAATTAGGTGTAAAATTAAGTCTAACCCTTCCTCGCCGCCTTCTGGGAGCTTGGGCAATTTCCAAAATATCGGAAGCCGACGTCGGGGGAACTGAAGCCTTCATTTCTCGCACGATTTGCAGCGGGTCCTCTTCTAAGACAGGGAGATCTGCATCTTTTCGCTTTTTCATCTTCACCTCTTCAATACTTTTGAAACCACCCAAAATAGTCTGAAAACAAAAATGATACCTTTACTAGTTATCTTAGCGAAAACAACCACTGTTCTTTAACAGCTCAATTTCTTAGGGTAGGTATACATCCTGAACTAATATGCTCCATCATTAACTGCAACAACTAAAAAGAAATATTGCAACGATCAAGATGGAACAAGTTTTTGCATTGCATAAATGCACTAGATGGTTAGATAAAATATTAAACCAGTAAATTAGCAACTCAAGGTTTCAGCGTCCGATTTGGGCAGATAAACGTATCGACTAAAAACCGGTGCGTTGAAACAATTCATCCTAATGTTATATTTATCAAAAAGTCATCTTTTTTAGTTTACTGCTCAAGTTCTCATCATATAATCATTCAAAAAAGGGAAAAAAAAGTAAAGACGTCACTGCAAACAACTGGTTGACCTTTATGATTTGAAATCATGTTTGAGCCCAATAGAAGCAAAAGGCAGATGATGTGACAAATTTATTATTTAACGAAATAGTACATATTTCACTTACTAAAAGTAATTTCCATATAAGCAGAAGTACTTTCTTCATTGGGAGGTTGGAGGAAGAGTCCGAGCAAAATTTTACAACCATGTCAAAAAGCATAATGACTAAGGACTCATTGTCATGAATATTTTGACCTAAAAGAATATAACGAGTTGAAAGCAGTTGGACCCTAGTACGATTTAAACCAATCTGAATTCAGTGCCAACGAAAGTATTTCAGAACAAAGCTATTCACAAATCTTACCAAGCTGTTAATATTTAAAATTACACCCGAAGCTTTTTATAGATCTAGTAATTACCACTTTAAAGAAATAAAAATTAATGGCCGAGCACAATATTTCGTATTGGCAGTTTACTGCAAAATTCGTTTGAAAACTTATCTTGCATGAACTCGAACAGAGATCTATTACAATATAACGTTCTCAGTAACCGATTTTATTGCTTCAATTGAATGCTACCTATACCTAAGTCATGTAAAAATTCCTGGCGAGTCTTCAACATGTCTTCCAAATCACTCTCATCTTCTCTTCTTAAAGTTTCAACCATGGTGTACAAAATGATTAGCAGACATCGCAATTCTTTGCTGTCAGCTATCGACAATAACGTGGATCTTTTCGAGATGATGCTGTCACCGAAACTGCAAAACAAGTTGTGAGCCGAAATTTCACAAGCAATTTTATTACATATTCTGCGCCGTGCCCACTGAAGCAAGATTACAAATTTTTGGCACTTGCTATTTTCGACAAGAATAAAATCGAAAAATAACCTCACAGCTAATAAACAAAATTAATTACTGCAACTGATTCGATTCTCTTTTGATGCCATTGACAATGCCAAATAAAATGAAACCAACAGGAAGCTAGCACTTCACCATGCAGGCTAAGAAAAGAGTTTTAAATTCCAAAACTTGAGAAAAAAAAGATTTTATCTCACCCAACTTCCATCATAAGGAGTTCTCTGGTAACTGAGAAAAGTCCCATTTTATACAGTAACAAGCTATTTGTTCGGCAGTTTTTGACCTGCTGTTGGTCGTTCTGGCATTCTCCGTACACTCCTTGCACAAGGTAAAGAAGCCAAGTAATTGCCTTGAACCTGAAGAAAGGTTGTATAAACATCAAAAAATAGACAAAAGTTCTAATACACTTGGTTTTAGATATCGGTTTTTCTGTTAAAAAAAATCGCAGCAAAATAAAGAATACATCCCAGCTATAGAAAAAACAAACTATGTTACAAAATCAAAGCTGAATGACAAAGAAAACGTAAACTTAAAAGCATAGGCCTATCAAAAACAGTGAGAAATTCATTAGTACAATCAAATTAGGCCGACAAAAAAAATCGCTGATAGTTTAAGCGTTCAATGATTTTTACAGCTTTTCACACTGTACCAGTATGCTTTATTTGCTTCAACTTTTAACGTACTGAACTGAATTCAAGCATTTTTTAAAATTAACGATAATTATCAACTATAAAGTAGGTACCTTTCACTTTTGTCAGCATGTTCAATCACTTGAATAATGTGCATCACAAGCAACTTCTTTGCTTCATCATCGAGTCCATTCCACGTTTGGTATCCTACAAAAAGTCCAATACTTTTATAATCATAGCAAAGTCTTACAAGTTGATGATTTTATATTTTTGCTCTAAGGTCTGACAAAATTAACTTATGCTGTAGCCAAAAAAACTCAACAGCGAGGCACAATCCAACTCTTGTAGCAGTGCCTTGCTGATGAATTTCGGTTTACAGCAAAAGTTATGTTGTTTAATCTTACCGAAGGCAAGTGTGACAGCACCATAACAGATGAAATTACGTTTTGCTGCTATAGCATTTTGCAATTTGTGGAAGCAAAATCTTCCAAATATAGAGCGAAAACAAAGTAAGCTTTTTTGAAGATAAAGCAAAGTTACTAGTGAGAAGCTGGTAGAAGTGTATGCACATACCTTTCGATTTCAGCAAAGCTTCAAAATTTGCCAAGTTTGTATCAAATTCTGTTTCTTCTGTATATGTGTAAAGTTCACTGATTTCTTTTTGGTACTCATCGCAGTCATCAAAATGAAATTCTAAATCTTTGTCGCTGTCTTTGTTGCTTGATGCTGCCATGTTTTGCTATGTGATAGCTAAATTTACACAAAATTGCACGCTGGTCTACATACTGTAAAAGCACTACAACTACATGAAAATTTACATCTGAGAAATAATTCTATTGAATTATGAAGATTTATTGCTTTGTTTACTGTTTTACACATTAATTTTCTATCTGAAATGAAACTTCAATCGGCATCTGTTTTCATTGCAAAAACATTCTACCGCACCAAAACAATTGAATCAAGCATCAAAACGGCAGAAAATTACGTTATAGCCTGCACTCCACGCAGTACAATACTGGTACCAAATGCAAGAGACAGATATCAAAAAATTATGTACTAAAGTGGAAAAAACTAAAACAAATTGCATACATTACAGCAGCATTAAGTAATCAAAAAAAACAACTACAGCATCACAGGTCTAAAAATTGAACTATTGTTAAGAACTTCTACTGTTAAATCACCAATACACTTTTCAAACCAAGTGGGTTTTAATTGAGATACAGAAAACAATTTATAGAAAAACTTCTGCTATCTGCTTGAACAACTGTGATCAACAATCAGCAGCAGACCAACAGCTTCATTTTAAACGGTTTAACAAATAGAGCTATGAAGCTTGTCAAAGCATGTCATAAATCCAATAGAAAATCAAATGAACTTCTTTTCCATAACTCTTTGCCAGAACCATCTTTTGTCATAGAATTTTCAGTGTAAAACAGATGATTGTTTGCATCAACAAGGACAACAGTTTGTGACCGAGTTCCATAGTTGGGTAAACCAGTTATCATTATCGAACAATATGACCGTAATTTGGCAATACTGAATTTAGATCCACCTTGCTCAAAAATCATTGGGTCAGGATACAGTTCAACAGAATTTGATAGCACATTACTCAGCAAAAAATCAGTCAACTTGGAAGGATATTGGTCAGGATTTTTTATTGCTGAAGCAAAGATTTTAGATCCGAGTTTTACTTTTTTCCATTGCTTACCCATGGAAGTACATGCCAAAGTGTAAGAACCATTCTCTAATTTATAGGGAGAAGTTTCATCATGATTTGAATAGTAATGCATATCAACTGCATTATTTGAAGTTAAAAGCTTGCCACCAATGAACGAAAAGGGTCGAAAATCTTGACCAACTAAATTCTGCTGAATGTAATCAGCAACTGGGATATGTGAATACAAATAATCTTTCACAATGGTCCCTCTCGAAGCCCCTTTTTCCTTTGCAACTACGTGAGCTTCTGGGGTGAGATAGTTTGTAAGAAAAGCAAATCTTCCCGTTTTGGTAACCCCTAGCCATGTTCCACCTTCAACCCCTTCCTCTAGATCAGTGCCACATAAAACCTGTGGGTTGTCAGGTATAAAAGCAGCTTCTTTGGTTGGACGTTGAAAATATTCATCTCTATTCGAGGCAATAATTAACTTGTAACCATTTTGTTGGCAGGTCGGATCAGAATAAAGAAAAATTATACACATTTTCCTACAGCAGTACTAAACCTATGTCTGCAAACTAAAACACGAAAAGTTTAAAAGATGTTACTAGCATTAAGTCATCAATAAAACACTTAAGACTTTATGATTACAGCTACCTTTTGTCAAAAGAAATACTGAACTAAGCAGAATACTAGATCTTGTGGGTGGTATAGTCTACTTATTTCACAAGCAAAGTTTACAAATAAGTTATTCCATTCGTTATAATATCTTCATCAGTCTAGTTTTTTGAAAAGAATATTGCATAAAATGCATGGTATGCAAATACTATGATTTTATTTTTCAACAAAATTGGCAGATAAAATTTCTACCAGGTAACTAAACATGTAAGTGGCCTTATCAACTGACTACTTGATCATTACTTAACAACCGGTATTTCCTAAAGTAACTAGCAAAACCAACATCCTCTGAATAAAAACAATAAGAGGCTAACACACACAAAGCTAATTTATTTTAAGTGCAGGCAAGTTCAAGTTTGAGCACACAAAATTACATAAATAGACAATTAGACAGTGAAGTTTACTCTTTGTCAATGTCAACTAACTGAGCAAGGCTATATAATGCCAATAAACCACTTAAATTTGGGCTATGCAAACTTGTAGAGCCACACATCAGTGAAATTTCAACAGTAAAAGAAATCTGATATTAACAACCAACATGTCCTGATGTATAATGCAAGGTTAGTTTTCATAACCATATCAAGTTGAAATTTTGTAATTAAGCATTGTGAACGTGTATACCAGTAAGATTACTTTTGTTACTATTGTGGAAAAAATACTGTGGTCTTCTACAGCTGATCAAATTACCTAATTTAAATGCAAGGAAACAAATGCATTTCACTACATTAAGTATAGCATAAAATTTAGGATTTAAAATTCAAGACAAGAAAGCCAACTTCACAGAAAAATTAGCGTTTATAGAAAAAAGATCGTCACATTACTGCACTACAACAAAAATCAAGCTTGTATTCAATGTATAGAGTACTAAGCTACTGACAGAAAAGGTTAAACAAAATTAAAGTGCATAATTTTCTTGGCTAAAGAAGCTACATAATTACTATAATCACTAATTTACATATTCACGAAAAGCTATGATTTTAGGACTAACAAAAGCTGTACAGAGTTTACGTCGCAACAATAGAAAACCAGCAACTCATGCTGCTCCTCCAGGGTTTGGTAAGTTTAAATTCTTGAATATATCAAAATTAAAGGCGCCTGTTTGAAACTTAGAAACACATCATTTTTAAGATTTTGTTTAATCTAGGCACAATAACAGTAAATTATTTTTTGCTTTGCATTAAATCTTGCACTAAAGCAAATTACTACAAAATTTAGTTTTAATTACAGCAAGAATATGAAATTTAGAATGTAAACTTTACGTAATTTGCTATTCAACGTTAAGGTACATCGTAATTACATCTTTTTTTTAGTTTTTGCAAGAAAAGTGCTAAATTGAGATATAATAGGCATTGCAACAGCTTTTCTCTCCAATCCCTGACCAGCTTCTGCTTCTTTTTATCATATACTCAGCAATAGATATTTCCTGAATAAGCATTAAGTGATATTAAAACAGGTAGGAGGATTGATGGATCAATTTTTCTCTGTTGGACGATATTTTTTGATTGATGCATTACATAAGTCAAAAGATCCTCTGAGGTTGGATTATATTTGTTTCTTTTTGCACTCTTTGTGGTCTTAATCAATTGGTAATGATGCAAAAAGAGCAAAGTTAAGCAAACATCTTGCATACCAACCATAAACTCATGCTTGCAATAATCAAATTGACATTTTTGCAATAGCTGAAAAATCAATTTAAATTCAGACCTTTGGCCAAAAATCTTGAGTGAAAAACTAACCCAGCAAGCAGTCCTTATCAGTTACCTTGGGAAATGATGTATTTTTAGGAAAATGGCAGTCATCTAACTCAACATATCATAATCTTCGTCGCTCTACAATAGATGCTACACTTGGAAGAAGAAAATCATATGTGCTCAATGAAGTGCCTTCAATATCTAATGCTAAATCGATTAGTTTTAGGTCAAAATGACAATAAATATTTTCTGTTTTCTACATAGCAATCGATACAACAAATAGATATCGCAAAAATCTTAAAATTGAAATTTAATTTTAAATAGAATGTTTTGAAGTGGGTCAAACTACACAGACTTATTTTCTTGCATGAGCAGGAAACTATGAATAGCTGTTATTTTACCAATTATATGTCAAAAACTTGAAATGATGTTTCAGAAGTGGTTCAAGTCTGATTGAAATGCAAACTTATTGAAAAGCAACGTTCCTTTAAATAGTGAAATACACTTTTTATCTTTTAAAAAACTTTAATATAAATTATGTGTACTATTTTACCTCAAAGAACAAAACACTTTGCATAGTAGTATTGATTTGAAGGCATTTATGAACATTAGTTTCACAATCCTTATTTGGGAGAAGTTAATGCGATGATTTTGCCTTTAACTGCAAGTCTATTTTGCAATACTGTTTTCTTTTTGGTGTATCATCTGCTATTTTTGCCTATAGTTGAAATAAACAACATAAAACATGTAGTCATGTAAAGTAGGCAATTGAAATGGATTAATGGAAGTTAAATTTTAAAGGTAGTTTTTAGAAGTATGGTATGCATGTAATATGTATTTACTAGAAATGAAAGCTAATCAAAATCAGAGTTGCATATTAGTGAATACGCACTTGTAACTTTTTGTGTGGTTTCTAGAATTGGAATCATTAAGCCAATTTTTTTATATCAAAAAACAACAACAACCAGTACCAGTACTGATTAACTATCATGGAGAGAGATGTTACATGATACTGGTGGATTACCATTTTGATTCAATCATCTTTGATTGCAATACAGCAACATAATACCAACCATTAAATATGTAATAAAACCACAGTGTAAAATCAATTAAAAGCATAAAAAATCATTGCTGCACCAATTCCTAACAAAAAACACCATTGGTAAAGATTAAAGCTCCATTGCTTGGCCAATGTAGCATGAAATTCTTTAACCTGCGTTTTGGTTTGCTCCATAGTGCCATTGTTATCAATAATGTGAGTGGCATATTGAAGCTTGTCTTTCAAGGGTAGTTGGCCAGCTACATACTTTTTGGCTTCTTCAGCATTAAAATTATTTCGTTTTTGTAGCCTTTCCAACTGAATGCTAGGTTCGCAATAAACTATAAGAGTGTACTTAATAAATCTGAGCCAGAATTTGGCCTCAATTAAAAGAGGAACATCTAATATTACATATTTCTTTCCTTGTAGGAAATGCTTGAAAATTTGCCATAGCATAGTTTTTGCAATTTTAGGATGAGTAATATGATTCAATTCTTTTTTCATTTGCTTGTTTCGAAAAATAATATCAGCCAAAGCTGCTCTATTGATAAATCCATCAGCCTGAATAACAACGCTTCCAAACTTTTTGATAATGTCCTGATAGGCAGGCTTTCCTGGTAAAACAATTTCTTTTGCAATTTGATCTGCATCAACAACAGCACAATTACACTGTTGCAACATTTCTGAGACAGTTGATTTTCCTGAAGCAACACCTCCAGTTATTCCAACTAAAAACATCTTCAATGGGCTTAAAACAAAATAAATCTAATCGTTGCAAAAAAACTGCAATAAACATACTGGATGTAGAACAATAAACATTTAGGCTACCATAATGGTATTCATTCAAGGCCAACAGAATATAAGTGCTACAGACAAATCCAATTAATAGCATACGCAGTTCACCAAACTTGGTGTGCAATTCAACAGATTCTATATTCAGGGATGTTCATTGCAGAATATCTGCATATTCTAGAATGATTTTAGATATTTTTTTTGAATTCCAGAATCTTTCCAGAATATCGAATCCTATTGCAAAATATCGTTTTCAGATGATTTCGATCGATTCGACGATGTATTGTTGTAATCAATCTCTATATCATTAGCGCCATAAATGCATTGTTATGGTCACTTGTCGATCACCATTTCATGCTGTTTCTCAATGATAAAGAAGATATACTTGCCTATTGCTGCCACGAGGAAGAACCCATGAATTTTCAATCGCTCTTTTTCCCCATAAAAATGAACAAGAAGAAAAACGCAAGAGTTTTCAGAGAAATAAGCAATTTAGCATTGTCATGTATTGCTCGCATGTGCATGTACTCCATACAGTTGTACACTTCCGCAATTACTCGTAGTTGCACGCTGCTTGCAATGTGCTCTTGATACTGAGTGAGCAATGCGCAATCAATTACGTGCATACGAAAACAATGCAGAAGCAGCGCATCTTAACAAATCTTTACTATTCCGATTCCATAATTTGGAACCGGTTCGATTTTGGAACTGGTTCCAATGGATTCGATATTCTGGAATGAACATCCTTATCTACATTTATCTATAATTTCTACTTAGCAAAAAGATGCAAACAAAACATTTATCGGTTAATCACATGAAAATACTACTCAAGAGATGTTTGGTAAACTTTTTTGCATTTTTTGTTTTGTAAAAAAAGTGTCTATGTTTGCATTACATTTTAATTAACAGAGCTGTCTTCTTTTAGGTTGCTGGTGTTTGGAAGTTTGTGTGGTTTTGATTGGCTTGAGTTAGAACATTATGTTTGTTACGCAATTAAATTTGAGTTGAAAATTTTTTTTGCCGAAGTCTTTCATGAACAACTTTAGTTAATTGAATAAATAGCTTTTATTTCTATTCTATAAACCAAAACATAATATATAAACCTTGAAGCATTTTTTTAGAAATTACGCGCAATGATTTCAGATATAGGATCTACAATCCTTACATATGCGATAAAACAAATTATACACTTACCTAGTATGCAATTAACCAGATGCTTAAGTTAGATAGAAATTGATAATAACCACAACATAATAATTGTTCCTCTAATCTTTTACCTTCTGAGTAACTGCCGAAAAAAGAATGAAAATATGCTACATTCTGCAAAAATGCCGTAGCTTAAGCCTTGCGAAGCTGCTAGCCCACCAAAAAAAAAACAAAACTCAAGATAGTGCAGGTTATCACTTGTCAGTTGTAGGAATTTATGTTAGTTCCAGAATTTTATCAAAAAGCTTGCATGTTGAGCCAGAGAATTCTCTGGCGTGCTGCACGGCATCACGAAATATTGCGCCATTTTGGCTAAGAAAATGGAAAGCAGTTTTTCTGCGATGCAAAAGCCCCTTAATCACTTCAAATAAAATGTGAGAGGTAGGAAACTTTCTCATACTAGCAATTTCAAAAGATCTGTTTTTCTATTTTTTTAGAGGTCAAGTCGCAAAGCAAAAAAAACATGAGAATTTTGAAAACTAACTCTATTCGTCTAAATCGGTGCGATGGTAGCATTTTGATCAGCATGGTGCACAAAACCAAGAACTGCTTGGTTAGTAGGTTGGTGCTAAAATTTGGAGCTAAGTATTTGGACTTTTAACCTGGTTCCAGATATTGCAGCATGGTGGGAGTAGTAGTTTCAAATTATTGAATCACTAACATGCCCAACTGCTAAATGTGGTTTTAGATCCATTTTAATCTTAAAATAAATATCTTTACAATAAACTAAAACTTTAAAACACTTTCAGACTCGTGAAAAAATTGTGCTTGTGAAAATTTCGCACTTGCGAAAAATTTGTACAAAAATGCTTGAAAATACTTCAAGTTTTTCGAGCTCAGAGAGAACACTGAACAAACTAATTAGGAGCAATTAACAAAATTGATTAGGCTTAGCATAAGTAAATTGCATGGAAACTAGAAATTAGACTTAACTCACTCAGCATCGAACATAATATACCCGTACATACCACCAGCCACATTTACACAGTGGTGTAAAAAGTACTCAAAAATTGTAATCAAGTAAAAGTTTTGTTTCTGATGAAAAAACTATTTGAAGTAAACTACAAAGTACTGACCAAACAAATACTTGAGTAAAAGTAAAAAGGTAGTCATTTTCAAAGTACTTAAGGACAAGTATTTAGGAAAGTATGGAAGCAAAATAAGAAACTATTTGATCGACACATGACAACTGCTGACTACCTTCATATCTCATACTCTCAAAATTCATGAATTATTAATTGTTCCAAGTTTTTTGTTATCGTATTTAAGACAATTAATCAAAAAGAACAACAACATCATAACTTCGAGATTTTAAAATCATGCCATGCAGAATTCAAACAGAATCATTTTATATCATCCCTGCTCAAATATTCATTCACTGTCATTTTAAATTATGCTAAAATTTAAAAACACAGTGGCCGTGAATTATCAGTGTACAGTTTACTGTATCTACAGGGTGGGCCAAAAGTTTGGCATCATAGCTATTTTAGTATGTTTTGTAATAATCTTTTTTGGGTTAAGTAATAAAAATTTTTGGGATTTTTTTGAATTGAATTTATTTCAGGACACGTGAAGGCAGGCAGAAGCCTGAAAAACATTGCGTCACTAAATCAGACAAACTTATTGTTGATAGCCCATTTAGATAGGCTGGGTCTCTACAGGGACAAAATTGATCATCATATTGAAAACATTTTGTAATTACATTGCACAATAAATTGCAGTATGGTGCAATCATGTTTATTGCATAGATATATGGTGTGTGATTTTTGGGTCACTTTGTAGAATTTTGCGATAGAAACATTTAATAAACATATAATTCAGTTTTGGCAAACTCATATCTCGGTTTGATTTTTTCGTGATATACCAGTACTTTTAACAGAGTAAACATCCATGCCAGTATGCAGTAAAGAGCAGACACCAAATAACGATCGTGAAACTAAAACCATCTTGTACTGCTATTCGTCAGACTGGATCAAATATGTACGTCATACATGCATACATACAAAAAAAAGGCATTGCTACAAATGCTACAATCGCTGTGAGGGTCTGACCTCTGACGCAAGTGTTGCCTGCCGAAAAAAAAAGAAAAGGCAACTAACTTAACTAAATTGAACAATTCCGGTAGAAAAATCAGTCGTTCTGACAAAATTTGTGGCTTAAATTTAAAATTACAGTATCAATACTTCATACTTTTCTGAATCAAAATACTAGCCTATTTACTGGTAAGTAGTGTTATTTCACTCCAAAAGTAAGCAAGTAAACCTAGCCACAAACAAAATACCGGTACTCAAAAAGTTCTCATTACTGCAAAAAACTGAGTTACCGGTATATACTGAAGTGAAAGTATTTTGTTACTTTACACCACTGCATTTACTTCAGGCTAATAGGACATTATTCATCTGTATGTAAGCCTGATAGAGTGATAGACTGTTGCCAGTGATCTTGTCATAAAGAGACTAGGCCTACATGACAGTGACTTGCCACAAACTAGGGTAAGACAATTGAAAGTGAAGACTAGGGCAAGACAATTCCAGATTCTGGGGATAGTAGAATATTTTAATGACAGCCCTTCTCAGTCAATGCCTTAATTTTTAGGCAGTGTCTGCTGCACCGGCCTGGTTTCCTACATCTAATCGCTGCTGCACCAGTGGCGGCGGCCGTTTTCTTTTGCTGTTCAATTTACTATCTCTCAGGCTGGCATCGCTGTCCGAACCCTAACTCTAATAATAAGATTTTAGAGAAAAAAAGGAATATGTAGCCAAATTGCTCTCTAGCACTACTTTTGAAAAGCATGTCCTGCGGGTATTGATATCCCAACCCTCTGCATTGTAGGCAAGCGTACTAACCACTACGCCATCAGAGCTTCGATTTCAATGTGTCAAACTGCTGTATTTAAATTGAATCAATGCAAAAAATGCAATCCGGTGCACCAGCGATTTGATGTCCGAAACCGGGCCGGTACAGTAGACACTTCTTAATTTTTAAGGCAGTGTCTACTGTCTGCTGCACCGACCCGATTTCCAACATCTAATCGCTGCTGCACCGGCGGCGGCGGTCGTTTTCTTTTGTTGTTCAATTTACTATCTCTCAGGCTGGCATCACTGCCCGAACCCTAACTCTAATAATAAGATTTTAGAGAAAAAAAGGAGTTCGAAGCGAAATAACTCTCTAGCGCTATATATAAAAAGCATGTCCTGTGGGTATCGATATCCCAACTCTCTGCATCGCAGGCAAGCATACTAACCACTACGCCATCAGGGCTTCAATTTCGAAGTGTCAAAGTGCTGTATTTAAATCGAATCAATGCGAAAAACGCAATCCGATCCAGCAGCGATTTGATGTCCGAAACCGGGACGGTGCAGTAGACACTACCAATTTTTAAAAGGAAAAGCTTATTTAAACTAGACTGATCATTGTTGACTTGAGCACAAATACAATTGCATTTACAAATACAACTGCATTTATTGCTGAGTTAAATTTTTAGTTTGGGTTAGACTTCAAGTGCAGTTTGGAGTAAGGGTTAGGTAATCAATTTTTTTATTCTAGTAAAACTGTACGGTATTTAATTGCATGCTTCAAGCTTTAGGTTAGGCCTATCTTTTTAAAATGCATTAAACGATTGCCAGATAGGCTTATTCAGTCTATCTTTAAGAGGAATGCTGTCTGTCACTTAAACACTTTGTAAAAAAATTATCAATTGACTGAGCATAAGCAGACTCAACAACATCTTACTGTAAATAGTTTGCAGTCAATAGGCCAAACCCACAGTCTCCACAAAATCTAAGAACACTGTAGCCTATGTTAGCGGTCTTCAGATGAGATAAACTAAATTGCCTTATTGGCGAAGCTTACAATACTCTGCAGCAATACTGTACTAGAGCAGTCAATCCAAACTCCAGTCCTGACACTGACAGTGCATACTCTAGTCTAGGCTAACCTACTCTGAGTCTGAAAGCCTGAATTTACTATAAACTAGCCTAAGCATACTCGTCTTGTACGTGTCAACTTAAGAGTAGAGAATCGGTAAAATTCTAAAATCAGTCTAAGCAGTTTTACCAGATGTCGGTCAAATTCACTAACACTGCAATAGGCTAGTATAACCAGAATAGCCTTCTCAATCTAAGATGCTTTCTAGATTGGAAAGTTCATCAAATTCACTGCGCCGGATTTTTGCGCCAGCGTTTTCTTCTCGCTTTGCAACTTTCCTCTAAAAAAAGCAGGGGCGCCGAGAGCCGAACGTAGGCCCAGGGCCAGCTCAAATGTGACGGAATTCTGGTTTTGTGAATTCCAAAACAGACGGAGACAATGCCGCAGTTTTGTCCAAACTATGATGTGATCTCAAAAAAAAAAGTCTTCACCAAAATTCTGACGGTTTTTTCGGTCAAAATTATTGATTGATTGACTGGTGCATCTTTATCCTCCTATCACGAGAAAGCGACGGTGCGCTATGTTTTGGACGAATCCGCACCCGCTTAGGAGTTGACCATTTTCCAAGCTTTCCTGTTGACGTTTTGACTTCTTCCCACGTAAATTTGCTGCTTGTTCGAAGCCGCCAAGCAGAGATATCATCGTAAAGCGTCTTGTCCAAGGACGCAACATCGTGACCAGGGTGTGGGTTGAATTCATGATCCTGCGATCAGAGTCGTCGTAAAAACGACGCCTTTACCCATTCGGCAACGCTGCCGACCAAAAAAAAAGGTCATCAAAAAAAAATTAAGTGATCTCCAAAAAAAAAGGTCTTCATCGCTGAAGCCAGCGGCCTTCCTGAAGCCCATGGGCCCCCTCATGGGCCCCCAAAGTCCATGGGCCCGGGGTCATTGTACCCCCCTCTCGGTGGCCCTGAAAAAGTCTTTATTTTTCACTCTCCGAGGATCGCCGATGTAACTAAAATCTCACCGTCACCACATGCTGTACATAATTTTGTCTGTGGAAAAGTTTTGCGCAGGCGTAAGCAATAATTTCGTTTACTGTGCTAAACTATAGTGCAAACTTTGATATATCGGACGCAGCATGTGAACTTTTCTTTAGTGCCTTGCAGAGTTGTCCGGAACACTAAATCTTTGTTCCTTTTCCATTCCGTTCCTAGTGGCTTTTGTTCCTATTCCTAAATTTTACTAAAACATCACTCCAAAATTCTTAACTAAAAAAATTGAACCTATAAAATAACGAAGCTTTATCAAAATATCGATACCATATTAGCATGTAACGCATTCTAAATATATTTAAAGTTTGTTTGATAGTTTGAAAATACAAACTATTTCAAATATGAACTTTTACCTTTATCAAATATGACTTCAGTTCATTTCGTCTTTTCAAAAATTGTTCGTGTGTGACGTCTGAACTGACACGCAAACTCATTTACGACATTTAGTAATCGCGCACGCTGCAAATAAGTTATTTGAAAACTGTGCGATTAACTGCAAAAAACCTTTCATGAACAAAATTAATCTGAGATTTATGGTGAATTTCATAGTATCCGTAGTGCGCATTTTCATACGTTTTTTACGTACGTAAAACGTATACGCTTTTCAGTACGGAAACGGACTAAAACGGATACGTAAATTTTGCACATTTCGTATGCACATAGTATCCGTAATTTCCGTACATTTTATTTGCAAATATCTGAATGAACAAAACAACAAATGAGATTTAGCTGTAGTGTCGAGCGTCATCTGATGAATGAAATCCGATCAAATATCTGAATGAAGCAGAACAACAAGCAGGCGCGTCGCCAGCGGGGGGGCATTGCCCCCCCGATTTTTATTTTTGCCCCCCCACTGTATATTTTTTCAGAAGTGAGCATCGCCCTCACAGTTAAAATAGTGGTAATTTTAATTGTTCCATCCCCTATCCTGACATCGATTCTATTTGATTGATTGCATTTGAATAAGCTGAAGATGGCCACTGGCCGAAAAAGATTTTAGTGAAAGTTTTTGTTAATATACGTTAGTTAAACATATTTTTTGACTGATTCTTTGTTTCCTTCGTGCAACTAAGTATCCTGACATCTATATTACATTCTAGGGTAGAGTGCGCAGCACAATCTCGTGTCTTGGGTCAGGTTCAACAACAACAACAACAACAAATCACTTCAGTACGGTATAATAATAATACAGCTACCAGCAGTTTGTGTGTACTGTGTAGTAGGCGTGGCATCGTAGATTATGATGTCATATACAGCAGCACTTATAGGCGAGGCCTTATTACAAGTCAGGTGTTGTGACTGTTAAAGGTAACGTAAGTTAGTGTAGGCTGTAAGTTGGTGATCAGTGGTATACGCATAGTACAAACCATCCGCAATATACCGCGCAATCAATGGTTACGGAAAGGAAAATAGACTGGCCAACGCCTCCGGAAAAAAAGATAAGAATTCGATTGGTCAGTTGCACTTCTAGGCTATGTAGCAAACGTAGACTACGGGTAAGCAAACTTAGCAAAAGTGAGTTGAGTTGACAAACCCATGTCTGGAAGTGGAAAGCCTTAGCTTAACAACTCAAACCATACTGTATTTTGATTGGGATCTTGTTCAGCAGTATGAGTAATCGATCTTCAGAAACTCTGAGCTAACAGAGAAACAGACTGGCACATTCCTCCCCCAAATCGGAATCTATTGAACAATTCTTTGATAGCTAGACTACGGGAATTTTCTGACTTTCAGATTTGCAAGAAGTGTCCATTACCGCTTAGTTCATTTAACCAGATCGATTAGTACCGGTAGCAAAACAAACTAAGTAGTGTTCTCGGCACTAGTAACGTCATTGATATCTGAGATTTTGAGTTAACTTTAGTAGCCTTTTAGCGGCTCTATATATTTTAGCAAAACGTCGAACAGACGGATAAGTTTTCACCGCTCATTTATTCGTAATCAACACTGCATACGAATTTTGTTTCTCTGACTATCTGAGTAAGGGAGTAAATGACGGCTCGCTCCAGCTTTATATACCAACCGCCATTGTATATCATTGTTACGTCAACTTGACAAGAGCGTCACAGTGATAAAAAGAATGGGCAAATTTGATTGGTGCGCTGTAATTGAGAAACAATGGTGCAATTTATGGAAGCGGCAAAACGTGCTATCGCTACAGGGCCCCCCTCCAAAATGCGCGTGGGCCAAGTCCGAAGGACTGGGAACATGCGCGTTTTAGACGAGAATGAAAAAGGTGGGATGGGAGTGATGCAGTAGCGTAGCACGGGTCTGAGGAACGAGTGGGCCTCAACTGTGACGCTCGGGCGGGGGTGAAGATGGACGGGGATGGCGGCTGAGCCAGCAGGGGCTAGGCAGTTAGCTTTTGCATGGAGGTGCTGGAGAAGCTGGCGGCTGGAGCGTGCGATGTGAAAAACAAAATGCAGTAGTTCAAAATGGCAAACAAAAACGTCGTCAGTAACAAAAGGTCTTCGCAAACAAAATGTTCAAGTAGTTCAGCACGATTCAGCGCGCCGTTCCGCGCAACGATGGGAAACGTATACTCATCAAAGTTCAAATATATGCATTGCTGAAATGCAAAATCGTTCAATGTTCAGTTCACAAAAGTGTCCAGTGCTGGAATGTCAACGAGGAACGTCGAACAATTAATGTCCACCAAATCCATTCTAGGAGCGAGTGGTGTGGTAATCTCCACGCGCTGCAAGGCGCAGAGCAAGGTCCGAAAGCAGGACGTGAAAGTCCTCCGGTATGCGAAATAGGGTGCCGCAATCCCTGTAAAAAATCGATTGAAAAAAAACTCATGTCCCCCCTCAAAAGGCCGAATTTTGCGTCCAGCGAGACAAACGCTAGATTAGACTCGAGGCTGAAATTTACGAACCTGCGACTATGATTGAACAAACGAAAGTTAACAAGCACCTGACTATTGTAATCACGGACTTTTATAACAACCAGCTCAGCAAACAAAAAGACATGCAAGGAGCAAAACTATCTCGAAATTAACGACGAAACAAACTTTAAGCAACAAGCAAAAACAGTTTCCTGCGGGAACAAACACTCAAACGGAGGCTAGGAAGAAAATGTGTACGTGTATATGGTGTGAGCGTGATGTCTGCAATGTGTGTCTAGTAAAGTGAGTGCCCTCTAGCTTTGAAATGCTTAGGTGATGTGAAAATATACTTAGGTAATACCTATAGTACCGTTTTGGCTGTTTGGTGCTGCTATTTATGATAATTTTTTCAGAGCAGTAATACGGTACTGGTGCATTACCGATGCAATAATCAGTGGTGCCGAACTATATTGACCATTGGGGGATGATTTACGGAATTTGTCTATTTTTTGATAATTTCGAACATTGGGAGGAGGGATGATACTAAAACTGGAAATTTTCGGAGCAAAGTTCAACGTTCATTTTCGCCAATACCACCAAGGAAGTCCGTAGAAACGTTTACTACGGTTTAGAAGGAGTGCTGGTGGCAATTTAGAATTTTCAAACACAAAAGTTATGGTGAGACAGCCGTAAAGCCAGCTAGGGGGTTTGGGGAGGGGGGCGCTGTGAGCTCCCCAGTGGGGTCCGGAATCTTTAGCTTTTTTGACATTTTTTCGAGGATAAAATGCATTGTTTAGTAGCGTTTCAAGTTATAACACCAAAGTTACACACCGTACCGATGCGGACTATTGGGAGGGATGCAGCAGAAATTCTTATGGGGGATGCCACCTCCTGGATCGGCACTTTCCTGTCTTAATGAAGCTATAATCAATGCAGAAACAGAATAGGCATTGAAGTATAAATGCTAAACTGTTCATTTTTCTACTTTGGCTTGTAATACACAATTTGTACATTATTAGCTACACAATTCATCATAGAGGTACTGATATTAAATTTTGCTCATATTTTTTTGGAGTTTCCTGTCGTCAGTCGTATCTAGCTGTTATGCTAGCTGTAATCATGTTTAGTTAAATGAAAAGATTTACGCTACTTTTTTAGCAATTGTTGAGTTAGCGGCTTTGCCAATATTTCAATATGTCAGAGACAGCCTGCTTTCTGCATTTATTCAAAAAATCATTCAAGGTAGTTTTTCATGGGCAGTTTTTAACTTTTCTTATTATTTAGATTAATTCTATATGTTTACCAACGCGATAGCCATAGAATATGCTAAAATTGTTGTTGCAAGTTTGTGTCTTGCTTTAAGCAATGTGGTATAATAACCGACATGATCCCATGCTGTTCTTAAGTAAAAGACAAAGACAATCATGCACGTCAGATAGGCATTAAATAAATATACGGTTTAGTAATCGTTTCATTGCAACCTAAGTAATTAGTTTGTAAAAAAAAGCTGAAAATGGTTCTATGAACTTAATCAACGCCAAATAGTTGTATTACTCAAAGGCGAAACGAAATTTACAACCCCGCCACACAAACAATCTACTTAACACTTAAAATACTGTAATAATTTACCGTCAAAACTTTGCCCCCCCGGTTTTCAGCTTTGTCCCCCTGATCTCGCTAAGCTGGCTACGCCCCTGACAACAAGATAGATTTCACTGTAGTGCAGAGAGTCATCCGATGTCATCAGGAAGACCTCTGATTGCTGTTAATTGGCTCGACCGTGCTGCATTTATGACGGTGTGGTCTGTTGATTTATTAACCCATTCTCTTCCAGATATTTCTCATTTGTTTTAACTTGATTGATTGTATCGGACAACGCCACAAGCATCTGCTCATCATCAGTAGCGTACGCAGGATTTTCGAAAGGGGGGACTGCCAGGAAATTCAGAAAATTTGAGATTAATGAAGACCAGAATATAAATTTTTCAGCCCAAAACCAAATTCGTTTTCCTGCCCAAACTTAAGTGAAGACCAGAAAAAAAGGTCTTTACTCAAATTCAGTCCGGTTTTTGGCCCAAAATTAGGTGAAGACCACAAAAAAAAAAGTCTTCACTCAAATTTAGTCCAGTTTTTGGCCAAAAAAAGGTCTTCGCCCACCGTTTCTGTGCTCAAATCTTCTGCCCAAGTCACAAAGGGGGGGGGGGGGGGGGGGGGCATGGCCCAATTGCCCTCCCTAAATACGCCCCTGCTAATCATCACATGCTTTTGTGCGTCATCGCAGTTGTTTTTGAAGAAAAACGACGAAATAAATAAGTAAGGGTTAGGAGTATATCAACGCAGACCCGGCGCCACGGGGGGGCATATCGGGGCCGTGCCCTCCCCAAATAACTGCTTGTGCCCCCCAAACGAAAATTGTGCCCCAAAGAAATTAACAGGCTCGGGGCTACTGGAGTGTAAATCGAGGCCAAAATTGGTGTTTTTTGTGGACTGACATCGGATTTCACGACGTTTTCGGGATGAAGACGTTTTTGTTTTTTTTGAGATCACCTGTTTCGGCCGGAAAAACCGCTTGAATTTCCGATTTCGGCCGGAAAATCCCTTTGAATCTTTGGTCTTCACCTTGTTCATTTGATCCAGACTGGGATAAATTTCTCGTGCCCCCGTGCCCCTCTCAAATTCACATATATAAACTTCTCGTGCCCCCCAAAATTTATTTCTGCCCCCCAGTCACGCTATCCTAGCGCCGGGCCTGTATCAACGTTTTGTTTGGATTGTTACCGTAAGTAGCATTGGCCTCTACGCCAATTTAAAAAAAATAAGCAACCGAAAACAGGCTACCGATTCGACCAGCAGCAGTGTTTAACTTACTCCCTAAAACAAGCTACCAAGCTAGCTACAAAAGCAAATTCTTGATAAAACTTGACAGAATTATTACTCAATTTTAAGAGTCAGCGCTTTACCAAAATTAGCCGCAGAATGAAGTTAGTAGGGCTACTCTCACCTGGGCACTGCCCAACGTAACTAATATGTGGTCGACGTAACAAGCTACAAATCAAAATGCAACTCAGAACTGCCATAACTCTGACAAAACCACTGAAACTGATGCTAGCTCATATAGCCTAGCTTACTGACACGTACGGAAGCGGACAAAAGTAGAGCCATACTCTACTCGATGCGTACGTAAACTGCGTACGTAAAATGCTCTACTCGATGCATACGTTCCTGTTCCGGTAAATGAAAAATTGATTCCAAATCCTTCCGGTTCCAAAACAAAGGTAAATTCCGGTTCAAACTTGTTCCTGATTCCGGTCCAAGGACAACCCTGGTACCTTGTTAGAGCAGGGCCTGGTGCCAGAGCGGAGCCGAAGTGCCAAATTTGAAAACTATTAGGAGCTAGAGTGGATCCGGAGTCTAACTTTAAAGTAGTCTTTTAAGCCATAGTGATAGTTGGTAGTAGAATGAGCAACTATTCAGATGTAGAAAAAGTTGATCTAGGCTTTTCGCAGGCTGTTGAGCAATATGACAATTGGTTCGAATTTTTTTGTTGAAGCGTGTGTTTGTTTTGGAGTATTTCAGAGCGGAGTGTTGTTGTAAAGTTTCGGAGCTAGTTTGAAGTCGGAGTCATTTCAAAAATTTCGGAATGGAGCCCGAGTGAAAAAATTAGCCTCTCCGCTCCACTCTATGCTTGGTTTTACAACTCATCGTTACCCTCTTTGGAACAGTATTGACCAGAGGTGGAGTCGAGGACACAAGGCTCGAGGCCAAGGCCAAGGCCAAGGACACAAAAAAAGTCCGAGGCCAAGGACAGCCTTTCCGAGGACAGAACCTCTCGAGGCCAAGCACAGGAATGCTCGAGGCCAAGGACCAAGGACACAAGCGCAAGCGTTCTCCAAAAAAAAAAAGGTCTTCAAAAATTTTTTTCAGGCGATCTCCAATTTATTGGCGTACCCAGAATTTTTGATTGGGGAAGTCCTAAACTACAAATCACATGAAATGACGTCATCAAAATTTGTTCAAAGAGGAAATTTTTGTGAGACAAAGATATCGTAGGATGGAAGATCTGAAATCGTTGTTGCCTGTTTGCACGTAACCAGGATTTTGCAAAGGAAGAGGGCTTAAATTAATAGTTGAAAAATGCAAATATCTAACTTTGGGAACGTGTTGAGAAAACTTGGGTAACTCAAATGTATCACAGACGGGGGTTTGGGGGCGGGGCTCCCAGCCGCCGGAGGCTTTGAGGGTCTGAGGGCGAAGCCCCCAGCCGTTGGACGATTTTTTGTAATTTTTTGGAAAAAAAAGCTATTTTAATGCCATTGAATCACATTTCGCAAGTGTTCAGAGCCATTTGAAAGCACTAGATTTTTGACATTTGAAAGCCAATTGAAAAAATCAAATTGTCTAATTCTCCTTTTACTTGCAATTTAAGTCCAAAAAACGTTTAACGTATGGCGTTTTGGAGTTAAATTTTAATTGTAAGTGATTTGGTCCAGGTAGGGGGAAGTAGGTGCATTGTCTCTGGCTACATTTTAGCAGTAAATCATAATCCACTCGAAGATTTTTCTTAAAGATTTTTGTTTTGTCATGAAAATAACTAGTTATAGAAGTACATGTTCGCCAGGGGGCCCAGGACCCTCAATTGAAGTTCAATGATTCGTTCAATCAGCATTTTCCATGGCTAATTTTTTAAAAAAGTATTTCGTGCGTAAAAACCGGCGAGGTTGGAGGTGAAATACTGAATTGTTGTTGAAAAATGGTAAAATAGATGGTTACGTCTACTAACCACTTTACATTGCGCTAGGCCCCTGGCACTTTGGAGATTTTCGCAACATCTTTCTGCCAAATATAGTTGAAGACTAAAAAAAATCTTACGATTTCAGATCGGGGCCCCTAGCTGGTACTCCGTCATGTTATGGTAAATCCGGCCCGGCTTAATGCATTACATTCACAAAAAGGCTAGATGTGGGCCTGAGATAGCTACTTTTATGACAAAAACTCTCCGTTTTGTGCGGGTTATATGTTTAAATTGGCCGGCAAAAATTGAATTGAGGGGGACCAGGCGCCCTTGGTCTTCAATATTGTTAATTAGTTATACTGTTGTCAGTGAAAAATGCTAAAAAGAAACTGAAACTGAAGAAACAGTAGGCTTTTTTGGCTCATTTTTGTCATTGATGAAATTTCAATTGTGGGGGGTCTGCCCCCCTCCCCTTGCCTACGCCTATGCTCCAACTGAGGAAAACAAAAAAGGTGTTCGCAAATTTTCCGCGAGGTTTCTGGCGTTTTCCAACGAAATTTCAACTGCTCAAAAAATAGTGCTGTCCTCAAGCCGAGGACAGGGCTATTTTCGAGGACTTGAGGCTTCGAGACCAAGGCCAAGGACTTCAAAATGTGTCCTCGAGGACGTCCTCGAGGCCAAGGACGTCCTCGAGGATTCCACCTCTGGTATTGACCTACTTTTAAATAAAAAATGTAATTACTTTTTCGCTAGAGAGCGATTGCCGAAGTTTGGAAATTACATCGCCGTAACCCACTTTTGGTCACCAAAGGTTTCATGTACGCACTACTACGGCTACTTATAGCGCAATTTAATCACTTAACCTACACTACAATTGCATTTTGTGAGCGCAAACCAAAACAGTATCACTGTACAAATGAATGGTGAACATACAGGGGGATTGAGGCTCGGAGAACAAACTCCAGGACTTCCGGAAACTTTTTAGGGAGATACATTTCTGTATTGTTGAATATTTTTGCAACCGATACCCCGAAAAAAAAAAAAAGATCTCAAAAACTGTATTTCGATTATGGCTATTGTAATTATCAAAAATTGCATGGATGGTGCAAAAGTTAAACCACTGGTGGGTTCAGAACTTCATCTTGAAAAGGTTTGGCAAATAATTTGAATTTTCCAACCTGGAGCAGTGTATTTCAACTCTCCAACCTGGCCTACCCCTTATAATCTCGTAATTGACAAAATTAGTCATTAGACTTGAAATAAGAATTTTTGGTCCGAACTCTACCTACTCAGCATTTTATCTATCCGTGCAACCAGGATTTTGCAAAGAACCCGAGAAGGGTGGGCCAAAAATTAAATTTATTTTGTTTGAAAAACGTCTCAGTAGTTATTAGGAGCGCGCTGAGCAAACTTTTGCAACTTAGGCGAAGCAAAGGCGTTGTACGCATATGTTGACAATTTTTGTAATTTTTGTTGGGTGATTTCTGTAATTTTTCGAAAAAAAAGGTCATTTTGACGCCTTTCGAATCACATTTTGTTTGTTTTTAGAACCATTTAAAAGAGCTAAATTGCTCAAGGAATAAATGATTATTGCCTAGCCTCTTCAGCCTTCTCTTTTACTTATATGTCAACTGTCGATTCCAAACATACTGAAGGCGTAGCCAAGGTTTTTGATTTGGGGGGGCCCAAACCACAAATCACATGCAATGAGGTCATCAAAAACTTCAAAAAAGGAATTTTTTGTGGGAGCAAAGATATCGTAGAATGGAAGATCAGAAACTGTGGCCTGATGTTGGCACGTAACTACGAACTCGTTCAATTAGTAGTCTTAAACCAATAGTTAAAATGCGAAAATGTCTAAATTGAGAGACGTGTTTGACTAAAGAAGCGTACTGTAATTCAAACGTATCACAGACCGGAGTTTGGGGGCGGAGCCCCCAGCCGCCGGAGGCAATGGGGGCGATCGCCGCCAGCTTCTCGGCGATTTTTCGTAATTTTTTGGAAAAAAAAAGCTAGTTTAATACCATTGGATCACATTTCGCACGTATTCATAGCCATTTGAAGATTTTTAACATTTGAAAGCCAATTGAAAAAATTAAGTTGTTCAGTCCTCCTTTTGCTTGCAATTTAAGTCCAAAACATGTTTCAATTTTTGCATTTTAGGGTTAAATTTTGTAAGTGATTTGGCCCACGTAGGGGCAAGTAAAGTATATTGCCTCGTGCAATGTTTCAGTAGTAAATAACAATCCAGTCGAATATTTTCCTTGGAGATTATTGTTTTGTCATCAAAACAACCAGCTATAGGAGTACATAACGGCCTGGGGGCCCAGGCCCTCTCAATTCAAAAATTTGTTCAATGAGCATTCCCCTTACTATAGCTAATTTTTCTCAAAAGTATTTTTTTGAATAAAAACGGGCGAGGTGGAGGTGAATTGTTATTAAAAATGTACAATAGATAGTTACGCATATAAACCATGTTATAGCCCGTGCCGGATTTACATTGAGTTGGGCTCCGGGCACTTTAGGATTTTTGCAATATTTTTCTGCCAAATACGTACAGGTGAAGACCAAAAAAATCGTATTTGAGCGCGAGGCCCCTGGCACTGTGCCATATGTTAAATCAGTCCCTGGTTATTGCATTACGTTCATAAAAAGGTTAGATTAGTGCCTCAGTTATCAACTTTTAGGACAAAAACCCTTAATTTCACTCGGGTTATGCGTTTAAATTGGTTGGTAAACATTAAATTAAAGGGGCCCGGGCCCTCTGATCAATATTATTGTTGGGGGCCCATTTAAATTGGGAACCATTTGAATATTATTGTAGCAAGCATTTTTAAGTTGGTTGGCAAAAATTAAATTGAGAGGGCCCAACAATAATATCATTGTTGGAGGCCCATTTAAGTTGGAGGCCATTTAAATATTTTTGTGTGGGGCCCATCTAAATTGGTTGGCAAACATTAAATGTAGGGGGCTTGGGCCCCCTGGATCAATATTATTTTGGGGGGCCCATTTAAATTGGGGGATATTTAAATATTATTGTAGTGGGCCCATTTAAATTGGTTGGTAAAATTTAAATTGAAGGGGTCCGGGTCCTTGGATCAATATTGTTGTTAATTATTGCTGTACGCGTGTACTGTTGTACGCGAAGATGCCAAAAGAAACCGAAACTAAAGAATAGTCTTTTTGTGACATTTTTGTCATTGGTAGCATTTCAATTGGGGGGGGCGGGTCCCCTGGGCCCCCCCTGGCTACGCCTATGATTCCAAAGGCAGGGTAACACGCTTGCAGTTTGGACTAAAATTTTCACGTGACATAACTGGTTAAAGGAAGGGAAAGAGGGGGGCGTGAGGCTCATTCAATTCCTCTTGGCTGCACCACTGCCTTATTTCATCTTTCGAAAAAATATCGAGGCTTTGCACACACGGCTTGGCAAATAATTATGATGAAAACGGATATATTTTCGACAAGATTATAGCAAATGAATTTACAAATGATGATTACACGAAGATAAATTTCATTCAATGTGTCAAAATAAGCTAGCAAGTAATCCTAGCATATTGTTTTTTAAACAAATCAATCAATATAGTTCATTCAACTAGAATTGTGAATAGGCCTATGCCGGTATGAAAGTATAACCGCAAGTGCTACAAACAAATTACTTTTTTTAATGATTATGTTTTGATGCTTTTGTGTGTCTTTTGATCAACACTACAAATTTTCATCACGTATGCAGCCAAGTAGCCAGCGCTGAACAAAATCGCCAAAAAGCAAAAATAGAATAACAGAGGAGGAATTGAGGACCCAACGTTCGAGGCCAAAAACTCAAAAAAAAATCCAATGCCAAGGACAAACTTCGAGAGCAGACCCTCTCGAGGCCAAAGGACAGGCATGCTCAAGGACAGGTGACACAACACGCAAGTGTTCTCAAAAAAAAAGAAAAGCCTAGGACTTCAAAATGTGTCCTCGAGGACTACACCTCTGTAAAATAAATGACTAAAATAAACAATACGGTATAATATGCATAACAAAAATACTGTAAATTGACATATTTGGCTTTCCATTTCATTTTGATCAGGCAGACTCATACAATTTCGCTGTCGCATCTAAAAAAAAACGCAATTTGTGTTTAAACTACAGCCAATATAATTAATTGATCATTACCATAGTTTTGTGGAGTGTATTTGGTTGGCAATATTTGCGAAGCTTTAGAAAGTTACAGATCCCAATGCTGCTAATTTGATCAAAATACTGAAAACCTACCTCGATTTTTCTTCAACGCTTCAATTCGTTTTATAACAGAAGGCGAACCATAGAAACGTTTCGAACTCGACCTTCTTTCATCTTCGACTCGCCGTTCAAGTCCGCTTCTGCAAATTTGTCTGCAAATCTGCAAACACACATAAATTTATAAAATAATGTTCCTATAATACTTGTTATTATGGCAGCTTCCATAGGCGTAGCCAAAAGGGGGGCCCAGGGGGTCCGGCCCCCCTCCCCAATTAAAATGCCACCAATGATAACAATTTGACAAAAAGCCTATTGTTTCTTCAGCTTCAGTTTCTTTTAGCCTCTTCGCATAAAACAGTAAACGTGTAAAACGTAAAACAGTAAACGTCTACAACAGTAAAACTTTAAAGTGCCTCTGCGCGTAAAACAGTAAACGGTAAAAGTGCAGTAAAAGTGAAAATGCCTCTACAACAGTAAAAGTGCCTCTTCGCGTAAAACAGTAAACGTGTACAACAGTAATTAACAATAATATCGACGACCAGGGGTCCCGGGTCCCCTCAATTCAAATTTGTCAACCAATTTAAATGTATAGTCCGGGTGAAATTAAGCGTTTTTTGTCCTAACAGTTGCTACCTCATGTCCTCATCTAACCATTGTACAAATGTAATGCAATAACCAGGGCCGGATTTGCTATATGGCACAGTGCCAGGAGCCCCGCTCTCAGATGGTAAGACTTCATTTTGGTTTTCACCTCGGCAGGAAATGTTGCGAAAATCCCCAAAGTGCCAGGGCGCCCACAATGTAAATCCGGGCCGGAAATAACACGGTTATTAGGCGTAACCATCTATTCTACCATAGGCATAGCCAGGAGGGTAGGAGGCCAGGGCCCTTCCCAAATTGAAATGCTACCAATGATAAAAATGTCACAAAAAAGACTATTATTGTTTCTTCAATTTCTTTTAGCATCTTCACGTACAACAGCAATTAACAATATTATTGATCCAAGAGGCACGGGCCCCCTCAATTTAATTTTTGCCAACCAATTTAAATGTATAACCCGAGTCAAATTAAGGATTTTTTTCCTAAAAGTTGCTAACGCAGGTCGTCATCTAACTTTTTTATGAACATAATGCAATAACCAGAGCCGGATTTACATATGGCACAGTGCCAAGGGCCCCGCTCTCAGATCGTGAGACATTTGTTTGGTCTTCACCTGCATTTGGCGCGAAGATGTTGCGAAAATCCGTTAGTGCCAGGAGCCCCGCGCTAGAGGCCCCAAAATCAAATCTTTTATTATACTCGCTGTAGTACGCCGAAGCGTGTAACGAGTTTGCGGGGCCCATCTCCGCGTCATTGCGCCCGGGCAACGCAGCTTCTTTCGAAGAAATGTTGCAGCGGTGGCGAGCCGTTGGCAACACTGTGTCCGATTTGACCGGCCCGAGATTTGAACCTCTGATCTCCCGCTCCAGAGACGAACGCGTTACCGCTCGACCAACTGGCCGGTCGCTAGAGGCCCCATGCAACGTAAATCTGGCCGGGGCAATAACATGGTTAGTAGGCGTAACCATCTCTTGTACATATTTTAATAACAATTTACCTCCACCTTGCCAGTTTTTATGCGACAAAACACTTTTGAAACAAAATTAGCTGGAGGGAATGCTTATTGAACAAATTTTTGAATTGAGAGGGCTTGGGCCCCTGGGCGTCCATGTACTCCTATAACTGGTAGTTTTTTTTGACAAAACAATAATCTCTACGGAAAATCTTCGAGTAGATTATTATGTACTGCTAAAATATTGCAAGAGGTGATTTACGTTACTTTCCCCTACCTGGGCCAAATCCAGTAGCGTAGCCAGGGGGGGGCGGGGGGGGCTCGATTCCCCCCATTGACTTGTAAAGTATGCAAAATCGCATGTTTTTTGTGCTTTTGAGGCCGATTTTATGTGAAAAATGGAAAATAGCCCCCCCATTCGAAAACAGCCCCCCTCAAACGTCTGAATTTGCGAAATTGGACGAAATATCAGCCTCAATTTTGGTGAAGACCTTGTCTTTTTTTTTTTTTTGGAGATCAGCTAATTTTGGGCGGAAAAAACCTTTGAATTTCGGATTTCGGCCGAAAAATCACTCTGAATTTTGGCGAAGACCTTTTTTTTTTTTTTTTTTGGAGATCACCCAACTTTGGGCGGAAAATAGCTTTGAATTTCCGAGCTTTCCGAGACATTTCGTCTCAAGTTTTGGACAAACCGTCTGAAACTGATTCAAGATCAATGAAAATTCGAGTCAAGGTCGTTTGCACACTTCTTACTCTTTCAAAATAGCCCCCCCCTTTTCCAAATCCTGGCTACGCGCCTGGCCAAATCACTAACAAAATTTAACACCAAAATGCAAGATTTTAAACGTGTTTTGGACTTAAATTGCAAGCAAAAGGAGGACTGAATAATTGGCTTTCAAATGTTAAAAATGTAGTGCTTTCAAATGCCTCTGATTACGTGTGAAATGTGATCCAATGGCATTAAAACAGCTTTTTTTTCAAAAAAATTGCAAAAAATTGCCGGGCGGCTGTGGGCATTGCCCCCAGAGCCCCATAGCCTCCGGCGGCTGTGATACGTTTGACTTACACTACTTTACTCAACACGTCTCCCAATTCAGACATTTTCGCCTTTTAAGTTTGAGCTCTCTCCGCGTAACGAGATTCTAGTTGTGTGCCAACACCAGGCCACGACTTCTGATCTTCCATTCTACACTATCTTTGCCCCCCAAAAAATTCATCTTTCGAAGATTCTGATGACGTTATTGCATGTGATTTGTGGTTTGGCCCACCTCAATCAAAAATCCTGGCTACACCTACGTCAGCATCAAACACTTAACAATGTATTAATAAAGGTTTATGAGGTGCAAAGGAAAAACACCATTCCAGTTTCAACTCGATTTTATTGGTTCTGCTTTGACAATCGTATGATTGTTTGATAGCTGTACCGAAATTAAATAGTTTTCCGGGACGAAATTATCATCAGATCTAAACTTGCTTTCTTCTTTTCTTTCAGAAAATTTTTGCAAATCTGAAACACAACAGAAGCAAATTAGGTTACCGCAATTTAAAAAACTAGACAATGAAATAATTGCTGTACTGTGTATACTCTAAAAATGTTGAAAGTTACTCCTTGTTACAGCACCGATCTGTTTTATTTGCCCCACTAAATTTTCGAACTCGGCTCTTTTATTTGGTTCTTATTTTGATGTGTTAGTCTGCGCGTCATTGTGTTTTTCAATTTTTGCACGTTTTGTTTCAACGCCTAATTTCCGGCACAACGCGCAGCTCTTTTGCTTTTTTGCCGAGTTCTAGCGTTCAGTCACTCATTTCATTTTGGGATTCGAAGCAAACGGACGTTTTATTTTTTGTAAGCTTAGTCACACGGCATCGTTACTTTTATTTTGTTTCCTGGGTTAATTTTCAAGTATTTTACTGCCGTGCCGTGCCGTGTAGATCTTTAATTTATTACAATTTTTTTCAATAAACCTCTATCTACTGGACTTCAACTTCTATTTGTGGAAACAGCACGGACGGTGACGGCCCCAGTCTCGAATCGCTGGGGCAACCTAGAAAAGACCTATCTTACGCTATAGTTACAGAGGGCGTCTGTAACACTCCTATATGAGCAAGATTTAACTTCGCTGACTCCTATAGGGACGCAAACGCTCCAATATTAGTTTACAACAATTTAACAGTATCCAAAAAAACACATTTCATGATTTGGTGTTCACGCCATCCATCAAACAGTGTTGTTCAAATCTTTCGTTATACTCCCTGTATTATGCCGAAGCGTGTAGCGAGTTTGTGGGGCACATCTTCACGTCACTGCGTCCGCACAGCTTCGAAAAAATTTTGCTACGGTTGCGAGCCGTTGGCATCACTGTGTCCAATTTGACCAACCTTCGATTTAAACCTCAGATTTCTCATTCTAGACAAACGCGTTACTGCGCGACCAGCCATCCGGTTGTTGAAAATTGAAAAATTTGTTCTTTAAAATTTAAAAACGTAAAAATGATTAAAAACCTGGCACGTACAAAAAATACTTTTAAATAACTGACGTTAAAAAATTAAATCCTTAACATATTTACTGCAATCTAGCTAATAATGACGCTACATTTGCCTAAATCGAGGAACCAGGACTCACATGCTGACATCCTAGTGACTATTCTAGAGTGATAAACTGGCCGACTAGTTCAGGTCCGAGTCCGAAAAGTGATTGGAAGCCAAAACTAGGTCCGAAAAAGCCTGAAAGTTATATTTGGTCGAAAAAATGGATTCGGTTAATTGCTCCTTTTCTTTGTAAAGTATTTCTTGATAAATCGTGGTGCTGTGTACTATGATAATAATTGTATTGATGAAGTCTTCATTCAGTGTTACAAAGTCGGTTTAATTGTATTGTTAATAGTGCATCAAAAACGCAGGACAAGGTGGTATCAAACCCGAATTAAGCCCGAAATTTTGTCAACCTTACGCCCGAAAAGCCCGGCCTTACTTACAACTCCGGGCTATTCGAAGTATAGACTTACCTGTTGTCAGATTTGCTTTGATAACTGCAAGGTATAAGAACGAATGCAGAAGTCCGACCTTTCCGAGCATCGTCGACAAGCTGAATATTTGCAAGAAATGAAAGCGATAAATCTCCACTTTGATGAAGCAAAAAGCAGTTATTATCTCTCCGCTATGTTACACTTCTACTATGTTATACTCAAATGAAGCAATCGACCATCGAATTCACATTTTATACGCATCAGGCAAGCTGCAAGTTATACGTGAATAGTGGATGGATTTTTACGACCGACATCAATTGACCTTTAATACACCTTATCCTATGTTGTTTCCTTTCAACGATCTTTTTATCTTAAAAAAAAAAGACAATATTTCTTTAAGAATTAGACAATTAAGAGCGAAATCCAGTTTAATACTGATTTGGAAAATGGCACTTGAAAAAATTGTACTAATGAAACATAAGTCTTGGATTGCTATCAAAAGGATTTATTGGCCAGGAATGAAAGCTCTTCAAGGGCTTTTGAACTACGACCAGTGATGACCTTGAGCAAACCATCAGTAGCCTAATTTAAAATTTTGGATTGTACTTCAAAGGGGCATTCATGTTAAGTTTTTCAATGTAAACTAAAAAATGTATGGAAAAACCTAAAAATCATTCCCACCAAAAACTTTATACGTCTTGCCGTTTTGAAAATATATTGTAGTTTAAAGTTAATAATTTTTCACTTATTTCAGTGTTTTCATTTTATCAGTATTGCGACCGAAGGTTAATTTGCGGAAAGTTGACTTACGAAATTAACCTGCCCGCTTGCCCGAGGCAAGCTGAAATCACTTTGGGCAAGTTATTTTTCAGCCTTACTTGCCCGCAGTGCCGTCGCCAGAGCAACCGAAGTGAGGGGGCACTAGCCGAAAGTGGGAGGGCACTAAAATAGACTGAACTTTTGCATATAACAACTGATATTTTACGGCTACAAATTATGCGCTATTTTCAAACTTTTGAATTCACGTTTAAAAAAAGAGATGTATAAGCCTATCAGCGTTTATCAGCGGCCCATATAGCTGTGTAATTGCTTGAAAAATCTATTTGCTGTAGTGACTGGGACCAGAAGCGCAACCAGGAATTTGCTTAGAGAGGAGAGACTTGAACCAGAAGTAAACTTTTTTGCACAAAATTTGTCCAATTTAGGCCCCGTGCTAAACAAACCAATGCAACTCAAGCGAGTCACAAAAGGGCCTGGGGACAGAGCCCCCAGCGTCTATAGGTGATTTTTGTGATTTTGCGGCAAAAAACAGCAATTCTAACGCCATTTCAATCACATTTCGCACGTTTTTGAAGACATAATGCGACCAGAAGTGCAACGAGGATTTTGCTAAGAGAAGGGGGCTTGAACCAACAGTAAATTTTTTTTGTACAAAAATTGTCTAATTTAGGCCCGTGCTGAACAAACTGATGCAACTTAAGCGTATCACAGAGGGACCTGGGGGCAGAGTCCCCAGCCGCCGGATGACTTTTGTCATTTTACGGCAAAAAATGGCGATTTTAACGCCATTTCAATCATATTTCGCACGTTTTTGAAGCAATATGAATAATCACAGTAAATTGCTAAAATTCTCAAGTCATTGAAGGAAGCCCCTTTAGCCCCTTTGATAGTTAAAGTCAAGTCCAAAACACTTAAACGCTTGTTTTTTTAGGGGTATATTTTCTCAATTACTTGGCTAAAGGGGACTGTAGCCCCCTTCGACCTATCCTCTGGTTGCGCAACTGACTGCGACCTAAAAAAATCTTGAGTGAGCTCTAAAAAAAACAAAAATAGCTGGTCTTTTAAAAAAATGTTTTCACGTATTGTTTCAGGTCATAATCACTAACGAGGTAGCGGTAACGATTCTGCAGGCTTACATCCCAATTTCGCGACACATCCATAAGGGCGTGTTAATAAGGCGGATTATTGCGTCACATTTATGTACAACCGTTGGTCGCCAGCAATTTTGTGACGAATCAAGAAAACTTCAAAAGAGAATTATCTTTGAACGTTATTATTTCTTTTTCCATTATTACCTGTTGTCGTGTCGTTACGTGATGCTCCAAAGAAGTATTCTGAGTAAACCGAAATGAGGGGCACAAGCATTCATTATGGGGGGCACGGCCCCCCCTGGCCCCCCCGTAGCGACAGCACTGCTTGCCCGACGGGTAAGTTAGCAAATATAGCGGCTTAACTAACATCAACAAGATCATTTCGAAACGCAAATTACGTCTGCTTCTCTAGTTTTGAGCCTTTCAGCCTACTGGAGACGTAGCCATTTAAGGCGAGCTATTAGGAGAGTAGAGAGTTAGCTACCCTATCGTTCTTCTGAGAGATGTAAGGTAAGAATTGTACTTTAGTAGGTAAAGGTTTGATTTATAGCAATAGTTTCATTCGGTAAAGATTTAATTAATAGCCTTAGTTTCATTGGGTAAAGATTTTTTGGTTTAAGATTTACTTAATTTTGGCTAAAATTGGCTGAATGATGGGTAAAGATTTATGCATTATAAACCTAATCGGTAAAGATTTATTCATTGATTGATAAATTGGTAAAGATGCATGTTTTGAATATTTTTATCACTGGTGATATTTGTCCTTTTGGCCTTGCTAGCCTTATTGATGAGCCCTGAGATTGGGCGAAACAGCTGTCTAAGGCATGCTATTGGAAATTATTATGAATTCAACTTTTAGAATTATCTCTTGTAATATTGTGATTACTTAATATTTTAAGGAAAAAAATGTATTATGATCTGGTTAATTTGCAATTCTTAGCCTTTCTACACTCATGTTTGTACCTGTAGTCCTAGCTATACTGACGAGGAATAAAAGACGAATGTCGATTCCGAAACAGTACGTCTTAGGCTGTTAATCAAAGTTTTGATTGTGCTTATAAAACTCTGTATACTGTCTATAGCTTATTATTAATTTTCTCAGTACATTGTTCTTAATAACGGTCTGCTTCTGTTGTAATAAAATGCAAACAAAGAAAGCTTTTGCTTCATTTTAACACTTTTTTAATCATCACAATTAACACTTTGTATTAAACCTGCTTAATCCCTCGCAGATATGTTCGATACTAAGACGCTCTTTGCAAGTTTTTGGCATAAAATGCTGCGGCCTTTTTCTGAGAAATATTTTTCCACACTTGCCGCGTAAACTACTCCATCAGATATCACAAGTCCCACCCTGCGCTGCATATACTGTAGACAACGTCAAGATTTTACATATTTTTATTATGATTATTTTAAGATCTTTTAGATCCTAACTTTTGCAAAAAACTTCAGGCTTTCTAGGTGGCGTAATTTTGAAGATATTCGCGATGAAAATGCGTTTTCAAACAAAAGCGCAAAATTAATAAACACCATTGTAGCGTAATAATTGAAATAATTACAATCAAAAAAATTATTTCTTGCGTAAAACATGATCGAAAAATGTTACCTATTACGTCACGCTTGCATACGAATCACGCACAAAAACTTCATTCTCGAAGATACGCGTATATTATGCAAATTCAGTGTTTTTTGCCAAGAATACTGTAAGTAGATTTTACGAATTTTTTCAAAGTGAAATAACCACCAAACTTATTGCGCCTACTTATTCGGGCAAGTTGGGATTTCCTCGAGCTAGTGAACATTTGATATCACTTGCCAGACGGGCAAATAGATGAAAAGTTAATTTCGACTCTGCTCATATGTATTGATGGATCACTAATTTACAATTCTGACCCTTTGCTATGTTTTGAAAGCAATACTGCCGCAAAATATTTGTTGAAAGTTATTAACTTTAGTAAAATTTTGTTTGTAGTTGACAACAAAGGTGGAGTCGAGGACACAAGGCTCGAGGCCAAGGCCAAGAACACAAAAAAATCCGAGGCCAAGGGTATGGACAGCTTTCGACGACAGACCCTCTCGAGACTAAGGACAGGAATGCTCGAGGCCAAGGCCAAGGACACAGTGGCAAGTGTTCTCCGAAAACAAAAAGGTCTTCAAAAATTTTTTTCAGTCGATCTCCAAACGAGGAAAACAAAAAAGGTCTTCGCAAATTTTCCGCGAGGTTTCTGGCATTTTCCTATATAATTTTAAAAATGAACAAATCCCTACTATTGTAGGAACCAATGCAATTGCACATCACACTATATGGGAATTGTCCGATATAAACCCCCGAGGAGAGGATCTGCTAGCGTATTTTGTTAGTGCAGACCTGAATTTCTGTAATGTAGGTAATAAGCCAACATTCAGAACTAAAACGCGTGAAGAGGTTCTAGACTTAACCTTAGTGAACCGGTGTGCGTAAGACCGAGTAGTTGGCTGGCATGTTTGCAACGTCCTATCATTCTCGGATCACATGTACATTATATTATTAAATTATTATATTAGGATCAGGTTAAAAGCAGAATCCAAAACCAGACCAAAATGTTTCGAAATGTTCGTCGCACGTGCAAACACAAGTATGTAGACGAACTCGAACAAAAATTAAATGAACAAATTTTAGCACTAGTACCAGTACCTTTTTCAAAAGAAGACATTGATGTGCTGGCAAACAAGGCTTATTCAATAATAACCAAATCATATGAAGCTGCTTGCCCTATGCGAAAATCGCTTCGTAAGAAAGATAACATTTGGTGGAATTCTGAGCTAGCAAGCCTTCGAAAAGAGGCTCGCCGTGCTTGGAGAAAAGCCGTTAAAACAAAACAAGAAGATTGAGAGGCTCAAAAGCTCGGCCTAGCCTATTTCAAAAAAGCTGTGAGAAGCGCGATTCATGGTATACGTTTGTAGAGAGCATGAATAGTCAAACACCAACGGCTCGACTGGTTAAGATTATTCAAAGGAATGAAACGGTGCGTGTTAGCAACCTAATTAAACACAACGAAGAATTAGTGCCGTCGCCAGAGCAATCGAAGTGGGGAGGGGGCACTAGCCGAAAGTGGGGGCACTAAAATAGACTGAACTTTGCACATAAGAAGTGATATTTTACGGCAATAAATTATGCGCTATTTTAACAACTTTGTATTCATGTCTGAAAAAAGAGACATGTAAGGCCGGCAGCGTTTCTTAGCTCGTTTCGTATCCGGCTCATAAAATCGCTTGAAAAATCTGCCTGCAGCAGTGAATGCGACCAGAAGCGCAACCAGGATTTTGCTAAAAAGGAGGGGGCTTGAACCAAAAGTAACATTTTTTGGCACAAAAGTTTTCTACCTTAAACCATAGGCGTAGCCAGGGGGGCCCAGGGGGCCCGGCCCCCCCAATTGAATTGCTGCCAATGATGAAAATGTCATAAAAATACTATTGTTTCTTCAGTTTCAGTTTTCTTTAGCATCTTCGCTTACAACAGTACACGCGTGCAGCAATAATCAACAATAATATTGATCCAGGGAGCCCGGGCCTCCTCAATTTAATTTTTACCAACCAATTTAATATCTAAATGAGCCCCCAACAATAATATTTAAATGAGCCCCCAGCAATAATATTGATCCAGGAGGCCCGGGCCTCCTCAATGTAATTTGTACACACCAATTTAAATGGGCCCCCTACAATAATATTTAAATGGGCCCCCAACAACAACATTGATTCAGGGGGGCGGGCCCCTCAATGTAATTTTAACCAACCAATTTAAAGGCGGTGAATCATCCAGTTAATTCCGGTGATTTACAATAGCTAAAATTGAGCTATAATTTTTGATAAGTTTTGTTTTGATTTTGGAGCTGCGTTTGCAAAAATATTCTACAAATACAAAAAGATATGTACTATTAGGCCTAATAGTTTAGAGATAGTTAGGCCTATTTAGGCCTAAACTATTTAGAAATAAACTGTTTAGAAATAAACTATCTCTAAACTATTAGGCCTACCACAGTTCTCTAAGCTATCAGGCCTACTGTGGTTTTGGCGGGAAGAACAAAACTCAGAGTTTCCAAAAACTTTTTTCGGGGGGACATCTTTTTGTATTTGTTGAATATCTTTGCAACCGCAGTCCCAAAATCAAAACAAAAAATATCAAAAATTATAGTTCAATTTTAGCTATTGTAAAGCAACGGAATTGGCCGGATGATTCACCGCCTTTAAATGGGCCCCCTACAATACTTATTTGAATGTGCCACCGACAATAATATTGATCCAGGGGGCCCGGCCACCTCAATGTAATTTTTACCAACCAATTTAAATGGGCCCCCAACAGTAATATTGTTTTAGGGGGCCCGGGCCACTTCAATTTAATGTTTGCTAACTAATTTAAACGTATAACCCAGGTCAAGTTAAGGGTTTTTGTCCTAAAAGTTGCTAACTGAGGCCCTCATCTAACCTTTTTATGAACGTAATGCTATAACCAGGAACGACTTTAACACATGGCACAGTGCCAGGGGCCCCGCGCTCAGATAAAATGTTTTTTGGTCTTCACCTGTATTTGGCAGGAAAATATTGCAAAAATCTCACAGTGTCATTGGCCCAACTCAATGTAAATCCAGCCCGGGCAATAACAAGGTTTGTGGGCGTAACTATTAGTCTATTGTACATTTTTCAATAACAATTCGCCTCCACCTCGCCAATTTTTATGCAACAAAATACTTTTGAAAAAAATTAGCTGCAATAAGGGAATGCTCATTGAACAAATTTTTGAATTAAGAGGGCCGTGGCCCTCTGGCCGTATTTATATACTCCTATAACTGGTTGTTTTCATAACAATAATCTCTTACGAAAGTTTTCGAGTGGATTGTTATTTACTTCTAAAATATTGCAGGAAGCAATGTACTTAACTTATCCCTACCCAGGGGCGCCGAAAGCCGAACGTAGGCCTGGGGCCAGCTCAAATGTGACGGAATTCCAATTTTGTGAACTCCAAAAAAAACGGTGACAATGCCGCAGTTTTCTCCAAATTATGATGTGATCTCAAAAAAAAGGTCTTTTCGGTCAAAATTAACTGATCTCAAAAAAAAAAAAGTCTTCACCAAAATTCTAACGGTTTTTTCGGTCAAAATTGAGTGATCTCCAAAAAAAAGGTTTTCACCGCTGAAGCCAGTGGCCTTCCTGAGGCCCATGGGCCCCCCAAAGTCCAGGGCCCCGGGGTCATTGTACCCCCCTGCCCCCCTCTCGTTGGCCCTGCCCCTACCTGGGCCAAACCACTCACAAAATTTAACCCCCAAATGCAAGACTTTGAACTTGTTTTAGATTTAAATTGCAAGCAAAAGGAGGACTGAACAACTTAATTTTTTTAATTGGCTTTCAATTGTTAAAAATCTAGTACTTTCAAATGGCTTTGAATACATGCGAAATGTGATCCAATGGTATTAACTAGCCTTTTTTCCAAAAAATTTCGAAAAATCGCTGAGCGACTGGGGACTTCGCCGTCAGAACCCCATAGCCTCCGGCGGCTGGGGGCTCCGCCCCCACACCCCCGTCTGTGATACGCTTGAATTACAATACGCTTCTTTACTCAAACACGTCTCTCAATTTAGACATTTTTGCATTTCAGCTATTGGTTTAAGCCCTCTCCTTGAACGAGTACGTAGTTACGTGCCAACACCAGGCCACATCTTCTAATCTTCTGTTCTACGATACCTTTGCCCCCACAAAAAATTCCTCTTTTGAAGTTTCTGAAGACGTCATTGCATGTGATTTGTGGTTTGGCCCCCCCCCCCCAATCAAAAATTCTGGCTACGCTTATGATTTAGACCCAGTGCTACACAAACTGATGCAACTCAAACGTATCACAGAGGGGGCTGGTTGTGGAATAGCCTCCAGCCGCTGAGCGAGTTTTGTGATTTTGCGGCAAAAATAGCGATTTTAACGCCATTTCAATCACATTTCGCACGCTTTTGAACCATATATGAATAACTACAGTAAATAGCGAAAATTCAGACGTGATTGAAAGAATTAAATTGCCTAGCCCCTTCTTCCCCCCCTATACTTCATGTCAAGTTCTAAACATGTTTAAACGCTTGTATTTTAGGGTTAAATCTTCTAAATGACTTGGCAAAAAGTGCTGAAGCTTACTTAGCCCCATCCCTCTGGTTGCTCCCCTCTGACTGCGACCTAAAAAAATCTTGAGTGTGTTCTAAAAAAAAAACAGCTAGTTTTTCAAAAAATGTTTTCACGTATTGTTTCAGGTCATAATCACTTACGAAGTACCGGTAACGATTCTGCAGGCTTACATCTCTCTTCCGCGACATATACGTAAAGACGTGTTAATCAGACGGATTGATGCGTCATATTTATGCACAGCAGTTGAGTTGCCAGCAATTTCGCAAAGAATCAAAAAAACTTCAAACGAAAATTATGTTTGAACGTTATTACTCCATTTTCCGTGATTGTCTGTTGTATAGTCTTGTACGTGATGTTTCAAAAACTTATTCTGAGTAAACCAAAATGGGGGGGGGCACAAGCAGTCGTTAGAGGGGGCACAGCTCCCCCTGGCGTCCCCGTAGCGACGGCACTGCGAAGAATTCACGAAGTCTCTACTAGAAACTTTAAACAATCTGCTCGATATCTTATCACCGGGTAGCCAGCTGACAGAAAATCATGCAACCGGGAACGATTTAGTGGATAATCCATTCATGAGACCTGAAGACACTAAAATGATTACAAACATATGTTCATTCGAGCATATGGAAGCAGCAACCATTCAAAGCTCAAGGGCCAGACGGGCTCCATCCTGTGCTGTTCCAGAAAGGTTGGAATCAACTGGAAGGATATTACCATAGGTGGGCACAAGTCCGTTAATCGTTAATCCGTTAATAACGAAGCTAACTTTTTCATTAACTCGTTAATCCGTTAAAAAGTTTTTTCATGTTAACGGACTAAATTAACTTCCGTTAAGTTCGGTTAACTTCCGTTAAGGTTTTTATGGTTAATATCTCGCACCATCCATTCATCGTACCGGCATAAACCAGTTTGCACTGGTAACACTTGCGTATCAGCACGAGTTTTATAGAAGAAAAAGCAAAGGAGCTCTTTTTTGTGGCAAATAATAAACTGCAGCCTCATAGGTCGATTAATTATCGCTGTTCGCAATTTCCAAAGATTTCTTGATCGCAGCTTCGTTAGTGCATTTGAACTTATTTTTATCTTGAAATCAGATTGGACTGTAAAATGTAACTTCCAAAACACCAAAAGACCACCACAGCAATAAATTGTTCCTTATAATCAGCTCAACAGCGTCAATACGTGTTCTAGAAGCGAGTGAATAAAAAGAAATGCAAATTACACGCAAAATATCAACGAATTAACGGACTTTATTAACTTCCGTTAATTAAAGCTAAAAATAACGGATTAACGCTAACGGAGGTGTGAAGTTTGTTAACGGAGTAGTGGTTAACGAAGCTAACGTTTTGCATTAACTTGCCCACCTGTGGATATTAGCATGTCATTTTTCAAGCATGCCTGAGACACAGCTGTGTGTCATCGGCATGGAAAGAAGGCACAGGTATATTCTTCCCCAATCCCGGAAAGGAAAGCTATTTTGAAGCTAAATCCTTCCGTATAATCACTTTAACTTCTTTCCAACTGAAATCGTTGGAAAGACTAATTCTGTATCATTTTAATGAAGATAATAACGTGCAGGCAAAGCTTTCTGCATGGCAGTACGGATTTCGCGCAGGTATTTCTACAAAAACTTCTTTGCATGAATTTGTGCGCCGTGTAGAGCATTGTTGGAAAAATAAGCCGACTCTGCTGCAAATGCCAGCTGTCCAAATAAAGAAAACTAAGGTATTTGAGAGAAATTTCGAATGTCAAATTACGGATAAAAAGAATGCTATCAGATCTGAAAGCGTTCTAAATCAGAACACTGCCAAGGTTTACACTGATGGCTCAAAACTAGATGGGCGAGTAGGTGCGGGTCTTTATGCAGAATACCCAAACAACTCCCCAAAACAAGCATTTTTTCACCTTGGAACACAAAGCACTGTGTTCCAGGCAGAAGTCTCAGCTATTCCAGAAGTGGCCAAGAACCTGATTTTGAAAAAAATGCACAATCAAACTATTGTTGTGCTGGTGGATAGTCAGGCAGCTATCAAATAACTCATAAAGTGCATTGTAACATCAATTACAGTGCTCAACTGCATTAGAAACCTAAATCAGTTGGGTAAACAAAACCACGTCAGTATTTCCTGGATTGCTGGTCATGCAGGGATACATGGTAAAGAAGTGGCAGACTATCTAGCCAAATCAGGATCTAAATCAGAAATGCATGGTCCTGAACCTTTTGTAGCAGTCCCGTATGCCTGCTGTGTTAGCACGGTTAAGGACTGGTCCTCAGATAGATGGAAATCTATGTGGAATAAACGGAAGGACTGCTTGAAGACGAAGGAGTCTGTAAGTTGGACGTCCTCACGACTAACAATACGTCTTGTTAACCTTAAAAGATCTCAATTAAATAGAGTAGTGCAAGTTTTAACGGGGCATTGCAATCCACAGTGGCACAAGAAAACTACAGGTCGTGCTGAGTCTTCTCTGCGTCCAAAATGTAGCCTAGAGGATGACGCACCAAATCATCATGTTGGCAATTGCAAGCTTTACCAAGATGTTTGTGTTAAATATTTTGGAATCACCAAAACCGCTGTTCACGATGTGGTAACGAAATGCGCCATTAGCAAACTGGCCACGGACTTAAAGGAAGCTGGAAGGCTTTCTGAGTTCGACCAGTAACCAAACAAAACTACAGCAACGTAGCAGCTACAGTTGCAATGGGCCCAAATTAGGCCTACGCAATGTGTAGGTGAACTTTGCTTGCACCGCTGCCCATTAATAATAATAGTAGTACACAGGCGCGTAGCCGGGATTTGGAAAAGGGGGGGCTATTTTGAAAGAGTGAGAAGTGTGCAAACGACCTTGACTCGAATTTTCATTGATCTTGAATCAGTTTCAGACGGTTTGTCCGAAAATTCAAAGGTTTCTTCCGCCCAAAAATAGGTGATCTCCAAAAAAAAAAAAAGGTCTTGAGAGTGATTTTTCGGCCGAAATCCGAAATTCAAAGGTTTATTCCGCCCAAAATTAGGTGATCTCCAAAAAAAAAAAAAAAAAGGTCTTCGCCAAATTTGCGAGTGATTCTTCGTGCAATTACGCAAATTCACACGTTTGAGGGGGGCTGTTTTCGTGTGGGGGGGGCTATTTTCCATTTTTCACAGAAAATCGGCCTCAAAAACACAAAAAACATGCGATTTTGCATACTTCACAAGCCAATGGGGGGGCTCGAGCCCCCCCTGGCTACGCCACTGGTAGTACATAATTTTAACGGTTCAAAAAATAGTGCTGTCCTCGAGCCAAGGACAGGGCAAGTTTGGAAGACTTGAGGCTTCAAGGCCAAGGACTTGACCTTCGAGGCCAAGGTCAAGGACTTCAAAATGTGTCCTCAAGGCCAAGGACGTCCTCGAGAACTCCACCTCTGGTTGGCAACCCAAGCAAAAGTTCTTTAGGATAAAATCTTTATCAGAGGGAAACTGAACAGTCATATCTTGGGAATGGAGGACGTTGATGATTTTGATGAAGCTAGTCTTAAGATTTGTCAAAATCTTTCAGGGAGAAAATTGAGCAAAATTTTTTTCGACGAGAATGTGCTTCAAGATAAATTGTAACCGACAGGAATCCAAAACTAATAAACCAAGACGAATAAATACGCCTAAAGTAAAAAAAAAAAAAAAAAAAGTTTCAAAATCCTAAAGTATACCGTTAGTAAGAATAAACGTTTTCAAATTTTTAGGCTGAGTGTGCGAGAACATGCAACAACAACAACTGGACCTAGCTACTCTATACATGCACATTAATTTTTGTATTACGCATAACTCCGTTTTTTACAAAATAGAGATATCATTAAACACTAGGCAGTCATCATACGAATATGGCATTACGGAACCTACTACTGCATTGTATATTATTATACGCAATTCTACTCTCCAGCATCCAGAAATGAATTATTTTTTCGTTGGTGTTTTTTTCGTTTTCTTTTTTTGAATGTCTTCTTTAATTTATCCCTTGCGATTGTGCGTGATCTACAGAAGTTTGAAATTCGCTTGAAGGGGGCATTGTTAGGGATGGCTGAGGAGGCGAAATAACAATCTTTGATTTATTAAGCACATTGAGTCTAGAAGTCTTCCACTTTTTAAGGGTTTCAGGACCGAAGTCGTTCGGCATTTTCCACGCAGATATTTGCATTATGCCTCCTGCAACAAAACTTAATCCGCTTGCAACAGCTGCCAAAATATAGCCAATGTGCGCATAATAACCAAAAAATTTTTGCTGATATATCGAAGAAAATACTGCTATTGCAATTATTTTGAAAGTGGCTGCAGAGGTGAAAAAACTCCCTGCTACTTTGATTGAATTTTTACTGAGTGTTTTTGTGTTCTCTGACGTCATACCTCCAATAAAAGCAAAAACGGCACCTAAAATCATAAAAGCTCTGGTTGCATTTAGCCATGGTTCGCTTTCAGTTGAGGAGCAATATTCGCTTTCATTATTTTCTGATTCACATGACTTCCACAATCCAATTCGAGAATTCGTTCCATTGGCTTCTTTTCTTACCCATTCGTTGCTGGCCATAGCCGCTATATCCAAACCAAAAGCGGCCCATCCAATTAACTTTGCAAGGATCAAGTACAAAAAGCCAGTAATCGAATTCTTTATTTTCAGGTCCTTGTTACACTCAGTAACGGTTTTATCAGTTGCAACCATCTTGAGTCTTGTTGATACAGTAGCTTCAAATAAATTGAAATTTTTTCCTGCTTATTAAGGATATTAAATTTGCAATAAGTATTCTAATTATTGATTTAAGGCTATGATGTCACAAATTTTGGCTGCAAAATTATAAAAATTTTGGTATTACGCAGTGGTGTAAAAAGTACTCGAAAATTGTAATCCAAGTAAAAGCTTCATCGCTGACGAAAAAAATACTTGAAGCAAAGTCCAAAGTCTGACCAAAAAAAGTACTGGAGTAAAAGTAAAAACGTAGTTGTTATGACAGTACTCAAGTACAAGTATTTCTGAAAGTACTCACGAAAAATAAACAAACTATTCAATCGACATATAACATCTTCACATCACTGCCGCATAGGCTAATGCCTTGGTCTTCAAACCCTTATTCTCTCAATAAGTCATGAATTATTAATTTTTCCTTATATTTCAAAAAAAAAACAACAGCAAAATTTCGAGATTTGAAAATCATACCATGCAAAAGTTACATGGAATCATAGAACGACCGACGCTCGCGTCGCGTGTTTTTTTGTTTTTACTCGGCTATTTTCAAACTAACGAGTGTGAGATTTCAGACGGTTTTATTTTGCTTATAACTCAAGAACAGTTAGGTCTAGCTGCATGAAATTTTGACAGCAGTTTGAGATTAATGAGTTGCATGTTTGTACTAAATTTCGAGGCAATTAGTCACGTGACCTTGGTTTTAGAACCCGAAAACCGCACCGAAGGGTTGGCGTAAAAAGCAGTCTCAATCAAAAACGGCTTAAGCATGGCAAAAAATATTTCACACGGTTATATGTCGTAGATAACCTTTTATCCCTACCAACCCATTTTTAGCCACGATGAGGTGTATTTTGTTTTTTTGTTTTCCTGTTTTTCTTCCTAAATCTTGTACGCTCTTCTTCTCCTATACCACAAAACATCGAAATCGAATTTTTGCGTAAAGTTGTTGAGCTGCAAACGCGATTTTGTCTTCCAAAATTTTTTTGGGCGACCCCCCCGGGACCCATCCCAATACCCCATGCCAAAAAATCAATTTTTTGAAAGGCTCAACCTAGGGTGCCAGTTTTTTTTTGATATCAGTGGATATTTAAGAGACAAATATTTTGACATAGTCTGGGAGTACCACCTTCCCGGGAACCCCCCAAATGGACCCCCCCAAAAATCAATTTTTTGAATAGCTTAACTTAGGGTGTTAGTGTTTTTTGATATCAATGGATATTTAACAGACAAACATTTTGACGTAGTTTGGAGGTACTACCCCCCTGGGAACCCCCCAAAATGGACTATCCCCAAAATCAATTGTTTAAACGGCTTAAACTAGGGTGCCAATGTTTTTTGATAACAGTAGATATTTACCAGACTAATATTTCGACATAGTTTGGGGGTGCCACACCCCTCGAGGACCTCCTCAAATGGCCACCCTAAATATCAATTTTTTGAACGGCTTAACTTTATGTGCTATTGTTTTTTGATATCAGTAGATATTTAACAGACAAATGTTTTGACATAGTTTGGGAGCATCCCCTCTCCGGAGACCCCCAACAAAATCGATTTTTTAAACAGCTTAACCTTGGAAGTCAGTTTTTTGGTTTCAGTAAATATTTAACAGACAAATATTTTGACATAGTTATGGTGTACTACCCCCTTCGAAAACCCCCCAAAAATCAAATTTTCGTACGGCTCAAGCTAGGGCGTTAGTGTTTTGATATAAGCAGTTGTTTAAGAGATAAATATTTTGACATAGTTCCAACAGCTTAAACTTGGATAGGATGTTTTTTTATTATAATCAGTCACTATGTTGTCAATTAAATTTATATATTGACAATGTTTGAAATTAGAAACCCTCTTTTCCCAGAAAGATATTTCTAATTAATTTTTTAACGGGAAAGCGAAAGTTTTTTTTTTGAGAATCTCATTGTTCAACATGCGTCGGTCGTTCACTAACATTGCTTCTCAGCAAGCTTTCATCTAGTTTTATAAAATCTTTGCTCAAATACTCATTCACTGTCATTGTTAAATTATGCTAAAATTTAAAAACACTGTGGACCTGTCTTATCGGGGTATAATAGTCTACTACATCCACTGGGTGGGCCAAGCATTCGCATTATAGCTATTTCAGTATTATCTGCGATAACCAAAGGTGGAGGCGAGGATACAAGGCTGGAGGCCAAGGACACAAAAAAAATCCGAGGCCAAGGCCAAGGACAGCCTTTTCGAGGACAGAGCCTCTCGATGCCAAGGACAGGAATGCTCGAGGCCAAGGCCAAGGACCAAGGACACAGGCGCAAGCGTTCTCCAAAAAAAGATCTTCAAAAATTTTTTCAGGCGATCTCCAATTCATCGGCGTACCCAGAATTTTGATTGGGGGAGGGCTAAACCACAAATCACATGAAATGACGTCATCAAAATTTTTCCAAAGAGGAAGTTTTTGTGGGACAAAGATATCGTAGAATGGAAGATGTGAAATCGTTGTTGCCTGTTTGCACGTAACCAGGATTTTGCAAAGGAAGAGGGCTTAAACTAATAGTTGAAAAATGCAAATATCTAACTTTGAGAACGTGTTGAGAAAGCTTGTGTAACTCAAATGCATCACAGACGGGGGTTTGGGGGCGGGGCTCCAATCCGCCGTAGGCTTTGAGGGTCTGGGGGCGAAGCCCCCGGCCGCTGGGGAATTTTTTGTAAATTTTTGGAAAAAAAAGCTATTTTAATGCTGTTAGATCACATTTCGCAAGTGTTCAGAGCCATTTGAAAGCACTGGATTTTTGACATTTGAAAGCCAATTGAAAAAATCTAATTGTTTAATCCTCCTTTTACTTGCAATTTAAGTCCAAAACACGTTTAACATCTTGCATTTTGAAGTTAAATTTTAATTGTAAGTGATGTGGTCCTGGTGGGGGCAGTAGCGTAGCCAGGGGGGGGGGCGGGGAGGCTTGGCCTGTCAACCAAAATGCAGAATAAGACAAATAACATGTTTTTAGCTTTTCTGAGACTGTTTTTTGCGCTGAAATGGACTAAAAATGATTTAAAGCATCTTTTGAAACATATTTTCAGGGGGGGGGGGCTAATTTGTCGAAAATTAAAGTTACAAATCAATAAAAACTTTGAAAAATGCTCAAAAATAAACAATCAGATTTTATCGCTAGCGTAAAAACGCCAAATATAGATTTATTATAAACTCAGAAATAAAACGGGGGGGGGGGGGGGGGAGGGGGGCTATTCAGTGTTAGTTAATTACCAATCACTTCTCTCAAATATCTTTCCATTAGCCCCCCGATTATTTTTCTTCATAAAAACGATTACTGTAAGTGAGTTTTATTGTATGATAAGATTGTATGATTTTGAAGAGAACTGCAATGTTATCATTAGTCACTTCCCACATAGTCCATTAATGCAACCAGTTGAATCATGTTGCGCTGCCGATTTCTATGCCACGTTTTAAAAGCATTATTTTTTATTAAAATTGCTCTAAAATTAAGCTATTTCTGCAAAAAAATAAGAAGTTTTGAGCGCTTGGGGCTCCGCCCCCAGACCCCCGTGCCTCCGGCGGCTGGGGGCTATGCCCCCAGACCCTCAGCCTCCGGTGGCCTTAATTTTAGACCCCCCCTAGCTCTAAAATTAAGCTATTTTTGCAAAAAAATGCAAAATTTCGAGCGCTGGAGGCTCCGCCACCAGACCCCCGTGCCTCCGGCGGCTGGGGGCTTTGCCCCCAGACCCCCATTGGCCTTCAGCGTCTGAGGGCTTTGTCCCCAGACCCCCCAAACAGCCCCCCATTGCGAATTTCTGGCTCCGCGCCTGGGTGGGGGAAGTAGGTGCATTGTCTCTGGCTACATTTTAGCAGTAAATCATAATCCACTCGAAGATTTTCCTTAAAGATTTTTGTTTTGTTATGAAAATAACTAGTTGTCGGAGTACACGTTCGCCAGGGGGTTAAGGCCCCTTCAATTGAAGTTCAATGATTCGTTCAATCAGCATTTTCCATGACTAATTTTTTTTAAAAAGTATTTTGTGCGTAAAAACCGGCGAGGTTGAAGGTGAAATACTGAATTGTTTTTGAAAAATGGTACAATAGATGGTTACGTCTACTCACCATGTTATTGCCGGGCCGGATTTACATCGCGCTAGGCCCCTGGCACTTCGGAGATTTTCGCAACATCTTTCTGCCAAATATAGGTGAAGACGAAAAAAAATCTTACGATTTCAGCTTGGGGCCCCTAGCTGGTACTGCGTTATATTATGGTAAATCCGGCCCTGATTAATGCATTACGTTAACAAAAAGGCTAGATGTGGGCCTGAGATAGCAACTTTTAGGACAAAAACTCTCCATTTTTTTCGGGTTATACGTTTAAATTGGTCGGCAAAAATTCAATTGAGGGGGACCGGCGCCCTTGGTCTTCAATATTGTTGTTAGTTATGCTGTGTTGTAAGCGAAAAAATGCTAAAAAGAAATTGAAACTGAAGAAACAATAGGCTTTTTTGTCATATTTTTGTCATTGGTGAAATTTCAATTGGGGGGGGACCCTTTGCCTACACTTATGCTCCAAGTGAGGAAAACAAAAAAGGTGTTCGCAAATTTTCTGCAAGATTTCTGGCGTTTTCCAACGAAATTTCAACAGTTCAAAAATTAGTGCTGTCCTCGAGCCGAGGACAGGGCAATTTTCGAGGACTTGAGGCTTCGAGGCCAAGGCCAAGGACTTCAAAATGTGTCCTCGAGACCAAAGACGTCCTTGAGGACTTCACCTCTGGCGATAACCTTTTTAGGATTAAATCATTAAAATTATTGTGGATTTTTTGAATTTATTTTATTTCACAACATGTGAAGGTAGGCAGCAGTGGTGAAGTCCTCGAGAGCACATTTTGAAGTCCTTGACCTCAGGGGTGCCGATCTTTGTTGAGCATTGGGGGGCATAATTTGCAATTTTACCCCAATTTTTCCCTATTTTCAACATTGGGGGGCATGAACCTCAACCACAATTTTGTTCAGGTGAGCAAATTAAACAAAAAAAAGGTCCTCACCAAAAATGGAGCACTTTTTTTTCCCAAATTTAGGTGAAGACCAAAAAAAAGGTCTTCACCAACAATGGAACACTTTTTCCCCAAATTCAAGTGGACACCTACGCTCAGATGCACACCAGAGTCAAATTATTGGGGGGGATGCAGATGTTGGCCATACTCAAGCTATTGGAGAGGATACAGTCAAATTATTGGAGGGATAAATTCCCCAATCCCCCTGGGTTTCGGCACCCCTGCTTGACCTTGGCCTCGAAGCCTCAAGTCCTTGGCCTAGGCCTCGAAATCTCAAGTCCTCAAAAATTGGCCTGTCCTCGGCTCGAGGACTTGAATCGTTAGAATTTTGTAGATCGCCTGAAAAAAATTTTTGAAGACCTTATTTTTTGGATATCGCCTGAAAATTTTTATTTGAAGACATTTTTCGCCTGAAAAAATTTTTTCAAGACCTTTTCTTTTAGAGAACACTTGCGCCTGTGTCCTTGGCCTCGAGCATTCCTGTCCAAGACTTCGAGAGGGCCTGTCCTCGGAAAGGCTGTCCTTGGCCTAGGCCTCAGATTTTTTTGTGTCCTTGGCCTTCGCCTCGAGCCTTTTGTCCTCGACTCCACCTCTGGTAGACAGAAGCCTGATAAACATTACGTCACTAAATCAAACAAAATTATTGTAGATAGCCCATTTAGATAGTAGATCGTCATACTGAAAACATGTTGTAATTGCATTGGACAATATATTTCAGTACCGTACAATAATTGTTTATTGCTTGTGGTGTGTGATTTTTTGCTCACTCTGTGAAATTTAGCAATAGAAGCATATAGTAATCATAGGACACATGTTTGGCAAATTTATATCTCAGATTGCTTCTTTCATGATTTACCTTAGTAAACATCTAAGCCAGTATGCGGTGAAGGACAGACACCAAACAACAAATGAGAAACTAAAACATCTTGAATTGCTTATCGCCAGACTGCACCTGATACGTATGCGCACACGTAATAGAAAGGCATGGCTACAGTCGTTGTGGTGGTCTGACCTCTGAGCACGAGTTGCCAGCCGAAAAAGGAGGAAAAGACTACTAACTTAACTGAATTGAACAATTGCCGGCAGAAAAGTCGACCGTTCTGACGAATTTGTGGTTCAAATTTATAATTACAGTACTTTGCACTTTTCAGAAGTAAAATACTACTTAAGGACGTCCTCGAGGACACATTTTGAAGTCCTAGGCCTTGGCCTCGAAAGTCAAGTTCTTGGCTTTGGCCTCGAAGTCTCAAGTCCTCGAAAATTGCCTTGTTCTCAGCTCGAGGACAGCACTATTTTTTGTATCGTTTAAATCTTTTCGGAAAACGCCAGAAACCTCATGGAAAATTTGCGAAAACCTTTTTTGTTTTCCGCAATCGGAGATTGCCTGAAAAAATTTTTTGTTATTATTTAAATGGGTTGCCGTGCAAGCGAATCTGCTACCGTTAGGTAAAGTCCACCTGCATATTGCGTAGACATCTTTTGGGCCCATTGCAAATGTAGCTGCTATGTTATTGTTGCTTTGTTTGGTTACTAGTCGAACTCAGAAAGCCTTCCAGCTTCCTTCAAGTACGTGGCCAGTTTGCTAATGTTACATTTCGTTACCAAATTGTGAACAGTGGTTTTGGTGATACCAAAATATTTAACACGAATATCTTGATAAAGCTTTCATATGCCAATATGATGATTTGGTGTTTCATCCTCTAGGCTACATTTTGGACAAAAGAAGACTCATCACCAGAGGTGGAATCCTCGAGCACATCCTTGACCTCGAGGACGTCCTAGAGCACACATTTTGAAGTCCTAGACCTTGGCCTCGAAGGTCAAGTCCTTGGCCTCGAAGCCTCAAGTCTTCGAAAATTGCCCTGTTCTCGGCACGAGGACAGAGCTATTTTTTTGAATGTTTAAAATTATGCACCTCAACGGGCAGCGGTGCGAGCGGATCTGCTACCGTTAGGTAAAGTCATAGGCGTAGCCAGGATTTTTTATTGGGGGGGGGCAAACCACAGATCACAAGCAATGACATCATCAGAAACTTCGAAAGAGGAATTTTTTGTGGGGCTAAGATATCGTGGAATGGAAGATCTGAAGCCGTGGCCTGGTGTCGGCACGTAACTAGGAACTCGTTCAAGGGAGAGGGCTTAAACCAGTAGTTAAAATGCGAAACTGTCTAAATAGGGAGACGTGTTTGAGTAAAGGAGTGCACTGTAATTGAAACGTATCACAGACGGGGTCTGGGGGCGGAGCCCCCAGCTGCCGGAAACTCTGGGGCCTGGTGGCGAAGTCCCAAGCCACTGGGCGATTTTTCGTAATTTTTTGGAAAAAAAGCTACTTTAATACTTTTGGATCACATTTCGCAAGTAATCAAAGCCATTTGAAAGAACTAGATTTTTAACCTTACAAGCCAATTGAAAAAATTAAGTTGTTCAGCCCTCCTTTTGTTTGCATTTTAAGTCCAAAACACGTTTAAAACCTTGCATTTTGGGGTTAAATTTTGTAAGTGATTTGGCCCAGGTAGGGGTAAGTAAAGAGCATTACCTCCTGCAATATTTTAGCAGTAAATAACAATCCAGTTGAATATTTTCTTCAGAGATTATTGTTTTGTCATGAAAACAACCAGTTATAGGAGTACATAATACTGCCAGGGGGCCCAGGCCCTCTCAATTCAAAAATTGTTCAATGAGCATTCCCTTACTGTAGCTAATTTTTTTCAAAAGTATTTTGCTGCATAAAGGTTGGCGAGGTGGAGGTGAATTGTTATTGAAAAATGTACAGTAGATAATTATGCCTACAAATCATGTTACTGCCCGAGCCGGATTTACATTGAGTTGAGCCCTTGGCACTTTGGTATTTTCGCAATATTTTCTTGTCAAATACAGGTGAAGACCAAAAAAAGTCTTATCTGAGTGCGGTTCCCCTGGCACTGTGCCATATGTTAAATTCGCCCGTGGTTAATGGTTATTGCATTACGTTTAAAAAATAGGTTAAATGAGGGCCTCAGTAGGCAACGTTTAGGATAAAAACCCTTAATTTCACTCGGGTTACTCATTTAAATCGGTTGGCAAACATTAAATGAAAGGGGCCCAGGGCCCCTGGAACAATATTATTGTTGGGGGCCCATTTAAATTGGGATCCATTAAAATATTGTTGTTAAGGGCCCATTTAAATTGGGGCCATTTAAATATTATTTTAGGGGGCATTTTAAAATTGTTTGGCAAAAATAAATTGAAGAGGCCCGGGCCCCCTGGATCAATATTATTGTTTGGAGCCCATTTAAATTGAGGGCTATTTAAATGTTATTGTAGGGGGCCCATTTAAATTGGTTGGTAAAAACTAACTTGCGGGGACCCGGGCCCGTGGATTAATACTATTGTTAATTACTGTTGTACGCGAAGATGCCAAAAGAAACTGAAGAAACAATAGTATTTTTTGTGACATTGTTATCGTTGGTGGCATTCCAATTGGGGGGGGGGGGCGGGCCCCCAGGCTACGCTTATGGGTAAAGTCCACCTACACATTGCGTAGGCCTAATTTGGGCCCATTGCAACTGTAGCTGCTACGTTGCTGTAGTTTTGTTTGGTTACTGGTCGAACTCAGAAAGCCTTCCAGCTTCCTTTAAGTCCGTGGCCAGTTTGCTAATGGTGCATTTCGTTACCACATCGTGAACAGCGGTTTTGGTGATTCCAAAATATTTAACACAAACATCTTGGTAAAGCTTGCAATTGCCAACATGATGATTTGGTGCGTCATCCTCTAGGCTACATTTTGGACGCAGAGAAGACTCAGCACGACCTGTAGTTTTCTTGTGCCACTGTGGATTGCAATGCCCCGTTAAAACTTGCACTACTCTATTTAATTGAGATCTTTTAAGGTTAACAAGACGTATTGTTAGTCGTGAGGACGTCCAACTTACAGACTCCTTCGTCTTCAAGCAGTCCTTCCGTTTATTCCACATAGATTTCCATCTATCTGAGGACCAGTCCTTAACCGTGCTAACACAACCGGCATACGGGACTGCTACAAAAGGTTCAGGACCATGCATTTCTGATTTAGATCCTGATTTGGCTAGATAGTCTGCCACTTCTTTACCATGTATCCCTGCATGACCAGCAATCCAGGCAATACTGACGTGGTTTTGTTTACCCAACTGATTTAGGTTTCTAATGCAGTTGAGCACTGTAATTGATGTTACAATGCACTTTATGAGTTATTTGATAGCTGCCTGACTATCCACCAGCACAACAATAGTTTGATTGTGCATTTTTTTCAAAATCAGGTTCTTGGCCACTTCTGGAATAGCTGAGACTTCTGCCTGGAACACAGTGCTTTGTGTTCCAAGGTGAAAAAATGCTTGTTTTGGGGAGTTGTTTGGGTATTCTGCATAAAGACCCGCACCTACTCGCCCATCTAGTTTTGAGCCATCAGTGTAAACCTTGGCAGTGTTCTGATTTAGAACGCTTTCAGATCTGATAGCATTCTTTTTATCCGTAATTTGACATTCGAAATTTCTCTCAAATACCTTAGTTTTCTTTATTTGGACAGCTGGCATTTGCAGCAGAGTCGGCTCATTTTTCTAACAATGCTCTACACGGCGCACAAATTCATGCAAAGAAGTTTTTGTACAAACACCTGCGCAAAATCCGTACTGCCATGCAGAAAGCTTTGCCTGCACGTTATTATCTTCATTAATATGATACAGAATTAGTCTTTCCAGTAGAGTACGCAGGATTTTGAAAAGTGGGGGGGGGGGGGGGGCAGGAACTTCAGAAAATTTGAGTAGAACAAAGATCTGAATTAGAAGAACAAATTTAGTCCAATTTTTCGCACAAAATTAGGTGAAGAGCAAAAAAAAAAAGGTCTTCACTCAAACTTAGTCTGATTTTTCGCCCAAAATTAGGTGAAGAGCAAAAAAAAAAGGTTTTGACTCATATTTAGTCCGATTTCAAGCCCAGAGCCTAGAAGAAACGCACCGAACATTCCCTTTGTGTGATCAAACCCTATGCCCAACTTGCAAAGGGGGGTGGCCATGCCTCAATTTTGCTTACTTTTCTATGCAATTTTGCAATCTTGGCGACCCAAAGGGGGGGGGCATGGCACAATGCCCCCCCTCCCCTTGAATACGCCCCTGAGTCTTTGCAACCATTTCAGTTGGAAAGAAGTTAAAGTGATTATACGGAAGGATTTAGCTTCAAAATAGCTTTCCTTTCCGGGATTGGTGAAAAATATACCTGTGCCTTCTTTCCATGCCGATGGCACACAGCTGTGTCTCAGGCATGCTTGAAAAATGACATGGTAATATCCTTCCAGTTGATTCCAACCTTTCTGGAACAGCACAGGATAGAGCCCGTCTGGCCCTGGAGCTTTGAATGGTTGAAATTCGTTGATAGCTGCTTCTATATGCTCGAATGAACAAATGTTTGCAATCATTTCAGTGTCTTCAGGTCTCATGAATGGATTATCCACTAAATCGTACCCAGTTGCATGATTTTCTGTCAGCTGGCTACCCGGTGATAAGATATCGAGCAGATTGTTTAAAGTTTCTAGCGGAGACTTCGTGAATTCTCCGTTGTGTTTAATTACGTTGCTAACACGCACCGTTTCATTCCTTCGAATAATCTTAACCAGTCGAGCCGTTGGTGTTTGACTATTCATGCTCTCTACAAACGTATACCATGAATCGCGCTTTGCTCTTCTCACAGCTTTTTTGAAATAGGCTAGGCCGAGCTTTTGAGCCTCTCAATCTTCTTGTTTTGTTTTAACGGCTTTTCTCCAAGCACGGCGAGCCTCTTTTCGAAGGCTTGTTAGCTCAGAATTCCACCAAATGTTATCTTTCTTACGAAGCGATTTTCGCATAGGGCAAGCAGCTTCATATGATTTAGTTATTATTGAATAAGCCTTGTTTGCCAGCACATCAATGTCTTCTTTTGAGGAAGGTACTGGTACTAGTGCTAAAATTTGTTCATTTAATTGGAACGACCGACGCTCGCGTCGCGTGTTTCTCTGCTTTTACTCGGCCATTTTCCAACTAACGAGTGCGAAATTTCAGACTTTTGCTTATAACTCGAGAACGGTTTGGTCTAGCTACATGAAATTTGGACAACAGTTTGAGATTAATGAGTTGTATGTTTGTACCAAATTTCGAGGCAATAGGTCACGTGACTTCGGTTTTAGAACCCGAAAACCGCCCCGCAAGTTTGGCGTAAAAAGCGGTTTCAGTCAAAAACGGCTTAAGTACGGCAAAAAATATTTTATATGGTTATATGTCTCAAGATACCCTTTCATCTCAACCAACCCACTTTTGGCCGCGATGAGGTTTATTTCTTTTTTTTTCCTTTTTTTTCCTTTTTTTCCTTTTTTTTTCCTTTTTTTCCTTCCTATTTTTTGTACGCTCTTCTTCTCCTAAACCACAACACATCGAAATCTAACTTTTGTGTAAAGTTGTTGAGCTGCAAATGCAATTTTTTCTCCCGAAATTTTTTGGGGCAACTCCACCGGGGACCCCCCAAAATGGGGCCCCAAAAAAACCATTTTTTGAACGGCTTAACTTAGAGTGCCAGTGTTTTATGATATCAGCAGATATTTAAGAGAAAAATATTTTGACATAGTTTGGGGGTGCCACTCCCCCGGGGATCCCCCCAAATGGACCCCCCAAAAATCAATTTTTTGAACGGCACAAGCTAGAGTTCTATTTTTTTGATATCAGCAGATATTTAACACACAAATATTTTGACATAGTTTGGGGGTGCCACCTCCTTGGGAACTCCCCTAAATGGACCCCCCAAAAATCAATTTTTTGAACAGCTTAACTTAGAGTGCCAATGTTTTATGATATCAGCAGATATTTAACAAACAAATATTTTGACGTAGTTTGGGGGTGCCACCCCCCGGAAACCCCCCAAATGGACCCCCCAAAAATCAATTTTTTGAATAGCTCAACTTAGAGTGCCAATGTTTTATGATATCAGCAGATATTTAACAGACAAATATTTTTGACATAGTTTGGGGGTGCCACTCCCCCGGGGACCCCCCAAATAGACCCCCAAAAATCAATTTTTTGAATGGCTCAAGCTAGAGTTCTATTTTTTTTTGATATCAGTAGATATTTAACAGACAAATATTTTGACATAGTTTGGGGGTGCCACTCCCCCGGGGACCCCCCTAATAGACCCCCAAAAATCAATTTTTTGAATGGCTTAAGCTAGAGTTCTACATTTTTTTGATATCAGTAGATATTTTACAAACAAATATTTTTCTACTTTTCTGGAGGTTTCATAATCAGATATTTTTGAATAATTGCTGATTTTACGGTAGACAAAAAGTACTTTTGAGCGTCACAGCATTAGCTATGCGTCGGTCGTTCACTGGGTTTGCTGGCAAACTCCCATCTAGTTTTTGTTCGAGTTCGTCTACATACTTGTGTTTGCAACGTGCGACGAACATTTCGAAACATTTTGGCCTGGTTTTGGATTCTGCTTTTAACCTGATCCTAATATAATAATTTAATAATATAATGTACATGTGATCCGAGAATGATAGGACGTTGCAAACATGCCAGCCAACTACTCGGTCTTACGCACACCGGTTCACTAAGGTTAAGTCTAGAACCTCTTCACGCGTTTTAGTTCTGAATGTTGGCTTATTACCTACATTACAGAAATTCAGGTCTGCACTAACAAAATACGCTAGCAGATCCTCTCCTCGGGGGTTTATATCGGACAATTCCCATATAGTGTGATGTGCAATTGCATTGGTTCCTACAATAGTAGGGATTTGTTCATTTTTAAAATTATATAGGAAAATGCCAGAAACCTCGCGGAAAATTTGCGAAGACCTTTTTTGTTTTCCTCGTTTGGAGATCGACTGAAAAAAATTTTTGAAGACCTTTTTGTTTTCGGATAACACTTGCCACTGTGTCCTTTGGTCCTTGGCCTTGGCCTCGAGCATTCCTGTCCTTGGTCTTGAGAGGGCCTGTCCTCGGAAGGACTGTTTTTGGCCTTGGCCTCGGATTTTTTTGTGTTCTTGGCCTTGGCCTCGAGCCTTGTGTCTTCGACTCCACTTCTGCTCCGCACGACCTGTAGTTTTCTTGTGTCGCTTGCAGTGCCCAGTTAAAACTTGCACTACTCTATTTAATTGAGATCTCTTAAGGTTAAGGAGACATATTGTTGGTCGTGAGGACGTCCAACCTACGGACTCCTTCATCTTCAAGCAGTCCTTCTGTTCATTATTCCACATAGATTTCCATCTATCTGAGGACCAGTCCTTAACCGTGCTAACACAGCAGGCATACGGGATTGCTATGAAAGGTTCAGGACCATGCATTTCTGATTTAGATCCTGATTTGGCTAGATAGTCTACCACTTCGTTATCATGTACCCTTGCATGTTCCGTAATCCAGGCAATACTGACGTGGTTTTGTTTACCCAACTGATTTAGGTTTTTAATACAGTTGAGCACTGTAATTGATGTTACAGTGCACTTTATGAGTGATTTGATACCAACTTGAATATTAATCAGCACAACAATAGTTTGATTGTGCATTTTTTTCAAAATCAGGTTCTTGGCCACTTCTGGAATAGCTGAGACTTCTGCCTGGAACACAGTACTGTGTATTCCAAGGTAAAAAAATGCTTGTTTTGGGGAGTTGTTTGGGTATTCTGCATAAAGACCCGCACCTACTCGCCCATCTAGTTTTGAGCCATTGGTGTAAACCTTGCTAGTGTTCTGATTTAGAACGCTTTCAGATCTGATAGCATTCTTTTTATCCGTAATTTGACATTCGAAATTTCTCTCAAATACCTTAGTTTTCTTTATTTGGTCATTTATAGCAGAGGTAAAAATCTTCTAGCATGATTGCAAACATCAACATGGCTTTGCGTTTTCCCAAAGGAACCAACTCGGTTGACATGGCAGAGCCAACTAACAGTGATTCTGTATGACCCTCGCACTGCCTCAGCCAATAAGAATTTTTCAATGGAAGTTATGTTGAGCAATATTTCCAGAGCAGCAGTAGGGGTGCCAGGAAAAACTGATGAAATCATCAGGCAAGCAAGTCTCTGCACCTTAGTGAGTTTCCTCACTAGATACTTTTTGTTGAGACCGCCATCCCAGGACCAGTGGCGGATTTAGGGGGGGGGATGGGGGGGATGCATCCCCCCCACCAGCCTAAAAGTAACGATTTTGGCCGAAAAATCAGCCTCTGTTTCGAATAATTCGGCTCCATTTCGGGATGCATCCCCCCCACCGACCTAAACGTAACTAATCCGGCGAAAAATCAGTCTCAATTTTGGTGAAGACCTTTTTTTTTTTATTTTTTTAGAGACCACCTGAATATGGGCGAAAAAAACGTTTGAATTTCCGATTTCGGCCGAAAAATCACTCTCAATTTTGGTGAAAACATCCGAATTTTTGAGGTTTTGTGCTTCAAATCCCCCCCCACCAAAATTTTCTGGATCCGCCACTGCCCAGGACACACATGCATACGGCATGATTGGACGTATCATAGCTCTGTATCCATTTCATTATACCGTATTTACTCGTTTTACCGCCCGATCTTGATTAAGGGCCCGTTTGAATAGCCGCCCGTGTGAGCAGAACAAAAAAATAAATGAGGGCCCGTGCTTTAATACCCGCCCGGTGCAAAAGCTGATTTTTCAGTGGTAGAGAACAATAGAAAATAAGAAGCTGCTAAGAAACGCTTGTGTCACAACGCTGTTGAATTTTAAGCGCTAGTAGACAACAGTCACGCCTTAGACGTCCAATTGCATAACAGATAGCATTGATTACGTTTTGGCAGACAACACTAACGCCTTAGACGTCCAATTGCATAACAAATAGCATTGATTACGTAACAGGTAGTATTGATTACGGCTCCCATTTGTCTACTGCTCATTCATTCAGAATATTGAGTGAAATATATATGGAGAAAGATTAAATGTCGTGAAATATTTGTCTTCAACGATAATTTTTGTGGTAATTTTACTTTGAAAATAACAAGCGCCCGTGCTTAAATAAACGCCCGTTTGAATAGGGGCCCGGCAGCGAGTAAGGTTGAAAAAAATAAGGGCCCGGGCTACAAAACGAGTAAATACGGTACATGGTTTTATTCCCCACGTTTTACCCACAATTTGTCTACATTGCAATAATGCTGTAGTTGCTTTGCGGGTAATTCGGGTAATATGTGGTTTCCAAGTTAACTTGCAGTCCAGAGTAACACCTAACAGCCTTGCTTCCTTGGAAACTTCAAGTTTTGAACCATTCCTTGACAAGTAACCCAAATCTGGATTCCGTTTGCGAGTGAACAGTACAATTTCGGTTTTCTTGCTGCTAAACTGTAGCTCTTGTTCCGAATCCCAGTTTGCAGCAATATTTATTGCTTTCTGGGCCATACCTCTGATCTAAAGCATATCAGCAGCAGTGACCAACACTGCTAAATAATCGGCATAGGCTTGAACATAAAAGCCCCTGCTACGTAACTCTAGCGCTAGCCAAAATTTTTTTCAAGACCTGAAAAAAAAATTTTTTTTTTGAAGAACACTTGCGCCTGTGTCCTTGGTGCTTGGCCTTGGCCTCGAGTATTCCTGTCCTTGGCCTGAAGAGGGTCTGTCCTCGAAACGGCTGTCCTTGGCCTTGGCCTGAAGAGTATTCGAGTATTCGAAACGAGTATTCCTGTCCTTGGCCTGAAGAGGGTCTGTCCTCGAAACGGCTGTCCTTGGCCTTGGCTTCGAACCTTGCGTCCTCGACTCCATCTGTTAAGTAGCGTTGCTTCACTCTAAAAGCAAGCAAGTAAAAGTATGTAGACACAAAAAAACTGCTCAAATAGTACTCGTTACTGGAAAAAAATCCTTGAGTAATCAACTCAAGTAAAGGTATTTCGTTACTTTACACCGCTGGTATCAAGCACTATCAAATCAAATCTCATTATATTTGTTGTGATAAACCAAAGCGTATAACGTGTTGGCGGGGCCCATCTTCGCGTCATTGCGCCCGGGCAACGCAGCTCCTTTCAAAGAAACGTCACAGCGGTGGCGAGCCGTTGGCAACACTGTATCCGATTTGACTGCCCCGAGATTTGAACTTCAGACCTCCTTTACGCGTTACCGTTCGACCAACTGGCCGATGTTTAAAGCACTAAACTCAACTAATTAACAAGAAAGGTTGCTAAAAATTTAATCTCAATATGCATTCCGAAACCGCCAGGGAAGGCTGCGAGCTAATGCTAAATTACTGACTCAACTATAGCAAATTATACAGTTTATAGTCAGTGCCTAAACTAATTGAGTTAGCTTAGCTTTATATTACACTGGGAGAAGGGACAAAAATGCCTTTTGCCCTTTTCTTTTTTATATAGTTATAGTATACTGTACAGGGGCGTATTTAGGGGGGGGCCATTGGGCCATGGCCCCCCCTTTGGGTCGCCAGGATAGCATATTTAGCAAAGAATTGCATGCCAAATTGCGGTATGGCCCCCTCCTCTTGGCAAGTTGAGCGGAAGCTCTGATTACACAAAGAGTATGTTTGGTCCGTTTGTTTCAGGCCTGCACCCTTTTTTTTTTGCTCTTCACCTAATTTTGGGAGAAAAATCGGACTAATTTTGAGTAAAACGATGTTCTTTCCGACCTGTATATTTCTCAAATTTTGTGAGGTTCCTGGCCCCCTCCTTTTCAAAATCGTGCGTACGCTACTGGTACTGTAGTTGTAGCAAAAAGTGTTTTACTTTAAACCAATTTTAGTTGGAGTCAAATATATTCTTGAACAATCTACAAAGTTTGATGTAGCTGGAGTGAGAGAAAGTTTTCCAACTTTAACCATGCTTTACACGGTCTCCTTGACCAACGCAATTTACACGGGGGGGAGATCATTTTAAAATGCCTGAGTCAAAGTGGTAACGTCGCAAAAGAGTAAGTACTATGACGTCATTTTAAGTGGAATGGCCAAAAATCGCTTAGATTAAAGAGAGTGATATAACCACCTCAAAATTGGGAAACTTTTCCTTACCTTAGCAAATTCAAATTTTCAGAGGTAAATTTGACTTAATATCAAATTGGTTTGAAGTAAAAATTTTTTTTTTGGAGGGTTTGCCACAAAAAACCGACACGGGAGCAAAACCCTCTCATGTAAAATAGGGTCAAATTTATCGGTACCACTTCATCAAAATTAGGGTCTTTTTGACCTATATTTAAATGAACTGATGTTGTAGGAAGCAGCGATGGCGGAACCATTTTGAAAGTGGGGGGGCCCAAAGTCTATCCAGTTTCTTCACCTACAGAGCATAACGCGCAGTTGTAAGCTTACGGCAATTTTCGTTGTTTTAGCACTAGCTACTGCAAATGCAGCATGTCGCTAAAGGTTACCGAGACAACGCAGTTCGTTTAAAACAGTGCGCCCATAAATGTTATTCCAAGCCGTAATTAATCATCAAAAACTATAGCAATAATATTAGGCCTATTCAATATGCATAATAAAACAGTCGCAAATTTAGTTACAGCAAAAATGTTATATGTTAGTAAACACACTGCAAATGTACACATTAAACTCGACATACAGCCCGATAAAAAGGAGGATACCTGATAAGGTAGGGCCTTGCCTCAATTTTTTTCTTGAAATGTATAGGATATACTGACCAATTTTTTCCCTTTGTTTACATATTACATTGCAGGCTTTTAAACTCCCGATATTTTTTAAAGTTTCGACTCCTGTACTCCATGAGTCCACAGTCTTGCTTCAATCTATGAGAACTTAATTTTTTTGTAGTAACGTATAGCTTCACAAAGATTTGCCAAAATCTCCTATATTTAATCACCGTTAATTTTGCGACTGCAATTCCACTAGCTTGTCCGCTGGACTAAAAATAAACTCAGCTTATCATATTATGGGTCTATTGCAAACCGTAAATTGTAAAAGGCAGTGTAATATTTCCATTCCAAACCAAGTCTTCAGCCCTCCGTTTAGCTAAATTTGCAAACTTACTTATCATTGTGGGAGTACCAGTACCGCTTCGACCTTCATAGCTTGAACTTAAATCACTGGCAAGGCCACTACCATTATCCGAATTTTCTTCGCTATCTTCCCCGTGGTTTATTATCGGCCGTTTAGATGGAGGTTCTGAACTTGACTGTTCTGCTAACGAACGTTTGCTAAACAACGATGTTATCTTTTTCGTTTCATTTCTATATTAGCATTATAAACGTGCTAAGCTCAACAGTAACATATACAAATAACACATAACAGGCGCGTAGCCAGAAATCCGCAATGGGGCGGGGGCTGTTTTGTGGAAGATAGCAAATGGGGGTCTGGGGGCGAAGCCCCAGCCGCTGGAGACTGGGGGTTTGGAGGCAAAGCCCCTAGCCGCCGGAGGCACGGGGGTCTGGGGGTGGAGCCCCCAGCGCTCGAAAATTTTGCATTTTTAGCAAAAATAGCTTCATTTTAGGGCTATTTGGATTAAAAAATAATGCTTTTAAAACGTGGCTTAGAAATTGGCAGTGCAAACATGATTAAACTGGTGGCATAAATGGGCTATTTGGGAGGTGGCTAATGGTAAAATGTTAGTTATCTTGTTTAGATGCTGGTAGATTATAAAATCGAATAGTTCAACAAAACTCACACGGAGTAATCTATTTCGTATACAGTTTATAGAGAAAAAAATTGCGGCGGGGCTAATGAAAAGAGATTTGGGAGCAATGATTGATAATTAACTAATACTGAATAGCCCCCCCCTATTCCGTAGTTTATAGTATATTTGTTGATGACACCTATGTTTAGCATTTTTACACTTGCGATCAAATTTGATGACTTATTTTTGACGATTTTCCAAAGTTTTCATTTATTTGTTGGTTTTAGACAAATTAGCCCCCCCCCTGAATATTTGTTTCAAAAGATGTTTTAAATCACTATTTAGTCCACTCCAGTGAATAAAATAGTCTCAAAAGTGCTAAAAACGTAGTGTTTTTCTCATTTTGCATTTTGGTCGACATGCCAATGGGGGGGCTATAGACCCCCCGCCCCGCCCCCTGGCTACCGCTACTGACATATAATGATTGCAAAGTCTCTTAAACACGCTTTTTAGAGCAAGCGTCGTTTGAGGCATTCCATTTTGGCTTTCTTCCAAAAGGTACTTGAAACGCGTGAGTGCAAAATATGAAGATTGCGTCGCATCTTCCTTTTCCAGATTCAACAAGTTACTTTTTGCGTTAGTATCCATTCGCTATTTACTATTTTTGTGGTGGTCGAGAATAAAAAAATGAATGAATTATCTGAGAAAATAATGTAGCATAGTACTCATTTTTTACACCACAAATTAACCTATAATTGTTCATCAGCTGCACACCAATCAAATTCGCTCCTATTTCGTCAGTGACGCTTATAATAATTACGTAACAATGCAAAGAATGGCGGCTGGGTACAATAACCGTGGAGAGGGGAGGTTATTTTCAGAGATTTGAAATCACTTTCAAAATAACGTAAACATCGTATAGTTGCAAAAATGACAGCTGCGCAGGTATTAAATCCAAACCGAAGGTATCGTACTCTTAACACGAGCATCACAATTGGGAATGGAATCGATCTAGTGTTAAGCTCAAGAGGAGAAATTACGCTACAAAAATTATTTTGAGTCATCGTCGTAAAAGTCAATGCATGTAATCCAATGCCTTCCCACCCGGTTAGGAGTGTGAGTCTGCATTCTACGCCTTCTGGTTTCGACATCTATGATATTAAGTTGCAAAAACATTTTTCAGCAGTGTTATTTTAGAAAAAAATCACACAAATTAGGGCCCCCCAAGGGCCCCCCCTGAAAAAAAAGTGGGGGGGCCGGCCCCCCCCCGGTTCCGCCACCTATGGTAGGAAGTTTTTGTGGCGTCCGTTTACAACTTTGATCGACATAGACATTTTATTATTTTCATTAAAAAAAAACAAGCTTATCTGTCAAAACTTGCATCGCCCTCTCGAGCCTATCGCTCCGATGCCTTTAAATTTCATCAGCTGCATATTACTTCCGGCCATCAGCTTCTTAAAAATTACTCGATATGCCAGTCGAACTTAGGTCTTTGGGTTGCAACAAAATTACGACTGGTTCTATTCGGTTGTCACATTTCAAAGATCAAGTTTGTTTTTTGTGTTTGTTGCGAAATCATAGTTAATCATTTACCTATTGATTGTCATGTTTCAATATTTTTACAAACAAATATTGAGTAATTAAATTTGAATTAAGATTATCATGTTCATTATTGACTTTGAAAATCAATTTATTGCTCATGTCTGTTATTTATTGATTCAATAAATTCCTATAGTGAGCTGCAATATTGCCTCTGCAGCGAAATGGTTGATTTTTTGTCCCACTTGTTATTACATTTGCATAATATGGCAGGGATTCTAAATTACTATATCTTACTAAAATATATCAAACCTGATTTTATTAAAAATAATACAGTATGATTGCGGTTTGCTCAGTGATTTGCGGTTTGCTCAGTGATTTATGTGTTCGGTGTCGCTTTTATTTATTGTGTTTTTTAGTCCAATTTTTAGTTTTTTCTTTGTAATCTTATTTGCTAAGTTAGCTGCACGTGTTTTGCTTGTTTTAATTGGTTGCTTGTTTCTGCCGCCCTTTATTTTAACTGGGATTGTAAATTGTAATGCAATGTTATACTCGTTTCATAAATACGCACAATAATACAGCAACGGACTGACTTTTGAGTTGCTGCAAAATTAAATCGCAAAAAAATCAAAAAATTTATTGGCAATTATTGCTCTCATCATGAGATATTTGCGTAGTGCATCATATGAGAATACCGAAAAACATTACTTGTTGTAAACATGAGACAAGCACAATTACATATTTTTACAAGAAAAATTTTGTAAGAACACCATGCTCATTTTTGATCAAAAATTTAAGAACAAATTAAAACAATGCCAGGCTTAGCATGAAAAAAAAATTAGGAACATTGGCTGGCACAACGTATTTGTAAATAATCAGCATAGGATTTTTGGCTTTTACCATATTGCCATTCTTAATTTGTCAAACAGAAATCAAGATCTAAAACAAAATACTTTTTTTTAACATGCAAAAATGAATTTGTATCACTTTATTCTTCCAAAAGTTAAGAACAAAATATGAGAGTGAAAATTTGCAAAATTTAAGAACAGCCAGCCTCAGCTCAAAATTTACTGGTTCTTATAAAAAAAGTGTTACACCGAGTTTAAAAGAGTCAAAAGGAATGATTAACATATCCATTCTTTTCCACAGAAAAAGTACTTTCTTTTGTGGCGTACTCATCATCAGATTTGAAAGAATTCTGTAAATGCAAATCAATAAAAAATTTCCAAGCTCCCAAAATACCAACATAAAATTGTAGTATACTGAAGATTGACTGTTTGACATACTGCTGGTGCAACGTACAAAACTAAGCTTACAGGGGCATTAGGTCAAGTTTTTCACTATTGACCAAAATGTTGAGATGAGCCTAAAATGCATTCTCACCAAATTTGGACATTCTATGTCTTGCCGTTTTCAAGATATTGCAGTTTCAAGTTAACAATTTTCCTCTTACTTCTGTGTTTTCTTTTTGCCAGTATTGTTACAGAAGATTAACGTTTAGAAAATTGACTGGAATTTATTTATGAAGCAACTAATTTTCTATTCTGACCCTTTACATTGTTTCGACAACAACACTCCCAAAAACAGTCATTGAGAGTTACAAACATGCCATAATTTTTTGAAATTTTGTTTGTAACTTGATTGGCAACCCAGGCAAAAATTTTAAAGAGAAAAAAGCCTTTCTAAGGGGAAATCAAAATTGTCATATCTTGGAAACGGAAGGTCGTAGAAAGCTCAAATTTGGTGAAGTTGGTCTTCAGACCTGTGGAATTTTTTGAGAATAAAACGAGCAAAAATATTTTTGATCTGCATTCTCTTTAAAATTTCGGAATATTGTTGTGAATGAATAATGTCTATTGTTTGCCGACCACTACACAATATTGCGTTACAAAATTATTGTGGAATGCCTTAAATTTATCTAAAAAAAACGAAAAAAGTAGTTTTTGAATAACATGAAAATGCGTTTTTTTTATGATAGACACATAGGCGTATACAGGAGTTTTGATTGGGGGGGAAACCACAAAACATGCAATGGGGTCATCATAAATTTTCAAAAGGGGAATTTTTTGTGGGGCGAAGTGATTGTAAAATTAAAGATCAGAAGACGTGGCCTGGTGTTGGCACATCACTAGGATTTTGATCAAGGAAGGGGGCTTAAACCAATAGTTAAAATGTGAAAATGTCTAAATTGGGAGACGTGTTGTGTAAAGTAGTGTAACTCAAACGTATTGCAGACGTGGGCCTGGGTACATAGCCCCTAGCTGCTGGACGATTTTTTGTAATTTTTTGGGAAAAAAAGGCTATTTTAATGCCATTGGATCACATTTTGGCAATTTTGCACGTGTTCAGAGCCATTTGAAAGAGCTAGATTTTTAGTAGTGAAAACCAATCGAAAAAATTAAATTTTTCAGTTCTCCTTCTACTTGCAATTTAAGTCCAAAACACACATAAAATGTTGCATTTTAGTGTTAAATTTTGTAAGTGATTTGGCCCAGGTAGGGGAAGTAAGTTACATTGCTTTTTGCAATATTAGTTTTGGCAGGAAATAATAATTCACTTGAAGATTTTCCTCAAAAATTATTGTTTGTCATGAAAATAACCAGTTATAGGAGTACATGTATGGCCATGGGGTCCAGGCCCTCTCAATTCAAAAATTTATTCAATGAGCATTTTACCTCTAGATTTTTTTTTCAAAAGTATTTTGTCGCACAAAAACAGGCGAGGTGGCAGTGAATCATTATCAAAAAATGTACAATAGATGGTTGCGCCTACTAACCACGTTATTGCCCGGACCGGATTTACATTGCGCAAGGCTCCTTGGACTTTAAAAATTTTCGCAACATCTTCCTGCCAAATGCAGGTGAAGACCAAAAAAAGTCTTACCATCTGAGCGCGGGGCCCCTGGCACTGTGGCGTATGGCAAATCGGGCCATGGTTATTTCATTACGTTTATAAAAAGGTTAGATGAAGGCCTGAGTTAGCAACTTTTTGAATAAAAACCCTTAATTTCACCCGAGTTATACGCTTAAATTGGTAGGCAAAAATTGAATTGAGGGGGCCCAAGTCTGATGGATCAATATTATTGCTAATTACTATTGACCGCTTTACACAAAATATGGTTCATTATTTTTGACTGCTTAATAAAACATTCCGTAGTAATTCCTTGCTTATAGAAGTCATAAAAAGTAAAGTTTAGCGATTTTGAAAATGCTAGAAAGCTTGAATGTCTGAGAATTAAAATATTTTTAAAATCTTGAATTCATAATTTGAACAGCATTTCGAAAAGTATACGTGCATGATTAAAAAAAACGTTGCCCGTCTTAATGTCATTGATCCAATGCAATGCTGGGTTGCCTTAAAATTTTCGTTTTCGCCAACGCTCTTTAGGAATCTAGATTTATCAAGAGAGTTGGGCAAAAACGTTTAATGTACAACAGCCTCTTTCAACGTTATCCATTTTTTGTAGATTAAAAAACGATAGCTTCGATGGCATTTACAGCCATGTTAAAGTTCTTTACAACAAACAAGTATTTCACAGAATTCAAGTAGCAAAAAAAAGCTAATTTTCTCGACACTTCTCATTTTCAAAACGAAAGTTTTGAGAAGTAGCCTACTCTCTCACCTCATCTTCACTGTCATTTTCATACATCATTAACATTCCCTCGCCCAGCAAATAACCGATTCCAGCCCCCACCACGGTTGCTATTAGCAACCATACGTTAAACGTCATCGCAATCAACATGAGACAGTAGCCGAGAAATACCTAAAACTTCAACAGTTTCAGTTTCAATAATATTTAAAATAAGTTCAGAAAGAAATCAAAAAGAAAGTTTTCACGTTTCATTTTTAATTTTTTACTTTGAGTGAAGTCAAACTTTAGCTGGTGGATCTAGGCTGTACAACTTCGGAGAGAAGTAGAGGAGTGCAAACTTGTTTTAACTCTCAATCAACTGCATCAATCGCCAATCGGCCTATACCAGGAGAGTCCGAACTTTTTTGAAGGAGTGTCAAACAAGGCTTTGCGAAAGCATTTGCGGGCCGACTTTGAGTCTATTGCATCAAGGTGAAGAAAAACGGCCATCATCGTGATTTAGGGGCATTTTGGGACGCAAAATAGGAGCAGACCAAAAAAAAATTTCTTGGCTGATACGTTCATCGTTTCACCTATATCTGCAGGGTATAATTTTGGTCGAAAAATAGGTGAAGATCGGTCGCGAGCTGGACAAAATTTTATTGCGGGATACCTTCCTCCCAAACCTTCTTGATTCGTCTTTTATGTATCGTACACAGTATACAACTGATTGAAAAGTGTTTCTATAGGAAAATGAAGCGTTTCAAATATTTAGCAGAGGTGGAGACCTCGAAAACACATTTTGAAGTCCTTGGCCTCGAAGCCTCAAGCCCTCGAAAATTGCCCTGTCTTCGGTTCCAGGACAGCACTATTTTTGGTAACGTTAAAATTTTGTAGACCGCTTTAAAAATTTCTTTTAAGACCGTTTTTTTTGGAGATGGAAAACTGTGGTTGAAGACCTTTTTTTTTTTGTTTTTATGGAGAACACTTGCCGCCTGTGTCCTTTGTCCTTGGCCTCGACCTCAAGCATTTCTGTCCTTGGCCTCGAGAGGGTCTGTCCTCGGAAAGGCTGTCCTTGGCCTTGGCCTCAGATTATTTTTTGTATTTCGCATGGACTTTGGCCTCAAGTCTTGTGTCCTTGACTCCACCTCTGATGTTTAGTGGCACCTTTTGGGACAAACTCAAAAGTTTTCAATCGGAAAAACTTGTAAAAACTGAAAAGGGCATTCAAGTGAAGCTTTTCACTGTTGACTAGAATGTTGGGAAAAGTCTGAAATGCATTCTTACCAAATGCAAACTTTTCACATCTTCCAGTTTTCAAGATATTACAGTTTAAGTTGACAATTTTCCTCTTGCTTCACCAACTTCAGTGTTGCCACTTCGTCAGTATTAACTCTTTATTTTGATTTGACACCAATTCAGCTGCGAAACACTTATTGGTACTTCGCGTGAGCGCGTAGTACCTTTCTTTTTCGCAAATTTTGGCAGATAAGGATTGATTTGCTCATAACTAGCAAATGGTAAAACCTAGAAAGTTGAAATTTGGACTCAAAATGGGAATTAATGATTGCGTCGTGTGTGCCAATTTTGGGGATCCTAGGTCACGTGATCGTGAATTGAGACACAAAAAAACATAAAAAATTGCGATTTTTGGCTTGAAAATTAATTAATTTGCCCATAACTCAAAAACCACTGGACGTGCACAGCTGAAAATTGTACACAATGTGGGTGATTATAAATAGTTTATGCAAACCGAGTTTGGAGCGAGCGGTCGCGTGACTAAAATGATACAGGCCGAAAATGGGCAGAAAGTGGACGGTTTAGAACCGATATATATCGGTAAATACCAATTTTGATCGAAAATGATTTGTGGTTTTTGAGCACACTATCAACCGCCTTTCTTTTGGTTATGTTCGTTTACCCCAACTTTAATACTGTTTTTTATCTTTTTAGTCTTTTTTCTTACTTTTTTTCTTTTTCTTCTCCATCTATCTACTTTTAAACCGCTAAACGCACTGTTTTCAAAGTTTGAGCGATTGAAGATATCAGGGAGGACTAGAGCGGGAATGAAATCGGGGGTGCCAGGTTGGGGTGAACCCCTCAATCGGGCCCTCAAAAATTTTTAACTTTTAAAACGTTACAGCTAGATAAATCAAAATTTTGGAATAGGTAGATATTAAAAATAAACTAAACCTAACAAAAATTGAGGGTTCAACAATGGGGGTTTCCCCCCAAACAAGCCCTCCAAAATTCGAATTTTTTAACCTTTTAAGCTAGACACAAAAAAATTTTTAAGGTAACTAAACATAAACAAAAGATAATATTTGGCAAAATTTGGGGGTACTAAAATGGGGGGTGCCACTCAAACGAAGCCACCAAAATTTTAATCTTTTAAACCGTTAGAGCTGGATGGATCAAATTTTTGTTATAGGTAGACATAAAAAATAAACTAAACCTAAGAAAATTTGGGGTTCCAAAATGGGGGGTTTGCCCCAAATGTGGCCCTCCAAAATTCAAACTTTTTACCTACTAAGCTGGAGACACAAAATTTTTAAGGTAACTAAATATAAAAAAAGATAAAATTAGACCAAATTTGGAGGCTTTAAAATCCGAGGTCTCCCCAAATGAGGCCGCCAAAATTCAAAGCTTTTTAACCATACACGTTAGACAAATGAAATTTTCAAAATAGTTAAATATATGGAAAAGATAAAATATGACAAAATTTGGGGATACCACAATGGGAGTCCCCCTCAAACCAGAATGCCAAAATTCAAACTTTTTAATTCTTTAAGCTAGACACATCAAATTTTCAGGATAAGTTAGTATCAAGGAAAGATAAAATTAATTTCAGGCACCAAAATCGGGGGTCCCTCAATTGGATCCTTTAAAATTCAAACTTTTCAATCATTTAAGCCAGACACATGAAACTTTCAGAACAAGTAAATATTAAAGAAAAATAAAATCAGAATAGGTAGATAAAATATGACTAGGTGCCACAATCGGAGAGTCCTCCTCCAACCGGTCCTTCAAAATTTTAACCACTCAAGCTAGACAAATAAAATTTTTAAGATAGGTAAAAATACATATGAAAAAATACTGAGGATCTCATACTATAGGGGTCCTCCAATTATGTTGACACCTCCCCCCATTAACTGCAAAATCTAAACGAATTAAATCTATTGGATAGGTTAATATAAATGAAAGATAGATGACAATATTTGGTGGGCCACATTGAGGAGACCTTGCCAAATGGGCCCCTTAAAGTTTTAAAATCTTAAATACGAATTATTCGAGCTAGACATATCAAATTTTAAGAATACCGGTGGGCTAATATTAGAAAAAGATAAAACATGCCAAGCTAGGTAATGCCTTGTTGGACAATAATTAGCTCGAAAGATCGTGTTAATTAAGGTCGTATAGAAAACTGCGATGGTTTACGAAGTCATTCTTATCAACCTGCGACAACTTTGTTAGTGAAGCATTAACTCGGGAAAAAAATTTTAATTCTCCTTTTTTTGCAATTTGTCATATTATACCATTCGAGAATGAAGTCTATGTCGCAAAAACATAAACGATTTAGTAAAAACCTTAATAAATGCCTGTTTTAAATTTGCATAATTTTAGCATTTTTTTATTATTTTGGTTTATGCTGTTGAGGAGGAGGCTTTAAATTTTAAACAATCGGTATACCAATACTATATGTTGATTGTTGAATTGCGATGCGAAAGAGCGTTTTCAAAATCATACATGGCTGTTAATTGCGTTGATGTAACGAAATTTGATTGTTAGTCGCTGGAATTTTTAAGACCGCTTTATGTTATTTCAAATGGAGTGAAAAACTGCTAAGAACTCGTAAAAGTGCTGAGATTTGACGTTGTATTGCAAACTGTTATGCGGGCTTTTTGAATGACGTTACTCAATTATTTTTGATAACTTCGAGATTTAAATTTTGAACTCGAATAACCACAAAGAGATTTAAGTTAGTGAAACAAAGTTTGAAAGGGGTGCATTTAAATTATCGATCGACTATCAACGACTACATTTTTTACAAATTCATTCAAAGCAATCGGATCACTATTTAAAGCTTAATAAAGTTCAGTAAAAGTTGAATAATTGGACAATGTCGCGAAGTCCCCAAATGTCGCTTGTTTAAGCTTAGAACTAGGAACGTGCTGTAACTTTTTGAAACTTTATTTCAAATCGGCAACTCCGACAAAATTTCAAAGAAAAAATCTAAAGTGTTTTATCTCGGAAAAGGAATGGCAAAAAGCTCAAATTTGGTAAGTCAGTTTTTTCAGATCTGCCAAAAAATTTTGAGATAAAACCAGGCAAGAAAATCTCCGACTTCAATGATCATTTAATGAAAATGGTTATGGAGGTGTAAACAGTACGAAGTAATCACGGAAAACTTTTTATACCGGTATTTGCACGAAGACCAGCAAAACATTATTGCTGTAGGTTTGAATATTCTTAATTCGTTTTATCAAAATTGCGAATAAAATATTGTTTTTCAATAAGCAATACGGACTTATTTATAAAAGCCGTTTAAACTTGTTTAGATGTTCATAAGTGTGCATACTGGTACCGTATATATCTTATAAAAGTTGTTTAAATCTGTTTAAATGTTCAAACAAGAGCGTACGAGCACTGTTTATCTTTTACGTTGGTAATTCGGAAGCCAATACCACAGGCGTTCAATTTTTTCCTTAAAATAAACAAACGATAGGTTACGCTCACAAGCTCACCCTTTTGCGTTAAGTGTAAGGCCCAGTCCACACTGGGCGTATAATCCTAAGCGCACAAGCGTATTCTCTATTTATTTTAACCAACTGGCAGCTTGTACACTGTTTGTATTGGTTGTGTTATTTGGTATTTTTGGTTATCGCCAAGCTTAAGTTTAAACCTGTTACTGTTTAAGTATTGCTATTTGGTGCAGTTGACGTAGATTGACTGCATGGTCTTTCGCTACTTCCTGTCTGAGTACTTTTAAGGTACAATGGTAAAAATAAACTTGACTTGTACGCCGGTAAAGCAGCAGGCACGTAAATAGAACGGAAATTTGGGGGGGGGGCAAGCGAAACTTTGGGGGCAATGGCTTCGCTCTGGTAGAGATCTCCAAAAAAAAAGGTCTTCACAGCAGAATGAAAAGCTGATTTGCCCCATTTTCGGTGAAGACCAAAAAAAAGGTCTTCGCAAAGTTAAAAGCTGATTTTACTCGCAATTGGCAGACTCAGGATATTTTGTTACGTCAAAATGACGTTTAAGTGAAACCATTTGGGGGGGGAAGTAACGTAATTAAGTACTGCACATATATATGTTACATGAAATTTTGTTCAAAATGACGTTAAACTGAAATTATTTTGTGGGGGCAAAGTAAAATTTTGGGTAGGGGCAATTGCCCCTCTGCTCCCTCCTGGCTACGTGCATGTAAGGCAGTACAACCAGCAAACTGCTTTACCGGCAACGTATACAGGCTGCCATTAAGTTAAAATAAATTAAGGCTACGATCGTACGCTCATAATTTTGTGCCTAGTTTCGACTGGGACTAAAAGAAAACACAAAGAGAGCTCTTACTTGAACCGAGTGTAAAGCGCTTTGAAAGGCATGATGTATCCAAAACTTAGGGTTGTTTCTCAGTTGACTTGGTTTGTTTCCACATCTTTTATCTTTCTGCACATAAGAATATTATTAGGGGCCGGACCGAAGGTGGGTACTTGAGTACTGCCAATAAAATTTTTCACAAAGTATTGCTGTAGATACTGTAAAGAGCAATAATGGATAATGTTGCATACCCCGCCTATGCACATCGCGTCTTGCTCTGCGGCTCTGCCTATTCAAAACATTTTTGAGCACCCATAACGATAACTAAATAAATTATATTGTAATATGCTACATTCAACACGTTACGTTGGTATTGTTTACAAATGCTAAAAATCATAAGTTAATGCAAAACGTTAGCTTCGTTAACCACTAGTCCGTTAACAAACTTCACACCTCCGTTAACGTTAATCCGTTATTTTCAGCTTTAATTAACGGAAGTTAATAAAGCCCGTTAATTCGTTAACATTTTGAGTGTAATATGCATTTTTTTTTTTTTTTTATTCACTCACTTCTAGAACACGTATTGACGTTGTTGAGCTCATTGTATGGAAACATCTATTGCTATGGTGGCCTTTTTGTGTTTTGGAAGTTATATTTTATAGTCGAATATCATTACAAGATAAAAATATGTTGAAATGCACTAACGAAGCTGCGATCGGAAAATCTTTGGAAATTGCGAACAGCGATAATTAATAGACCTATGAAGCTGCAGCTTATTATTTGCCACAAAAAAGAGCTCCTTTCTTCGCTTTCTTTAGTAAAACTTGTGCTAATGCGCAACAAGTGTTACCAGTGCAAACCTGCTAACTGGTTTGTACCGGTACGATGAATGAATGTAGCAAGAAATTAACGATGAAAACCTTAAAGGAAGTTAATGAAACTTAACCGAAGTTAATTTAGTCCGTTAACATAAAAAAAACTTTTTAACAAATTAACGAGTTAATGAAAAAGTTAGCTTCGTTACTAACGGATTAACGATTAACGGACTTGTGCCCACCTATGCTAAAAATCCAACAAATCTTTGCAAAAAATTCTTTTTGAATGAAACGAAAGAAAATCCAGAATATAAAAGTTCAAAACAGCTATTAAATCTATTGTTGGAACTTCCAGCTCAAATCCAAGTCCATATATATGATATGTTGTACACGTGAACAATGAACATCAAACTCTTGTACTTTTTTTGCTTTGGTAGATGAATGAAGAATGAAAAAAAGACAAGACTGTAGAGATATGCTCACAGTATAATGACGTGTAGACAGATTTATCATGAATAACTTATAAACATGGTTGCCAGCTGCGTAATTTTTTCCTCATTTTTTTTTTTTTAAGTCGATTTTTTTGTGAGTGGGTAGAGGGTAAAATAAAAAAAGATACGTTAGTAATTTTTTAATGAAATTCATATGGGTTTTTAAGATTAAGTAGGAAAAAAATTTGTTTTTTTGGGGGGAACTTACACGAGATTTTTTTTTTTAGCGAAACATATACGGTATTTGGAGGAAATTTAGTCTTCATCTCTGTCTTATGCAGATTATGCTACATCTAACCTACTGGACGCGGAGTTTTTCGACAAAAACACTTATTTTTGAATTTTTTTTGCTCTAATTTAGAGAGTTTCTTATTGATTTGGTCTGGAAAATTGCTTATATCGAAAATAAGAGTGAGAAGGCTATGACCCAATATACGATCAGGTAGGTACTCCATTACGTTTTCTAGATCGCACAATGCTCTTCTCACCGACGAAAGTGATGAATTATCTTCCTTCAAATTTGAAAACATTCTCTGGTTTTCCCATTTCCGAAAATTTTTCAATAATTCGTATGCCATTGCAAAGCCAAGTACTCCAAAACAGGATCCAATTAGAGCTGAAAATCAAACTTGTAATTGTTAGGAGAAAGCAATCTTTGAAAAACTTATCAGAATTCGCGATTTGACAATAATTTTGAGAGTTAGCCACATGAGGCAGACACTTGAGGACGAGAAATTTTTTGACTGCATTATTTTGTGATTTTTTGTGCTTACCATAGCATTTTGTAATTTTTTTTGTGCTTACCTGAGTAAGTGTTGTTGAATTTGAAGTGGCACGATGCTATCACGGTTCAAATCGTTTCACATCGCCCTACTCTTGAAACTATTTTGCGCTATCACTTCATTTAGCGATCAAACCATGAATAAAACATATTTAGATTAAAATTTATGTGTCCGGATTACATAAGCTCACAATGTAGTTTAACCGAGGCGGTAGACCACACAAGGATGCGTTCTTTTGCCCTGGAATGCTAGTTACTATACCTACCTCCTTCTTCAGTTATTTTCCATCCTTGAAAAAGAACAGTAATTGGATACATGAAGTTGAAATACATCCCGCTTGACATTGAGTCGTGGCCATGATGATCCATTTTAATAAAGGTATAAGTTACTGGCCTGCCACTTTTTTACGTTACTGAGCTTCAAAATCAAACCAAACCTTTCATTATACTCGCTGTATTACGCCGAAGCGTGTAACGAGTTTGCGGGGTCCATCACCGCGTCGTTGCGCCCGGGCAACACAGCTCCATTTGAAAAAATGCCGCAGCGGTGGCGAGCTGTTGGCAACACCGTATCCGATTTGACCGCCCCGAGATTTGAACCGCAGACCTCCCGCTCCAGAGACGAACGCGTTACCGCTCGACTAACTGGCCGTTATTTTCTGCCTGTTACAATTAACTAAAGTGAGATCTTTCTACCTCGTTGAGTTAAATGAAGCCATAATTTCCTTACGAAAGTTTGACTGTACGGAACTTACAGTAGATTTCGTTAATCATTAATTTATTATTATTACCCGCATAATGCGTGATCAATCTCAACAAGTCAAATTATGTAAATGAAAGATAAGTTGTTTATTTTGTCTCGCAAAATGCAGTACCGTTGCTGATATAAACCAAAGCTGCCGTTTTCATGTAATGATCCTTACATCTCTTCATTCTCCCATTACATTCACAGCGACACAGCCATTTACAAAATTCTGTAATATGCTCTCAAAAATTGCAGCTGCAACCTACCTGATATCGACTATTGCTGAAGGTTACTTGGCTAGCGTAGCGACCATGAACAGGAAAACAATATTTCGTGATGCAGTGCACACAAGCATTTTTTTTTCTTTTATATGCGCACAAAACTCAAAATATATTTTCGCGTGTGACACATAAAATAGCACAGTCATGTAAATAATAACAGCAAGTTAATAATGACAAAAGATCGTATGCAATCACTATTCACCAACTAATAATTGAAAAAACAAAACTAACTAGAAAAAACATCTGAAAATAAAAGAAAACAAAATGTGAAATCTTTCAATAACCTACTACTGCATATGGAAACGAAAGAAAGAAAGAAACAATAATAAAAAACAAACCCAAATACCTGCACACTTACAGTATACTTGACACATTACAGGATACTCCGATAAAATTTGATTAGAAAGATAATTTAATTACTGTACAATAATCTACTTTTATTTGAAATGGTTTAATGCTAACATCTCAACTCATTTTGTATAGCATTAAGCATGCACAAAAATGATGAAAATTGCGAAAGCACAAAAACCAAACCAGGAGATAGCGAAAATGACCATTCGGTCTTCGAGTCAGTTGCCCCCTCGAAGCTGATATTAAACGATGGCAAACAGTAGAAATAACGCACATAAAGATATAACTTACAGTATACACAGTTAAGGCAGGTTTCTTTGAGCAAATTTTACACAACATGTCAGGATTTATGTTGAAAATTTGTACAGAGGAACTGTGTAGATTCCAGGCCGGGCGCCGGAGTAACGTGACTGGGGGGAGAGGGGGGGCAGAAAAAATACTTGGGGGGATACAGATAAAGTTTTCCCTCAAATTCTGGAGTGAAGATCAAAAAAAGTCTTCTTTCCAAATTGCGCCCAGTGGATACGGGCCGTTTGCCTCTTTTCGGGGTACAATCATGGCCTGGCGGGGCGCAACGGGACCTTATGGTACGGAGCTCGGTTTCTGCCAACAAATTCAGGATGAAGACCAAAAAAAAGTCTTCGGTGCGAAATCTTTGGCTTTGTGTTGGCGTTCACTTGTGTTTTTCGTCCTGAAACGAGACTTTACTCACACTTGGGAGGCACATGCAGTATTTTGGGGGGGCACAGGCGCCGAAATGCACTCCAGGGGTACCAGGCCTGTTACATTCTTTTGGGACACAATCCTCACTTGGGGGCACAATTCTCGCTTGGGGGGCTCAAGCAGTGATTTGAGGGGGGCACGGCCTCGAATCACCCCCCGTGGTGTCGGGCCTGGTAAATTCAAACTAGGGTTCTATTAGTTTAAAAGTACAAATGTCTAACTTGGAAGACGTGTTGAGTAAACTAGTGTGACTCAACCACACCACAGACGGGGGTCCGGGGCGGAACCCCAAGCCGCTGAAAGCTATAGGGGTCTGGAGGCAATGCCAGGCGATTTTTAGAAAACATTTTTTGAAAAAAAAGCCATTTTGATGCCATTGGATCACATTTTACTCTTGTTTAGAGTTATTTGAAAAAACTAGACTTTTGCATTTGAAAGCCAACTGAAAAAATTAAATTGTTCAATCTTCCTTTTACTTGCAATTTAAGTCCAAAACATATTCAAAATCTTGCCCTGTGGTATTAAATTTTGTAAGCGATTTTGCCCAGGTAGGGAAAAGTATGGTGCACTGCCTCATGCAACATTTTAGCAATAAATAATAATCCACTCGAAGATTTTTCCTAGAGATTTATGTTTTGTCATAAAATTAACCAGTTATAGGAATATAATATGTACGGCCGGGGGGCCAGGGCCCCCTCAATTCAAATTCATATATTTGTTCAGATGGGCGGCCTGCCCCAGGTGTCATTATTTTGGGGTAACACCAATTGGTTACGTTATTTGATCCCCATTATTTATTTGGACCGAAAACGCACTTTGGACCGAAAACGCACTCAATTTCCGCCCAAAACCTTTGTTTTGGTCTTCACTTTTGGACCAAAACACCATTCAATTTTCGGCTATGGCTCTTTTTTTTGGTCTTCACCTACTTTTAGACATAATTTTCAGTAAGGGTGTCACATCATAAAGGGTGACACCACGAAATCCCGCCCCGAGTGTCACCATCCTTAGCAACGCCTCGGGACCCCTGGCACTGAGCCATATGGTAAATCCAGCTCTGATTATTGCATTGCATTTACTGTATGAAAAGATTAGATGGGGGCCAGAAATAGCAACTTTAAAGACAAAAACCCTTAATTTGACCCGAGTTATACATTTAAATGGATTAGGGTAGCCCGGTCCGCAAAAATTGAATTGAGAAGGCCCGGACTCCCTGGTTGTCAACTTTATGGTTACTTTCTGGGAGCCAGGGGCCCCTGCCCTCTCAATTGAAATGCTACCAATGACAAACATGTCGCAAAAAAGACTTTTGTTTCTTCAGTTTCAGTTTCTTTTAGCATCTTCTCATGCAACAGTACACGCGTACAGCAGTAATTAACAATAATATTGATCCAGGGGACCCGGCCCCCTCAATTTAATTCTTGACAACCAATTTAAATGGGCCCCCGACAATAATATTGATCCAGGGAGCCCGGGCCTCCTCAATTTAATTTTTGCCCATCAATTAAAACGGGCCCCTACAATATTATTTAAATGGCTCCCAATTTTAATGGGCCCCAACAATAATATTGATTAAGGGGACCCGGGCCCCTTTAATTTAATGTATGTCAACTACTTTAAACGTATAACCCGAGTGAAATTAGGGTTTTTATCCTAAAAATTGCTAACTGAAGCCGTCATTTAACCGTTTCATGAACGTACCCAGTGGGCACAAAATTAGTCAAATACACGTTTAAACGTGGTCTAGATTTATGCAGCAGACGTAATTTAGATGGTTTAATTTTTGTCTAAATGTTGTCTATTTTGCAAAAATGCATGTAGTTAAAAAGACGTCTTTACAAAGACGTCCAATTTACATAACCCATAGACCTTGACACGCTGTTTAATTTTTTTGTATTTTTGACGTCTTTTAAAGACGTTTATTCAACCTAGTGCATTTTGCAAAATAGACAACATTTAGACCAATTTTTGTTTTAGACGTCTTTTAGACGTTTTGTGCCCACTGGGTAATGCAATAACCAGGGACGGTTTAACATACGGCACAGTGCCAGGGACCCGTGCTCAGATAAGAATTTTTTTTGGTCTTCACCTGTATTTTGCAGGAAAATACTGCGAAAATCTCAAAGTGCCAGGGGCCCTACTCAGTGTAAATCCGGCCCGGGCAATACCATGGTTTGCAGGTGTAACTATCTACTGTACATTTTTCAATAACAATTCACCTCCACCTCGCCAGTTTTTATGCAAAAAAATACCTTTGAGAAAAATTAGCTACAGTAAGGGGAATGCTGATTGAACAAATTTTTGAATCGGAAGGGCCTGGCTCCCCTGGCCGTACATGTACTTCTATAACTGGTTGTTTTAATTACAAAACAATAATCTGTACGGAAAATATTCGACTGGATTATTATTTACTGCTAAAATATCGCAGGAGGCAATGCACTTTACGCAGGCTTCCCCTACCTGGGCCAAATCACTTACAAAATTGAACACCAGAATGTAAGATTTTGAACTTGTTTGGACTTAAATTGCAAGCAAAATAAAAACTAAACAATCAATTGGCTTTCAAATGTTAAAAATTTAGTACTTTTAAATGGCTCTGAATACGGGCGAAATGTGATCCAATGGTATTGAACTAGCTTTTTTTCCAAAAAATTACAAAAAAACCCGTCTGTGATACGTTTGAATTACAGTACATTTCTTTACTTAAACACGTCTCCCAATTTAGATATTTTTGCATTTGAGCTATTGATTTAAGCCCTCTCCTTGAACGAGTTTCTAATTACGTGCCAACACCAGGCCACGGCTTCTGATCTTCCATTCTACGATCTCTTTGCCCCCCAAAAATTCCTCTTCTAAAGTTTCTGATGACGTCATTGCATGCGATTTGTGGTTTGGGCCCCCCCAATCTGCAGCCCCCATGTTCATCCAGAGAAAAACTTAATTTATTAAGGTTACCTCCTATTCATTGAATCAAAAACAGTGCAAGCATAATATGAAATGTAAATTTTCAACTATAATTTGGTAAAAGATATTTCTTGTGTTTGCTTTTGAAGTCTTGTTAAGGGATTTTAAATTTTTGGTGGGATGTTGTTCTCGGTTTTGACTTCTTGACCTTTAATGCATTGTTGAGATTGAGTGGTCGAATATCGGGGACTGTATAAGTTATTACGTAGTGGGTCGAATGCTCTGGTAGCGCATGAGGAGATTTTTTTTGTTTATTTATTTATTTTTGTTAGTGAGAAATTTTGGATGGAAGGTTATCAGAAATTAAGTCTGTTCCTTTTAAAGTTTGAGGGTGTGCTCCCTGAATTAAATTTAATACTCTGTACGACTTGAATTTATATTTTAAGTTTATTGCCATAAAAAGAGAGTATGATTACTGTTGAATTATCAGTAGGCTGACAATTACATAGTTATGACTTACTGCATATAACAATGTATTCATTGTCTTTTTTGAACTTGTATATGGTGCTTTTTTTTTTTGCAACAGTTGACGACTATGTTTATTACACGGTGTATGGAGCACCGTTTGTGTACCCAAATTTGTGCTATGTTTTTTTGCATATTTAATTAAATAGTCATTTTAATCAAATATACAAAAATAAATATACAAAAAAAACTAGTGCAAAAATAAATATACAAAAATTTTTTGAGCGGACTTTTTTTGACTATTTGTTTTTGCAATAAGAAAAAACTGCGCAGAATATACTGTTGAAAAAGTAAATAGTCAAAAAAACTGCGCACAAAATAAAGCGTTGCAAAAATAAATCGTCAAAAAAACTGCGCACAAAATAAAGCGTTGCAAAAATGCGCTGCAGACATTTTTGTATATTTGTTAGTGGAGCGTGGCAAAGCTGCTCTTTGATGCGCTATCGGCTGTTCTTTAATGTGCTCTATGAGCAGCCGAGAGCGCTTTGCCATGCTCCACTAACAAATATACAGAAATGTCTGCAGCGCATTTTTGCAACGCTTTATTTTGTGCGCAGTTTTTTTGACGATTTATTTTTGCAACAGTTTATTCTGCGGCAGTTTTTCTTATCGCAAAAATAAATAGTCGAAAAAAGTCTGCACAAAAATTTTTGCATATTTATTTTTGCACTAGCTTTTTTTGTATATTTATTTTTGTATATTTAATTAAAATGACTATTTAATTAAATATGCAAAAAAACACTGCACAAACTAAGGTACACAAACGGCGCCCCATAACGGTGCCTTGTTGTTGTTGTTGTTGTTTTTGGCTTGTTTTTGCTTGCGCTTTTCTTATCGCCATTTGCTTAAGAATTGAAGTCTGAAGTGGGAGTGTGGGTGAAGCTGACTTGATGAGCACTGCTTCTTCGCTTTATCCACAGTATGCATAGACTGTGGTTTCGCATTGTTCAGCTTTTACAGATGTCATTGTGTGCCTCTTTTTGTGCATGCTGAAAGAATAAACTACTGACTGACAATCAGAAATCCTGGCTAAGGCTGTGATTTACTGTTTTACGCGTATAGGCCTACTGTTGTAAGCGAAGATGCCAAAAGAAACTGAAACTGTTGTTCTGCGAAAGCCCCCTTCCCCCTACCCCCCCCCCCGTGGGTTTTTTTGTGTGTGGCTTGTTTTATGTTTTCTAACCAGATTTCAGGATTTACAGAAGCTAAATCCATGCTTAGCATTCCTTGTAATGTAAATCCATTCAACGTTAATGTAGTCAGAGATATGATGGCTGTCCAGTTCGCCGACTTTTCGTCATTAACATGTCCGCTGTAGAAACGAAACTGACTGACATGCAAGAAGACATGGTTCTAAAAAATTTCTGCCAGTGCCACTCTACCATTGAGTTCTGGCGACAGGTTCCAGAAAATAAATATCCGGAACTCAAAAGACCTGTTCACGACTTACGGTATTTCTGTATTTTTCACAACTTATTGTTGAGAATCTTTATTCTCTGTAATGAACTTAGTAAAATCAAAGCATCGTGCAATCTTGACAAATGGACGCTCGATCGGAAGAAATAATTCGCAAAGCAGTAACAACTTATCGTACAAATTTTCAGAGATCAGCGAGTCAAGTACAAGACTGAGATGGATAACCAATCCTTGTATTTTTGTTGCTGTTATGTTCTTTTATGTAAACTAATTTTGCGGCTCGCTGGTGTTTATCCTTGGGTTTTCCGCAAGCGGCTCTTCAACTTTGCCCAGAAAATAGATGCTCTGACGTCACGATCATAAAATACTCGGAGTTTAATAGCGGAGTAGGATTGGATGGAATTAAAAATTGTTCAACTGTGGTTCTAGTGCTCTACAAGACAGATTTTCGCAGTGTACAATACCCATTGCATAAAGGAAGGCTTTATTTCACCGGAAATTTTTATCTAGTTTTTTATTAATTCTGACTCAAATCTAACACAAACTCAAATGCGTACTCTAAAACTATTCCCAAATCGAACCCTAACCCAAACCCTAACCTAAAGCCTAATCTTAGCCCCTAAAAAAGCAAATGAAAAAAGCGCGGATGAATATTTCTCATTCTCGTTTTATTCTCTTTAAGTTGAAAATTTTCGGTGAAATAGTCACTACCTTGCATAAATTAAAAATAATAGAGCAAGGCAGCAAGGTTGCCAAAGGAGTGAACGAGGTTATTGGTGTGGGATCAGCGGCACAATCGCAATAAAAATATGACGTATAAACATGCATAGTGCCCTAAAGGCTAAGCAGTATGGCCAGAGCTGAGAGCGCACCGAGAAATTACCGATTGGTCTAAGATGCAATTTGGCCAAGCAGTTTAATCGCAGCAAACTCGAAATTAGAAATAGGCCTACCATAATAAATAAAATGAAGGAAGTGGCTAGTGTTGCGTTAGCCTACGTAAAACCCATAAGCTGATAAGGAGAACAAGAGAGCAAAGAGTAAACGCTTGTTTGCTCATTTGCTCTCTCATTTTTTAAGTTAAGCTATCGTTAGGGTTTGGGTTGGATTTTGAGTTTGGTTTAGGATAAACATTAGGGTTAGAGTTTGGCAGAGGTAAGCACGAAATAACATTATATCAAAAGTGCAATGCTATATACAAAGTCTGAAGTGCAGTGCTACAAAGTGCAATGATCTTTTCAACCTGTAAAACAAAAGCGCGCACAAATTGTGCAATTTGTTTTTTTTTAGGAAGTGGCTATTTTGCCTCTGGAGGCAAATTACCGGTAGTGTTTTTCCGGTTACCAGTGATCTCGTCACACGGTGATTTCGTCACAGTGATTTTGCCATAAAGTGAGGGCTAGGGTAAGGCAGCTCTGGGGATAGTAGAATAGTTCAATGACCTGATGACTTCTGTTCTTAGTCAATGCTTTAATTTCAATATAATGGTAGGACAGTACGGTTAGCAGATAGGCCTATTTTGTCTTTTCTGTATTCAAAATGCCATCTGTCACGTAATCATTTGTGATGAATTTTTAAAGCGCAGTGCCACTTCTACAATGATTTTTTTGATTCAGTTGAATTGAAATGCAACGCAATTGCGGAACTGCATTTTCATACCAAGTTAAAGTTCAACCTAACTTCCACAATTGAAATTTCACAACACTAGCCTATGCCAATACTACAGTAGTTTTTTTGATTTTTGAAAGAAAAAGAGTACGGTAGTCTTACAGTAAATTTATTTGCTTAAGAAGGCCAACATTTATCAGTGTTACTATTGAAATGGAACAAAATTAAGTTCATTGGACCTATGGAATTGCACTATTAACTAAAAAAATGGCAGTGGCTGCAGTTACGGTACGTACCGTAACAGTAACACTTCACTTGTAGGATAATATTATGTAATTGTAACATTTCAGCGATGAAATATTTTTACGTGAATTTTGCCGCTTGGCTATTAGAATGTTTATTGAAGCGATAAGACTGCAAGTGCAAGAGCGTGTTGCATCGTAGAGGGCAGAAGCTGCAGGGATAATTAATGCTTTTTTTAGGGTGCATTGGGACTGTAGAATGCATTAGGACCCATCCTAACAAACTGATACTTTTTTTTAGGTCCATATCAAAAATCAACTCAAATCTAGTTTATTTAATTAAAATCAACTAAAAACTAGTTTTTAATGAAAAATTAGATGCTAACTCATGCAGTAATAAATGCAGTACGGGTACGTACTTAAACATCTCCGTCCTAAACAAGTTTTAAACGTTATCAAAATTGGAAAATACTAAAAGACTGAAAAGTAGGAAAAATTGGAAAATTGGAAAAGGTGGTTAGGGTAAACTCTAACCTAACCCTAACCCACCTTTTAGTGCGATTTCCACTTTTTTCTGCTTTTCCGCCTTTTAGTATTGTCAAAGGCGGAAATCGTGCTAAAAGGGGGGATAGTAGGAAAAGGCGGTTAGGGTTAGAGCATAATGCGTAGAGTTACCCCTAACTGACTTTTGTTACTTTCCCACCTTTTAGCACGATTTTCGCCTTTTCCGCATTTTAGTATTGTCCATCAAAATCATTCGAAATATAGGTTCTTTCATTAAAATCATCAAACTAAAGTGATGCGAAGTTTGAAGATAAATGCCTAATCATCGTAATTTAATGCAAATTCTAAATAAATTTGACCTGAAACATCTCCTTTTTATAGGACACTTTTTAAACTTTTTTAGGACGGAGATGTTTTAGATTTTAGAATGAATTTATTAGGAATTTTTGTTGCATTTGGTTTGTTGGCAGGTTGAGGATAATTGGTCATATATCTTCAAACTTCCCATCATTTCAAATTGATGATTTTAAGGAAACAAACCAGATTTCGAATGATTTTGATAGCGTCCTAAAAAAAGTTTGATACTTTTTTTTAGGACGCTGTATCTTTTTGAGGACGGAGATGTTTTGAAATGTCTCAAATTGATTTAGAATTTGCATTGAATAATGATGGTTAGTCATTTATCTCAAACTTTGCATCACTTTAGTTTGATGATTTTAAAGAAACAAACAACATTTCAAATAATTTTGATAGCGTTAAAACTTTTTTTAGGACAGAGGTGTTTTAGTCATACTCGTTCTGAATTTATTGGCGCATGAATTTGCATCTAACTTTTTGTCAAAACTAGTTTTTAGTTGATTTTAATTGAATTCCAATTAAACTTTTAATAAAATAAACTAGATTTGAGTTGATTTGTGATAGCATCCTAAAAAAAGTATTGGTTTGTTAGGACGACCGGTCTTAATGCGTCCTAACGCATCCCAATGCGTCCCAAAAAAAGTATTACCCTTGCGTTTCTGCCTTCTGCGATGCAACATGCTCTTGCACTTTTAGTCTTGTTGCTTCACTGAGCATGGCAATAGCCAAGTGGCAAAATTCAAGTGAAAATATCTTACTGCTGAAATGTTACAATTACGTGATGTTACCCTATGAGTGAAGTGTTATGAAACGTAACTGCAGCCACTGCCAAAGAAAATTGAAAGAGCAGCGTGATTAAAGCACAGCAAATTTTAAAGACTTTAGTTCGCGATGCAACTTCTGCAATGTTTCAAAATAAAAATTAAAGCTTAACGCTACTTATGCAATTGCAAAAGTTGCGCTTCTAATAGTGCTTTGTCCATGCTCACCTTTGAAGTTTGGGTTAGGTTTTGGGTTGGGATTAGGGCTACCAGATAGCAATTTTCTTGTTCTTACATAATGTAATAACAGCTAGAGCTTAATCATATGATTTTTTTGGGCCGATATTGATATTTTGGAAATTTTTAGGCTGATACCAATGTCGATAACCAATATAGGAAATTTTTAGGCTGATATCGATATGATATCGATATTGATAACCAATATATTAACAATGAAATGCGTCACTATTTTTCAATTAACTTGATGCTGAAAGCTTCTCTGATTTCCTTCCTAAGAAAGACTATTAGATTGCAAGCACAAGTCGCACTTCAGTATATGGTATGGTAATAAAAAAACAAACCAAAACTGCAATAATGTGGCTATTAATACTAATAGTCAAGAGCGGTCGTGCTTGCTCTCAAAATTAAACAATTTAAAGTAATTGTGCTAAGCCGATATTTTATTGGTGGTAGATAGCTGATACAATATATCAGCTTGTCCCTGATATCGGCCAATGTATATTGGCTGAGGAATATATCGATCAAGCTCTAATAGCAGCCTCTTCTTTAAAGGTAATAGCAGCCTCTTCTTTACAGTAAAAAATTGATATGTGCTCATTGCAGTTCTACCTAGTAGAAAACACTAGCAACCACAATTACTGGTTTAGCCTAAATGTTATACAAAGCTTCAAAGAGCACTTGCGACATACAGCTCTGGAAGCCTCCTAAATTAAAATCACATCTAGACCAGTAGGCAGGTAGGCTGGAGTAAAATTCAAAGTAGACGTTTATTTAATTACTGTACTGGTATAAATTACAGTAACTGAGTACGGTATGTCAAGCCAAATGTATTTTGCAATTGTAAATTATTTCTTTAAATTTGATGCAAGCGTACTAATATACTGGTAGTAACGTATTGAATCTAAAATCTATCTCTTTTTGGGCAGAATGTACTGTTGTCAAGTAGTATGGACTGCTCTAATAACAACATCTCTCCTGTTCAGAATTTAATAATTGCTGGCAAATTTCACCCTACAGGTTGGCTAGCTGCAGTCAGCCATGCGAGTTCGAAGTCCATGTTAAGCTGCTATTGCACAACTGCTCACCAACTTTGGAACATGTCATTGCATGCCAAATGAGCAAATAAGTTTCACCATAATGGTATGTTTTGTATTTTAATGAAATTTGGCACAGTTTTAGATCTCAATGAAATAATTATTTGCAAAAAAAATTTTGAAAAACTCCAATTATTTACGGAGTTATGATCGTTTTAAAAATGCTATTTTTGCTTGTTCTGCTTCATTGCACATGCTTAAAACTTTCTTAAATTTTTAATTTCTTTATCGTTAGTCATAAGAGACTGCTGAAAATTGCTAGACAGGGGTTGTATACCCAAAGAATCAAAAAATATAGCTAAAAAATTGATAAAAGATTGATTTTATGGAATAACTGAGCTTTCAATTTATTGATTACGTTTTTTGGATGCCCAACTTTGATAACCTGTTAAAAAAATGGGTATGAAATTTAATAATTGAAATTCACAAATTTATTTCTTGTGCCATTGCTTTTTCGTCTTACATAACAAAATTGAATTAATTTTGATGCCTAGCGTAAGCAAATTTGTTTGTAAGTGAAATATGTTTTAAAAAAAAGCATCAAATCAGTTTGAGATAAAAAGCAAAAACAACGCAAAATGAATGGAAAACAGTTGAGGGAAAAGAACATATGAAACATGACCCAAACATGCTGAACAGAGTTTTTGTCCAAGAGAAAATCTACAACACAAATAACTGAGCAGTTGTTTTAAAGGCAGAGCATGAACACTCAAGTTCAATAATATCTAGCACTTGGCAAAAGTTGGTCTGAATGTTCAATCTTTTTTTTTTCCTTCTTTTTGTAATACAGTTGTCTTGTCACAGATCTTAAGTAATGTGCTTTCCTGGTTTACTTTGTTGAGAAGTCTATTTGTAGTTTTCCGAATTTTACAGCAAGCTTCAACAGCTTGTGTTTGCTTGTTTTTACGATGTCACTTTGAAGATCTTAATATGGAGCCCAATTCAAATGATCTGTTCATAACTGTAGCATCCATAGTTGAATGGTTAGGTGCTTCTACCTCACTCTCTGTGGATAATGATGTGCTGGTGGTGGTAGCGTCATCAGCACTTAAACACTTGTAACATGCGCCAACATGCTCTGCAGATCTTCTGACCTAGTGTAACAATTTTTTCATTGCCCAGTGCCCATTTGTTAGCTTGAAGCAGAGAAATGCTTACCAGATCTGTCTTGACTGGTTTCTATGCTTTGCATATGATTCACAGCTCTTTTTCCACTGCAAATGATATTTTAAGAGACATGCCAATGAATGATGCTTACAGATACTTCTAATCTCATCTTGCATCACTGAGGTTCTGCGACAAATTTGTTCAACATCCTCAAGCCCAACTGCTTTTACCAAAGTGGGTTTTTGTGGACAATTGTGGCACTTCTCTTCAATTTTCTTCCAATGCCTCATTCTTGTAGCAAACTTATTACATTTATTTTATTTTGAAACACTGCAGAACTACTGATATAACATAAAAAAAAGATAGAAATCAGTGTTTAAAAGCAGTTAGCCACTACCTACTGTATTGAAACTGTACTACATACGCAGATATGTTTACAATAATAGCAACTTTTGCAAAGCTAGAAAATGAGATTTTCCTGAAAGATTTTTGGTAGTTAAAATTAAAATCAATTTTCCAACATACGTTTTCAACTATTCTAGTCAATAGCATATAAAATTTATAATAAAATATGCATTCATTGAACGTGAATCAAATCCATCTCAAACTTTTGCAGTCCTGTGCTTTTTATCATTTGTGTCACATTACACAACATGTATAAAAGCGAAGCAGGACATCCTGACGCAACCGACCTGACACAAGACAACTCACCCCCGGAATCCTGACGCTCGGGACATCCTGACCCCAAAAGCTCCAAACTTTCGCACTCTGCTTTTTTTCTTTTCTGTGCTACGCCATGGCTTTGCTTTTTTCTCTAAAACGATTAACGTGCGGTTGTTGTGAAGTAAGTATAATATTTTCCGTTAATTGCAAACTTCAGAGGAATCTCTGTTTTGCAGAAACAACTCAAACGCGGGTTGTATTTTCGCGAAAAAAATCGTGATAAAATCAAAGCCAAGTTAGCAAATCCGTAAAAATCCTGGCGAAAAGTTTCAAACGATGATCGAATGCCGTGATCGGAAGTAATATACGTTTTGCTATCATTAAACGACCACGTAGATATTTCATAAACAGAGAAAAATGCTTTAAAAGGAATTGTAGATATGTGTGGTTAGTTTACGGAGAAAAATGCCCTAAGAGGAAGTGTATGTTAAAAGAAAATATTAAAAATATAATTCAAAGTCAAGTACGGCAAATCGAAATTAATTAATGCAGCGATTAAAATTTATTATTTTTGCCTATTATTATGGGATGACCACGTTGCAATTTTATACGCATTTTCATAAAAAAAGTTGTTAGTTTTTGGTTAGCAATAATTTGTCGATAGCATTTCGATTAGCAACTTGTCATTTTTGTGATCTTACTCTTTAATAAACTGAAAATTTTGGAGCTTATCGAAATTAGCAACGTGTTATTTTTTAAATGCTTTGATTTTGCAAGCGGAGAAATTACGATAATTTGGCATGCTGATATGAAGCGTGTGATTGTCTTGTTTTGTCCTTTCAAAGTCATTCAAAGTAAAAACTGCGATTGCAAAAACTAACGGCTCCATTAATCGAGGTTAAAACTAAATAAACCGCCCATTGGGAAATTAATTAATTGGATGATTACAAACTATCGCAAAGTATTTTCAATCTATTTTCATTCTTTGCCATAATTTCAACTTTAATTTCAAACGTTGTCTATTGAAAAACTATTGTTTACCAAAACCTAATAACTTTTTTATGAAAAATGTGTGCAAAATTGCAACGTGGTCATCCAATAACAATAGGCAAAAATAATAAACTTTAATCGCTGCAATGAAGATTGTAGATATAATTTCGATTTGCAGTACTTGACTTTGAATTATATTTTTAATATTTTCTTTCAACATACAATTCCTTTTAGAGCATTTTTCTCTGTAAATTAACCACGCGTATTCTTGTTTATGAAATATCTACGTGGACGTTCAATAATACCAAAACATATATTACTTTCAATCGCGGCATTCGGTCGTCGTTTGAAACTTTTCGCCAGGATTTTTACAGATTTGCTAACTTGGCTTTGATTTTATCACGATTTTTTTCGCGAAAATACAACTCGCGTTTGAGTTGTTTCTGCAAAACAGAGATTCCTCTGAAGTTTGCAATTAACGGAAAATATTATACTTACGTCACAATCATTGAACGTTAATTGCTAAAAGCGTAGCGCGGAAAAGAGAAAAGAAGAAAAAAAGCTGAGTTCGAAAGTTTGGAGCTTTTAGGTTGTTCTGAGCGTCAGAATGTCCCTGGCGTCAGGATTCCCGGGGTGAGTTGTCTCGCGTCAGGTCAGTCGCGTCAGGATGTCGCAGACCGGTATAAAAGAGCCCATGTAGTCCAAAATGCTAGATGTCAAGCCAGAACATGTGCTAGATATCATCTACAACTGTGCCAAATTTCATTAAAATGCAAAACATATGGTTGCTCATTTGGCTTGTAACAACCTGTACATTTTAGTTGCAAAAGCATCAAGTTTGCTAATGAGATTGAGAAGACTGATATGGTCAATGTAAAAGGCTGTACAGTGTACACTAAGGTAGTTAGGAATGATTACTTAAGCCAAACCTTAGTCAAATGTAATGTATTAGTACTTGCGTATTTATTGTATGTAATGATTTGTGAGTTGTGGCAATACAGAATTAGAATGCTGTCATTATTTGATCAAAGATTGCAAAGTAGGCCTATTCTTGATATGGGTCCAAACCTGCAGGTTTCAGGTGTAGCTCTGTAATTAATTCACTATTCTATTTTATCTATTTTTACCAAACATAACGAATAGGCTATGTGCCACTATCAAGTAGAAGACCAAATTTGTTCCATAGTCTGCTGTTTTTAAGCATGTTGATTTACTGTTTTTCTGTTTAGTGTGATTTAGAAGACAAAATTTTGTGAAGCAGTTTGTGCAACTTGTGTAAGATTTTGTTTTCAGCTGCTGTTAGTTTTAGCTTTTTTTAAATATATACCGTATAAACTATTGACAGCATTAGTCCAGAGTCTCTTCTGCTATCAGCTATCATTCCTTCTGGTAAATGGGTAGTCTGGTAATAGTTAAAATTTCTGTATTAATTCAGAATTTAAATGGACAAAAAATCTGATAGAGTTAAAATAGGACCAAAGCCCAGATAGTGCTGCTAGCTATCCTAAAACTTATGGAAATTGCGAAAAGCAGAATTTAGTCAATTTCATGGTAAGTTTGATGTTTTTTAACAAATTTTGTTTTTTGAATGTTATGGTTTGATATTGTTTTTAGCCTACCAGTAATAAATTTTGTTTATTTACCTTTTAGCGCAAATAATTTGGTCAATGGTCGTGTTCTTGTGTTTTTAGTTAAAATTCTCAACCACGATGGCATTTACCTCTGTTTGGTAACTTTGAGCATTAACAAATTTTACTGGAAAGAAGGCAAAGATTTACCTGAAAGCATTGAAAAACCAAAAATGGTTAACTTCTATTATAAGTGTGACTAACTGAATATGTTCAAAGAATAGACTTTGTTTCATCATGTTTTCTGGTGCGAGAAGGATAAAATGAATATGCATAATCATACACCTACAATACTTTGATTTTATTTTGGTTATTTAGGGATCCATACTGCCACAACTTGATTCTGGCATTAGCTTACATAATGATTGTTGTGGGTGTTGTAAACTTTCTAAATTGTAGGCTTATTGTGATGACATGAGAAAATTGTTTTTTGATCGGATGATGATATTTTTTAATAAAAGTTTCTGTAAAAGTAATAAACATTTTTAGATTCCATATATCTGGACC